>CM062818.1:1344915097-1345536176 GCA_031772625.1 Pinus tabuliformis | reverse complement strand
TCAACTGCCACACAATTGACATGTGTATCCTCGGGTCCACATCCACTCACCAAAATCAATTACTCTATAGTTATCAAGGTTTCTTGTGGTGACTAGTGTCCTACTACTAATGTCTACTATCAATATTGTGACATTTTGATAGGTCGATGTACGTCACAACTAATACATTGCATTAGTGTTGGTTGACCTTGAGGTGTCCTTAACACAGTTAGCCCGACATTTGACCTCTTTGATGGACTATAGTCCCCAAACCATCAAGTGAGAGTCCTTGAACCCTCTATCTCCATGAGCTAATGGATAATGTTGGATAATATGTTAATATCGGGGACATCTACCTAGACTAGGTTAGTTGGGGGCTTTTTGCCACAAATTTAGGTGATGAGGAGCACTATTTGCCTTCATTATAAACCATAAGTATATAAATGTTGTTTGGTTTAATGTGTGGATTTTTCCCAACAAAGGATGACTTTTGTTAGGGCCTGGACATCATCTAAGAAGAAACACTATTATCTTCCTAGGGCCTACGATGGTTTTTAAGGGTTTAGCATTAATATCAAACCATGCACATTGTACAAAACCACTTCCCAAAGCCTCTAAGATGAATAGTTTTTAGGATGCAAATGAGTGTTTATAATATTTTTAGGTGCAATGAGTGTTTATAAAAATTTTTAGGATGCAAGGTTAGTTAATATTTATGGTTTTTTTTAATAAATAAATGCGCATATTAAATAGAATGTTTGCATAATAAACATTTAAAAAATTATTATGATGAAGAATTTTCAAACATTTTTGTGAGAAAATTTAAAATTTTGTGGGAAAAATCAATTAATAGAATTGCTGGCAAATGAACCTTTAAAAAAATATTATGAAGAAGACTTAAATTTAAAATTTTGTGGGAAAATTTAAAATTTCGCTTATCTCCTTGGCTGGGCTTGGCTCGAATCGGCTGTTCTTATCTCCTTGGCTCGAAGTCCCATCGCCTGAACATTCTCTTCCAACGATTGATTAAGGTGTCACTGTCAGGGTTCACGGCCAGGAGGAAAGCTTATTTTCTGAACCAGCTGGCTTATATTATTATATGATATTTGGCAAGTTGGGCTCTAAATATTTGGTATTCAACGATTTGGGAAACTTTTGAGCAGACAGATCAGTGTGCTTTGAGGAGTAATAGCCAAGACAGGTTTACCAGCTCTGCATTTACTATTATTTTTTCTGTGAGGCCGATCTTCCATAGTTTTTGCCTAAAACAGGTATGTGTTTTAGCTTTCTGTTTGTTTTCTTAAAAAATAGCTCTTTGAAGATGGGGTGTAGAAACTGCAGGCAAAATTTTTATGTATGTTTTAGCTTCTTAGGCCCTTGAACATTTTTCAAGGATGAAAACTAGTCCCTGAGGGCCTAAAAGAGGTGTAAGATAATGCTCATGGTCCATGTATAAGCTCCCAAGCCACTTCAATACAACACCTACAAAGCAAATATTTTGCCCACGTATGTTGTATGGAAAATGTTTATTTCCCTTTAGTGGTTAATTCCTATTGAAAAGTGTTTGAAATTTTTCATGTTATATGTTGATGCCTATTGCTACACTTTTTATCTTTCAATCTCTATTCTTCTAGCAATATATACTTGTCTCATATACAACCTCAAGCAATATGCTTGGTAACACCCTTGAAATAATATTTACTCATTTATTAAATATTTTGTATTTCCACTTTTCAACTTTAGTCACAAAGAAATAATAAATCTAGTTAACAAGGAGTAAAATCCATCAAAATTGTTGCCATAACAGCAAATGGTTGTACAAGATTCTCCACCTCCTCCTATGGGTAATGTGGGGAAATGGTAATATGGTCCTAATAACAATGCATAGGTCCTCATGTTAATTCTCACATTTATTTTACCACGAGAGAAAAATCATATGACCCTCCTGAGTCAAGTTCTACTTCTAAGGACTTGACCACCCCTTTCGCTTCCACTAGATCTCTCAGATCAGATAAGCCTATGGAACTGCTATATCACCCACCTAACAGTGTATTCCAAAAGTTAACAAACATTCCCGATGCGCGGGCTTCCCAAAATTATAGTATTATTGAAGAGTTAGTCGAAGCATCATGTGTCATGTCTTCCTTAGAGGATTTTCAGTCCTGCCTCATGTAGCGCAAATCCTTATTGACTACTATTAGAGGGGTAGATCCCTTGGAATATGACTAGGATCATTTTACCACATGGGTTGTCACTCTGCCTATTGAACATGACTCCCTAATGACAAATTTCCTATGGAAAAATTCATCATGGAGGTCATGGATTCACCTATTGACAATCCTAGGGAGATTATGCGTCTTGATACCTCTAGTCTCCCCAAATGGGAAAAAGTATAGATTGGTAAACTAAATCTCGAATTAACCTAGGGGGCATTTTCTCAGCCATCCTTGGAAGTGTCACCCTTGGACCAAGTAACGTTTTTGGTTTCTAATGTTGAACTTTCCAGTGAATTGTCAAACACACATCCATCATTCAGTGAGTTTCTTGTCACCCATTTATGTCTTCATAGTCCTTGTCATGGAGCCACAGTAGCTCACAAGACCACTCACTTTTTATGTCCTCTGGTTATTCCTAATAACACTATGATTCTAGGTTTTCCTTATTATCATCAATCTTTAGGAGTCTCATAGTTAAAATTTGTATGGCATGGCCCCATCATGGCACACCATATGGTACCTCAACTCCTCCCTGAGTTCATGTACGAGAATCCTTTTCTTGTGTCCAAAATAGGCACACATTGACATGATTGTTTTGATTGAGTTGTGATTGTACCTTGTACATAGAAGTGTGTGTGTTGTTTTGTATCCTTTTGGTTTGATGTGTGATGTGAGAACTTTTCTACTATATAATTTTTGAGAAAAAATGCCAAAAAATTCTAGGGAATGAAATATTCTAGAAAAAATATATAGATGTTGGTTAGAAATGACTAATCTGATGCTTTGAATGCCAAACAATACACTAAGTATGGATGTTGGTTAGAAATGACTAATCTGATGCTTTGAACGCCAAACAATACACTAAGTATGGATGTTGGTTAGAAAAGACTAATTTGACGCTCTCAAAGCCAAACAATACACTAAGAATGAATGGAGGAGGCATATTCCTAGTGTTGAACCAATGTTCGTGCTCCAACAAGCTCAAAATGAAGGGCCCAATATATGCAAAAGGGTAAAAAACATAATGATGACTACAAATAAATATAAGGAAGGAAATTGGTTGATAACACTTCATATTATTTTCTTATGCCATACATAATACACTAGGATTATATTTAAATTTTAAATTAATATTAAGTATAAAATTTATTAGATTTGTAGCATGTTGAGAATTGGGAAAGAATAAACTAATCTGCCATGCATTCTAAATTTAGTGATTAGTCGAAAATTGCGTGGAATTTCCTGGAAGTGTTAGTGTTTGCAAGAGTTCGCGGGAGTTTCCATGGAAGCACGCAGGGGAGGGAGCTCCACTCCATCCTATAGGCAAGCAGTGGCTAGTCGAGGAAAGAAACCATTAGAGAGTGTCATAGGTCCTTTAGGTGAGGGGACAAGGATTATAGAAGAGGAACAAGATTCAAAGAAGACAAAGGAGAATAACATCAACAAGGAAAATGAGCAAGAAGACAAGGAACAAGGAGCGAATAACAACGCACAAAAAGGGCCATGTAAACCCAAAGCTGAGGTCACTCCCAGAGTAGTTTTAAATGATCCTGCTCTGCAGGCGCATAGAGACCACATGAGGACATATGCTATCATTTGTAAATTCATGGCAATATGGCCCACAGAAAAAGCTTTACAGTCATGGATTAAATATAACTAGAAACCAAAAGGAAGCATTGACCTACATCTTGGGTCTAAGGGTTTCTTTACGGTAGTCTTCACAAATATTGAGGACAAAGACAAAGTGTTTGAAGGAGGGCCCTACTTCTATGCAGCAGCAGGCCTTTATATGCGACTGTGGATGATGAACTTTGTCCCTGAGAGAGAAAAATTCACTTCTGTCCCGGTCTGAGTAAGACTCTACTCATTACCCCTTGATTACTGGCAAACAGAATCGTTATCTGATATAGGAAACAAGTTAGGGCATTTTGTCAAAACTTCTGAAGCCACCAAGAAGGGTAAGTACACTTCCTTCGCAAGAATATGCGTGGAGATGGATCTCTTTGGAGCTCTTCCGGATGAGGTCATTTTAGAAGTTTTGGATGAAGAATGGGTGCAAACAGTTGACTATGAACATATTCCTTTCAGATGCTGAAAATTCCATGAGCATGGGCACCTATTTAGAAACTACCCTCTTAGCAAAATAGAGAACAAAAGTAAGGCGAACACAAAGAAAGATACTGAAGGCTTTCACAAAGTGGTTCATAAAGGAAAAGGGGGCAAGAGGGGGCTAAAGCAGTAGCAGATAGAAGGACCATAGACTAATCTGAATAGGTTCCAAGTTCTGGAAGAAGAAGAAGAGATAACACAGATAGATCAGGTAATGGAAGGAAGCCCAGGGGAAAAGGAGAAAGAGGAAGACACAACTCAAACACATGATAGTATCAAACAGAAAGAGACTATGATGAGCGATGCAGAACCGAAGATGGACCAAGAAATGACCCAAAGTGAGATGGAAACGGAAGATCATGAACTGCAGGAGATTCTTGACAGGGAACACCTAGATCTGGAAGGATTCTTGAAACAGGGGACCATGAGTGGGGTAGACTCTTTACCGCCAGAAGAATTTAATAGGGTACAAAAACTGTTCCTATGGAAAACTCAGGCTATAGGGCTGGACAAACAAGGAAAAAGTGAAAGGCAGGGCAACGAAGGTGTGAAAACCATGAAAACACATCGGGATTAGCTCCCAGAATTCCAGGAAAGAAAAGAGGCAGGAAAAAGCATAACGAGTTATTAATGGAATGTGGAAAGCTAATGATAGATTCAGGTAAGATGAAATATCTAACCAACTACTCCTTTACAAATCTTTAATAATGAAGTTTACATCTTGGATAGGTGCACTTTTCAATTTTCCAATTTCTCCTTAGCATCATTGCCATCCAATATCATGTTTAGCATATTCACCTTCACATTACACTGTTTCTTGTAGAAAAATAAGGACACTTGTAGCAGTTTGCAACCTGACTTCTAAGCTTGCCCAAATTCACATGAAACACATGATTTTCCTTAATGCTCTATACATACTTACTGTCTCAATACTCGACACCTAACATACAGACGAGCTTGTAGATTGAAGCCCTAATTTCTCAATACCCAATATCTTGAAAGGCCAATGGTCGAGCTATCAAGCCACCGGGCCCTCAGGAAGAGGCTAGAGAGTGTCATTGATACTAATTAGTTGATATCTTAACATCCAAAATCCCAACATCCACATCGTCACTATATGGTTACCACCTATACAACACCTCAGTGCCAAGTCAACCTTCCATTGCCATGTCAACATGCCACATTGGTATGCCATGTCATCTAGACCCACATTGGTGCCACATCATAATGAGACGTTAGCATGTCAAATCAACTGCCACACAATTGACATGCGGTATCCCTGGGTCCACATCCACTCATCACATCATTACTCTATCGTTATCAAGGTTTCTTGTTGGCGACTAGTGTCCTACTTACTAATGTCTACTACCCAATATTGTGACATTTTGATAGGTCGATGTACAAACAACTAATACATTTCATTAGTGTTGGTTGACCTTGAGGTGTCCTTAATACAGTTAGCCCGACATTTGACCTCTTAATGGACTATAGTCCCCAACCATCAAGTGAGAGTCCTTGAACCCTCTATCTCCATGAGCTAATGGATAATGTAGGATAATATGTTAATATCGAGGACATCTAACCTAGACTAGGTTAGTTGGGGCTTTTTGCACAATTAGGTGATGAGGAGCACTATTTGCCAGCATTATAAACCATAGGTATATAAATGTTGTATGGGTGTTAATGTGAGGATTTGCCCAACAAAGATGACTTTTGTTGGGGCCTTGGACATCATCTAAGAAGAAACACCATTATCATCCTAGGGCCTATGAATGGTTTTTAAGGTTTAGCAATAATATAAATTATGCACATTGTACAAAACCACTTCCCGGTGCCTCTAAGGTGAATGGTTTATAGAATGCAAATGTGTGTTTATATAATTTATAAGATGCAAAGGTTAGTTAATATTATATGGTTTGTATTAATAAAATAAATGCGCAAATTAATAGCACTGCTGGCAAATGAACATTTAAAAAATTATTATGATGAAGACTTTTCAAACAATTTTGTGAGAAAATTCAAAATTTTGTGGGAAAATTCAATTAATAGAACTGCTGGCAAATGAACCTTTAAAAAAATATTATGAAGTAGACTTTTCAAACATTTCTGTGAGAAAATTTAAAATTTTGTGGGAAAATTTAAAATTTCGCTTATCTCCTTGGCTGGGCTTGGTTCGGCTCGAATTGTCTGTTCTTATCTCCTTGGCTCGAAGTCCCACGGCGTGAACATTCTCTTCCAACGATTGATTAAGGTGTCGCTGTCACGGTTCACACCCAGTGGGAAAGCTTATTTTCTGAACCAGCGATCTTATATTATTATATGATATTTGGCAAGTTATCTGGTATTCAACGATTTGGGAAACTTTTGAGCAGACAGATCAGTGTGCTTTGAGGAGCAATAGCCAAGACAGGTTTACCAGCTCTGCATTTACTGCTATTTTTTCTGTGAGGCCGATCTTCCATAGTTTTTGCCTAAAACAGGTATGTGTTTTAGCTTTCTCTTTGTTTTCTTAAAAAATAGCAGGGTGTAGAAACTGCATGCAAAATTTTCATGTATGTTTTAGCTTCTGGATCCTCTCCAGTGCCATTCCTGCCTCCTCTGTAGCCTCCTCTATATCCACCTCAGGCACCTCCTTAGTTGTTCCTGGGGTCACCTCCTCAACTCGAATATAATTTCTTTTGAATCATTTTTCGATTGTATGGAGGGCGCAACAATTGTTCCTGGGGTTTTCGATTGTATGGAGGGCACAAAATTTGTTCCTGGGGTCACCTCTTCAACTCGAAAATAATTTCTTTTGAATCATTTTTCCATTGTATGGAGGGCACAACAGTTTTCATTAGTATTAGTATTTGGAGGGCATTTCTCTGTCGAGGCGTACCATCCCACTTTCTTTGGTTATCAAAGAGTTTTCCCTGATCAGTTCCTGCCCTGCAATCATCTTTGACATTGCTCACATGCCCATCATAACTGAAAATGGGCGGATGAATTCAAAGGCATCTCCACTTCCCCTAAATTACTTTTTTTGTTTGCACATCAAATCGAAGGTTTGAGGAGATGATTGATCAAGAGGGGGCACATGTACGCCTAGTGCCGATTTTGGTGGAGATTAAGAAGGGGACCCTCCGCTCCCAGTTTTTTGTAAAGTTATGATTATGCTTAGGGCATATTTTATGAATCATTAGGGGTGATGGATCCTTTGGGTAAAAAACCTTGACAAATTAGATCTCTTTTGTGGAGAGTAGAGTGAAGGTTAGCCATTTCGTCTGCGGATGGGGAAGATTTGCGATCGCACACACAGACATTTGAATTGCAGAGACGGAAGTAGAAGAGACAGGGACCATAGCAGAACGAGGAAAGTAGAAAAGACGCACAACAAGCGATATCATAGCAGAACGAGGAAAGTAGAAGCGACAGGGACCATATCAACTTCCTCCCACTCTAGCGAGAATCATTACATCCCGTCGTATACCCTACCAGATTCCCAGTCGTTGCAGATTTCGTCATAATCTGTCATCTCAAGGTTAAAATTATATTAAAACACCCGTGACTATTGACCTTCCAAAAAATCATAAAAATTTTGTTCTTGGCACTTCTGCACTTGCTAAGACAACGATGAAGGAAAAAATACTGGTTGTGGCTGAGCAGTATACGGATATCTACACCGCAACCCAAAACTGGGTGAATCTAGCCGATCTTGCATTGCAAAACCTTGATGGGGGTATACCGATTTTATCAATATGATACATATGTTTGTATAGTTTTTTATTTTCTTAATCATATGACGAAAACCAGAATACAAGAATATGGGTTTCAATGCTTCACAACTGTTAAGTTCTTGAGGCTCGGTTGCAACTTGGAGAACTAGGAATATTTTGAGAAGAGTATATATATTTTTTTCAATCCATGTCCTTGCCTTGCAGGACATTGAAAGGGGTATATAGATTCTTCTCAATGGAAAACAATTGCCGTTTGTGTGGTTGTTTATGATCTTGCCATTTATTCACGTATTTTTGTAATATGTAAAAAGTTGCAACCTCATTAAATGACACTTACACAGCTAGAATACACCAGTGCTACCTCTAGAGAGATAAAATCAGCTGCGTTCATCTGATTCCTCAGTGCTCAAGATACTGGCCCATTGTATGCACATAATCGAAGGGATTATCCTTCGCTTTGACAAGTGAAATAGCCAGTAAACTCAAGGCAGCAATATCAAGATGAGTCCATATGTGCTACATTATTAGATTGACTTGGTAAACTGATATCTTGTTGTCTGTTCAGATTGTTGGGGCTACCTTTAGATTCTTTCTTTTTGATTGTACAGACTTTAAACACATACCCAACCCATTTCCTTGTAAGCATTACTAAGCATAGGATGATAATATGGGGCATTTTCTTGGATCGGATTCCAGCTTAGTTATTTCCTCTGCTTTTGGGCATATGTAAAGTTAAGTGCATTTTAATGGAATGTGATTGCTTGTTTCTGTGTTAAGATATCTGCAAATTTCCTTGCTGACACTTTCACATCAATGTAGGAGAAGTCCTTATAATCAAATGGGTATTTATCCCAGGAGTTTATTCTTGCGCATTCTCAAACTTTCAAGGCTTGCATATGTGCCATAAATCATAGACAAGTACCCAGACTTGGAAGAAAACTCAAAGTTAGAACCTCTTTTAACAGCGTATAGGTCCTCCTCATAAGACAGTTGTAGAGACTTCTCCCTTCAACACGGTTATGGATTTGTTGTAGAGAAAGACTTAGTTATGGATTTGTCTGTCTCAAAAAACAAAGGAATTTTTTATATCTAAATATGGAGGGAAGTAGGGCCTTTTTTGGGAAAATTTGCTTTCAATCTCATAATATCCGACCACTAGATTTCAATTTTATTCTTCAATATGTTATTTAAAACCTCCCACTACATTTTTCATTTAGTGTAATAGAATTTGGCCTTTGTTCCCAAAAATATTTTCTAAATAGAGTGCCACCATTTACCAGTCCTAAAATTTGAGTGATTTCCTCAATATTATTTCAATTGTAACCTTTAGGATTAGCTTTCTGTTTGCATCATCTTTCATGCCAACATTAGAATTCGATATTCTCCTTTCTAATGCCAGCCAATTGTTCTTAAATATTCCAGCTATTGTCACAGTTATCTTTATGTCATCTTGCATACCTGAAAGATATACTAGGGTTAATTATATGTTGCAACATTACAATTTTCATCAGGCTTAGAATTAATAATATATAAAACAATATAATGATAGCTGGCCAAACCAAAATTTTGGACTCTACCTACATCATCTCCATGTCTGATTTCTCAATATTTCCATGCATTCTACAGGCGTAAAGCAAGGAACTGTAAATACTTGTGAAAGATAGATTTTCAATAACACCATATGCATCATTCATGCACCCACTTAGACTGTAAAGTTTAACCAAGGGCATATTGCATTGCTCTGGGGAAAATTCCATAATATTGACTTATGCTTGAAAATAATGTCAGTTCTCATCAAGTAAACCTGAATGGCTACAGGCAGAAAAAGCACCAAGAAAGTGACATGATTGGGCTTGATGTGCTATGCTTAACCTTTTCAGAATGAAAAAGCTGAATATTATTATATGAGGGATATAAAGTTCAAAATTTACATCATATACACTCCCATTTGCAGAGAAAACCAGATGAAATCACCATGGGAGAATTCCAGTGAATAGCTAAGGAAAATTTGACTGAAACATAGTGTTCTGGGAGATCTCCAAAACAAAACATGATCACATAGAGAAACAGGAAACATATGGATGTACAGAAACATCATGTACACCATCCATAAACAAGATGATAAAAGAAACAGCCACATAAAGATCAGAGACCCGTCCATGGAAACCTGTGAAGAAAACAGAAATGAAACTAGAAGTCCGGCAAAATAAACTCTTGGATATGATAGCTTACTCCCTCAGATAGAACCTGCAAAAACCAAAAACCAGTAGCATCCTGTAGACCTGTTTTAGACAGTGAATCTGCCAGATAATTTTTGTCTCTGTGAATATGGTGGATAGAACTACCAACCATGGAATCCCAGAAAAAACTGATCCTCCCCATCCAGCCAATCAAATGTGGAACTGTAATATGGATCTTACCAGAGATCAAGAGACTTTGCCCTCAAACTAGATTCAATGTCATTATCATTAAGGCATTCATCAATAGTTTGACTTGAAGAAACTTTTCTGTTGCTTTGAGACACAGAAACATCAAATGATGATGCCTCAATTTTAGTTGTTTTTCCTCTCTCTTCTTCACCAAAGGAATTTCCAATCCTATCTGAGTCTTCATAAAGTTCTTCCGAGTCTAATGCTCTTAATGATCTTTGAATTTTATCTATCTTAAGTTGCTGCCACCCTGGGAACTTGACTTCAGCTGTATGAGTCAATACATTTACCACATCATACATATCACAGTGCAGCTTAGTAACAGAATCACCTCGGCCAAGTTCTTCACTTGTCCCATAAGCAATGTAAGTTCTGGGTCCTATATCAGGCTTTAAGCAATTATCAGGAAGCTTTGCTGCCAGATTAAGAAGGCCCCATTCAGGATGTGTGTACTCATGAAAGGGCAATGCATTAATGAATTCAGCTCTATGGCGTGGTAAACGTTCTTCAAAGAAATTTCGTGGTGGCCAATCCTTCAGCTTCAACATCAAAGGCCAACCATTTTTATGCATTTGACCATCTGCGTAACCTTTGAAAAATTGGTTGACGCTGATTTCAATTTCACACCAATTTAAGCAATCAATGGCCTTTATCTTTGTCTCCTCATTAAACTTGCCATTCATAGTCTCTCGAACAGGCCGCAACATGACCAATGGGTCCCAGCTCAGACTGGAAGTGCCTTCAAGAACATTCTGCACAATGACCGGTTGACCTCTAATCCAGTGTTTCTGGAAATGCTCAAGGCCTTCTTCTTTAGTATCCTGTACAGTTGGACAGTACAAATAATTGTCACTGTTGTCCTTCCTATGAGCTGCTTGGCGTAAATTCCTTTCAGAATATCCATTTTTCCCATAAGAACCAGACTTGAAGCATGAGGTACAGGAGTGAGAAATTTTCAAGCCCTCTGCGACTTTGCAGCTGCTGGCCATTTCCTCTGCCTCTTTGTCAAGTTTTGCAATCATATTCATTCTATAAATGCGTTTTAATTCTAATAAATGACAACCACAGCCACCATATTCGGCATGGAATGCTACCATCACTATTAGCCTTCCAATCTGGTAATCTGTCTGTAGGGTCTACAGTGCTATTGCTAGTAACCTGGGAGTGAAGCTCCCAACCTGATCTTCCGCCCGACACCTTTGTTTGCTTATTTCTTGGTAATCCCTCTCTAGAATAACCTCTATCTGTAGACTGCTGTTGGGCTAATTCTGCTTTACCACCACCTGGTTGACAACCTTCTCGAAGCCCCCGACAACAACTGAGACAAAGATCATATGAACAATATGGGCATTTCCGATGGTAATCAACAATTGATGTCTTGCAGTTGTCACAGAACAGATGCTCATCTGCATTAAGTTTGGCTTTAGGAATCTCCGGCTTTATTGTTGGTTCACCTAATGCCTTATTATTATATTCCATAACAGACATCCAAGAATATATGTGTGACATCAATTTGCTTGATTGCACATCAATTCTATCTTTAGCGGAAGAATGTGCTTTTAGCATTGAGAAGACGTGATCGTTCAATGTTCTCGACTTCTTTGCATTTTCCAGATCCTACCCATAATTCGTTGGTTTTGATGTTTCTCTTGATGTCAAATATGTTATTACTACATTATCCACTTCTACAGCATTAATATTTGTATACACAAAGTCAAATAGGTCAAAGTGAAGTTGTTGACAAAGCAAGTATATTATTGTACAACCTCCCCAAGCTACTAAATCACCAAATTGTTGTTGATTTCCTATTAAATCTTCAATCATCTCTCCACAAAATACAAATTGAAGGCTGCTATAAATCCAATAGAAATCTCTTGAGGAAGTAATGTCGATGAAACCTTTCTTTAGAGTTGGATCCCATTTATCACGCACCATGTCCAAGGCTACACTCATGAAAGCAAGAGTGTAGTCTAAAACACTTCCTATCTGTATATTGCTGATATAGAATGAATAAGTTGCTTCAACTTGCTTGGACATGGTATGAATGATGATGGCTAGAAGCAAAGTGGATGTGACAAAACTTCATTTGTTGCAGCATTAAAAATAGTTACAATAGAATTTTTACCACCTTCTAGAATTATTTTCTATTTTCATATGGAGCATATAGATTAAGGATACGAAATCTTGTCAAATAACCCCGACAATATCCCGATAAAATGATGCCAACGAAGGATTTGTAAGCCAAAAGGGAGAAAATTTTGGGATTCCATATAGCGGAAAGACCTCCAGAATTCCTTAGTGGATTGGTTGTGTAGACCGCCCAATTTGGGCATAAAATCAAGAGGATATTCTGAACTTTGCCCCTATCTACCATTGTTTTCTGTAACAACACCAAAGCAGGCTTTCTGGTTTGAATTATATTATGCAGTGTTCGACAAGACTGTAGTGATCCAAAACTTCTGATATTTAATGACATGATCCTCAATTAGATTGGGTTGCTACGGGATAGTCTTCTATAAGGACCCGTGAATATGAGGTCTTTGTTTCTTCGTATTAGTAATAAGAAGTTCCTAGATCAATGTTTGGATAGAGAGTTGCTTCATTGGTTTCAGAAAAGTAAGTGTTGAGCTCTGACCCAACTCCATTACATGAGGATATATTTTTGTATTTAGTATCCTTTTTCTTCTTAGTTGATCCATTTCTAGGGAAATCCATATTATTAAAAGACTTTGTCTCCTGAAAAAGGTCTTCTTAACTGATAACGATTCGAGGCCCAGTGATTCATCCATTTTTAGATTTTCCACATCAACATCAATTAAGACAGGGGAAGTATTTGCTTGTATATTATCATGTTGAGAAGGATATGTTGCATAAGGCCTCAATTTTGGATGTCAACTGGGTTCATTTCCTTTTGTAATATATCGAATTTGGCCAACCTCCGGAGTGAAATTTTTATCTTCATTATTCGCCGAGTTTCCCCGTCCATATGGCCTATCTTGGGAATCTATTTCTTGAGTATTAATTCCTGGAGTCGACATACTGTTATCCTTTCTACTACTATTGTTTATAGGAACTTATTCTAGCGCAGGCACCTACACTTCATTTGGCAGCTCCCAAGGGGCATGTTCTTTCTTGGGAAAAGTATGATTTTGATTTATGCCTATAGCCTTACCATACATTTTGATGTCATCCCAACCAAGTCTATGTAGGAATTTCGCTATTAGATGTATGGTATTATGGCATCCCAAACATCTAAAAGGGGTTCCCCAGTAATCCACTCGTTTTATGATAGATTGTGTACTCTAATAGATATCAAGGGTAGCCGGGAGACCTTCTATGGAATCTGGTTCAATGAAAAACCATGCTACTCATTTTTCTAGAAGGCCAGCACACCCTTCATTGACATAATAGAATTTTCCTATCTTGTTGGCAATTTCCATGATTTCCTTCTTGGTCCATAGTTCCAAAGGAAGGCCAGGGAGTTTAACCCATATGTATTTTCGCTGGGGATCTTCTTTAATAGGATTAAATCTGACCGTCTAATTCTACAAGCATAAAAATCCCCTACCTTTCACGCATGAGATTGAGCCAATCTTATCTGCATCTTCCACTGTCATGAAGTGGAATCCAAACCAACTATTGAGGAGCATGCTTACCTTCGGTCTATTTCCAACAATACAGAACCAACATTCTGCACCCATTCTTTCATTTGTCCACTAGACATCCTAATGTGTTCCCAGTGGTCCACCAATACCTTATGCTTCATCTTTACCACATTATCCCAATATATATCAATACCCATAATGAGTTTTTGTATCTGTTCTTGGGTCTTGATCGATTTCTTTTACGTTTGTCTATTTTTTTTTGGATCGGGTTCCATTTGAAGATTCCTTTCCAAGATATGTATCTGAGTCCTCATGTTGGGATGTTTTCAACAGGCCAATGGATGTGGGAACTTGATTTGGTCTTCCCAGTCTCTCGCAAATTCATTTTCTATGACTATCGATACTTCTATAATTTTCCTGTCATCTTAAATCTATTCCATAGAAAAAGATTGACCAACCATGTCAATATTGACTATTAGAACTGCATTACTTTTTAAAGCCAATGTATTGGTCAGCACAATGCTACTACATATGGGTTAAAATAAAATCCAAATAAAATATGAAAGTGTGACCGATTTTATTTGTACTATAGAACAAAGGCTAGTGGGTTAATCTCCTAAAACAAGGTGTTAACATAGTCTGTCGAGAGGTACATTTTGCATCAGGATAACCCCTAGACTGCTATCTTTTTATGAGGAAGCAAAAACATGGAAAATGTTTGGTTAGGTAGGAATACAACTTGTCAATTTGGTCTAGCTTGAGTGATTAAAAGAGAAGGTTGTTAGGCTCTCCACCATTTCATGGATTGATATAGTGATGAGACAAAAGAGGCTCTCTCTTGAGACTTGACTAGGTGATTCATAACAGTTGTGGTGTTGGTGCCTTAACTTAGCCAAAAAATGCCAAAACTCTATTGATGCACAAAATTTATTACTGAATCTACCTTAGAGTATGCCATAGTCACTGAATATGACATGCATGGTTTTACCAACGAGGCCCTAAACTTTTGAACAATGAAACTTTACATTGGTATCCTGGCAGTAGCTGCATTGGTCTTATTAGCATTACACCACTTTTAATATGGGTCTTCACAACAAAGAATCACCATTACACTTTTTTGATTTGTGTTAAAAAGAAACATAACACGCAATAGATTTCTTTTGGCATGCAATGTTGTTGTTGGTAGTTTTCTTGTATTTGTGCCACATGTAAAGCTAACATGCATTAAATTTCTTTCACCTTGCAATATTTTTATTGGAAACGTGCTTGTGTTTGGGCTAGAAACTATGCTAGATTTCTTTTTCTTTGCAATATTGTTGTTGTCAATTTGGTTGTTTATGATAAAAGGAAATCTAGCAAGTGTTAGATTTCCTTCACCTTGGCAATGTTATTGGAAATGTTGTGCTTGTGTTTGGGCTAGAAGTTGTGCTAGATTTCTTTTGCTATGCAATATTGTTGTTTTCAATTTGGTTGTTTATTATAGAAGGAAATCTAACACGTGTTAGATTTCCTTCACCTTGGTAATGTGTTTTTGTTTGTGTTAGAAGGAAATATAGCATGCACTAGATTTCTTCTGGCATGAAATGTTGTTTTTGGTAGTATGCTTGTATTTATGCTACATGTAAAGCTAGCACGCGTTAAATTTATTTTACCTTGCGCGTTGTTATTGGAAATGTGATTGTGTTTTTGATAGAAGTTGTTGGATTTGGTTTTCCCTGCAATGTTATTGTTGACAATGTGCTTTTGTTTGTGCTAGAAGTAAATCAAGCGTATGCTAGCTATCTTTCACATTGCAATGTTGTTTTTGGCAATGTCATTGTGTTTGTGCTAGAATAAACTTTAGAATGTGTAAGATTTCTTTTACTTTGAAATGTTTTTGTGAGTAATATGCTTCTATTTACGTTAGAAGGAAATTTAGCATGTGGTGGATTTCCTTCGCCTTAGAATATTCTTATTGACAATGTGCTTGTTTGTCCTAGAAGGAAATCTAGCACGTGCTAGATTTATTTGACCATGTAATGTTGCTTCTAGCAATATGCTTGTGTTTGTAGTAGAAGGAATGATATTGATTGTTAGCTCTCATTTGAGGAAACAATGTTTCATTACATACAATATTACTACCATACTATTTTAATTTTTGCATCTATATTACTTTTTCGTAAGTTGTGTGTTTTTGTGAAAATATAAAGTCACACTTTACACGGTTCAACCTTTTAATTACAAGTTACGATTTAATTGTTGTTACAGAATTGATACAAGCTACAATGGAAAATATAATTTTGGCAAAAGGGGACTATGTTGATCTCCTTATTAATGATCAAGTCATTGGGCTAGGAAGGGTCGAATTTGCAGAGTCTGGAACTTATTATGTTGGAGAAAGGGTTAATGCTGGTTATGTTACAATTTGATAATTGATGTAACTCAACCACATTTGATTGATGAGGATGTTAATGAAGGGGACATACATCCATGGAAGATCATGGGTTTGAGACACAACATAGGTAAATCAAAATATTGAAGCATGTATTATATATTATTGATAGCATAATAAATGTTTTTTTGGAGTAAATACTAACCTTATTTACATTCGTTTATAGGTGCAAATGTTTCTTCCACATTTTCTATTGGAGCCAAGGCAGATCTTCTGCAACATGGAGTGAAGGTGGGCGAGGGCTCCATATTCAATACAGAGCTTGGGCATAAAGTGCATGGAAAGATGGTAAAGAAAGGATGCATAGTGGTTAAAATCGAGAAGGTGTTAAAACATAATGCTCCTCTACCACATCCAACATGATTTGAGCATACACTTGGGGGTGCATTAGAATCTTATGAAATTTGGCCAGAATTAGATTTGGAGCCTCACTGTCATGATCATGCCACAAATATTCCCCAAGATAGGGTTAGATTCATATGTACAAAGGTTTCTCTTACACATGAATGCATGGGAACAAGCATGTGCATTGCCAAAGGAATGCTAGTTAATGTCCGCGAGGATGACATTGTTGAGGGTGAAACACTATGTGAAATGGATTTTGGTGTTTTTCTAGAAGAGATAGATGGAAATTGTGAGATATGTAGAATTGGGGATAAGTCTATACAATGTTTGGTTAGATGGCCAATAAATAAGTTGGTGGACAACAAAGGTGTGATATTAAGGGTTAAGGAAAAGTTCAAGGAGCCACCCAAGGAAATGGTGATATGGGATGTTATAGAGGACACAAATCCCTTAAACAATTGGGATGGGTACTTTTGTAATGAAAAAGATAGAAACTCAATTGATATGCATGTAACAAGGCCATATAAAAGGATTAAACGAGTTATGGCTACAAAAAAAATTGCAAAATGTCAAACAAAAATAGATGAAGAGAAAGAAATTCGAGTTTTGGCAGCAGATGTATGTTGTAGAAAAGATTGTCTTCAACATGTGGATAGGAAGGCCATTACAGGTGCTAGAAGGGATATGAGACAAATAAATAAAAATGGTACTAGAGAATTTGTCTTGAATTCACTCATGTCAAACACAGTCATGTCAAAGGGCCATGGCCATGGCCATGGCTTACCACCTATTGCTAGAAATGTAAAGGACATGAGATTTAATGGGAATATTATTTGTACGAAAGCATGGTATAAGATACATACAATTCCTCAAAGAACATTCTATAACTACCAGCATTATTTCCAACATGGACAGATCAAAGCTATTCATGGTAACACCAACACATGCAAAGCAAGAACTCACACAGTGGCAGCCATAGAAATATTGCACAAAATTGTAATGGATAATTCAGATTTTTCACCAAACCAAACACGTCAAGTTGAAGAAGATGGAACATCTGCTCCTTTAATATTGCTTCCTTCGACTTACACACAAAATTCTTTGTTAAAAGAGATCAATGAGGCTCTTCAAAAGCTCAATTACCCATCAATATCACAGTCAACAATGAGCAAGATTTGGAATACTAAGTTTTGAGATGTGGCATTTTCAAAGAACACCAACTTCAGTAAATGCAGTGAATGTATTGTGTTGAAAGCACAAATGAAGTCAACAACTACAAAAGAGTTGGAAGAAAAGGCACGAGGTAGGTTGAAGAAACATAACAAGATTGTTATGTGTGGAAGATATTGCTACTATGCCCATAGAATTATGTCAGAGCGGTTTCCAAAAGAGTATTTGAGCATTATCCATGATAAAATGGACAAAACAAAGACTTCAATCCCAAGGCTACGTGTCAAATCAAAATCTATTGTAGGAACAAATTTAGGTTTGTCATTAACAGGTATGCTTACACATGGGCATAAGGCAGGAGGTTTTGGTCATTTCTCCTTACCATTTGTCCATATGGGATCACAATTTACTATTACATCTCTTGCAAAGTGCTTAAGGGACCTTGAAGACCCACAAATGGATATGTATGGTGATCTACTTTATGAAAGTGGAATTTCAAGAAACCCACTTACAAATGCATTAATTGACACCTCTATTTACTCAAAATGTCAAGGGTACAAGGATGATTTTATATCTCATGGAAGTTCAAAAAGTCAAAATGTTGATTTTAAACCTCTTCCTCCACATTTGTTGTTACAGTTGGACAATGCAGCAAGTGATAATAAGAATCGCTATCTTTTCATGTTTCTATCGCTTTTAACTGCACCTGGTGTCTTCATCACTATTGAGGTTGGGTTCTTGCATGTGGGGCACACCCATGAAGACATAGATGGAACCTACGGAAGAATGTCTTCCAACCTAAAAAGTAAAGATATTTATTCTTTACCTGAAATGATGGTTACATATCGCACAATTGAAGAAAATCGAGTGTTTCCACCTACACTTATTGACAAGGTCTATGACTTCAAAAGTTTCCTTAATGGATACATCAAGGAGGGAAAAAATGCACTAGATGGACATCTTAATGTCCAATACTTCCAATTTCTTGTACTCAATGATGTTCCAGTACTAAGGTACAAAGAATCAATTAGAGATATTGAGTGGTCAGAACCAGTTGAGTTATGGAATATAGATGATGAAGGCCGACCTATAATTCCCATAGGGAAGCCATCTTTCTTAACTTCCAAACAAAATGATGTCTATTTAAAAGAACTAAAGGAAGGGATAACATCATACATAAAAATGTGGAAAGACACTATTGGGAACGAGGATTCACCAATTGTTACAGAGGAATGGAAAAATAAAGTAGTGTATTGGGAAAAAGTTCTTGATACATTAGATGGAATCTATAATGATCATAGAATAATAGATGGAAGTGATTCATCTTCTGAGGGTTTCTGGCCCAGGACAAGGCACATTGTTGATGTTGATTGTAATGCACTCCAAGTAATGTCAAGTATTATGGATGGAGATTTTGATAATGTGATAGATGAACCAATACATGTTGGATCCAAATGCAACAAGCCAAAACCAACTTTCAATCCGATGATTGATGTTGAGAAAGGAAATATGTTGCTAGTTAGATCAGGAAATGAGGATGCAGGAGAGATGATTTGGATGGCAAAATCCACCTCAAATATCTTTAGGGATAATGAAAGTGAGAATCTTCATGTAAAGGTTGACTGGTGGAAGTCTATGTCAGGGAAATACAATGGAAAATTTTTAGAGCAATATTGGGTACCAAATCCTGATGACACAGAACTTGGCTCTATTCCAATTAATACCGTAATGTGGGCATGGATGCCAAAGAAAGAACATTGCAAGAAGACCAAGATAAATAAATATGGTGTAGAAGTCATTCTTGATCTACTTGAGCGAATATTATAAGAGTAGGTTTATATGATTCATGAATGTAATTTTTTTTGAAGGATCTATTAATATACATTCATACACACTTTTCCATATTTGTTGTATATCAAATATTCTCTTCATATTCTTTTTGGAGGAGTTTTATATTATTTAATATTTCAATGTAATCATGTGTTATACAAATTACATGACAATGCCATAAAATATTTAAGTTTTCAAGGATTTATTTGACCAACATGACTTCTCACCATATCAAATATGCATAATCAAATTCAATAATGCACTTAAAAACATCTTCTAAACTTGGTTTATTAAAAAAACAATGGAGTACCTAATTAGTATTCTATTTAATATAAACCATTTAAACACTTAATGAATAAATGCTAGACACTAGATATAATGTTTGAGGTGAGTTTTCCTTAATTTTCCTTATTATAATTGATATAAATCAAATTCACTATTTTGTTGCACTCTAATTTATAAAAAAAATATTTTGATCATTGAACAACACAACTAGAATTATAAAATATTTCCTCTTATAGATTTTGAAGTGTGCCAATATTGTACTAGTATAATTAATTTGTACTCAACGTAGGAAAAATAGTTAGTGTCAATTTAAAATGGTCAATAATAGTAAGAAAAACAATATTAGTATATTCTTAAATAACTTTATAGGTAAGTTTTTTTTTGCAAAATCTATTATTCACGAGTCAAATTTAATACATAAATATAAATGTTAATGATAATAGAAATAATGTAAGGAATCTAAGTTTTAGTTGAATATTATTCATGAGTCAAATTTAATACATGAATATAAATGTTAATGATAATAGAAATAATGTAAGGAATCTAAGTTTTAGATGAATGTTTTTTTTTTTTTTTTGTACGCTGGGGTGGGACTCTCCGATTTACATGTCCATTATGTACCCCTCTACGGGGGAGAGGTAGCCCAAGATTTGAACCCAAGACTTCCGGTTCGGTGAGACTTCATTTCCACGGCCCTTGCCGCTTGAGCTACCCCATGTGGACTAAGTTTTAGATGAATGTTAATATGTTCTTTTCAATATAATATCCTTAAACACTATAGGAATAAAAACTAAACATTTGTAATAAATAACTTAGTCAATTTTCTCTCTTTCTTGTTGTATTTGAAAATAATCAAATTGTACTACTTTGTTACTATTCTAATTCATGATTGATTTTGATCATTAAAATGATTAGTAATTGAGATGAGAGACTCATTTTACAACCCAATATGGGGGGAAAAATAAAAATTATGTTCTAAATAGAAAAATAAAAGAAATGAATATTTTGTAAAGTAATTAGAAGTATATAAAATGTGTGAATTAGATATTTAAATTTTATACTTTTCAAAAAAATTCAGCTAGAGATATAGAGAAACTATTTGAAGATTTATGTTAACTAATTTATGTCAATATCAACTTCATATATATCTATATATAAGAAAAAAAAAATTTATGGTTAAAATTTTTATTTGGTGGTATATCTACTCTATTTAGCATTCAAAAATACAGTTTCAACAATGAAAAATAACACATTGTATCTTTCATTGAAAATATTTGCACGTGAAGAAATTTGATCCCTACATCTGCACTTAAAATGGATCTATGATGGTATATATTGGACACATTACTATGATCATTTGTCATTAAATAACTTTATACTTAAGATATAGCTTGCATATTAATCTATTATTCATTAAGTAGGCCTCAAGTTTTTAACATAAAAGTACAAATAATAAATAAAAATAAATTATGCTACTACTTGCATTCAACATTTAATTTGATCTTAAAAAAATATTTTCTCCTCAACTCTTAAATGGTGCAAACTTCCTACAATAGTATGTAATGTTGATGGTGATAATGATGATTATCATCCACTAAGACCAAATATGGTATATAAGAAGGTAAAAAGATATTACTAAATGTTATTTTGAATTTTATTGTTATGCTAAAAAAACATTAAAAGAAGTGTTTCAAGATCATCATAATTTTGTTTAGTTAAACAATCTCGAAGGTTGGTAGCGTCACAAATATTTTGAAATTTAATTCCAATATGAGTATAAACTGTATGATCTATGACAGTTTTTAAATCTTCAACCATATTACTAGTGTTGCAAAGGTGATAGCCTTTTTATTGTGCTAACACTCTTTTAGTAATAATCATAACTTAACACATACATGATATTTTACTATATATTAGATTATAATTAAGTGGGTTAATAATAGCAACATACACATCATTATTTTCATAAAATAACCTTAACAAACTTATCTTTTAACATAAACCATAAAAATATTAAAAATAGATAATGTAAGGAATCCACATTAAGGTGTGAAAGATTTGCTTTTGCAAGTTTATATAAATTTGTTTTATAAATTTTATCATGATAATTTTTACACAAAAAATGGTGAATATCTACATTAAAATTAGTGAACTAAGTGACTTTCTAATTCCTCATTTCGAAAAAATTTAATCTAGTTAATGTTCTAAATAATGGTATATATTGGACACATTACTAAGATCATTTGTCATTAAATAACTTTATGATATATATTAATATATTATTATTTAAGCAAGCCTCAATCTGCTACTCACATTCAACATTTAATTTGATCCTAATTTTTTTTTTCTCCTCAACTCTAAGATAGTGCAAACTTCCTACAATAGTATGTAATTATGATGGTGATAATGATGATTATCATCCACTAAGACCAAATAAGGTATATAAGAAGGTAAAAAGATATTACTAAAAGTTATTTTGAATTTTATTGTTATGCTCAAAATGCATTAAAAGAAGTGTTTCAAGATCATCGTAATTTTGTTTAGTTAAACAATCAAGAAAGTTGGTAGCGTCACAAATATTTTGAAATTTAATTCCAATATGAGTATAAACTGGATGATCTATGAGAGTTTTTTAATCTTCAACCATATTACTAGTGTTGCAAAGGTGATAGACTTAAATTGTGCTAACACTCTAGTAATAATCATAACTTAACGCATACATGATATGTACTATATCGGATTATAATTAAATGGGTTAATAATAGTAACATACACCATTATTTTCATAAAATAACCTTAACAAACTTATCTTCTAATATAAACCATAAAAAAAATATTAAAGTAGTTAATGTAAGGAATCCAAATTAAGATGTGAAAGATTTTCTTTTGCAAGTTTATATAAATTTGTTTTATAAATTTTATCATGATAATTTTACACAAAAAATGGTGAATATCTACATTAAATTAGTGAACTAAGTGACTTTCTAATTCCTCATTTTGAAAAAACTTAATTTAGTTAAAGTTCTAAATAATGGTATATATTGGACACATCACTAAGATCATTTGTCATTAAATAACTTTATACTTAATATGTATCTAGCATATTAATCTATTATTCATTAAGCAAGCCTCAATCAACTTTTTTATTAACATAAAAGTACAAATAATAAATAAAAATAAATTATGCTACTACTCACATTCAACATTTAATTTGATACTATTTTTTTTTTCTCCTCAACTCTAAAATGGTGCAAACTTCCTATAATAGTATGTAATTATGATGGTGATAATGATGATTATTATCCACTAAGACCAAAATTAGTATATAAGAAGGTAAAAAGATATTACTAAAAGTTATTTCGAATTTTATTGTTAATATGCTCAAAAAGTATTAAAAGAAGTGTTTCAAGATCATCATAATTTTGTTTAGTTAAACAATCAAGAAGGTTGGTAGCTTCACAAATAGTTTGAAATTTAATTCCAATATGAGTATAAACTGGATGATCTATGAGATTTTTTTAATCTTCAACCATATTATTAGTGTTGCAAAGGCGATAGACTTTTAAATTGTGCCAACACTTTCTTAGTAATAATTGTAGCTTAACACATAGATGATATTTATTATATCTGATTATAATTAAATGGGTTAATTATAGTAAAATACACATCATTATTTTCATAAAATAACCTTAAAAAAATTATCTTTTAATATAAACCATAAAAACTATTAAAATAGATAATGTAAGGAATCCAAGATTAAGATGTGAAAGATTTGCTTTTGCAAGTTTATATAATTTTTTTTATAAAGTTTATCATGATAATTTTTACACAAAATGGTGAATATCTACATTAAAATTAGTGAACTAAGTGACTTTCTAATTCCTCATTTTGAAAAAACTTAATCTAGTTAAAGTTCTAAATTCTAGATCCATTGAAAACTTCCAAATTTAATGAAATATGTGTTAAGACCTTAACCTCGACGGTCCTACCAGGTGCTCCATCTAAAATCTTCAGGGAACGAGGTCTGGGGTGACTTCATTGGTCCTCAACAGATTGATCTAATAATGGAGGGAAGTCACAAAATCAATGGTTCCAATTTATAACGAACCTCCCCTCCTCCCTATGACAACACTAGGGGGTCCACGTTCATGGTTCCGTTACTAGTTTCGTCACTTAAATCCCTCAACCGTATGTGGGGGCTTGGCCTCATTTGGTATGGAGAAGATGGGGGACTAGTGAATCTCCAACATCGATCTACACATGCTCCAAAGTGCTTCGACATGGGTCACATGGACCATGTGACCCACCCAACGAATTGTATACCACGAAGGTTAAGCCACATTTGGTTGAGGGCTCTACCTCTTAGCCATGCATGATTATGGTGAACAATGGCTTGAATCTGGCAATTTTTAAGGGGCTCTTCCTTGCGCCTACATATATATATGTATGTATACATATATATACATATATATATGTATATGTATATACATATATATACATATATATATATATATATGTATATACATATATACATATATATACATATATATACATATATATACATACATACATACATACATACATACATATATATATATATATATATGTGTGTGTGTGTGTGTGTTGGGAAATTAATCCAGGTCTTGGGTGTGGTAATTCTATTATGAATTTGAGAGTTTGACTCCAAGTTTGGATTCATATACATATAATTTTATAAAGCCCCTTAGCCTACAACCTACAAAGCGTATGCGCGCACACACACACACATATATAATTGTGTGTGTGTGTGTGTGTTATCCCTCTTGAGCTTTTAACATGGCCCAATCTAGCCCATTCAAACTATATATTTAAATACATTAATCATATAAATAACACTGTCCTTCCTGAGATTATAAATAAACACCAGGCAGATATACAAACTAGTTATGTGAATCATTAAAACACAGAGGGAATTTTCATGACAAGGGTTTTACCTGTTGTCCATGCTCAGATAGTTAGATTATAAACATTGGAATTGAACCATTCCTTCAAAAGAACAATAAATATTACATAGAGCTACCTATCTCTCAATACACAGGCCATTTATACCAATTTGCAGACTTAGATAATTACAGGAATTAAACCATTGCTAAGAAAATGTTCATGGAACACTTTTGCATAGGAAATCACTTTCCTTATTATCAACATCTGCCAGTCAATATCATGGAGGCCAAATATACCAAAAGGTATACACAAATAAATTACCTATATATAGATATTTCAATGCCTTTATGCACATGCAGACTTAAGGTATTTCAAGATTAGCACATCCACGAGTAATGGACCATATCTCAGGATCTTTACATAATCATTTACATTCTTCATTTATGCAAGAACACCACTCCACAACATTAGCATAACATTATTTCCATGCAAATAATAGAGACATAATAATAAAACTCAAGCACAAAACATAAGAATTAACTTATCTTATAAGAGACTTGGCAACTGAGAGTGGGACTCTAACTCTCCACCCAACCATAGACAAGCTACAACCACAACTACTTGTAGCTGTCACGCCTAAGATAGATTCTAGTGCTTGAGGTGGAGCGCTTATGAGAAATTTAAACAAATAGAATAGCTTAAACGAGATACCACAAGGTCACATTAACTTCATCCTCCAGCTATAGATGTTATCAATTAGTCTTTTCAGGCATAGTTACATCCATTCCAAGATACCATAGTGCACAAAGTTTTTAGCTCATATTTAGGAGAAGAGAATCCACATCAAGGAAGGTTCTTCAATGGATAAGTTACTATAGGAGCATAGAAGCCACTACTACTAGGTAATTCATTAGTGAGAGCATGCGCCAGTGATATCAACACCTAGTGGTTCATCAACTCCACAAGAACTAGGGTGCTTCTATCCTAGCTAGTGGTTCATCAATCCACAAGCTTCCAATGGTTCTTCAGCCTTAGGAAAGACACTACTATCCATAATTCTTTTCAACTAGAAAACCTCTTTGAAGCTTCCTCGATTGGTTCCCTTTCTTAAGAGCTCGATTGTTGGGCGCGGGATCCCCTAAGGGAAGTTTTGGGGCTTAGAGCCCAGATTTTGGTCAAAGATTCTAATTCTGATGTAAAGACTCCACATATTGTGGGTGCGGAGTGCGTAGTTTGTAAAAGAGTCATAGGGTTGTCTGCCCTTATTTTGTTATTGTAATGTCGGCTATAGAGATCTACCTATGGTCCACGGACCATGGGATTGTATAAATAGAGCGACACTCTAAGTAGTTAAGACATCAATTGATAAGAAAAGATGAACATATGAGGTATGCGAGATAGATCTGAGGAGTAAAGTCTAGTTTTTGGTTGTAGAGTAGGAGAAGGCTCTGCAGTTGAGTGCACAGAGGCCTAGTAGTCCGCAATTGAGTGTGCAGACCCTTGCAGCTGAGTGCGCAGGGAGAGTCGAGTCTGTAACAATTGGAAGTATTAATAAATAGAAGTTTCCTACCATTTATGTGTATTTATTTCCTGTTTTATGCATCTGTTACGTTGGATATAAATTGCACTTTTAATGATTATATGATGCACAAATGTGTATAACTGTGTTGATTAAGTGAATACAAGTTAGAATAATTGTTTACCTGAAGATAAGTAAGATCTGTTAAGAAGATAAGTAAGATACGCGGTGTAGATTGGGGAAATAGCGCAGTTCCAAAAGCATCTCAGCCCCTGGTTAGGGCTGCGCGAAAGAGGATTATAACAGATCGCGAAGGTCTTGAAGGTTAGAACAGTGCGTGAAGTAACCTGTGCGAAGGTAGGTGTAGTTGGACTAAATCGACACCATAGACATCTCAAGGGTGCAGAAACTTGGTTCCAACATCCCCCCATATTGCTTCGGGTGAGACTTCAATCGACGCTCCATGGGCTGATGTCGAAAGGGCCAGTAGTGTAGGGATTTATTTGGCTAAATAAATCTAAAACTAGGTCAAGCTCCCGTAAGCCACAAATGGTTCCATTTCCAGGACTAGAATCTGCATAGAGATGTCTAATGTCTTATCATTGGAATCCAACTAAGAAATAAATTGAAGGCTGGTTGGACAAAAGAATTCATGAGTTCGCGGCGTAGGAGAACAAGAACCCGCGACTGTCAAAAGAAGAGTGGTTAGACTGCTACCTATACATGGAGATCCACGAAATCTTCTTCGTGTCCTTCCCTACTAAGCTATACGAGTGGATCACGAAGCTAGCAGATAGCCAAGGAAGGTGGAAGCTTGATGGTCCTATTGTGTGGACCCCAGATCTAGTGCAAAGATTGGAAGCATTGGAGGATAAGATTGTGTGTGCCATTGATCATCGGCTTGATCGTATTATAGGAGGATTCGTTACTGAGTTCGCGATTGACACCTCAGTTAGCTACAATGAGGCAGAACGACGCTTTCTCAAAGGACCGCGAGGTAAGTATGTAAAGTCATTGAATACTTGGATTAAAATGTTATTGTGTGAAATGAGGGTTATGCAGTTACCTTAATGTTCGAGGCTACGCGAAGTGGAAAATCTTACAGGAACGAAGGAAATAAGGGACCTAAAAATAGCCCCTTGATTTCACCTCCACGAGGGGACGAGGATGAACTCGCAAAGGTCTCACCATGAAGTGCCATCCATTTGATAAGGAAAAGAATTCCATGAACACCACCTCCACCCACACCACCGCCAGCTTCACCACCATCACCTCCATCTTCACCCGTACCACCTCCACCACCGTTGCGATTCAATATAGCATGCACAATGAAGTTGCATGTGTTCAAAGGGTTGGGAAATGAGGATCCGAACTAATTCTGGTTCATTGTAATGGTTGTATGGGAAGCGCAAGAAGTTACATATCACAATATAAACAAAGTGACACCGGTTGGCTCCCTGTAGGACCGCACACTGACCTGGTATATTAAATACTTCGATGATAATCCAAATGCGGGAATCGTAGATATCCAGACAGTGCTGAAAAGAGAATTTAGCAGGCCGAAATCTGAAGCGCAGTATATCATTGGATTCAAAGAGATCATGATGCTACCACCCGAGACTCCTTGGGAGCTGGATCAGAGGCTGAAATGTACGATTTGCGAAGCTAATATGCATCTGACGGATGGACAACATCGCGAGTGGTTTGTAGCTTCACTAATGCCACATTTAAGGAGTGCTTTATTGCAGCAGAAGATAACGACTCAGGAAGAGCCCCTAGAGATTGCTATGAGGTTGCATGGGACCCCGATGCAGGATCCTAACTTCCGAGTTCAGCAAATCCACGCGCAGCTGAAGAATTTATGCCTTGAGATGCAGAGTCTGAAACAGGACAGGACAACTCGACCAGAAGTGTGCGAAGAGGTATGGTGTGTGAAATGCAAGGGTATTTAGAACAACCCATTCCTCAAGCAACCGAATTTTGTGTCCCTTCTCTCAACCACTAAATTAATTTCAATTTATTCACAAAGGGAAAATATTAACCAGGGGATGTTACAACTACCTACCTAATCAAATTAAAGTGCAACATAACCAATCGAAGGAAATTGTTCTTCTACTTCAACTTATTAATTGTTTGTCAACTTGCATTGTTTAGAAAACATCTTACAAATGATAATATGTATAGTTCAACAATGCACGTGGAGGAAACACTTAAAACTTAGACAAAACATTCACAAGGATGAGAATAAATATTGATTTCATTTAATTTGGGAGGTAACAATGAAGAGCTCTTAAAGGGGACCTTGTATATATGCTTTTGATTGCATGTTTTCTTGGCCAACCTCATCTTAGAGCAAGAAAGTCGCTTACACTGGATAGTAGGCAAATTGAGTTGCCCCACCCTTGGCTAATATTTCATCCATAGGATGGACCACATGCTAATCCTACCCTATATAATTAGTTGGTAGGCCTTAGAATGATGGGAAGGTGTGTTAAGAAATAAAACACACTTTAATTGATTTATTAAGTTATAGAAGTGGTGGGTAATAAGGCTAGGTTGGATATTGTCCCAAATAGAGAATTGATGGGGAAATGAGGCTAAAAGAGGGAGAACCAGTCTCATGGAGGGGAACCTTATTCCTCCTACTATGATTATACTTGAATGAATATCATCCCTTAGGATGATGATGAAGATAGGTAGTACGTAAGTGGAGAAATTATAATTTTGGGTGTTGTTATATCTATGATAGTAGTAGTATTTTCTTTTAAAAATAGTCATATACTCATGTTTAATGAAAAAACAAATCTAATCAAGATGGTCAACACTTGTCTTGTCAAAAATTGAAGGTGATAATGCTTTGTTTAACTCCCTAGGAATGTTGGACAATGAAACCTTTTTACCAAAAAATCATTTTCATGATGAGTAGAGGGACCATGCTGTTTTATATCCTCATAGATTATTTGAAATGATCAAGGGATATGATAATATAGCGAATTCATTTTGATCTCGTGTTTCTTGCATGCAATGGAAACCATTCTATTTTGAAAGTCCTACCTAGCAAGCACACACCTTTTACCTTGCAACGTTATATTACCACTAGATATGAAAATAGTAAAGCAATGGTGATTTAGTCCAAGTAATAGCATTGCTTTTACCTTTTTTTTTTGTTACAACAATATTGTTTTTCTTTTTTAGATAATATTTTATTTTTATTTTAAAAAAGACATGTGCCAAGTCCATGTTGAGCACAATCACAAAATTACACATCATCCTCAGACTGAGCTAAAAAATACGCCTCTCAACGCAATAATTAATGTCTTCTCAATTAACTATTTATATATTATATATTGATATATTAATTATTAGTAAAATTTAAAATAAGCCTTCTAAAACATATTGAACCATATTACTTAAACAATTTTCTTAAACATTTATGTTTATGATAAAGATATCATTATATACCAGCATATAAAAATATATAATTATTACATTTAAAATGGATTACGAAGATTATTCAAATAACTAAAAATAATTACATTGATTATAAAGATACCACTATATATTAAAACTATATATTTTTTAAAATGTATTTTCATGCAAAAACACAAATCAAGCTATAGAACGTATGACAACTCAAATGGAAAACATTCCTATAATAATATTATAGGATGCTACAGCTTGTATCTGACACAACAAATTCTATGGTTTATTTTAACCAAAGATTGATACCCTTTCCATTTCGTACCGCTTCAAAAATTACACTTATTTTAAGTTACAAGAAGTTATGATTAAAGATCCTAATCCACGGTTGTAGCGGCGGAGAGTTCTCTCCTTTATTATCCCACATTGGTGAATTATAAATGTTATTTAACATTTACAAGGCACTGATAAAGAAACAGGTGTTGTCTTTGAATAAACCCAAAGACTGCAGCAATGCTAATATGACACTATTCCGAGGGTGATGGTCAGAGGGTTAATCTGGCATCCCAAATGCTAGATGATTAAATCCCTTCCTTAAAGGCTGACTCGGACAGCACATAATATCAGTTTTGAACTTTGTGAAATATATTAAGATCAGTAATAAGGCTGACTCGGACAGCACATAATATCAGTTTTGAACTTTGTGAAATATATTAAGATCAGTAATAAATTTTGTATATTTGAACTTTGTGAAATATATTAAGATCAGTAATAAATTTTGTAAAATATAATATACAGTTGAAATAATATACTATATTAAGATCAGTATAAATTTTGTAAAATATAATAAGAGTAAAAATAATATAATATATTAAGATGAGCAATAAATTTTGAAAAATATAGTAAGAGTAAAAATAATAAAATATATTAAGATTTAAAATAGAACTGAAAGAGTCTAATATTAATATTAATAGATAATTCCTAAAGAAATTATAATATTTAAACTAGTAATATTTTTATTAATTTTAAATTGTGTAAACTAATATACCATTAAAATAATAACATATATAAAGATTTAAAATAGAAGTATGGATTATAATATTAACAGATAATTATGGTTTATGTCCTAGTCTATTTAGTCATGACGTGTTTTTCTTTATTGATACATGACACTCCATCACTAAGTGTTTTTTATTTATTTATTAATTATAGATATATGAATGCTTATACTTGATCATTTAAGTGTTTTTATTTATTTATTATGGATATACGGATCTTAAGATATTTATCAATATAATTTTTTATTTTATTTTTTTGATAAAAAAAATTGGGGAAAAATAATATTAATAAATAGTTCTTAAGAAATTATTATAATATTTAAAATAGTAATATTTTTATTAATTTTAAAGGGTGTGAATTAATAAAATTTAAAATATAGGATTAAAATAATAAAATATATTAATATGAGTAATAATTTATAATATATATTAAAAATAATAAAATATACTAAAAATTAGAATAATAAAATATATTTAGTAATAAATTATAAGATATGCATTAAAAATAATAAAATATATCAAGATTTAAAATAGAGAAGCTAGATTATAATTCACAAAGAAATTAGAATATTTAAAAGAGTAATATTTAAATTTCAAAAATTTTGTGAATTAAGATATACGATTAAAATAATAAAATATATTAAAATTAGTAATAAATTATAAGATATATAATAAAAATAAACAAATTGATCCAGGTCATTATTGGTGGCCACCAGTTTATTTTATCTAGACCTTTAGTTGGTTTTGTCTGTTTCCTTGTTTATTGCAATATGTACTAATTTTAGCAGTTTTTCGGGTCTTGAACTTTCGGAGCAGTTTTGACCCCCCTAAATGGAATTTTTTAAGTCTGCAGTAGGCCCACAGCCATATGCAAGGGCCTACCACAAATCTTGTAGTACTGAGAGAGATATTTCCAACATGGTATCATACTCACCAAACATAGATAATATGACCAAGTTACGACCTCGGGAAGTTGGATGGCCAACTAACCTCGACGGGGCCCACAAACTCTTGGTGTTCCATCTCCCGAGGTTAGGGTTTTGGTTGTTTTGGGTTTTCCCTTGTTGTTCAATAATAAATAGGCCCATGAGCCTCATTGTAACACAATTCAGAGGCATGTAGCCCCCACGTCTCTTCTCCGAGATAAGCTGTTTGTAAGCATATTTCAGTATTTGATATTAATGAAATGAAGTGTTTTTTCTGTTGCATCTCTGTATTCATGGTTATATCTGTATTTTGTTGCATTCCTATTTAAGTTCAGATCAGTGGTATTAGAGCAGTCTTTATTTCTTTGTTTTTCATTGCATGTCCCTAATGAGGTCGGGATATAAGGAGTTAGCGCTTGAACTAGTTGAACCTTTGCATGATCAAACTTGCAAACCTCGACGAACATCCATGGCGGAAGAGAAGAAAGACGAGGGGGCAAGAGATCCTTTCAAAATCTTTCTCGAAGAAGCCCTTGAGCGATAGAGGAACGCAATGATGGACAACTTTTCCCAGATCCTTTAGCGGCTACCCAAAGGTGACACATCTCCTTCCAGTGACCACTCTGAAAGCACCACACCCTTTAAGGTACAAGTTAACTTTGACATCCCCATATTTAAAGGTCATATAGATAAGGACGTCGTATATAATTCTTAAATTTGCTAGAAGGATATTTTTCGGTTCATGATTTTTCCAAACGGGAAAATATTACCTTTTCACTTCTCAAAGTCGGTCACCATGTCGAGGACTAGTGGGAAACCTATTATGAGAAGAAGGACGAAAGTGCACCCTCACTATTTTTAGTCGCACCCACTTGGAATTTGTTCCAGGACGCCAACAAAGAGCAGTACTACCCTGTTGGGAGCTATGAGGACAAATACATAAAGTGGACCACACTGCGGCAGTGAAGGGACCAAGACATACCAAAGTTTACCAATGTTTTTCATACCCTTCACACAAAGTTGAGTATTCTAAGCGACATTTGGTACTTAAGTACCACGGCTGTCTACACAAGTACATCCAGGACGAGAAGTTTGACATCTCCTCACTTGACACGATGTACCGATACGCTATCAAGATTGAGAAGAAGTTTAAACAAAATAAGGGAGACTTTGGATCTATGAATCCGAAGCAAGGGGAAGGCGCCCCCAAACTACATAGCAAAGGACAAAGCCAAGGCGGGGCGACCTAGGACAACCTGCCAAAGCCGCAAGAGAAGAAAAAAAACACAAAGACAAATAAGGAAAATGGTGTGAGTCCCATAATATCTCCGCTCGCAACACAAGTGAGACTTGAGTGTCGGGCCAAGTAGTCACTGGTAGCCGAGTTGAAGGCTTTCGAATCAGATGAATTTTTCGACTCTTAGTCTGAACCAGACAAGGGGAATGAAAAAGGGAAGATAATCATTGATGCAGAGCCCAATGCCAATGTGGCCACCACCAAGATTAAGAAGAATGAGCCTAAATATCCAGAGGAGGGGGAACACCTCTTCCACTCACAAATGTGGGTGAAGGGTTCTCCATTGTAGTTCATTGTCGACAATGGGAACCAAAAGAACCTCATTTCAATAGAGGTCATGAAGTGATTGGGCCTACCGACTACAACACATCCACAATTGTACACAAGCGGGTGGCTTCACCAAGGACGAGATATCTACATCAGCCAGTAGTGTCGCCTTACCTACCACATCAACCCCTTCATGGATGAGGTACTGTGTGATGTTGCTCCTCTTGAAGTTTGTGATGTATTATTAGGACAACCATACTTGTGGAATCAACATGTTGTATATGAGTCTAGACCTTGCTCTGTGATTATTACTTTGGGTAATAAGTTGTACAAGATACCAGAGGTTGCCTCACCTACCACCATCTCTTTGATCAATGTAAAGCAATGTAGTAAGATCATTTCACAGACCTGGAAATTTGTTTTCCTTATGAATCGTCCTTAGGGAAAGAAGAAGATTGGGGCCATGGGTTCTAGACATGGCTCCTCTGCACAACAACAGCATATGGACAAGGTTGTGGAGGAGTACAGGGACATTTTTGCCTCACCTACGGAGATACCTCTGCACTGTCAGGTCAAACACTCCATCAATCTGACCTCGGGTGCACTGCTACTAAATAGATCAATCTATCAATGCTTTGTTATGGAGAACGATGAGTTCAAGAGGTTGATTTAGGAGCTGTTATAGAAAGGGCACGTCAGGCCAAGCTCATCACCCTGTGGAAGCCCGATTGTATTGGTACATAAGAAGGACAAGACCTGGAGAATCTGTATTGACTATCAGGCATTGGACAAGATCACTGTCCGGAACAGTTACCCAATTCCAAGGATTGATGGCTTTCTCGAATAGCTTAAGGGGGAAAAATATTTCAGCAAGATTGATGAGAAGTCCAATTATCACTAAGTGCCTATCGAACCCTTCGATGTGTGGAAGACTTCCTTCAAATCCAAGGAGGGCCTTTTCGAATGGTTCGTCATGCATTTCGGGTTGATGAATTCCCCCACAACCTTCGTGAGATTGAGGGATGACATCTTGTGACCCTTCACTAATGCATTCGTGGTGGTGTACTTAGGTGACATCTTGATCTTCAGCAAGAGTTGGGACGAGCACTTCCACCATATTCGACAGTTCCTCCAAACCCTGCGACAACATAAGTTGAGTACCAATTTGGAAAAACGCACTTTTGGCATGACCCAGGTTCCATATCTTGGGTACATAATTGATGAGTAGGGTGTGCATGTGGACCCAGCGAAGATACAAGTCATTTAGGATTGGCCAACCCCAACCACTCTAATAGAGCTACATAGATTTCAGGGTCTCGCTAATTTCTACCACAGGTTCGTGTTGGGGTTCTCTCATATCACTTGGCCTTTAATTCAAGTCACCAAGGGTGGAGCGAAAGCAAAGTTATTTTGGTTTGAAACCCAAGAGAAGGAATTTTTCTAGTTGAAGCATCACCTTTGCTCCACACCAGTGCTCACATTACTAGACCTGCAGAAACCATTTGAGATTGAGACAAATGCCTTTGACTATGCTATTGGTGCAGTTCTTACTCAACAGGGGCATCCAATGGCTTACCACGATGAGACACTTTCATACACATTTGAAAGTATCCCCCCCGTGACAAAGAAATGTATTCCATTGTGCAGGTCTTTCGTTAATCGAAGAATTACATTATGGGGAAAAACAAGGTCATCCAGACAAACCACTGATCCCTGTCATTCATATAGACACAAGGGAAGTTACAAAAAGATCACCATCAGAAATTGTCCACGTACCTACAACAATTCCATTTGAACATTAACTACAAGAAGTGAAACACAAATAATGTTGTAGACTGCCTCAGCTGACCACCAGTCATGGTGTTGATTACTGTGCTATACTCCTGTGGGCACGAGACTTCAGGCTAGCTACATATTTATAAGAACTAACCAGAATTTGGCAGCACATATCATACACTATTGGTAAGTAAGAAAGTTCCAAATTTTCACCTTCAGGATGCAATGTTATTCCACTTTGGACACATCTGTGTACCTTCAAGAAAGCATGCTGAGATTATTTGGGAGGCGCGCTACAGTCAGGTTGCTGGACAGTTCGGAGTAGAGAAAAAAATGGTAGTACTGTAGAATTGTTTTTATTGGCCAGACATTTGTCAGGATGTTGGGAAGTACATTAGATTTTTCACTGCCTGCACCATTGTCAAACCAACCATCAAGAAGCAAGGCTTGTATACTCCTCTGCCTACTCCTATTCAACCTTGGAAATCCATCTCCATGGATTACATGCTGGACTTTCCTTCTACTAAGCATGAAAACGACTGTGCTTTCATGGTCATTGATAAATTCTCGAAGATGGCCATTATGACGGCCTGGAAGAAGAGTATCAAAATAGAGGCCACTACTAAGATCTTCTTTGATCAAGTGTGGGTACACTTTTGGATCCAATAGTCCATTATCTCATATCGGGATAACAAATTCCTAAGTGCATTTTGGTCAAGTCTCTGGTCGATGCTGGATACCAAACTTACTAAGTCCACGACTTTCCACCCCCAAACTGATGGCCAAACACAGGTTGTCAACAGGATGATATTACACATTCTGGGCATGTACAACTTGAATCATACATGCACATGAGATCAAAGCATCCCCTATGTCCAACATAGCTACAACAGAGCTCTCCATAGCTCAACAAGCCATAACCCCTGTAATAGCCTTGGTTAAAAATTCATGTAAAAATATATAAGGCCACATTAATGGAACACATATTCCAAGATGAATGGTGGGGAAAACATCCTAGTGGGTGTTCATTTAGTTTATTATTGCTAAGGAAATTGGCAAAGGCAATGGAAAAGGCTTTGGAAAGGCATGAGGCATTCATTGGCATTTTATTTATGACAATAATACTAATTAGGAGAAAAGGAAGATAAAAGGTTAGAGGTTGCATGTGAGAGGAAAATGAAGAAAATAGAGGCCTAATTAATAAAAAGGCTTCTGAGGATTAGTGGGTAGGCTTGGTTAGTTCAGTTTTGGAACTCTCTCGTTATTATTTCTCTCTCTCTCTCTCATACTCTTGGAAACTTGATTTTTATTGAGCACTCTTGGAGAGTGTGTCATACTTGGAGTTTTGGAGCAAGAAGGAAAATGAATAGCAGGAAATCACAAGAGGACATCGGGATCAGTAGCTACAAAAAGTTTTTCATGCAGGTACCAAGTTTCATGTATGTTTTCCTCACTATTTTCGGCATGCATGGCACATGCATGTGGTTTCTTAGTTATGATATGTCACTAGCATCGAGGATTGCCTGGATTGATAGTGGATTTTCCTAGCCTTTCCATTTCCTGGATAGTTGGCATGGATATTGTGGGTTTATTTCCTTGTTTTGTTTTGGTTGGTTCACATGTTTCCTTAGCTTGGGTTGAGTTATTAGTTCCTAGAATCCCTGGTTGGACAAATGCTCTAGAAGACCTATAACATCTTGGGTTGAGTTACTAGACTGGGAAGCCTTGGCTGGACAAATGCTCTAGAAGCCATTGGTGGGTTGAGTTACTAGTCCTCGAAGCCCTGGTTGGATAAATGCTCTGGAAGCCCTGTGGTAGCTGTGGGTCGAGTTACTAGTCTTGAAAGCCTTAAGTTGGAACAAATTCTCTGGAACCCTAGAAGGCTTGGATAGAGACCAATTTGATGATGGTTTTGTGATGTCTGACCATGAGGTCAAACCACTGTTTGATGGGTTGAGGTGGATGGCCTTTGGAAGCCTTGGATGGTTTTAGATTGATATGTTCTATGATATCCCACATTCATGCTTGGAATATGGCACGGGGGTGAATGGATGAAGAGATATTTGGCTCAACCCTTCTACGGTCGGGTGGAACGTGGAAGTCCTATCTCGAGTTTGGATTTTGCATCATTAATATGAGGTTATTTATCCTTGTATTTCTATGAGTATTATGATGGTTTATATGTGTATCATATGGCTGCGATTTCATTGGTATTTTTCCTACTATTATGCTGGTTATCTATATATATATATATATATGACCATAGCCATGTGTGGCTCTCATCATGTTTTTACTTGTAAATAAATGAAAAATGTATATATGACCTAATGGATGAAATGGAAGTTAATGTGTCAAGGAAACGATGCCTCATAGTGAATCTCAGATAAGTATGAGAACCCTATGCTTAGATTTATTATTTACACTTGTAGATTACATATTCGTGATATGTTTGATGAAATGCCTGTCATGGATAGTAGGGGACCAGTGAAGTTCTTATTCAAGTGATTGCATTAGTACTGTTATTTCCATGTTATCTTATTGTTCTGAAGGTGTCATTGAATTGTGGGTAGTGACTTGGGCTCTTGGCCTAAAAAGGTGGCTCCAATCTCGGGGACACTAGCACAACACAATGCAAAATAGTCCCTGGATGCTAGCTTGCAGGACTGTGAGAGTGTCCAGAGGTCCTTGGACACTAGCATTCCTATAGCATGAGAGCATATAGAGGTGTAGTGGTCAAAAATATTAGCGGTACCAAGGGGCTAGTTGGCAGAAAGGTTGGAGTGATTCTTGAGGGTCCTAATGCTGATGTTGAATGTCTATATGGTGTGTTTCCATCGGTTCCACTTCCCTAACATGACTTGGGAGGTTGAATCATATCATAGTGGCTTCTCATCACATGTTTACCCTAGTGGGCAGGTTGCTTGGGTAGATGTGGGAGGATGGTTTTACAAAGTGGTATCAAAGCATGGTTCACCCCTCGGACTGTATGGGTTGTGCGTTCTTCATGCGTTCATGTTGGTTGCATATGTGTTCCTTATGCTTGTAGTCCATGTGCTTGTTGCATTTTCATGGTGTTGATCATGGTTGTAGTGATGTTAGCATGTGAAGGTTGATGGTGTTGTTGTGGGATGTGTCATCATGAGTGTATGGGTGTATATGCATTGTTATGCATGTCGGTGTCTATATTCATGCATTTTCATGGTTATGGTAGGTCGAACATGCATTATGAGGTCATTGTATGCAATTAGGCCATCATGATGATATTAGTATGTTATGATGCTAATGTGTTGGATGAGATAGAGCAGGAGATGAAAATCATTAAAATGAAGTTGTAACATTGGACCTCGAGGCAAGTGCACATCGTCATATAAGTTTGTATGTTGGGCATGTAGGTATGTAGGTTAAGGATTGTTATATGCATTATGGTTATGTGTATGCCTTTCATTCTATTGATGTTATGGTTACATTCATGATAGATGCTAGTTGATTTGTGTAGTCATATGCACATGTGTCAGATAGTCATGAGTGATAGTAGCATGTGGTTGTATGCATTGCTATTTTGGTTTTATGTTAGATAACTTAATGATTATGTTATATGTTGTTGATGAGTATGTTATAGGTTAACTTTTTGTTGTTATATGATAGTTAGCTTGATGATTAGGTTATATGTTGTTGATGAGCATGATATATAACTTGTTGTTGTTATATGCTAGTAAATTGATGATTAGGGTTATTACATTAATATCTTGATGCTATATGTATCATACTAAGTTGGATTGGTTTATGTGAATGGTTAGGGTCATGAAATTCAGGTATGAGTTAATATGTTTCAATATTATACTAATCTAGACTGACTGTACATATGTGATTATTATGTATGAATGGTAAATGTTTATGATATTATGATGTGGACATGTTGGCTAGTGACTATTGTGGATATAATGATCTTATTTATGTTTGAGTTGATTCATGCTAAGCTGGATTGATTGTGTAGACCACTGAGATACATTAAGGTATGAGCTTGCTTATGTCATCTACTTTGTGCTTGAATGTTTGATTATGTTGTTTATTTGGTGTTTGAGTGTTTGGTGTCTATTATGTCATTTATTTGTTGTCTAAATGTTTGATTACTTCAATGATATGAGCATGTGTCTATAAGGTTTCTTGTCGAAATGATCTTGTTTTAAGATGGTTGTACTAACACATATGTGTTAAGATAGTTGATATGAACTTGAGTATAATAGGCGATAGTTGTAGTATTATGTCTAATGACTATGAGTTGACTATGGATTATGACATGGTTGTTAGATTTGGTAAAGGTTTTCAAATTAATAGATATGATTGTCTTCATATTTGGAACATGTGGTTGACATGTGTGAGCAGTTGCAGGGAAACATGCTTGGTATTAGCTTGACAAGGTAATAGTTGATGTGTTTATATAACTAACAGTTGGGTGATGTGACAGTGCATAGTAAGACTCAATTGCAACAAAGTAAAAAGGTAAAAGAAAGGAATTGGGCAATAATTCCTTTGGAAATGTTTGGAAACCCTAATTCCAAATGAATGAGTGCTTTGCATACCGAAGGTGTTCTTAACAATGATTTCATATGACATTATGTGGATATGTGTTAGATTCATGAACATGTACTTGATAGATATATTAGCTACTCTCTAGTTACAGTGGATCTATTAAGGGAATTGGATTCCATTGAGAGATGGTATGGATGTGTTCAGTTGCAAACAACATGTTTGGAACAACAAGGTAAGGTAACTAGTGTATTGCTATGTTTATTTATGCACTGACAATTGTGTGTTGATGGTAGTATGATGCAAGGGATTACATGACAAAGAGACTACCATAAAATCTTGAATACGACTTAGTTTGAGCTTCCCTTTAGAAGCACTGGGAACAATGGGGATTGAGTCATGGTGTCTATTGTTAGTCTCGTGCTTTTGGCATTTTGTGAATTTTTGCGCTTGATTGCGATTTTGTTTGTGTCTTGTGCATGGACATGCCACTTTGTTTGTGGTGTCATATTTTATTTGTTTTCCATGGTTTTCCTCTTGTTTGCTTCTCGGTATTGCCTTTATTGTTTTAAGAGTCTTGAGAATTGGTTGGGGAATGAGGAAGTTAATGGAGCTCAGGGAGAGTTGTGTGGTACTCAACAAGTAAGGTAAAACCAAAATGAAGCTCGATGCATGTATAAGGGCAGTTGAAGGAAGGAGTATGACTGGTAGTTGGAATCGTTTGGTCCATTGGTGTAAATGGATGATGGTAGAAAAATCATGGGAAAGGTAATAAAGAAAGGTAAGGTGAACGGATTTGAGGCATCATGTGCCTTGGCTATGTTAGGAATTATTTTTCTCAATGTTGCGAATGTGTTGCACGCATAAAGGGATTTCTCTTAACCTTGACCTTATGATATCTAGTAATTATGTTGCGATCATGATTATGATGATGTCTATATGTGTATACATGTATGCATGTATGTCATATCTGATAGGGTCATCATGGATCATGATTATTTTATCCTAATGTTTAAATGTACATATGTATTTATGTATGTTGTTGACTAACTTGATAAATTTTTTTTATGTTGATGTTTATATGTATGTATGTGTATGTATGCATATCGTTGTCTGACAGGATCATGATTTTTTATGCTAATGTTTATGTATATGTATGTATGTATCCATGTATCTATGTCATTGTCCGACAAGGTCATCAGGGATCATTCTTGTGAAAGAATGTTTGCTTATGTAAGCGAATGGCATGAAGAGGTTTTTGGTCTTTTGAGGAATCAATTGGGAGGAGTAGCCCTAAAAAATCTATGAGGTCAGTATCATGTGGTTATGATTTTATATCATGTGATTATATTATGTCTATGTTATAGGCAGGCTATATCGAGGGATATGTCAATGAAATGAAAGCGGTGTGGTTTGCGACATGCAAGGACAAGCATGAATAAGATACTGGAAGCAAGGTTGCTTGGTAGAGATAGTGTGGTATTGGATGTGTGGTACTACTGTTGTGCATATGTTGTATATGTTGTACATGTTACATCTGTGATGTTGTGCGCATGTGGTGTTGCATATATATAGTGTGTGTACATGTTGTTTATGCAATGATTATGTACAAGATGGTACAGATAGTGTTGTGTGAATATTGCATATGTAGTGTTGGGTATAGATGGTTCTATGCACATGTTGGATATGTGGTATTGTGTATATATGGTGTTGTGCACATGTTGGATATGCAGTGTTGGCTTGTGGGGGCTTGACCTAGGTTCAATGTAAGTTAGCCAAACAAATCCCTACACTACTAGCCCTTTCGACATCAACCCATGGAGTGTGAACTGAAGTCTGACCCGAAGCAGTATGGGGGGATGCTGGAACCAAGTTTCTGCACCCTTGAGATGGATGTGATGTCATTTTATTCCAGCTATAACTGCCTTCGCGTAGGTTGCTTAATCCTCTGCTCCACCCTTCAGTACCTTCGCGAAAGGGTACAATCGTCTTCCACACAGTCCTAACCAGGTGTTATGCTCTTAACCAGCAAAGTAATACCGAACATAGAATATGCGAAGAAAAGATACCCAGAACACAGAATATGCGAAGAAAATATACCCAGAACATAGAATAGCAATGATTTTATTACTCAGAGAGAAATGTTCACAGGCCTCTTCGAGGGGGCAACCTCCAATAGAGCAGAGCTCGATTACAAAACAAGACACGATACTCCTCGCAGGGAGTCTCTATCCTTTATATATGACTCATACATGCAATACCACGGGCCAATACCGTGGGTTTTATTAATACCATCTATCTAATACTACCGCCCATTTACCATCTATCTAATATTACCGCCCATTTGCAACTAACTGTGGTCCCGTCATTAATTGCGGGTTAACCACTTACAAATATTAATATGGGCTTTATTGACTCTTGACTATGACGTGATCCCATGACATAAATAAGGGGGTTAGGGTGGGACCCTAACATGCCCTCCCCCTTAAGATTAGCCTTGTCCTCAAGGCTGAAGCTACGGAAACTGCTGAAGAATAGTGGCTGGTTCCCAAGTTGCATCTTCTGGAGAGGTGTCTTTCCATTTGAAGAGGACCTCCTTAATCATGCGGCCGCACAGGTGCTTGTTTCGTGTGTCTAGAACCTGTTCAGGTTGAAGCCAGATTGACCCTTCTTCGTCCAATTCAGGTAGACTGGTTTGAACTCGGCAATTGTTCCCAATCACTTTCTTGAGGCACGATACATGGAAAACTGGGTGGAGTTTTGCTGTAGGTGGCAAAGCCAAATTGTAAGCCACTTCTCCAATGCGCTGAAGTACTTGGTATGGTCCGTAGAATTTTGGAGAGAGCTTTTGACAACCCTTGTCTTTGAGTGATGTTTGCTTATATGGTTGTAGCCTCAAAAAGACCTGATCCCCTTCTTGAAATTGGCGCTCTGAGCAATGTTGGTCAGCCTGTTGCTTCATACGGTTCTGAGCTTGATGAAGATTCTCGCGCAGATGGGTGAGCATGGTTGCGCGGTGTTGTAGGAGTTGATCCACGGCTTGTACTTTGGAGCACCCCGTGAGATAAGAAGTAGGGGAAGGCGGAAGTTGACCATAGACTGCTTCATAGGGAGTCATTTTGGTGGTGGCATGATAGTTGGTGTTTTACCACCATTCCGCCAGAGGTAACCACTGTACCCAAAGGTGTTGCTTTTCTGAAGTGAAACACCTAAGGTAGGTTTCTAGACATTTGTTGACGGCTTCGGTTTGACCATCTGTTTGCGGATGATATGAAGTACTGAGTTTGAGTTGAGTGCCTTGTATTCTGAAGAGCTCCTGCCAAAAATTACTGGTGAATATTGGGTCGCGGTCGGACACAATAGAAGTGGGCATGCCATGCAATTTGAAGATCTGATCCATGAAAGTTTGAGCAACCAAAGTTGGTGTAAATGGTTGGGGTAGGGCGCAGAAATGAGCATACTTCGACAGTCGGTCCACAACCACCATGATGACTGACTTGTTCCCAGACTTTGGAAGACCTGTAATGAAATCCATGGAGACCTCCATCCAAATTGACGCCAGAATGGGCAATGGTTGTAATGTGCCTGGTGTGTTGATGGTTTCCCCTTTGTGGCGTTGACAGACGTCACATTCTGCTACGAAAGTAAGGATGTCATGTTTCATGCCGGTCCAAAAAAATGATCTTCTGGTGCGAGCATACGTCTTCTGAAAGCCCGAATGTCCTGCAATGGGAGATGAGTGCAATTCTGCCAAAATGCGACTTTTGAGGGTGGATGTTGGTGATATTACGACTCTGTCCTTGTAGCGAAGAATATCATTCTGCCATGAGTAGCCCTTGCTGGAATTAGGATCTACCTGCAATTGAGAAATGAGTTGGGAGAGCCCGGGATGTGAAAACCATTCCCTGCGAGCCTCTTCAATCCAGTCTGGAATGGGGAGGGAAATTGCGAGCAGAGTACTTTCCTCCTCAAATTGGCGCGACAATGAATCTGCTACACTGTTGTCTTTCCCTTTCTTGTAAATGATCTCATAATCATATCCCAGCATTTTGGCTAACCATTTATTTTGTTGTGGGGAAGATAGGCATTGCTCCAAAAAATATTTAAGACTGTGATGATCTGTGCGGATTTGGAAACGTCGCCCCAACAAGTAAGGTCGCCAGGTCTCGACTGCATGTAAGATGGCCATCATTCCCTTCTCGTAGGTAGATTGGCCCAGATTCCTCCCACTTAGTTGTTGGCTAGTGAAGGCCAATGGTCGCCCTTCCTGCATTAAGACCGCTCCAATACCTGTTCTCGAAGCATCACATTCAATGACAAATGATTTGGTGAAGTCTGGTAGTGCTAAGACGGGAGTGAAACACATGGCGGTTTTGAGAGCGGTAAATGCCTGTTGTGCTTCCTCGTTCCAGAAGAAGGAATTTTTCTTTAGGAGTTGCGTTAGGGGCTTCGCTATGCGGCCATAGTTGTGGACAAATTTACGATAATAGCCTGTGAGACCCAAAAATCCTCTCAAGCTTTTCAAGGTCTTAGGTTGAGGCCATTCTTGCATTGCCTGGATATTTTTGGGGTCCACCTTGACACCTTCACGCCCCACAATGTGGCCCAAATACTCAACTTCTTCCATGCCAAATGAACACTTAGACATCTTGACAAATAATTTATGTGTGCGGAGCAGTTGCAAGAGTAGATCTACATGCTGAAGATGTGCCGCCCAAGTGCCACTATAGATGAGGATGTCATCGAAGAAGACAAGGACAAATTTTCTGAGATATGGTTTGAGGAGGTGATTCATAAGGCTCTGAAAAGTAGAGGGGGCATTACAGAGACCAAATGGCATGACCAGGAACTCATAATGGCCTTCATGAGTTCTGAAAGCCGTCTTGGGAATGTCGACTTCCTTCATGCGAATTTGGTGGTATCCTGAGCGAAGATCCAACTTAGTGAAGAATTGAGCCCCATTGAGTTCGTCCAGCAAATCGTCAACCACCGGGATGGGAAATTTATCTTTGACTGTTAACTTATTGAGGGCCCTGAAGTCGGGACACATCTGCCACTCCCCATCTTTCTTGAGGACCATGACCACTGGGGATGAATAAGGACTAATGTTGGGACGAATGACACCTGCTTCCAACAATTCCTTGATGATTTTTTCTATTTCATTCTTTTGGGTGAACGGATATCTGTATGGCCGCACATTTGGGGGTTGGGCCCCTGGAACCAATGTGATGCTATGATCATGTTCCCCTCGCGAAGGTGGAAGCTCATGAGGCTTGTCAAAGACCGTCCGATGTTTATTTAAAATCTGTTGCATCTCAGGATGAATTGGCAGAGACATGGTGTCTACTACCTGGATGGCATTAAATTGAGCTACCACTCCATGATGGCCCTTTTTTAACAATTTTTCCATCCTATGCGAGCTGATGATAGAGGGGGCTCCCGCCTGTAGTCCACGGAGGGTATGTGTGGAGTTGTTCTGCTTAAAACTCATATATAACTCCTGGAAATCCATTGTGATTGGCCCAAGAGTGCGGAGCCATTCCGCGCCTAGGACAATGTCGCAACCCCCCATGTGTATTGAAAACATGTGGGTTTTCATTTGATAATCCCCCATTTGAAGTTTGACATTTTCACAGCGACCTTCACATTTCATTGTGCCCCATCTGCAATCTGGACTTGGAAGTTAGAAACTGCCCTGGCAAAACAATGTGCTGCTTCAGCAATCTTTTGATGGATGAAATTATAGGTACTTCCACTATCAATCAAGACTACTACTGGGCGATGTTTAAGAAAACCCCTGATTTTGAGAGTTTGAGGGGAAGAAATTCCTGCCAATGCATTTAGCGAAATAATTGGTTCATCAGATACAATCTCCTTTTGGTTATTTTCTTCGATCGCCTCTGGTTCCTCAAGTGGTGGATCTTCCTCGGTGGAGCTGTAGTCAGTGGCATCTATTTGAAAAAACTTGGGCTCTTTGCATTTATGACCCGGGGAATATTTTTCATCACAGTAATAACATAGTCATTGCTTCCTTCTTTCGGCCATTTCCGCAGGTGACACCTTTTGAATCTTAAGTGTCTGAGTCGTATTGGGAGCCTGTGAGGGACGACCTTTAGCGGGGAAGTTGGGGTGGCTGGATTGGGTTGTTAATGCACGTTCCACCTTACGAGCTACCTGGCAAGCCTCTGTCCATGTGGGAGGGTGGTGGAGTAGAACCTGAGCTTTGATGGCTTCTTTAAGACCGCTGATAAAGAATTCCATGTAGAACTCATCTATGAGACCCCTAGTGCGGAAGGCTAAGGCTTCAAAAGCAGTAATATAGTCCTCCACTGTACCCGTCTGTCGGAGCTTAGTGAGACGCCCCAAAAAAGAGTCTTCCTGTTCAAAGCGACTTCGAAGAGCTTTGGCAAATTGGGCCCAATTCTGAAAATGTCCATTGCAACGCTGATGCCATTCCTTCCATTTCCATCGTTCATTGTCCAAGTACATGGTGCCCACCATAAGCTTAGTCCCCTCATCTATGATATGATTCAATTGGAAATACTGCTCCATTTGTGCTAGCCATGCGGACGTGTGAGAACCGTCAAATTTATGCATATCCAACTTGGGAGGTCGCTGACTGGGTGGTGGATGGGTGTGACAGACATGATGAGAGTGGCTAGACTCACCCTCATGGTATTCATGGCCATTATATGCCTCCTCGTGGGCTAGCTCCTTGCCCTTTGGGAGTGCATCATGTATCTAGAGACTTATTCCTTTAATCTCAAGTTCGATATTCTTCACTGCAGTTTGGAGGGAGTTCACATGGTCTTCAATTTTGTCTATCCTTTCATTGGCCATCGCTTGAGCGCGAGTTTCTACCATACACCAGCCTGATGAAAAATTGGGACCGCCTAAAATTTTTTTACTAAGAAATTGAATGGTACCACCTTACTCAGCTTGTCGTCCTGATTCTGATGGGCTAGGTCACCAATAAGCGCCCCGAAAGATCTCAGACTTTTTTTTTTTTGGAAAACTCCTAACGGAGTTTTACTCCTTCCTGATCAATACTGCAGTCGCCAAATCCTCAGAATGTCAATGCCGCCAAAAGTCCTGCAAAAATTATATCCAAGGACAGGAACCCTTCACAACTACTCCGATCTGGTGGATCTGAGAGATCTGAATGGTGGAACAATTGCTGCTGCTGATCTGATGGAGCTGCGGGACTGATGTCGGCTGCTGCTGCACTCGCTGATCTGGAATAGGTGATGTGTGATCCCCCGATAGAAATGGAACTATGGTCTTGAGGAGTGTCAGGTGCTACAGATCGCAATATACATAAGGGTCTGACAGTAGTACTCGGCCCAATGTTTCAGGGCTCTAACTAAGGAGGATCAACCGTACCCTTAGCCGTAAAACCCGACTACCCTATCGTACGGGCGAGTAATCTCTCCGAGTGCTGTTCTCGGTGTACTGTAGCCACAAGACGGCCAAAGGTTTATCTATGGCGAGGCTTCAAGGGAGCTAGGGGGCTTCCTATATACCCAGAGGGTACGTGGAAGACAGTCCATGCGCGGTTCTGTTTAATGCGCTACTACTCGAAGGGGTACCCACAGGGGTTACAAGGGAGTCCAACAGACGTGACCACCTCTTTTATTTCCTACGTGCATGCCTCCCCAAATCCGCAGGTTTATGCGCTTAACGACAGATCCCGTGGTTTAAAGACGCCGGAACACGTCTCTAGCCAAAATTTTTTTTGCTAAAATTTGGAGATCCCACCGAGCCCTGAAAAGTGCTTTGATACCACTTGTTATGCTCTTAACCTGCAAAGTAATACTGAACATAGAATATGCGAAGAAAAGATACCCAGAACACAGAATATGCGAAGAAAATATACCTAGAACATAGAATAGCAATGATTTTATTACTCAAAGAGAAATGTTCACAGGCCTCTTCGAGGGGGCAACCTCCAATAGAGCAGAGCTCGATTACAAAACAAGACACGATACTCCTCGCAGGGAGTCTCTATCCTTTATATATGACTCATACATGCAATACCACGGGCCAATACCGTGGGTTTTATTAATACCATCTATCTAATACTACCGCCCATTTACCATCTATCTATTATTACCGCCCATTTGCAACTAACTGTGGTCCCGTCATTAATTGCGGGTTAACCACTTACAAATATTAATATGGGCTTTATTGACTCTTGACTATGACGTGATCCCATGACATAAATAAGGGGGTTAGGGTGGGACCCTAACACCAGGGGCTGAAGTCCTTTCGCGCTACTAGGGCATCAAACTGCGATATCTTCCTAACTAGGATAAGTGTTAGTTTTGCGTAAACAGATATTCCTACTTGCGGTCACATGTCCAACACAATTACATACATTCGCACATCATATAAGCATTATAAGTGAAATTTATACCCAATATTATAGATGCATAAACAAGACATAAAGGCGCAGAAATTGTAGAATACTTTTATTGATAACTTTGAACGATTAGAAACTTGACCCGCCCTGCGCACTCAGTTGCAGACTTCTAGGTCTCTGCGCACTTAGCTGTAGAGCCTCTACCTAGGCTATGACCCAAAACTTAGACTTCTACTCAGAGCTATCTATCATACATCATATCTTATTCCATAATTCAAATTATCTCATTCCCTTAACTACTTAGAGCTCAGCTCTATTTATACAATCCCATGGTCCACTGACCATGGGTAGATCTTCTACAACTAACATTACATTTTCAAAATAAGGGCAGAAAACCCCATGAATCTTTAACATCTATGTGCTCTGTGACCACAAAATGCGGAGACTTTACATTTGGATTACAAAATTGGACCAAAATTGGACTTTAAGCCCCAAAACTACCCTTGGGGGATACCGTGCCCAACAGGCCGCCAACACAAACATCGTCACTCACCCTCGAGTCACTCTATAGGTGCAAAGATCTTAGTGTGAATACCTCCCAGCTCTATTTGGATCACTGCAACGTTGGCAGCACACTGAGCGACCGCCTACTAGACTTCTTCCACTCATTGTTCGGTGACTGCTACTGAACTGCTGCTCTAAATCTTCTGCTAAGCTGCCTGCAGTTTCATGAGATTCCCTTCAATGGAAGCTGTGATCGCATAATCCTTGTCTATCCATGGTTGTAGGCGTGCTTCTAAGACTACTTCCTTATGCTGAGCGGAATCCACCAGTCCTTGAGCGCCTTTGCCTCCTGCATCTGTGCGAGCCTTTGTTTAAGGGCAACTATCTGCGTGGTCCGTTTTACCTCATCATACCTCTATTTTAGCTCATGCGCCTATGTCTCCAAGCACTCTACATTCGGGTCCTCCTGTAGGGTGGTTAGGACCTCGAATGACTATTCAAATAGCTACATGCAGTCTGCCACTGCACTGTCAACCACCGCTATTTTTGTTGTAACAATAGTGGTACGTTGTTCCCTGACTTTCGGTGGAGTCAAAGGCTGGGCCTTCAACTACAGTTCTGCGATCTACAGGTTCAACTCCAGCTGAACCCTGGTCATCTCTGCTCAAGCATTGCATGCCCCTGTGCCTAAGTTGTGGACGTGCGCCTCCATGGTTCTTCTATCGGAATGTCCAACTCTGGGACCATCCTTAAGGATTCCTCTACTACCTGCATAATCTCTTTATTCTGCTCCACTGCCTCATCGCGCTGCAAGCCCAACTATTCAATGTTGATGCGCTGCTCGCTCATCACCTGTAGAGCACGACTCTCCCAGGCCCTGAGTTCCGCGTTGACTCCATCTTGTAAGCGGTAGAGCGTCTCCCGAGGGAGTGCAGCCATGTTCAAACCTACCCATTTTAGACTACTAACCATGGGCTATCGACCTCCTCCTCTATAGTAAGTACTCCATATGGTAGCACTATCATGTTGGTCACCCTTGTGCGCAACATCTCCTTAGCAGATGAAGTGCCGATCACGAGGCTAGTGGACACTGTGCCATCCTATGGAGTGTGTACCTGCAACTCCTGCAACTCTATCTAGAGAGCCCCCAATACCAACTGTTGTTGTTATTCAAACTGTTGGAGGGCCTCCGCGGTGACATCCCTCATCGTTTCTTCGATATCATGAAAATCCCCCTCAGTGAGGGTGATTGGGTCGAAGGATGTCTGTGGTGCCTTTGTTTTCTTTCATGGCACTACTTTCTCTCGTGGTCGTGGATGCTTAAGTTGGGTAGATGTCTTCTGTGGGTCCGCACCACCTTGTTCTGTCTCTATTTCTTCCTCAGTAGGTGACTTCTATCCTTTGCGCTCTTCTCCTCCTGTTTTCTGCTACTCTGCCAATTTCACAGCGTCACGCGCTCCCTAGGCCTTAGCCACTACTTCCTCCTTTTTCGCTTCTCCACCAGCTGCGACATTTGGAGCTTTGTCTCTTCATTCTTGTGTTGCACGATGGACTTATCCGTTTCCACCGCAGAGCTTGCTGGAGCACGCCACTCCAGTGGCCAAGACTCAAGGACTGCAAAGATCACATCATATATCGCCAGATATGGGAGTTTATGCCATGTCTTTGTAGGGTCCTTCTGTGCCCTGATAAAGACATGGTGGAAATCCAATTTGAACTCTGTAAAGCTCTGTAGACTAGCATATACTGTGGGCGACAACTGCATCTTGCGATTGATCCTATCCTGATGCTCATCTCCATTAAGACCCAAAATATCTTGCTTTCTTTTATCTGCTACGCATCCTTGGTCGCCCACAGCGAAGCATACTTCATTGCCTCTGGAAGGTCTGACGTAACCGAAGGGAATTGGGTATCTTCGGGTAGCTCCCATGCCACCAATACAATCGACAATAGGAACCACGCGTAGTGAAATATTTTTCCTTGCTCCTGTGCCTTGCTATAGTTCGTAAGGAACTCGCCGCAGAAATAGTTCACCCAGTTGAACTAGACTCCTTCCACACATTGGGCCGCTAGTGCAATCACAGGCGAGGACACCTCATTCGCGTGACACTTCCGCATCACTTTCCTTGCTAGTATTTGTGTCGCGACCTTGACTGCGGGGTTGTTAATGTTGGATATGGCATATCCTCGCTTCTTCTTCTGTAATTTTAACTTCTTCTTCATTGCTTCTGCGAGGGCCAACTGACCACCTTTTCCTTCTGATATGTTGGCTAGATCCTCCCCTAAGTAAGGTAGCCATGTAATTCAATGAATCAAGTGGTTTGTGATGGGAATGGGCTCCTCCAACCACAAACACCCATCATACAACAAGCATAGGAGCTACCTGATGACGAAGATGGTCACTGGGGCACGGTGGTAATGCGACACCCAGAGCAGGTTTAGCAATTCAGATTTCTCTACATCCTTGAGCCATTTTTGCGGCTCCAATTCAATCATTCTGGTCATCGCGGAAATCTATCGGCGCATTAGTTGTTCAGTCGCTAAATGAACGAATTTCTCATGATCCGCGAGGTCCCAATCTTTAAACTTCAGTACAGGAACTCGCCCTAAGTGCGGTCCCTCAAAAACAATATCGTCAGGGAGCAATGGAATTTGCAGAGAGCTCTTGCTCTTATCTATGTCCTTCGGCACTTTGGCTTTGCCCTTGCGTGGAGGAATATATTATGGCAGCCTGGTAATAGGGTCCACACCCTGGGTTTCAAATTCCATTTCTTTGTCCTCCTCCTCCACCAGGATTTCTTCAGATTCCTCCTTGTCGGCCTCTAGATTAATGGCCTTCCCATTTTCTTGCAAGGTGAGCTTGGTCCTTTGTGGGTTTCATGGTGAGACGTGCACTGGGATAATAGCCTTCTTATACTTATTAGGTATCAATTTGCTGGGTGATTTAGGGACCTCAACTATTATTCTAGCGCTCTCTAGGGCTTCTACTACTGCAATTTCCTACACAACTTCTTTGGTTGTCACTAATCCTATGTCCATGGCTTCTGTGGGTGCTGACATAGCGCTATTCCACAATTCTTGTAGTGTCTCTGGTAGTTGCTCAAATAATGAATTTGCTTTCAGATTCTCGAATAGGTCTCGGTTCATGTATACTTGAGCGCACAACAACTCAGTTCTCAAAATGCCAAGTGTTTTCCACTGGACAACCACTTGTAATTTATGGGGCCTTTTGAATTCAAATTCAACCGTTCCCCCCAAAATTTGGTCCATCAATGCTAGATTGGTGGCATATTTTAAGAATCTAACCCATAAATATCGCCTTAAATGCCTGCTGCCCACTCCATTTGGCCTCAAACCGACCATCAAATCATGAATAGTGACTTTAACGGTCACTTTCCAGTGGACCTGCACGCGAGCGCAGCTATCTTCGCATTGTTGTGGACCCTGTGACACTTCACTACATCACAGAGTCTTGAAATCACATAGCTCTTCAAACTGGGCAGTGTAGTTTATAGTCCCGGGCCTCCTTTCAGCTCCCTGGAGCGCTATGACTATGTTTTTGTCGGTTAGTAGGATGGGTAGGCCACCTGTGTATGGCTTCAAATGATTGCCATTCACTTTTCCTGGGAAGGGATCTCCATTCAACTTGACCAACTGGACCGGGCCACCGTTGGTAATCTCCTTAATAACATAGGGACCCAACCAATGCATTTTGAATTTCCCTGGAAATTTATCAAACTTACTATCATACAATAGCACCAAGTCATTCACCTTAAAGGTGTGCAACTTAATATGTCGGTCGTGCCATGCCTTTTCACGTTGTTTTTGGACCTACTCGTGAAATCCAGCCAAAAATCTCTCTTCTTCGAGCTCATCCAACTGTGTGAGCCTCTCTTCCAGGGCTCCACAATCTTTCATACCTATGAGCACTACTATGTGCAGACTAGTCATGATGTATTCTATAGGCATCACTGCTTCAACCCCGTATACCAACCTAAAATGTGTTTGTCCTGTTAACTTATTACATGTCATCCGATAAGCCCATAATACTGCAGGTATACGTAGGTCCTAATCAATTCGCTGAGCATTGCATACCTTGGTCAACGTGTTTTCAAGCACTTTGTTGAATGCCTCCACTATCTCGTTATCCTATGGGTGATAAGGTGTGCTCTTTTGATGATACACCTGAAATTCCTTTGTTAGTGTGCTCATCGTCTCATTCAGGAAGTGCATACCATGATCACTCATCAAGATCTTTGGGCATCCAAATCATGTCAGTACATGTTCAAATAGAAACTTCTTGGCATTCGCACCCATGCAATCCTTCACCGGTTGCGCTTCTACCCAACGAATCAAATACTCCATCACAGTGATAATTACCTCGCGCCTGTCTTCCCTTGTGGCTGAATCGGTCCTAAAAAATCGATTGCCAACTTCTCAAAAGGTTGCAATGTCATTTGGGGATTGAAAGGCATTTCATCCCTTTGCGATGGCCTAGCTGTCCACTGACATACATCATGCCACTTGCAATATGATTTTGAATCCTGATGAAGGGTTGGCCACAACAACCCTGCGTGTAGAATCTTTTGCAGAGTTGCTCTTCCTGCATAATGTCCTCCCACAGCGCCCCCATGAGCATCCATGAGGATGCTTCTTTGTTCAAATTTAGGTACATACCTTTGCAGTATTTCATTATTCCCCATTTTGTATAGATTCCCAACGATGACAGAGAAGTCTGTCGTGCGCACCACTAAGTCCTTCTTTTGCTAGACAGAGTATCCTTCTGACGTAGTTCCAGTTGTTAGGAAGTGTATTATATCCTCGAAATGTCCATCCGTAGTGAACACAACAAAGAGCTATGCGCTAGGTAATCCTTGCTCCAAATTAATAAGTTCCTCCCCTATCTCGATGCACAACAGGTGGTCGGGTCCCACGTTCAATCATCTAGGGTTCACAACAAATTAAAAATCGTACTCTTGGAACAATAAGAGCCATTTGCAGATGCACCCCCCCAACACAGGCTTATTGACTAGGTACTTCAGTGCGGAGTGATCCGTATACATCTTAAAATGACCCCCTAGCAAATAGTGTCGATACTTCTGGAGCGCATACACCATAGCTCGCCCCTTGCGTTTAGTGGTGGAATAGTTCTTCTCTGCTTTGGAGAATATGTGGCTTGCGAATGTGATAGGGTGGTCCAAGCCTTCTCCACCATCCTCTGTTAGTACTACCCCCAGTGGTATACATGATGCATCAACATGTACATGAAATTCTTTCTTCCAGTCCAGGAATACTAGAATCGGCATGGTAACCATCTTTTCTTTCAATATATCGAGGCTTTTCTTACAGTCATCGTTCTAACAGAATGAGACATCCTTTTTCAACAATTTCTCCATTGGCGCGGTGATATGGGCATAACCTTTGATAAAAATTCTGTAATATCCCGTATGTTCCAAGGTAGCATGCAACTGCTTCACATTTCACACTTCTAGGTGCTTCCAAGTTTAGAATCACCGTGATCTTCACAGGGTCTACCATCAACCCTTGTTTGCAAACCACATGCCCCAATAGGTTCCCAAAAGGAATGAAAAACATACACTTCTTGAGGTTGAGCACAATCTGGTATCTTCGACAGGTATCCAACATCAAGCGCAAGCTTGCTACATGGTGCTTAACCAATCCAAATACAATCTAGCCATCACAGTAGACCTCTAGGAACTGATGAATGAATTCCTTGAATGCAACGAGAACCATGCACGAAAAGATAGCTGGCGCATTATTCAGCCCAAATGACATTACCGTGTATTGAAAACAACCCCACTCAGTCATGAAGGCTGTCTTGCTCCTATCCTTCGACGTGATTTTGATTTTGTGGTACCCCGAGAACCCGTCAGTGAAGGAGTATGCTTCCTGGCCACCGACATTGTCCAACACTTCATCTGTGAATGGAGTTGGGAAAGGATCATGCACACAGGCGTCATTCAATTTTCTAAGATCCACGCATATCCTTATTTCATCCTTTTGCTTCTTTTCTTGCACCACCATTTGGCTTACCCAATCAGGCTCTTCCATCGGCTCAATGATGCTAGTTGCTAGCATTTTGTCTAGCTCTAAGCGAACCTTCTCCTTGTATTTCGTATTTATGCGGTAAGGCCTTGGCTTGACTACCTTCACGTCATGTTTTAACGTGATCTTCATTACTCCTAGATCTCTGATTATTCCTTTCAAATCTGTAAACTTAGTAGGGAATAAGTTCTGGTATTCATGGAGAAATTCAATGACCTTATCCACCATTGCATCGTAACAGTAGTTTCCAATCATTGCGAACTAGGGTTTTGCCTCCATACCAATGTTCACCTATCTAGTTTTAACTAGCGCGATTATATCAGGGTTCTCAATCCATGGTCCCTGAACCTTGTGGTGGCCTTCTGTCTCGGGAATGTTAATCTTCCATGGATCCTTGTCATCTTCTTCAACAGTTACATTATAAGATTCTAGCATGTGACTCAGCTGAGTAGCCCATTCGAGCTGCGTCAGGTCTAAAGGATCCCGTGGTATCCTAAAGATGATTGCTTTCACCTCTTGTAGTGCTTCATTAATACTTTCAAACTCGTCCTCAAAACTAAATGTCATCATGAATCCTTCATGCAAGATATCCCATTCACCTGTCCCATGCCGAAGCTCTATTTCTACATACCAATTCATTGGGATAACATCCAGGGTATGACAGAATAGGTGAAGCCACTTAGGTTGTGGCTTTTCTCCATAAGCCTGCGCCCATTTGGCCAAATGTGTGCGTGGATCATTCTGCCCATTGTACTTGTCTGTCAGTCACATCTTAGGCTTCCCAAACCATGTTCACATCATTTTTCTACACTCACGCCAATCATCGAAACTTCCCTTGTGTGTACCCCACCATCTTGCAGGCGTAGCGCACAGTGCCCAATCCAAGGCCTGGAAGTGTTGTTTTTCTAGCACTTCCCTTTCAAATGCATCCAAAAAGATATCTACCTCATTTAGACCATCATAAGTAGGAACATTTCTTACCTCTGACGACACACAACACAACGAACTAGTCATCATATTGCAATTCAGCATAGTTACTTCATGTAACTGATTCTTCCAGTGTTCTATTTCCTCATCGAAATATGAAGTGCATGAGCTCTTGCGCTCCCATGTAATTCACCCATCTACGGTGGGATTCAACCAGTCTTGGTTTCGCACTATTATCTTATAGATGCAGTCCAGATCATCATCACTCTCATAATCATGGATTGGCTCCGTATAGTGCAATCCTTCAGGAGGATCCAGGGGCATTATTACGCGTAGTGATTTATTCTCAAAGATAATTTTTCGCTTCTTCAGATTGATTACCTCGCTCATATCAGTAGCCCGGTCAATTCCCAAGAGCACAGGGCAGGGAATGTTGTCATCAATAATCTCTATTACTTCAAAATCTTCCAGCGCGCTCGCTCCCTCAATATCCACGATCACTCCTTGCAGCCACCCCATGGGTATTATTTTTTGTTGATTGGCCATGCTTAGCTGAATTGGAGACCATTGCAGTGCAAGTCTCCCCATTCACTCCCATGTTTGCTTTGGTAGAACATTCATATATGATCCCAAATCTAGAATGACTTGATCCATTTCGTATTCTTCGATCTGCGCGGTGAGTCTCATTTCATGCCATGTCCTTGTTTTATGCTTTCTGATCTTGCGGACTATGCATAGTTCACTTGGCACGGTCCCAACACATCTATTGATAAGTTCCTGTAACCCTTTCACAACCTTACTGTCGTGCAGTAACTTCATACAAGTTTCTAGGAAAGCTGTGAGCATAGAGGGGTCCATCTCCGGCTCAGGCTTATCCTTGCTTCCTGAAGTGGAGGCCTCAGCGAAGCTCTTCTTATCTTCCATGAATGCTTCACGAGCACGCTCCAAATCAAACTTGGCCTCTTTCGCTGGGGCTTTGCGAACCCATGTACTGTCTTCCAGTTGTTTTCCCTTGTCATCCCTTGTTGTGATCCCACTCCTGAGCACTATATTTACATTCGGATCTTCCTCGCGTGACTCAGACCTCATCATATGCAGGTTCTGAGTCGGGAGAGGTGGTAGCGCCCCTTTTTCATGTATCATAGCTATCAACATAGACAATCTTCTATTTCATGATCAAATAGCGTGCAATACTTGCACGACGGGCACGTTAGATTAGTGCAATCATGGGCATAGTGTCCTGGACCTACGGAACTGTAGCAAATCAACTGTCTGTGACATCTACCAGGTCCTCCTCCACCTTGGCCTCGTCCGCGCCCCTGAAATCCTATTTGTGCCATCCTTGCATTTTGGTCAAGGGGTCACGTTTTAGCCTGGACCCTGTAGGCGGGAGTTCTATACACCATCAATTCGTAGCTCCTGCAGGTACACTCATCGTGTCCTACTGATCTAAAAAAGTTGTAGAACAACTATTGTGGCGTGTGCACATACTTCTGTAGCAAGTGACAGTTATCCGTAGCATGTTTTCCGGCTACTTGAAAGGTGGCGTGCCATAAAGCAGGCACCGCACTATGTCTTTCTTGAGCTTTTGGCCTTAAACACATCAGTCCTCCTCCTACAATGTAATTTGTAAAGACCGGGTAATGGTATTTGTCATGACCCTGACTCTTGCATTTCAAGCACCATACCTCCTTGTGCACCTCTGCTTGAACCGTCCTATCCTGCTTCAAGCTTTGCATCTCAAGGCACAGATTCTGCAGCTGCGCGTGGATCTGCTAAACTCCTAGATTAGGATCTTGCATCAGAGTCTCATGTAGTCTCATGGCAATCTCCAAGGCCTCTGCTTGAGTTGTTAGCTTCTGCTACGACAACGCGCTCCTTAAGTGGGGTAGTAGCGAAGCCACAAACCACTCACGATGCTTTCTATCTATCAAATTCATATTGGCTTCACAGATTTGACACTTCAATCTTTGATCCAATTCCAATGGTGTCTCATCTGGTCGCATCGTGATTTATTTGAATCCCACAATCGACTGCGACTCGGACTTAGGCCTGCTAAATTCCCTATTTAGTGTTGTTTGGATGTCTGCTACTCTCGCATTCGGGTTATCGTTGTAGTACAGGTGGTCGATGGAGTTCTGTTGCATTGCTCTAGCTTCTACTTCCTTCTCCTCAATGAGTGATTAACCTGAAACAATGCAAAGAGAATACAACAAAGCACGTAACCGGAAAACAACAATGATCTATTTATTCACAAAGTCAAGAAGTCATGAGCTATCAATTAAATTACATACAAGACATAGGAAAACATCATTGATTGTACTAATAATGAATTGAGAACAAGCTTACAACCAAGTCTTGATGTCACAAGCCTTCTCAGACGATCCAGCCAGTATGTTTCTCAAGCATTCATGCTTCAAGGATGAATCTCCCAACATACAATGTCTCTCTCTCACTCATAAGCTTTAACACAAAGTTAAGGGCACTCCACAACCTTCCACAAGCTATCAACAATCTCACACTTGTCACACCCACACTAGCTATCTATCAAACTCAAAAGCACTAGCAGCACTGCTCAACCAAAGAAATTACTAACTAGTTAAAAAGCTAGCAGATCATAGCAAAGGTGAGTGCTTTTATAGGAGAAGGAGCCTCCATGAAATGAGGGAGAAAGAGCTCATCCTTAAGGGAGGTTGCACAAGAGGTGGAACCACCATCCCAGAGGAGGAAAGGTGACCCAAACTGACCCAAAAACCAGCTCTAGAAACATCTAGAAGGCCGACTGTTTGAACTAATTCGCCAAATATGGATCGTCGCGGGACATAAACTCATTACTTGCGACAGCATCGCAAGGAGGCAATGCACATAGACTCTTCGTCACAAGGCACCACTCATAACCTTGCATCAGGTCTAGAAATCCGATCGTCATGGGAAATAGATGTACACCGGTGATGGAGCCATGATGAGACTGTTATGGACATGGGAACGTCGCGTATATTAAGGTCTTAGTCGCGACGAGGTAGAAAATTAAGGAATAAGGGTCAATTTGCAGCAACAAAGAGCATTTACTTAATCTTCTTGCATCAATGGGAAGATATGAACATGCTGATTTGACACATGTCACAGTAGAAAGACTGAAATGAGGACAATAAAAAATTACTGTGTAACAATTCAGAATCATTTTCTTTGTATTAATGATCTAGAAAGATTAATTACATTAGATTTTTAGAAATTCTTCTTCAAGGGTGCAACCCTGAATAATTCGTGAAGAAAGTTATTTATACAATAGTAGGACGAAAAATATCATGAACTTCTTTTACAAAAATAGATTATTTACACAATAAAAAATGAAACGGTTTAATGATCTGGCACTACTTTGGTGCTGCGCTGTTTGATGACTATTACTGAAAAAGTTGAAAAGTGGTTGAGGCTGGCTGACTGTTCCCTAAAAAACTGAATGCTTTTCAATAATCCTTAATCAAGTAAATCTGTTAATTCTTCCTAGTGTTTCTTATCTAGTATGGAAATCTTTGTTACCCTCCTGTGGATTTCATCCATCTCGGTGTAGTTAGTAAAAGTGGGTTTTACCAAAAATAAATGTTTGATCTCATCCAGGATGAAGAAAGAATCCCTGAGTGTTTTTACTATGAGAGCTAGTGTTGCTAATCCTTTGATATTGGCTACTGAAGCTGCATGGGTGCCTACCTCTGTTAACTTCTTGACATAATCCTAAATTGGCATCAATTTATCATTAATAACCATCATAGAAGGTAAATCTTTATTGACCAAAGGTTCAATCTTGTTGAAAAATCTTTGATCTATGTTGTTAACATTGCTGCACTTTTCTTGTAGTTGAAGGATGAGATTCTTCTTAGTGATAATCTTATTTACCTATAATATTGTTGCAGTTTTGTCACTTATCCTTAACTCCTCAAGCTCATAGTCATCCTTGGAATTCAGAAATTTGATTATATCAAAGGCAGTCTCTGTCATATCCTCCAGCTTCCTAGTTATGGATTCCACTTCTTCCTGAGCTTTTTCCAAGAGATCTCTCTAATTGAATATTATCTTAATGGAGGGAAAAATCTCCTTGATTGCCTTTGTGATTTCTTCCCACAAAATTTCTTTTGCTAAACCTAACTTGTTTCCTATGAAGGAATCTATGAGTTCTTTCTTCAACACTTCCACTTGACCTTTGAGTCTGTTTGTTTCAGTTGTGTGTGAAGTGTATGATATAGACTTCATAAGCCGTAATTCTTTGAGTTCATCCTTTAGCTTATTGATTTCTCCTGTCTGGATAGACAGGTTCTGAATAGCTTCAGTAAGCTTTTCATCTCCTTTTGCTGTAGATGTTGCTGATGTAGTGGCTGTAGTAGAAACTTTGGTGATGGGAACTGCTGCAAGAGAGACTACATCAGTTGAAGTTTGAATGTTCCTGATAGCTTCCTCCTTCTCCTTAACCAATTTCTCCATTTTCTCCTCCATTTGTTTTATTTGTAAATTCTGTTCTATGATGAGCTTCATCATATCTGACTTTTGAGTCTCTGTCTCCTTGATTTCTTTGGCCATTGGATTCTCAGATGCTGGTAATTTCAGTTGTTTCTTTAGTGCTGCAACTTCAATGTTATTTTTAATAATTAGCTCCTCTACAACATTTATATTTGAGGGATCATATCCCATCTTTAGCACTAGACTTTCCAAAGACTGAATCGTAGTATCCTTTGCTAATGAGGATACCTTCTCCAACTTTAATTGTGACTGAATGTTGGCCAATGTAACCTACATTTTTGACAAACTCATAGCAGTGTTTGTCAAAGTTGAAGCAATCATTTGTCCAATATGTTTGTGCATATCAATTTGATCAATTAGATGCACATCCTGGACATTGAACTCAAAATAAGTGTGTTTCTGGTATTGTGTTGTAATCCCGCGCTGAGGAACTTGGGCCTACAAGAAAGACATTTGCATCTTCCCCTTCTTAGAGTCAAAGAATGAAAGAAGCCTGGCTTGAGAGCTGGAAGAATGCTTCCAGAAATGGGTGTAAGTATTTAACTTCAATTCTTAATTCTTTCTTTTCATTTCACTAAAGACATGGAAGATGTCTTCCTCTTTATTCTCTCGAATGCCTCCAACAATTTGGACTATCTGCTGTTCATGAGAAGTGGTAAACTGAGTTTGATATTGTATATATTATTCACCAGACTATGAATCAATATTCATAGAGACCCTTTGTTTCTTTTTCCTGTGAAAGACCTTGAGGCCTTGGCTTGTTTCCTCTGTTGCTGGTGACAATTGTTCTTCCCTCCCTCTCTTGGTAGTTTTTTCCTGTGTAATGGGATTTTGCATATTTGATGTAGAGACTGCTACTCCTCAGCCTCTTGGAGGGTATTCTCCATCCATTCTAGTTGATCCTTGAACTGTTCTATCAGGCCTAGCTATATGATGATATGGTGTGAACTTATTCTCCACCCTGAGTTTGGAGATGACTCCCAATGGGTCATATGACCAAGAGAAACTGAGAGAAAATTTCATTTCTTTTAACAACTTATCTGCTTCCTCCTATGCTATCCTAGTATTACAAATGAAGGGACCAACTTGAGCTTTGAGCTTAAATTGCAATTTCTTTTTGGCAGCTACAAAATGTACTTCATTTGCATTCAATCTTTTCCTCAAGTACTCCCGTGAAAAGATTCTAACAGGGAGATACTTTGGAAGTTTGTAGGGTGGAAGCTCACAGCCAAAAACCCTAATTTCTGTGTATTTTTGGTAGCAATACCAATCTCCTATTGTAGCTTGATTTATGAACTGAAGTTCTTTGACAATCTCCTCACTGATCCTTGGTAATGGAGTGTTGCTCATAAGGCTGAGAGCTAGATGAATAAATAGTTCTATGAACTGCTTGTATGTGAATTATTCTTTCTCCTTCATCCCCATTGAAGTCCAGCAAATCACTGATTGTTGTTGTCCTTCTTCATCAAGTTTCTGCAAAGGAAATGGGAATTTGTCTCCCTGAAAATATACAAAAAGATACACAAGTACTAAATCATACTTGAATACTTCTTCAGTGTTAAATTTGACAAACTACTCATGTATGGTCTTTGCTATGAAATGATTGAAATCATCAATAACAGTAGGCTTAGAATCAGAAGAAAACATGGATAAGAAACCAAGGATGGCTTCATTGACAGACTGATCAGAGTGATAACCAAGAAAATAGGACAGGATAGTAGTAATATGCCTGGTTCTATCAGGAAACATAGATGAATCATAAGGGGGATTTCTCTTTGGTAGAGGACTACCAATTACTAAAAATAGTTCCAGGTTCTGGGATCTCTTGGTAAAGTCTAGTTTGTTAGAAGATTCTATCAAATTTTCATGAGAAAAAATATGATTTGGTGTTTTGGCAGGGGCCTGCAACATTTTCTCAATTGAATCAACATTAATAGGACATAGGATTTCTCCATTAGGTGAGATAATGGCTCTCTAGCTAGGATCATAGGATTCATGGCATTTTCTCACAAAATTTGGAGCTCTGTGTATTTGTGGAAAAATATAGTGGGGTAATTGGGATTCTTAGAGCCCAATTTCATCACTCTGGTCAATTAGTTTCTCTTATCACCAGGAATACATTTTAAATAAATCAAATTGAGAAGAAGTCTCAAGGATTTTGCAATCCTTTTCATCTAATGGAGTATGGTGGAAATCAATCGGTGGGTGAATTAGAGGATTTGAAACCTCTGCGATTGTTTTTCCCTTGGGAGGAATTTTTTCAAATGAAAATGCAGACTGTAAATGAAAAAATGGTAAAAAGAGTTACCAGAGTGGAGACAGGGAACTGTCAAGTTGATCCAGGTGGATATTGGTGGCCACCTGCCAAGTCCACCTGGACCCCCACCATTGCTTCTCTCAGCATTTTCAGTTTCCTTAATTGTAGCACAACTTACTATTTTTAGCAGTTTTTCGGGTCCTGAACTTCTGGAGCCGTTTTGAGGCCCTAAACGACGTTTTTTGGGAAATCTGGGGGAAACATGGGTCCATGGACCGATGTTGCCCTTCCCAAAGTGGTATTGCTCGGATAGATCTTTCTAACGAGCTATTGTACGTGTCAAACGGAGATCGTATGCCAAAGTTACGACCCTGGGAAGTTGATGTACCAATTTACCCAAACGGGGCCCACAGTTTGGCGTTTCATCTCCTAGGGTTAGGTTTTAGAATATTAAGGGTTTTCCATTGTTTCTCAACAATAAATAGGCCTTCGAGCCTCATTGTAAGACAGTTCAGAGGCATGTAGCCACCACATCTCTTCTCAGAGATAAGCTACCATTGCCCTAGCTTGTTTATTTCCATTTATGGTTGTAAGCATATTTCAGTATTTTCCATTAATGAAATGAAGTATTATTTCCGCTGCATCTTTGTGTATATGGTTATCTCTATAATTTGTTGCGTTCCTATTTAAATCCGGATCAGTGGTATCAGAGCGGTCTGTTTTTTCTCTGTTTTTCTTTGCATGTCCCTAACAAGGTCGGGATATAAGGAGTTAGGGCTTGAACTGGTCGAACCTTTGCAAGACCAGCCTCGAAAATCCCGATGACCTCCCATGGCGAATGAGAAGAAAGATGAGGGGGCAGGAGATCCCATCAAAATCTTGCTCGAAGAAGCCCTCGAGCGACAACGGAACGCGATGATGGACAGCTTTGCCCAGATCCTTCAGCGGCTACCCAGAAGCGACGCATCGGCTTCCAAAAGCTACTCTGGAAATGCCACGCCCTTTAAGGTACAAGTTAATTTTGAAATCCCCATATTCGAGGGTCAGATAGACACAGATGCCGTACATAAATGGTTAAATCTGCTAGAGGGTTATTTTTCTGTTCATGAATTTTAAAGTCGGGAAAAGATTGTTTTCGCTCTTCTCAAAGCAGCCCCCCACGTCAAGGACTGGTGGGAAACCTACTGCGAGCAGAAGGATGAAAGTACTGGCTCACTATTTTCAGTCGCACCCACCTGGAATTTATTCCGGGATGCCATCAAGGAGCAGTACTACCCTGTCGGAAGCTATGAGGATGAATACATAAATTGGACCACGCTACGGCAGGGAAGGGACCAAGACGTGCCGGAGTTCACCAATCTTTTCCATACCCTTCGCACAAAGTTTAGTATCAAGGATTCGGAGCAACATTTGATACTCAAATACCGTGGCTGCCTGCACAAGTACATCCAAGAAGAAATACAATTCCTGAACATCTCCTCGCTCAGCGCAGCATACCGATATGTCGTCAAGGTCGAGCAGAAGTTTAAACAAAAGAAGTGAGACTTTGGATCTGCGAATCCAAAGCAGGGGAAAGGTACCCCTAAACCATAGAACAAAGGACAAAGCCAAGGCGGGACAGCCCAAGACAACCCGCCGAAGTTGCAAGCAAAGAATAGCTCCGCGAAGCCGAAAAAGGACACTGGAAAATGGTGTGAGTTCCATAAGAGCTCCACTCACAACACAAGTGAGTCTCGGGCCAAGCAGTCACTGGTGGCTGAGCTAAAGGTTTCAGAATCAGATTCATGTTCCGACTCTGAGTCAGAACCCGATAAGGGGAATGACAAAGGGAAGCAGATCATTGATGCGGATCCCAACGCCACTGTTGCTACCGCCAAGATCCAGAAAAATGAACCCGAAGATCCAGAGGAGGAGGAGCGTCTCTTCCACTCCCAGATGTGGGTAAAGGGCTCCCCGATACAGTTCATTGTTGATAGCGGGAGTCAAAAGAACCTCGTTTCGACAGAAGTCGTGAAGCGGTTGGGCTTACCGACCACAGCACATCCACAACCATACACCATTGGTGGCTTCACCAAGGACGAGATCTTCGCGTGAGCCAGCAGTGTCGCCTTCCATACAACATCAAGCCCTTCACGGACGAGGTATTGTGTGACAATGCTCCCCTTGAAGTTTGTGATGTATTATTAGGACAACCATACTTGTGGAAGTGACATGCTGTGTATGAATCAAGGCCCCGTGCTGTTATTATTACATTGGGAAATAAGTTGTACAGGATACCAGAGGTAGCACCACCTACCGCCATCTCTTTGATTACTGCAAAACAATGCAGTAAGATCATTTCCAAAACCAGGAAATTTGTTTTCCTGATGATACGCCCTCAAGGAAAGAAGAAAACGGTGGTCGCGGCCTCCAGACGGGGTCCCTCTGCATGACAACTACAGATGGACAAGGTTGTGGAGGAGTAGGACATCTTCACCTCCCCTGCAGGGGTTCCTCTTCACTGTCAGGTCAAGCACTCCATCGATCTGACCCCAGGTGCGCCGCTACCCAATGGACCAATTTATCGGCGCTCTGTTCTGGAGAACAATGAAATCAAGAGGCAGATTCAGGAGCTCCTGCAGAAAGGTCACATCCGTCCGAGTTCATCGCCTTGTGGGAGCCCGATCGTGTTGGTACAGAAGAAGGATGGGACGTGGAGACTCTGTATTGACTATCGGGCGCTGAATAAGATCACTGTCCGTAATAGGTACCTGATCCCGCGGATTGATGACCTCCTTGACCAGCTAAAGGGGGCGAAATATTTCAGCAAGATCGATCTGAAGTCAGGATATCACCAGGTACCAATCAGACCCTCTGATGTGTGGAAGACTGCCTTCAAATCCAAGGAGGGCCTTTTCGAATGGTTGGTTATGCCTTTCGGATTGACGAATGCTCCTGCAACCTTCATGAGGCTAATGGATGACATCTTGCGGCCATTCACCAAGTCCTTTGTAGTAGTATACTTGGATGACATTCTGATCTTCAGCTAGAGTTGGGAAGAGCACCTCCACCACATCCGACAGGTTCTCCAAACACTGCGGCAACACAAGCTATGTGCCAATTTGGAGAAATGCACTTTTGGCATGACCCAAGTTCAGTATCTGGGATACATCATTGATGAACAGGGGGTGCATGTCGATCCAGCCAAGATCCAAGTCATTCGGGATTGGCCATCTCCAACCACTCTAACAGAGCTCCGCAGCTTTCTAGGTCTTGCCAACTTTTACCACAGGTTCGTGTTGGAGTTTTCTCATATTACCTGGCCCTTGAGTCAAGTCACCAAGGGAGGGGCGAAAGCAAAATTCTTTTGGTCTGAATCTCAACAGAAGGCATTCATGGAGTTGAAGGATCGCCTATGCACGACACCAGTGCTCGCGTTACCAGATTTACAACAACCATTTGAGGTCGAGACAGATGCCTCTGACTATGCTATTGGGGCAGTCCTTACTCAACATGGACATCCAGTGGCATATCACAGTGAAACACTTTCAGACACAGTCCGGAAGTACCCTACTTATGATAAAGAGATGTATTCCATTGTACAGGCCTGCCGACAATGGAATCATTACATTTTGGGGAAGGAAACGGTCATCCACATAGACCACCGACCCCTGCAGTTCATACAGACCCAAGGGAAATTGTAGAATGATTGCCATCATAAGTGGTCTACATACCTGCAACAGTTCCACTTGAATATCAAGTATAAGAAGGGCAGCACCAATAATGTTGCAGATTGCCTCAGTCGACCACCGATCATGGCGTTAACCACCGTGCTCAACTCTTGTGGGCACGAGACTTCTGATCGGCCACTTCTCTACAAAAGCGACCCAGAATTCAGCCAAACATACCAGAAACTCTTGGAGGGTCGGCATGTTCCAGATTTTCACCTCCAGGATGCCCTGTTATGCCACCTGGGTCACCTTTGTGTTCCTTCAAGCGAGCGTGCCAAGATTATTTGGGAAGCACACTACAGTCAGGCTGTTGGGCATTTCAGGGTCGAGAAAATAGTGGTAGTATTGCAAAATTATTTCTATTGGCCGAATCTTCGACAGGATGTTGGGAAGTACATCAGATCATGTACTGCCTGTGCCATTGCCAAATCGACCATTAAGAAGCACGGCCTCTATACCCCGTTGCCTACCCCTAGTCGACCTTGGGAATCCATCTCCATGGATTACATGTCAGGCCTTCCTTACACTAAGCATGGAAATGACTGCGTTTTTGTGGTCGTCGATAGGTTCTCGAAGATGGCCATTATGGCGGCCTGCAAGAAGAATATCACAGCAGAAGCCACTGCTAAACTCTTCTTTGAACGAGTGTGGGTGCACTTTGGGATCCCACAGTCTATCATCTCAGATCGGGACAGTCGGTTTCTCAACACATTTTGGTCCAGTCTCTGGTCAATGTTGGACACCAAACTCACGAAGTCCACAGCCTTCCATCCTCAAACTGATGGCCAGACAGAGGTTGTCAATAGGATGATTGTGCACATTCTGCGCATGTATAACTCAAAGCATCCACGCACATGGGACAAGAGCCTCCCCTATGTTCAGCACAGCTACAACCGAGCTCTTCACAGCTCCACTGGCCATAGCCCTTTTCAGGTGGGTTTGGGTTTCCAGCCACTATGCCCCATTGATGTGGCCATGCCACTTGCAGCTACTCACATAAATTCAGCTCATGTCCAGTCCAAAACAGATAAGGCCACTAGCTTCATTGAGCGCATCCAACATATTCGCCAGCAGGTCCATGAAATTCTGGAGAAATCAAATGCCAAGTACAAGCAACGAAATGATCAACATCGGGTGCCACACAAGTTTCAGGTGGGCGACAAAGTCTGGTTGCATTTGCAAAAGGAACGCCTTACTGGAGCCTATCGGAAATTGAGACCAGTCCGATATGGTCCTTACACCATTACTAAGGCTATGGGAGACAATGCATTTGAGCTCAGCATTCCCCCATTCCTTGGCCTGCACCAAGTGTTCAATGTGGACCGCCTTCGGCCATACTTTCCACCATTGCTAGACACATCCGACATTGCAGAACAGCTCAAACCCACAGAATTAAATCCAGATTGCATGGAACAAGCTGCAACTGATCGGATCATGGACACACAGATCAAGAACACTCGCCAACAAAATATCCAACTGTATCGAGTTGTCAAAGCAGGCCAACTCCTTCAGCAGGGCAAGTGGCTCACCAGGGAACAAGTTCAGCAAAAGTTTCCTCATCTCATGGAGGAACTCAACGCAATGGGGACCATTGCTTCCTAAGGGGGGAGGAATGATCCAGGTGGATATTGGTGGCCAGCTGCCAAGTCCACCTGGACCCCCACCATTGTTTCTCTCAGCATTTTCAGTTTCCTTAATTGTAGCACAACTTACTATTTTTAGCAGTTTTTCGGGTCCTGAACTTCTGGAGCCGTTTTGAGGCCCTAAACGACGTTTTTTGGGAAATCTGGGGGCAACATGGGTCCATGGACCGATGTTGCCCCTCCCAAAGTGGTATTGCTCGGATAGATCTTTATAACGAGCTATTGTACACATCAAACGGAGATCGTATGCCAAAGTTACGACCCCGGGAAGTTGATGTACCAATTTACCCAAACGGGGCCCACAGTTCGGCGTTTCATCTCCTAGGGTTAGGTTTTGGAATGTTAAGGGTTTTCCATTGTTTCTCAACAACAAATAGGCCTTCGAGCCTCATTGTAAGATAGTTCAGAGGCATGTAGCCACCACATCTCTTCTCAGAGATAAGCTACCATTGCCCTAGCTGGTTTATTTCCATTTATGGTTGTAAGCATATTTCAGTATTTTCCATTAATGAAATGAAGTATTATTTCCGCTGCATCTTTGTGTATATGATTATCTCTGTAATTTGTTGCGTTCCTGTTTAAATCCAGATCACAAGTGGACCTGGAAGATGTGCTTGTGAATAGGACAAGTGGATGCTAGAATGTCAGACAATGGTTGAGTTGTTGAGCAGACGGGCTTGAAGAATAATCTTGGTTGCAAAAGTTAACTGTGTAACCTTTGAAATGTATGACATAGTGTTTATAAAGAGAAAATTGGAGTGGGAAGGTGGCGCAGAATGTTTCAAAGTTCATTAATTATCCAATGGGTTAATTAACGGACATTTGGTTATAAATACGCGGGAGCGGAAATGAATGGGATACAGATAGGTGACAGATGATTGGATGGGAGATATGAAGTGGAACGTGACATGGAGGTGACATGGGGCGGCGGTAAACAACTATGAAGGATACCGCGTTCGGGGGTAAGACAAAGTAGTTTGTGGTTTTGGGATTTCTAGTCCCGAAAGAATAAAAGGTGAGTTTTGTGGTTTATGCAGGCAGTATTAAAGACTGCCCATTTTGGGACCCCCCCCCCCCGCGCCGATAAACTTTAGACAACAAATGAGGGCCGAAAGGGAGTGTGGGCCGTATGATTACGGAGGAGTTTGCAGGATGAGAGGTGAGTTGGAGGTACTTTAACATGTTAGCGGGGAATGAACGGTGGGGTCGCGATATGATAGGCAAACGTGACAACTGTGCGTCCGAGTGTTTTAAGGAACGAAATGATAGCATATGAATGAAATGACATAAAGTAAAAACTTTGGTTATTCAAACTCCCATCCTCAACATGTTTCCTAATGTTTTTATCTTTTGGAAATAACCATTTCAACATCTCAAACTTTCACATTTCTACCTACCCTTTTATTCCTAACATTTTTACTTATCCTTTCAGAGTGCATTTGAACTAGCAACCCAATATTTTATTTTTATGAACAATCTATCTCTATACCTTATTTCCGACATTGGCTCAAATTAAACTATTGAGCCAATTTATTTTCTACCTATGAGAATTAATTTAAAACAAATCCAATTATCATGCAACTATATAATTGGATAAAATAACCTAGTGTGGCATCTAAAAAAACTGCACACAACTATTATTTTTCAAACTGAATTTAGAACAAAGTAGCAGCATTTAGATTTGCAATTCTTTTAGAGTTGCTTTCTTTTTCTTTTATGTCTAACCTAACATTTTATTTTGCCTTCATTTTTCGGGCATCTACCCTAACATTTTCTTTGATATGGACATATTTATCAAAATATTTTCCTATCATTTTTTTATTCAATATTCTTTTTATCCACATCCTATCTTAACATTTTGTAAATATATTTTCATTTTTTGTCTAATTTATTCTAACTTATCAAAACCAAAAAATGCTACAACAAGAGGCTAGAGCAGTCAGATACTGAAGAGCGTAGAGAGGGTTGACAACAGTGCAGAAAGGCAGAGCCAATAGAAGCATAGAGTGTTTAGTCGACAGAGGAATCGTTCTGATTTAGGTTGGATGTTTTATGTTTCCAGTTTTGCTGGAGAAACAACAATAGAGAGAAGTGTTGCATGCAGAACATTCCAAAGGTTCAGGATCAGGATCGAGTTGAATTCCTTTCTTGTTGAGAGGGAGTGTTGAAAATAGAAACAAGAAATGATAAAAATAGAATCTAGAAATTCCAGTTTAATTTGTCCTTGAATTAAAATAAGAATTAAAATCTAATTCTATTATCATAGCAACTTGTAACAGTTAACTAGAGTGATTTGACTTAGTTAACTTAGGAATTTCGATTTGGAACTCTTTATGAAGTCATGTATATGTTCTCCCTATATTATAGGGGTCCAAGATGAGTTAAATATGAGTTGTAATTAGTTAACTCAGTTTACTGAGTTAAGTCAAGTTAAATTAGTTCCAAACTATTTGAGGAACTAATAGTGAGTTAACATTCAGTTGGTGCACTAATGCATTAACTAGTACTACTCCAATTAACTGAAGATTCCCTCAACATAAACTCATGCATGTCAATTATGAGGAAAACCCAGTTGAAACTAGAGTGCAGGGATAATGTACTATTTGTTGTATAATTTTCTGAGTTGTACATATGGTGCATGAAATTGGGAACTGAACCTAGAAGGGATTGCGAAGTTTGGGATGCACTGTTTCCCTTTAGGATGGGCTAATCAACTACAGGAATTGTGCAAGGAAATAGCGACTTGGAGAGCTAGATAATTGGCTAAGTTTTGGCCAAGAGCTTGCTTGTGAGTTGGAGATTGATTTTACTGTGTGCTGGGATTGTTCTTGTGAAAAAAAGCATTGTATTATCATATTGGATTTCTGGTTAATGCAATACATATAGTGGGGTTTTGAGCTGTGGATTTCCCCAGATATTTATTGTGTTATGTACCATTGATGTTCTTCCTCTTGTCAATTATTGTTTTGCTTAATCTTTATGTGCTTTTGCTGTAAAGAGTAGAAGTAGATTCTTGTCTCTTGTTTTAGTAGATTACATGAGCTTTTGAATCTATAGGAAAATCTACATGACCCTCCTTGTTGTTCAACTGATATTTCCTCTTTGTATCCATGTTGTGATTGGTTGGAGGTATGTTGCACCATTTTACTATTATTTCTTTGGTTTGTTAGTTTGATATTGTACCACCCATTGTTGTCCATGTGGTCCTTAAAATTCATCTCTTTGAGCCTTAGTATCTTTTATGTGTTGTCATACACACACATAACTTTTAGATATTAACAAAATTCAGCTGCATGATAAACACCATCACCTTGGCTTGCTGGTATAAATATGATGTTGTAAATATAGATACAACATTACACCTCAATTAGTGCATTAGCATCAGTAAATCATATAAATCATCAATATTATGCTACATTTAACTATTACAATAAAATATACCAAGAAATACACATAATCAATACAAAAACAACTCACAAAAATATAGAAAAGAAATATCAATGCCTTAGAAATCAACCTCTTCAAGGGGGCAACCTCCTTTACATTACACAAATGAACAATTGTTGGATGATACAAATGACAAGACTCCCTTTCTATATATAGGAGTCTAAGGAGTCCCAATACCATCAGAGCCTACATAGCAATAATATTGTAGGGGCACAACAATAACAATAGTGGGCTTCTATGGGGCATAATAATAACAACATGGGGACTATATGGGTAGAATAATACAATAAGGGGGTTGCACTAATAAAAATAAGGGGTTACACTAGTAGTATAGGGACCTAACATGCCCCTCTCATTCAAAAAGTGTTGTCCTCAACGCTTGAGTAGTTCTAGATTATTTTGCATAAAATTATCATCCTCCCATGTGGAATCTTCAGCGGGTAAGTTCTTCCACTTGATGAGATACTCTAAAATTGATTGATGACATAGAGGTTGATTTCTTGTTTTCGTGATTGCTTCCGGTTCCAATAGAATTTTTCCTTCCTCATCAAGTTATGGCAATATTGTTTGAGCTGAGATCTTCTCACCTATAACCTTCTTTAAGCATGAAACATGGAAAATTGGGTGCACTCGGGAAGATGCAGGAAGCTCCAATTTGTATGTCATAGTACCAATCTTTTGTAACACCTTGTACGGACCGTAATACTTTGGTGATAATTTATTATCCTTCTTAGCTTGTTTGAGGGACATTTTTTTGTATTTTTGTAGTCGTAGAAATACCCAGTCACCTACATCAAAAATTCTTTCGCTGTGATGTCGATATGCCTATTGTTTCATTTTATTCTTCGCCAAAGTGGGGTTATCCTTTAAAAGTTGGAGAACTTGTTGTTGATGCTCGATGTGATATTTCACTGCTTTAACCTTTTTCTTCTTGATATGTTCTTCTATCTTGAGAGTTTGAGGAGTGTTAATTCTTGCCAATGCATTACAAGATATGGTCGACATCATTTCTTGATGCTCGATGTGATCTTTCACTTCTTGAACCTTTTTCTTCTTGATATGTCCTTCTATCTTGAGAGTTTGAGGAGTGGTAATTCTTTCCAATGCTTTACAAGATATGGTCAGATTCATTTCTTCTTTTTCTGAGGTTGGTTCCTAGTATTATCCTCTTATTTTGTTGTTTCTTGATCCTTTTCTTCCTCCTCTTCATAATCCATGTAAAATAATTTCTTCTCAACACACTTATGACCTTTAGTGTATTTGCGATCACAAATGTAACAAAGCCCTTTTTCTCTTTTTTCTTCCAATGGTTGTGGTGTAAAAACTTTAGGTTGTGCAAGGCTAGGAGAAAAATCAATTCCATATTTATAGTTGTGAGTGACAGGATTCCTTGTTTCCATAATTCCGCTTTCAATTTTTCTTGCAAACCCGAATGCCTTCTCCAATGAATCAGGTTCCCAAAGACAAACCTCATGTTGAATATTATCCTTTAAATTCCCTATGAATACATCAACCCTTTGCTTCTCTGGAATATAATTTACCCTTATATTCAATTTTTGGAAGTCCTCAATGTGCTCTATTGACCCCCTTTTTTTTATATTTATCAATTGTCTAAAGCAGGTGTCACTCTTCGTATCCTCATAATGTGCTATCATTTCCTCCGTGAGAACTGACCATGTGATAAGTGGTTTACGAGAGCAAATCCCTCTATACCATACAAACTGATTTGGTTCTAAATATAAAGATGCAATATGTACCTTTTGTAACAGTTGTACATCATGTAGATCACAATATTTCTCCATTTGTAGTATCCATGTTTTGGGATCCTTGCCATCAAAATTTCTCATATCGATCTTTGTTATATGGCAGGTCTTAAATCCAATGTTAGATTCTATGAAATCATGACTAACATTTGTTTTTTTCTCATCATGAGTTTCCTCTACTACCTTTTCTTCATTAGGAGACCTTTTCTTGTAGCAACTTTGTCCCACCTTCCTTCAAACCTTCCATGTATTTCTTAAAAGGTTCCATGAATTTCTTCAATATTCTTCCCTACCATAGATATTAGCTTCCATGGAAAATATAAAATTATTTATCTTAGATTCGATCGCATTCTTCAAATCCTTCATCAAATTTTGGTCATTAGGTGTTTCTATTTTCTTGGTTCGAGTCATTCTTTTTCCTGCTTTTAGTAGTTCTATATTGAATCTGTTGTATCTCTGAAATTTTGGATCTCCAAGTTCTAAAATTGGGATATGAAATAGCCCTCTACGTTCTCTTCCCAATGCCACCAGTCTAATCGAAATCGGATTCTCCAAAAAAGAGTCATGCCCAATCTCCCAAGATGATCTGCTTATATACTTTTTCAATAGAGAGAATTTGTACAAAGTTCCACGTATTACTGTTTCAACCTTTAGACATGAAACAAATCACAGAAAGGTACAGTCCATCCTCTTTCTGTAACATCTTACGAAATTTCAATCTGATTCTTTGAGAGAAAGTTATGACAATTTTCCCCAAGTCACCTGTTTGGGATGTAATTCGGGAGCCTATCGAAACCCTAATGTATTGGACCATAACTCCGAAAATATAACGAAACAAGATCTAAAATTTGGGCTCGAGCTTCACCATGATTTCAGCTCAAATGGATTTTAATTTCAGAGTTTGAACCTTTGTAGAAAACAAAGTATAGCTAAAATTCCGCGATGACCTGTTTGCGATGGAATTCTGGAGCTTGCAAAAACCCTAACTTACTAAGATCATATCTCTGAAAATGCAGAAAAAAAGGATTTGAAATTCAAACTCGAGCTTCATAATGATTTCATCTAAAATGGGTTTTTTTTTAGCTTCTGAAACTTTGTAGGAAAAAAGTTATAACAAAAATTCCACAATGACCTGTTTAGAGTAGCGAAACCCTAGAATCCAAAGCTCTGATACCAAATGTTATGAAACAAGCTCACAAAAAGATAGAAAAGAAAGATCAATGCCTTAGAAATCAGCCTCTTCGAGGGCAAAACCTCCTTTACATTACACAAATCAACAATTCTTGGATGATACAAATGAAAAGACCTCCTTTCTATATATAGGAGTCTAAGGGGTCCCAATACCATCAGAGCCTACATAACAATAATATTGTAGGGGCACAACAATAACAATAGTGGGCTTCTATGGGGCATAATAATAACAACATTGGGAATATATGGGAACAATAATACAATAAGGGGGTTGCACTAATAAAAATAAGGGGTTATAATCGTAGTATAGGGACCTAACGGTCAAGTGTCAAACCCTTGCTTATTAGTTCTACAATGATGCCCTACCAGTCCAAGTGTTGAACCTAGAATCTGTGATACTAATTTTTAACATACCACCTACTAACCCTAATCCTAACTAAGGTCAAAAGGAGGAAGTTACTATGTTGACCCAATCCCCAAGGTCCAATTATGGAAATGGGGTCTAAATTTTTTGACCTTTTTTTACTTCCTCAAATATCAAAATGGATAACGCCATTATGTCTGTCTTCTCTAGACCTTTCCAACGAGATAAAATTTTCTTTGATCTAACTCTAAGATCCAAAGATATGGCCATTCAAATATTAGTCATTCAGATTATGCCACATCATCAAATCTGCCCTGTGGTGCCCATGTAGTTGTCCATGTCATAGGTCGCATGGCATCTGTCGATCCACTCGTATTCCCTAGCCTTCCAAACCAATGAACAATTACACATAGGCATAGGTGCGCTAAGCAGGTGCGGGCCCTCCATCGCTACATCACCTCAAGAGTTAAATCCCAATAGGTCTTGGCACTAGTCCTGGCTAAAACCTCTAAGGAGGACCTTCTAGGATACATGGCATTATACAACTCGCATTGAGGGTTTCCACCTCCTTTTTACCCATACACCAACACATTCACACCCTACAACACTAATTCCACTGAACAATTCCACGTGCCATGTCATCTCAAGACCTTAACCTCAACATTCCTACCAAGTGCTCCATCCAAAATCTTCAGGGAAAGAGCTCTGGGGTGACTTCATTGGTCCTCAGCAGATTGATCTAATAATGGAGGGAATTCACAAAATCAATGGTTCCAATTTTATAACAAACCTCCCCTCCTACCTATGACATCACTAGGGGGTCCACGTTCATGGTTCCATTACTAGTTTTGTCACTTAAATCCAACAACCTTGTCTCATTTCCACACGATCAACTGTATGTGGGGGCTTGACCTCATTTGGTACAGAGAAGATGGGGGATCCGCTTTTGGATCCCCACCGTATGCTCACTAGTGAATCTACAACATCGATTTACAAATGCCCCAAAGTGCTTTGACAACGAATTGTATAGCATGACAGTTAAGCCCCATTTTGTTGAGGGCTCTACCTCTTAGTCATGCATGATTATGGTGAACAATGGCTTGAATTTGGCAGTTTTTAAGGGGCTCTTCCTTGCTATATATATATATATATATATATATATATATATAGATATATATATATATGTTGGGAAATTAATCAAGGTCTTAGGTGTAGTGGTTCTGTTATGAATTTGTGAGCTTGACTCCAAGTTCAACTTCATATACATATAATTTTATAAATCCCCTGAGCCTGCAACCTGCAAAGAGCACGTGTGCGTGCACACACACAAACGCACACATATTTGTGTGTGTGTGCGTGTTATCCCTCTTGAGCTTTTAATAGGGCCCAACCTAGTCCTTCATGAGATTATAAATAAACACCAGGAAGATATACAAACTAATTATGTGAATCATTAAAACACAGAGGGAATTTTAATGACAAGGATTTTACCTGTTGTCCATGCTCAGATAGTTAGATTATAAACATAGGAATTGAACCATTCCTTCAAAAGAACAATAAATATTACATAGAGCTACCCATCTCTCAATACACAGGCCATTCATACGAATTTGCAGACTCAGATAATTATAGGAATTAAATCATTGCTAAGAAAATGTTCATGGAACACTTTTGCACAGGAAATCACTTTCCTTATTATCAACATCTGCCAGTCAATATCATGGAGGCCAAATATACCGAAAGGTCTACACAAATAAATTACCTATCTATAGAGATTTCAATCCCTTTATGCACATGCAGACTTAAGGTATTTCAAGATTAGCACATCCACGAATAATGGACCATATCTTAGGATCTTTACATAATCATTTACATTCTTCATTTATGCAAGAACACCACTCCACAACATTAGCATAACATTATTTCCATGCAAATAATAGACATAATAATAAAACTCAAGCAAAAAACATAAGAGTTAACTTATCTTATAAAAAACCTAGAAACTAAGAGTGGGACTCTAACTCTCCACACAACCATAGACAAGCTACAACCACAGATACTAGTAGTTGTCACCCCCAAGATAGATTCTAGTGCTTGAGGTGGAGCACTTCTGAGGAATTTCAACCAAGAGAATAACTAAAACGAGATACCACAATGCCACATTGCCTTCATCCTCTAGCTACAGATGTTATCAATTAGTCTTTTCAGGCATAGTTACATCCATTCCAGGATACCATAGTGCACACAGTTTTTAGCTCATATTCAGGAGAAGAGAGTCCACATCAAGGAAGGTTCTTCAATGGATAAGTTACTGTAGAAGCACATAAGCCATTGCTACCAGGTAATTCATTAGTGAGAGCATGCACCAGTTCTATCAACACCTAGTGGTTCATCAACTTCACAAGAACTAGGGTGCTTCTATCCTAGCTAGTGGTTCATCAATCCACAAGCTTCCAATGTTTCTTCAGCATCAGGAAAGCCACTACTATCCACAATGTTTTTCAACTAGAAAGCCTCTTTTAGGGTTCCTCTATTAATTCCCTTTATATAGAGCTTGATTGTTGGGTGCGGGATCCCCCAAGGGAAGTTTTGGGGCTTAGAGCCCAGATTTTGGTCAAAGATTGTAATTTCGATGTAGGGACTTTGCATATTGTGGGTTCATAATGCATAGTTTGTAAAAGAGTAAGAGGGTTGTCCAGCCTTATTTTGTTATTGTAATGTTAGCTGTAGAGGTCTACCCATGGTCGACGGACCATGGGATTGTATAAATAGAGCGAGGCTCTAAGTAGTTAAGACATCAATTGATAAGAAAAGATGAACTTATGAGGTATGCGAGATAGATCTGTGGAGTAAAGTCTAGTTTTGGGTTGTAGAGTAGGAGAAGGCTCTGCAGTTGAGTGCGTAGAGGCCAAGTAGTCTGCAGTTGAGTGCGGGGACCCCTTCAACTGAGTGCGCAGGGCAAGTCTTGTCTGTAATAGTTGGAATTATTAATAAATAGAAGTTTCCTACCATTTTTGTGTATTTATTTCCTGTTTTATGCATCTGTTACATTGGATATAAATTGCACTTTTAATTCTTATATGATGTGCAAATGTGTATAACTGTGTTGATTAAGTGAATACAAGTTAGAATAATTGTTTACGTGAAAATAAGTAAGATTTGTTAAGAAGATAAGTAAGATACAGGGTGTAGCTTGGGGAAATAGCGCAGTTCGCTACCATAGAAATGCAAAAGCATCTTAGCCCCTGGTTAGGGTTGCACAAAAGAAAATTATAACAGATCGCGAAGGTCTTGAAGGTAAGAACAGTGTGCAAAGTAACCTGTGCAAAGGTAGGTCTAGTTGGACTTCAGTCTGTGCTCCATGGGTTGATGCCAAAAGGGCCAGTAGTGTAGGGATTTGTTTGGCTAAATAACTCTGAAACTGGGTCAAGCCCCAATAAGCCAACAAATGGTTCCGTTGCTAAGACCAGAATCTGCATAGAGATGTTTGATTTCATATCATTGGAATCCAACTAAGAAATAAATTGAAGGCTGGTTGGACAGAAGAATTCACGAGTTCGCGGGGTAGGAGGACAGGAACTGGTGATTGTCAAAAGAAGAGCGGTTAGATTGCTACCTGTAATGGAGATCCACAAAATCTTATTCGTGTCCTTCCCTATTGAGCTATATGAGTGGATCGCGAAGCTAACAGATAGCCAAGGAAGGTGGAATCTTGACGGTCCTATTGTGTGGACCCCAGAGCTAGTGCAAATATTGGAAGCATTGGAGGATAAGATCGCGTGCATCATTGATCATTGGATCGATTATATTATAGGAGGATTCATTACTGAGTTCGTGGTTGACACCTCAGTTATCTACAATGAGGTAGAACGACACTTTCTCAAAGTACTGCGAGGTAAGTACATAAAGTCGTTGAATACTTGGATTAAAATGCTATTGTGTGAAAAGAGGGTTATACAGTTACCTTGATGTTCGAGGCTACGTGAAGTGGAAAAGCTTACAGGAATGATGGAAATAAGGGACCATAAAATAGCCCCTTGATTTCACCTCCACGAGGGGACAAGGAAGAAATCATGAAGGTCTCACCACGAAGTGCCATCCATATGATAAGGCAATGAATTCCTTGAATACTTCCTCCATGCAAACCACCACCAGCTTCACCACCATCACCTCCATCTTCACCCGTACCACCTCCACCACCGTCGTGATTCAATATGGCAAGCACAATGAAGTTGCATGTGTTCAAAGGATTAGGAAATGAGGATCTGGACCAATTTTAGCTTGTTGTAAGGGCTGTATGGGGAACGCAAGGAGTTACAGATGACAATATAAAGAAAGCAACACTGGTTAGTGACCTGTAGGATAGTGCATTGACCTGGTATATTAAATACTCCAATGATAATCCAAATGCGGGAATCGTGGATATCTAAATAGTGCTGAATAGAGAATTTTGCAGGCCAAAATTTGAAGCACAATCGATCATTGGATTCAAAGAGATCATGATGCTAGTAGCCAAGACTCCTTGGGAGCTAGATCACAGCCTGAAATGCATGATTTGCGAAGCTAATATGAATCTGACAAATGGACAACATCGTGAGTTGTTTGTAGCTTCACTAATGCCACATTTAAGGAGTGCGTTATCGCAGCAAAAGAGAACGACTCAGGAAGAGGCCTAGAGATTGCTATGAGGTTGCATGAGACCCTGATGTGGGATCCTAACTTGGGAGTTCAGCAGATCCACACGCAGTTGAAGAATTTATGCCTTGAGATGTAGAGTCTGAAACAAGACAGGACAGCTTGACCAAAAGTGCGTGAAGAGGTATGGTGCGAAAAATGCAAGGGTCAGGGTCATGACAAGGACCACTGCCCAGTTTTTGCAAATTACCTTGCAGGAGCATGACCAATGCCCTTAAGGCGAGAAGCTCAAGAAGGACCTAGCGTGGCGCCCGCTTTGTGGTGCACGATTTGTCAAATAGTTGGAAAACATGCCACGGGACACTGTCACTTGTTACAGAAGTATACATAAAATTCACAATAGTTGTTCTGCAACTTTTGTAGGTTGGTGGGACATGTTGAATGCACATGTAGAAGCTATGAATTAATGATGGACAAGACTCCAACCTACAAAGTTCAGGCCGAAACGCGGCCCCTTGACTAGAATGTAGGAGTGCATGAACAGGAATTCAGGGGCGCGAACGAGGCCGAGGTGGAGGAGGACCTGGAAGAGGTCACAAATAGTTGATTTGCTACAATTGCAGAGGGCCAGGACATTATGTCTAACGTTTGCTCAAATCCAATGTGCCCATCATGTTTATATTGCACATTGTTTGATCATGAGACAGAAGATTGTCCTATGCTGATAGCTAGGATACGTGACAAAGGAGCACTACCTCCTCCCCCGACTTAGGACCTGTAGATTATGAGGTCTAAGCCGTGCGAGGAAGACCCGAATGTAAGCATTGTGCTCTGAAGTGGAATCGCGACGGGAGATGACAAAGGAAAACAACCAAAAGATGGTACTTGGGTTCGTAAATCTCCGGAAAAAGAAGCGGAGTTTGATTTGGAGCGCACTTGGGAAACCTTTATGGAAGCTAAGAAGATCTTTGATGATGCCTCCACTTGAGGAATCAAAGATAAACTGAAGCCGGAAATGGACCCATCTATGCTCACAACATTCCTGGAAACATGTATGAAGTTACTACATGACAGTAAGGTTGTAAAAGGGTTACAGGAACTCATCAACATATGCACTGGGACTGCGTCAGGAGAACTGCACGTACTCTGGAAGATTGGAAAGAATAAAACAAGGATGGGAAGAGAAATGAGACTTACTGCGTAGATTGGAGAATATGAAATGGACCAAGTAATTCTAGATTTTGGATTGGATGCGAATGTTCTACCGAAGCAGACATGGGAGCGAATGGGAGGACCTACGCTGCAATGGTCTCCAATTCAGCTGAGGATAGCGAACTAGAAAAAAATTATACCCATGGGGTGATTGCAGGGAATAACTTTGCATATTGAGGGGCGAGTGCCCTGTCAAACTTTGAAGTGATAAAGATTGTTGATGATAGCAATCCATAACCCGCGCTCTTATGAATTAATTGGGCCACTAACATGAATGGGGTAATTAGTTTGAAGAAGCACAAAATGATCTTTGAGAAGAAGTCACTGCGCATAATTGTACCCCTGGATCCTACTGAAGGATCACGCTATACAGAGCTAGTGCACGACTATGAAAGTGGTGATGATTTGAAATGCATCTATAAGATAACAGCGCGAGACCAGGACTGGGTGAATCCCACCATGGATGGGTAGATTTCATGGGAGCACGAGAGCTCTTGTACATCGGATTCTGATGAAGAAATAGAGTGATGGCAGAATCGGTTACATGAGGTAATTACATTGAATTGTAATATGATGACAAGGTCGTTGCGTTGCGTATCGACAAAAGTAAGAGACATGCCTATTTATGATGGTTTAAGTGAGGTGGATACCTTCTTGGATAAATTTGAAAAATAAGTGCTAGAAAAGCAACGCTTCCAGGCCTTGGAATGGGTACTGCACGCTACGCCTGCGAGATGGTTGGGTACGGACAAAGGAAGCTTTGACCACTGGAATGAATGTAGGAGAATGATGCACACACGATTTGGGAAGACTAGGGCACGACTGATAGTTGAGTACAATGGACAGGATGGTTCGCGCACATATGGAAAAGAGGCCCAACCTGCGTGGATGCACATGTACTCGCACTGAAATACATGGTCAATAAGCATGTGTTGTGGGGGGGGGGAGCTCGCAGATGGCTCTTATCTTGGGAAATCATTATGCAGGAAGAGTAATCACACATAATATTTTACCTCGGCACTCTATGGGGCTTCTACTTCGGTAATCACCTGCCAGGATTAATTCACCAATTAAAACTCCCAACATTCTAAATTACCTTATGCTATCAAATTGAATTGAATCTACTCAAACCAAATAAAATACTGTACCAAAACCTATTTGAAGCTAAATTATTACTTTACTACAAAACCATTCCTACTTATGAAATTTAAATGTTCACACTTACCAACACTTCTCAACCATTTTAATTAAATGGAAACTATCTAATCTATCTAAGCTCTGGAGTCCTAATTTAAAAGACACTCAAACATTGAAATGCAGAGACTATCTATGAAAAAAATTGAGATCCTACAAGCATTTGATCAAACCAGACTAACTACAGTACTCACACTATTCCTATTAAACTCAAAATATCTCGTTGCTTAGCAAAAGGAATTGATAAACCAAGACCACATTCTGCCAAATGAAAGTATTCTTCAATCCTCACGCTGTAAATCTATTTGGTTACTACAACAATTTGAAGTACTGTTGCCTAGCTAAAGATTTAACATGACTCTATTTTATGACTACTGCTGCAAACACGCAGAAGCGATCTTATGATACAATCTCAAAGACCCTACAACTCCAAATCATTCTTTGTTTCTGATTTATGCTTATTAATGCATGAGAGGTTCACACTTGGTCCAATTCACAATTCACCAATCGAACTCACACAGGAAAACCTCATTTTGCTCAAAGGTTAATGATACACTTGCATTCAACATAAGAGATTTAAGTATGCTCTACGTATAGGGATTTAATACATCAACACACATTCACAATGATAATCTAATGAGGCAAAGAAATGCTCTGTGAAGGTTAAGCAGTCAACACATAGTGACTTGTACGTGATCCTTGAGACCAATGTATACGAAATTCTCAAAGGTTATGGAGCTCCGTCTTTCAATCGAACTTCTCAAAACCTACAACACTCTGTAGTCTAATTGAAATTAACAAACATTCAACATGCAGTAATCAAATTGAACTTGACAGGCAATCAAAATGAAAACTAAATTAATTGTTCAAAAGGAAATCTTAAATGTTTCACATGGCAATGAAATAGAAACTAATACATACAGATATTATAACTACGTTATGCATACAATTACAAGAAGCTGACTTCAAACTACTTTCACACAACAAAATGAAGAATTGAATAACAATCAAGCAGTTAATTGAATGAAAATAAATTAAACTACAAAAATCACAAATCTAACTGAGTATGAATGAATCAAGCTACAAAAATCAATCTAAGATGAACAAGGAAGCTTTCTCCTAGGTGATGGTGGGCCCTTACCACACCTAGGGAAGCTTTGGAACTTATAGTAAAAGGAAGACTGTTAAAACATGTAAATCAAATACTCATAGCTGACTAAAACTGGAACGATCTCGCTCATGCCAAGGCCATGTATATTACTGAAACAAAGTCAATTATAATTGTAAGGTATTTTAACAACACTTCAATGCTCAATATCTTTCACTTTCCCCCCTATGATTGTTGCTCTGCTTTTTATACATGTTGTAGATGAAGGTGAGATTAATTACATTCTAAATGAAATTGGACAACAAACAAACTCACGTTGTGTTTGACTTCTCTATATGGCCTTCGAATAGATAATGGTTGATGTTGATGTTGATCAATCCATGGATGGAGGACAAAAACTTATGAAACCGTAACTGTGGCATAAAAATAGGCAAATCTGAATTTGACTGTTAAGTACAAATCTAGATATTTTATATAAATTGGCCTCAGAGAACTCTGTATATCTCCCAATCCATATGGAATGTTAGAAAAATGTTTTAGGGTTATTAATTGGCTATACCGGGACCAAAACCCATGTGCCATATTTTCTTCATTCGCCTTCATTTGCACGAAAATCGAGGCAGAAGTTGGCAGTTTGAAAATTATTGCAGATTTGGGCAAACTTATGAATTTCCTTCTAGAGACCCACATGAGTGACTTGGGTGAAATCCAGGTTAACGAAAGGTATTAAAACATCATTTTTTATAAAAACCTCTCCCAGTTTCTCCAGAAGCATGCCGAAAGTGTCAAAAGTCCCAAATTGACCATTTTCGTACTCTACTGGCTTGTGAAGAAACTTGGTGATGGAACCCTGTGAAAATGAGCTTAGCGAAATGGTCATTAGGAAATCATGACATAATCATCTTTAATCATAGAAAATCTAATAAAACCAGTGATAATCAACCATGAGGCATAGGATGTGATTTGGCGATAAATGATGGAATTAGGGTACGGAATGAGTTAAAGACCTAGGGTTTTAGGGTATGAATGGTGATACTGCATGATGAAAACATGGGCATTTTCGATCCAGCGACTTCTGGGACACTAAAGGGACACCTTAACGTTAGGCCAAATATGTGGTTCATGTTTGTATAGCGGATCATATGATATAAGAGCTTTGTATTATGCTTGGTTGGGGCCCAAAGGGGGCCAGCCCCCTCATATATGTGACCACCGCCCAGAAAACCGGGTGCTAACCTCCCTAAATTGCGTGGGTAACTCTAAATAGTCACTTTTATATGCTGGTTACGGGGGCACATGGCCATATTCAACGCAGGGTTAACGTTAGTCTAACTGCCCGTTCCCAACGTTTGGGCACGAAAACCAAGGAAAACTGCCAGATGTTAAATCTGTTCACATGCAGTTGCAACTAACCGTTTAATGCGTGGTCTGTCTGGCGGTATTTTTGGTGGACCACCAAATTTGGGCGGTCCCGCCATAATTGGCGGAGCTAACTGAACTTCCACTACAGTTAGCTGGAGTGATTCTAGGCCAAACTGGAGGAAATCTTCAATGAGCCATAACTTTGGCTAGGAAAGTCCTTTTTGGACGATTGTTTTTTTTTATTTTGGGTCTCTTCGACCTTTTGAAGCCATGGGCATAGGTTTCACAACCATCTGAGGTCATTTACAGGTGTTTTTGCTTCGTGGAAGTTACGGGAGCCACCAGGGCCAAATCAGTTTGGGAGTTGCATTTGGGAATTGTGCAACCAGTGAATGTCGAACGAAGGTCATTCCTGAAGTTTTTCAGCATTCTGAATCCATTTATACATCTTTTTTTTCCTGTTGAGGCATTCTTCTTACTTTTTAGCTTCAGGGAAGCTTTCAGGGCCACCAGGGCCATTTCAGTGATTGAGTTGTGCTGGGCTAGGTTCATCTATTTGAGGTGAAACAAAAGCCTATTTATACTGTAAGGAACCTTATGAATCCAATGAATGTGTTTTCAGAATCATTTGGAGACTTCTAAAGGCCGATATTCTGAAGAGAAGTTTCAGGCAGCCCAGCGCCATCCATGGGAGAAGGCCTAAATTGAGGATGCAGTGCTCATTTTGAGAAAATTGTCATTTGTTTATGTCATATATGTGCTGGAGGCAGTAGCAGAGGTTTCAAAGACATTTGAAGCATTCTGAAGTGGTTTGTGCCATTAAGAAGCTCAAGGAAGCTTAGTGCACCTACTGAAGGGATCAAGTCCAAGGGAGCCTAGATCTGCCTGCACAAAGTGGACAGCCATGACAGGGATGTATATGGTTTTTCTAAACCCATAGGTTCAGTCAGTAACCTTTTGGAGTTGAGTGTGGAACTTGTAAAATAATTCAAGCCATAATCTCAAAGAGCTAAGTCTAGTTGACTAGAGCTCACAGGAGACATAGCCCACGAGATTGGGGTGAACTCCTTATTAAATTTGTTGTTATCTGTGATGTTTATTTACTGCATTATATGTCTGATATATATGTTTAATATCAGCTTAAACAAATCAAGTTAAAACACATAAAAAGAAGAAAATACATACACCTCTTTCAAGCTAAAATTCTGCATAATGTCAAGTTCAAGCAAGGTCTTGTTTTTAATTGAATCTGAGTGTTTACTTTTTATTTCTTTAGGTAGAGTCTGTAGAGGGCCAGGTAACTTCTGGATCTCATCCTCTCTTTAGAGGTGACATACCGAGTAAATGCCCCTACAGTCAATCTCTGTATAAGAAATAAGAAGTTTTCACATTTTCAGAGGTCACTTGGAGTGTATAGCTCACATTTGAAATTAAGGGAAATGGATACCTTGCACCCTTAAAGTACATGTATGTTTACTGCATTTACAAGTAGTTTCAAATTCAGATCAAGATGGTATCAGAGCAGGTTGTTTCTTCTTTGTATCAAAAGCAGTCAAATAAAGCTATAGACAGAGCCTCAAAAGAGCCAGGAAGCCTTCTAAATTCTCTTGTTATACAATTGCAAAGTAGATAAATGCTCTTTTCAGTCAATCTCTGGTGTAGTTGTCTTTTGATTGTTTTTGTGCAAGGATATTTTGACTGTCTTGCAAGTTTTGATCACAATAGCTTGAATGTATAGCTTCAAAGGAAGATTGGGGATAGCCACTGAATAGCTAAGTCTTGGAGAAGACAAAAAGGAATAACATATGTTTTCCTTACCCCAAGGACCTCAAGACAATCCGTGAAGCACAAGGAGTTTGATGCAAAACAGGTTGTTTGAATAAGAGTTTGACTCTGCAATCATTTGATTCAGGAATTTGTTAATAGATTCTGAATTTTGCTGAAGCTCTTTTGTTCATTTTTATAATGATAACTTCCATAAGTGAGTTCTCAAAATCATCCTCCTTCACAAGATTCTTTGATGAATGCTTGAAGCAAGAATTTTTCATCATGATGAATATGGTGAGAGAAATGTATGAGGATGAAAGGTAGAGCTCTAAACTTCAAGAGCAGTTGAATTCCATGAGGGAAGAGAAGCAGTTGCTTTTTGAACAATTGCAGGAAATGGAAGGCCAACTTCATATTGCAAATATGAATCTGGAAAGGATGAATGATTTGGAGACACAACTCCTTGTTCTCAAAGAAGCCTTAGCCAAGTATCAGCTTGAAGAAGAGGTAAACAATTCTAGTTTGTCTTGAAATTCTTATAAGAATGTTTATGTTGGTTCTTTTGAGAAACATACCAGAGGCATAGGGTCAAAGTTGATGTCAAAAATGGGATATGAAGGAAAAGGATTGGGCAAACATGCACAGGGTATAGTTGAGCCAATAATGGTTGAGGTAAGGCCTAAGTATTTGGGTCTTGGCTATGAAAAATCTTATGGAGAAAGTTCCAAAGTAGCCATGAAGCCAATTGAAATAGTTCCTAGAAGGAGTTTCATTTCAGGCTTTCTGTCTCAAGGTTGTAAAGGTTGTATCCTTGAGGAATGCAATAGTTTGAAACATGCTTTGCAGGAAGAAGGTGTGCATAAGCATGCACTTGAACAAGAAAGTGGTGAAAGCTCTAAAACCATTGAAGGGATTGACATTGTTCCAAAGGGAGCTTCTTCTTCTTTCGATTCACCTCCTTATGAAGGTAATGAAGGTGAAAGAGAAAGGTATAAATCTAATTTCCATCACACTTCCTTTGATCATGTAAAGCATGGAAAATTTCCACATAAGCATTGGAAAAGAATTGCATGTTCTTTTTGTGGTTTGGTTAACCATAATGTTTCTAGATGTTGGAAAAGAATGGCAACATACAGGAAACTTTTGAAGGAAAGGAGGCAAGAAGCCAAAGTTCCATTGAAAAATGCAAACCATGCTGTCAAGGAGATGAAAATGTGTTGCACTTATTGCCATAAGCATGGACATACTGCTGAAAGGTGTTGGACTCTGAATCCAACAATACTTCCACGAAAGTTGAAGAAATTGGAGAAAGAGTATGGCAAGAATGGGAAGGAAGTTTCCATCATTGATATGTGTCAGGATGATACACATGTTGATATCGATGTGCAGTTAAAGGAAGTGCCTTTGAAATGGATTGGTAAGAAATGGTTTGAATTCTTATCTAATTAAAGTTGCATGTCTTTTGATTGAATGCATTTTCTTTGTTAAGGGAATGCAAGTTGCAAGATAGAAAAGCTGAGTATGAGACTCACTCTATTGCAGCGAAAGTTATATTCATTTCAGCTTTGAAAGTACATGTACATGTGATCGAGGATCTTGTACTCATGAATGTACTTAAGAGAAAGTTGAAGGATAAACTGCATGTATGAGAATTATATGCATGAGCACAGGGATCATGATGATTTCCTTGTATTTTAAACATGTATGTGTGATTAACTTGAAGGGTTGATTACTTTGTTTTTAACCATGCATGTAATGTAATATTGACTTGGAAAAAGTTAATTTGATCTCCAAGATTGTAAAGAGGAGAAATGATGAAGGGTCAAATGTTTGAAAGGCTGAAGAGAAGAGGATGTTCATTCTCTCATTGTCTGTACTACAGTTCATTTCAGCATTTCAGTAAGCTTTTGGGGACCAAAAGCCTCTCATTTGGGAGGTGTGATCAGGAGCTCAGGACCAAGTGTCCTAAAATGGTCAAAAATGAAAGTGCTCAGAACTAATTTGAACCTAAACGAATGGATAGAGCTCTTCTTCCTGTTACGGCGCCGTGAACGGTTCGGAAAACGGTCGCTGTATGAGAAAGTTATGCCAAAAAGAAGAATTGCCTAATAACATTGAAATTTTGAATTTTTTCAAAAAAATTTAAAATAGAATATTCCGTTCTGGGCAACGAATGGCAGGCTGCCACGTGGCATGGATGATATCAACAAGTTCGGATGGCGTAGACCAAAACTTTTGGGTGGCGGAGAGGTTCGATCCCGCGACCTCTGGGACACTAACGGGACGCCTTACCGTTAGGCCAAACAGGTGGTTCGTGTTTGTATAGCGGATCATATGATATAAGAGCTTTGTATTACGCTTGGGTGGGGCCCGAAGGGGGCCAGCCCCCTCATATATGTGACCACCGCCCAGAAAACCGGGTGCTAACCTCCCTAAACTGCGCGGGTAACTCTAAACAGTCACTGTTATATGCTGGTTACGTGGGCACATGGCCATATTCAACGCGGGGTTAACGTTAGTCTAACTGCCCGTTCCCAACGTTTGGGCACGAAAACCAAGGAAAACTGCCAGATGTTAAATCCGTTCACATGCAGTTGCAACTAACCGTTTAATGTGTGGTCTGTCTGGCAGTATTTTTGGCGGACCGCCAAATTTGGGCAGTCCCGCCATAATTGGCGGAGCTAACTGAACTTCCACTACAATTAGCTGGAGTGATTCTAGGCCAAACTGGAGGAAATATACAATGAGCCATAACTTTGGCTAGGAAAGTCCTTTTTGGAAGTTTTTTATTTTTGATTTTGGGTCTCTTCGACCTTCTGAAGCCATGGGCATAGGTTTCATAGCCATCTAAGGTCATTTACAAGTGTTTTTGCTTCGTGGAAGTTCCAGGAGCCACCAGGGCCAAATTAGTTTGGGAGTTGCATTGGGAATTGTGCAGCCAGTGAATGTGGAACGAAGGTCATTCCTGAAGTTTTTCAGCATTCTGAATCCATTTATACATCTTTTTTTTCCTGTTGAGGCATTATTCTCACTGTTTAGCTTCAGGGAATCTTTCAGGGCCACTAGGGCCATTTCAGTGATTGAGCTGTGCTGGGCTAGGTTCATTTGTTTGAGGTGAAAAAAAAGCCTATTTCTGCTGTAAGGAACCTTCTAAATCCAATGAAGGTGTTTTCAGAATCATTTGGAGACTTCTAAAGGCCGAGATGCTGAAGAGAAGTTTCAGGTAGCCCAGAGCCATCCATGCGAGAAGGCCTAGATTGGGGATGCAGTGCTCATTTTGAGCAAATTAACAGTCATTTGTTTATATCATATATGTGCTAGAGACAGTAGCAGAGGTTTCAAAGACATTTGAAGCATTCTGAAGGAGTTTGTGCCATTAAGAAGCTTAGGGAAGCTTAGTGCACCTACTGAAGGAATCAAGTCCAAGGGAGCCTAGATCTGCCTGCACAAAGTGGACAGCCATGACAGGGATGTATATGGTTTTTATAAACCCATAGGTTCAGTTAGTAACCTTTTGGAGTTGAGTGTGGAACTTGTAAAAGAATTCAAGCCATAATCCCAAAGAGCCAAGTCTAGTTGACTAGAGCTCACAGGAGACATAGCCCACGAGATTGGGGTGAACTCCTTATTAAATTTGTTGTTATGTGTGATGTTTATTTACTGCATTATATGTCTGATATATATGTTTAATATCAACTGAAACAAATCAAGTTAAAACACATAAACAGAAGAAAAGACATACACCTCTTTCAAGCTAAAATTCTGCATAATGTCAAGTTCAAGCAAGGTCTTGTTTTTAATTGAATCTGAGTGTTTACTTTTTATTTCTTTAGGTAGAGTCTGTAGAGGGCCAGGTAACTTCTGGATCTCATCCTCTCTTTAGAGGTGACATATCCAGTAAATGCCCCTACAGTGAATCTCTGTATAAGAAATAAGAAGTTTTCACATTTTCAGAGGTCACTTGGAGTGTATAGCTCACATTTGAAATTATGGTAAATGGATACCTTGCACCCTTAAAGTACATGTATGTTTACTGAATTGAATACCTTGCTAAGCATTTACAAGTAGTTTCAAATTCAGATCACTCACACAGGAAATCCGCGTTTTTCTCAAAGGTTAATGATATGCTTGCGTTCAACATAAGATATTTAAGTATGCTTTGCGCATCGGAATTGAATACATCAACAAGCATTCACAATGCTAATCTAATGAGGCAGAGTGATTCTCTGTGAAGGTTAAGCAATCAACACACAGTGACCTGTACGTGATCCTTGAGACCAATGTATATGAAATTCTCAAAGGTTATGGAGCTTAGTCTTTCAATCGAACTTCTCAAAAGCTACAACACTCTGTAGTCTAATTGAAATTGACAAACATTCAACATGCGGTAATCAAATTGAGCTTGACAAGAAATAAAAATGAAAACTAAATTAATTGTTCAAAAGGAAACCTTAAATGTTTCATAGGGTAATGAAATAGAAACTAATACATATAGATATTATAACTACTTTATGCATACAATTACAAGAAGTTGACTCCGAATTGCTTTCACACAACAGAATGAAGAATTGAATAGCAATCAAGTATTTAATTGAATGAAAATAATTAAACTACAAAAATCACAAATCTAACTGAGTACGAATGAATCAAGCTACAACAATAAATCTAATATGAACAAGGAAGCTTGCTCCCAGGTGATGGTGGGCCCTTGCCACACTTGGGGAAGCTCTGGAACTTACAGTAAAACGAAGATTGTTAAAACATGCGAATCAAATACTCACTGCTGACTAAAACTAGAACGATCAGCTCACGCCAAGGCCATGTATATTACTTAAACAAATTAAATTATAAATGTAAGGTGTTTTAACAACACTTCAATTCTCAATAGCTTTCACTTCCCCCCCATGATTGTTGCTCTGCTTTTTATACATGTTGTAGATGAAGGTGAAATTAATTACATTCTAAATGAAATGGGAAAACAAACAAATTCACGTTGTGTTTTCCTTCTCTAGATGGCCTTTGAATAGATAATGGTTGATGTTGATGTTGATCAATGCATGGATGGAGGACAAGAACTTATGAAACCATAATTGTGGCATAAAAATAGGCAAATCAGAATTTGACTGTTAAGTACAAATCTGGATATTTTATAGAAATTTGCCTCAGAGAACTCCTCATATCTCCCAAAATATCTAGAATTGTAGAAAAATATTTTAGGGTTAGTAAACTGGCTATACTGGGACCAAAACCCATGTGCCATATTTTCTTCATTCACCTTCATCTGCACGGAAATTGAGGTAGAAGTTGGCAGTTTGAAAATTATTGCAGATTTGGGCAAATTTATGAATTTCCTTCTAGAGACCCACATGAGTGATATGGAAAGGTTTTAAAACATCATTTGTGACAATAAACTCTCTCGGTTCTCCAGAAGCGTGTCGAAAGTGTCAAAAACCCCAAATTGACCACTTCTAGACTCTACTGGCTCGTGAAGAGACTTGGTGATGGAACCCTGTGAAAATGAGCTCAGTGAAACCATAATTAGTAAATCATGACATAATCATCTTTAATCATAGAAAACCTAATAAAACCAATGATAATCAACCACGAGGCATAGGATATGATTTGGCGATAAATGATGGAATTAGGGTACGGAACAGGTTAAAGACATAGGGTTTTAGGGTATGAATGGTGATATTGCATGATGAAAACATGGGAATTTTCAAGGCCCATCAAGTATAGGTCTCATCGATCCACGACTGTAAGCTCACCTTTAATACTACTTCCTTATGACAAGAAACATCCACCTGCTCCATTCTCGCGAGCCTCTATGTGAGGGTAACCGTTTGCGCAGTCCCTTTTACTTCATCATATCTCTGCTGCAACTCGTGCACCTTTGTCTCTAGGCGTTGTATGTTTAGGTCCTCTTGCAGGGTGGTGAGAACCTTGAACGACTACTGGAACAACTTTGTGCAGTCTGTCACTGCACTGTTGACCACTGCCATTGTTGTTGTGATCGTGGTGACGCACTGTTCCTTAACCTCCAATGGAGTTGAAGGCTACGCCCTCAACTATAGTTCTGTTATCTGAAGTTTCAGCTCCAGCTAAACCCTGGCCATTTCTTCCTTTGCCTCATGCACCCCTGCTGCTAACTTTCAAACGCACAGCTCCATTGGTTCTTCTGCTTCGATGGCCAGCTCTGGGACCATCTGGTAGGCTTCCTACACCACCTACACTATTTGTCAGTTCTACGACACTACCTCATCACATTATAGCCTCAACTATTTAATGTTGATACAGTGCTCGCTCATTACCCGGAGCGCATGACCCTCCCTGGCTCGTAGTTCTGTAATGACTCCATCTTGCAAAATATAGAGTGTCTCTGGAGGGAGCGCAACCATGTTTAATCCAATTCCCTTCAACCCACTGACCATAGGCCTGTTGGCCTCATTTTCTATAATGAGTGCTCCATCTGGAAGCACTATGGTGTTGCTCATTTGGACATGCAACATTTCCTCTGCTATAGATGTGCCTACTGCGAGGATGGTTGACACCATGCCAGCCTGCAGAGTGCGCACCTAAAACTCTTGTATTTGCATCGAGAGAGCCCCCAACACCATCTGGTGTTGCTCCTCAAAGAAATGGAGGGCCTCCGCAATGACGCCCCTCACCGTCTCGCCAATATCATGGAGATCCCCCTCAGTGAGGGTGATCGGGTCGAACGAAGTCTTTGAAGCCTTCAACTTCTTTTGCGGCCCTACCTGCTCTCTTGAGCACGAACATTTGAGATGGGTGGATGCTATCTGCGGGTTCGTGCCACCTTGTTTTGTGTCGGTCTTTGGCTTAGGCGAAAGTGACTTCTTTCCTTCGTGCTCTTCTGCCAACTTCGCAGCATCGCGCTCCGCCTAGGCCTTAGCTGCTGCTTCTTCCTTCCTGCATTTTTTCGCCAACTATGCCATCCGTAGTTTTGCCTCTTCCTCTTTTTGCTGCGTGAATAACTTCTCTGCTTCCAATGTGGAGCCAGATGAAGCGCGCCACTCCAGCATCCATGAATCAAGGACTGCAAAGATGACATCATCAGTCGCCAAATAGGGTAGCTCATGCCACATCTTCACGGGGTCCTTCCGCGTCCTGATGTAGACATGGTGGAAATTTGACTTGAACTCTGTGAAGCTCTGTAGACTATTGTATACCATGGGCAATAACCGCAGCTTGCAATTAATCCCCATTTTGATGTTCATCTCCATGAGCACCTAGAATATTTTTCTTTCCCTTAACCTCTGCACATCCCGGGTTGCCCACAACGAAGCGTACTTTGCTACCTCTGGAAGATCCTGCACAATCCTCGGGAACTGGCTATCTTCGGGAAGTTCCCATGCCACCAGTACTATTGACAATAGAAGCCACACATAGTCAAAAGTTTTTCCCTGCTCTTATGCATCGCAGAAGTTCTCAAGGAACTCTCCGCATAAATAGTTTTCCTAGTTAAACTTGACCCCTTCTGCGCATTGTGCTGCTAATGCAACCACCAGCATGGGCACCTCATCTGCGTGGCACTTTTGCATCACCTTCCCTACCAATATCTACATTGCGACTTTGATCGCAGGGTTGTTGATGCAAGAAATGGCATACCCTTGCTTCTTCTTCTCCAATTTAAATTTCTTCTTCATGGCCTTCGCGATGGCCAAATCATCACTCTTTCCCTCCAAGATGTTCACTAGGTCCTCCCCTGTGCAAGGGAGCTGTGTAATCCTATGAATCAAATGGTCTGTGATGGGGATGGGATCCTCCACCCACAAGCACCCATCATGCACCAAGTAGAGTAGTTGCCTGATGACAAAAATGGTCATTGGGGCGTGATGGAAATGCGGCACCCAGAGTAGTTTAACAAGCCTGCCTTCTCAACACCTCTTAGCCATTTTCACGGCTCCAACTCTATTATCTCATCTTCCTCATCGGCCTCCAAATTGATAGCCTTCCTCTTTTCTTCCATGGTGAGCTTAGTCCTCAATGGATTTCTAGGTGATACGCGCACCGGTACCATGGCCTATATATCTTTCTTGGGTCTCAGCATGTGCAGTGATTTATGGATTTCAGTGACTCTCCCAACACTCTCTAGGGATTCTACTTGGGTAATCGCTTGTGCGGATTCATCAACAATCATTGCTCCAGTATCCATGGCTTCTTCGGGTGTTGCCATAGTGTGATTCCACAATTCTCTCAATGTCTTGGGTAATTACTCAAGCAACGAATTCACTTTCAGAAGATCGAACAAATCTCGTTTCACGAATATCTAGGCATGCAACCACTCAATTCTCAAATTGCCAAGTGTTGTTTTCTAGACACCTCGTTGTAATTTATAGCACCTTTTGAATTTGAATTTGACCATTCCCCCACATTCGATCCATTAATGCTCAATTGGTGGCAGAATTTCAAGAATGTATCCCATAAAGTTCGCCTTAAATGCCTACTTCCTACTCCATTTGTTCTCAAACCAAGCATCACATCGTGAATAATGACTGTAACTATCACTTTCCAGTTGACCCACGTAGCAACAAAACTACCCTCGAGCTGTCGCGGACCCTGGGACACTTCGCTATTGTGTGCAGTCTTGACATCGCGTATTCCTCAAGCATAGTAGTTTATAGTCCTGCGCATTATTTCAGCTGCCTAAAGCGCTAAAATTGTGCTTCCATCGGTTAGTTAGAAGGCCGAGCCACCTGTGTATAGCTTCAGACAACTACCATTTACTTTTCCTGGGAAGAGTTCTCCATTTAGCTTTACCAACTATATCACGCCACCATTAGTGATCCCCTTAATAACATAAGGTCCTAGCCAATGCATTCTAGGATTCCCTCGAAATTTATAAAACTTACTATCACACAACAACACCAAATCATTCACCTTGAAGGTGCGCAATTTAATATTTCGATTGTGCCAAGCCTTTTCACGCTACTTTTGGACCTGTTGGTGAAATCCAGCCAAAAATCATTCTTCTTCGAGCTCCTCCAACTACGAGAGCCTCTCCTCCAGGGCTCCATGATCCATCATACCTATGAGCGCTGCTATGCACAAACCAAGCATGATGTATTCCATAAGCATTATGGCTTCCACTCCATAGACAAGCCTAAAAGGTGTCTATCCCGTCAGTTTCTTACATGTCGTCCTATAACCCCATAATACTACTGGTACGTGCAGGTCCCAGTCAATTCACTGTGCATTGCATACCTTGTTTAGCGCGTTGCATACCTTGTTGAACGATTCTATGCGTAGAATCTTCTGCGTGATTACTCTTCCTGCATAATGATTTCCCAAGATTAAGAGCCATCTGCAAGCTCCACCCCCAACACATGCTAATTGACTATGTATTTTAGTGACATGTGCATCTGTGTAGTTTGGAGCTCTTTTCCATACACGCGTGGACCATCCCATCCATTGTACTTAACTGTTAGTCGCACCCTAGGCGTCCCAAATCATGTGCGCATCATTCTCCTATATTCATGCCAGTCGTCAAAGCTTCCTTTGTGCATACCCCACCATCTCGCAGGCATAGCGTGCAATACCCAGTCCAAGGCCTGGAAGCATTGCTTTTCTGGCACTTCTTTTTCAAATTTATCCAAGAAGGTATCCACCTCACTTAAACCATCATAAGTAGGCACGTCTCTTATTTCTGTCGATACGTAGTGCAACAACCTCGTCATCATATTACAATTCAATGTAGTTACCTCATACAACTGATTCTTCCATCGCTCTGTTTCTTCATCAGAATCCAACGTACAGGAGCTCTCGCACTCCCATGAAATCTACCCATCCACAATGAGATTCACCTAGTCCTGGTCTCGTATTGTTATCCTATAGATGTAGTCCAAATCATCATCACTTTCATAGTCACGCACTAGCTCTGTATAGCCGATCCTTCAGCAAGGTCCAGGGGTAAAATTACACACAGTGACTTCTTCTCAAAGATCATTTTGCGCTTCTTCAGATTAATTACCCCATTCATGTTAGTGGCCCAATCAATTCTTAAGAGAGCGGGGTAGGGATTTCTAATATCAACAATCTCTATCACTTCAAAGTCTTCCAGTGTGCTTTCTCCCTCAATATCCACAGTTATTCCCTGCAATCACCCCATGGGTATAATTTTTTGTTGGTTTGCTACCCTTAGCAGAATTGGAGACCATTGCAGTGCAGGTCTTCCCATTCGCTCCCATGTCTGCTTCGGCAGAACATTCACATCTGATCCCAAATAAAAAATTACTTGGTCCATTTTATATTCTCCAATCTGTGCAGTAAGTCTCATTTCCCTTCTCGTCCTTGTTTTATGATTTCCAATCTTTCGAACAATGTGTGGTTGTCCTAGTGCGGTCCCAACGCATTTGTTGATGAGTTCTTGTAACCCTTTTACAGCCTTACTGTCACACAGTAACTTCATACATGTTTACTGGAACGTTGTGAGCATAGATGGGTCCATTTCCGGCTTCAGTTTATCTTTACTTCTTGAAGTGGAGGCATCAACGAAGCTCTTCTTAGCTTCCATGAAGGTTTCCCGAGTGCGCTCCAAACCAAACTCCGCTTATTTTGCCAGAGCTTTGCAAACCCAGGTACCATATTATGGTTGTTTTCCTTTGTCATCTCCCATTGCGATTCCACTTCAAAGCACAATGTTTACATTCGGTTCTTCCCCACGCAGCTCATACCTCATAATCTGCAGGTTCTCAGTCGGGGGAGGAGGTAGTGCTCCTTTGTCATGTATCCTAGCTATCAACGTAGGACAATCTTCTGTCTCATGATCAAACAATGTGCAATATAAACATTATGGGCACGTTGGATTCATGCAATCGTGGGCATAATGTCTTGACCCTCCGCAATTGTAGAAAATCAACTGTCCATGACCTCTTCCAGGTCCTCCTCCACCTCAGCCTCTTCTACGCCCCTGAAATCCTATTCGCACCACTCCTGCATTCTGGCCAAGGGGCCGTGTTTCAGCCTGAACTCTATAGGTGGGAGTCTTGTCCATCATCACTCATAGCTTCTACATGTGCACTCATCATGTCCCACCGACCTACAAAAGTTGAATAACAATTGTTTCAAATTTTGCGTATACTTTTGTAACAACTGACAATTGTCTATGGCATGTTTTCCATCTATTTGACAAATCGCGCACCACAAATCAAGCGTTACACTAGGTACTGCTTGAGCTTCTAGCCTTAAGTGCATCGGTCCTTGTCCTGCAAGGTAATTCGAAAAAATTGGGCAGTGGTCCTTGTCGTGATGCTGACCCTTGCATTTCACGCACCATACCTCTTCGCGCACTTTTGGTTAAGCTGTCCTATCCTGTTTCAGACTCTGCATCTCAAGGCATAAATTCTTTAGCTGCATGTGGATTTGCTAAACTCACAAGTTAGGATCCTACATCGGGATCTCATGCAACCTCATAGCAATCTCCAGGACCTCTTCCTGAGTCGTTATCTTTTGCTGCGATAGTGCACTCCTTAAATGTGGCATTATTGAAGCTACAAACCACTCGCGATGTTTTCCATCTGTCAGATTCATATTAGCTCCGCAAATCGTACATTTTAGCCTCTGATCTAGCTCCCAAGTAGTCTCGCCTGGTAGCATCGTGATCCCTTTGAATCCAATGATCGACTGCGCTTCAGATTTCGACCTACCAAATTCTCTGTTCAACAATGTCTGGATATCCGTGATTCCTGCATTTGGATTATCATTGGAGTATTTAATATACCAGGTCAGCACGTAGTCCTACAGGGTGCTAACCAGTGTTGCTTTCTTTATATTTTCATCTGTAACTCCTTGCGCTTCCCATACAACCCTTACAATGAACCAGGATAAGTCCGGATCCTCAGTTCCCAATCCTTTGAACAAAGGGAACTTCACTGTGGTTGCCATATTGAATCGCGATGGTGGTGGAGGTGGTATAGGTGAAGATGAAGGTGATAACGGTGCGGTGGTGTGGGTGGAGCTGGTATTCAATGAATGCTTTGCCTTATCAGATGGATGGCACTTCCCGGTGAGACCTTCGCAAGTTCTTCCTCATCCCCTCGCGGAGGTGAAATCAAGGGGCTATTTTATGGTCCCTTATTTCCTTCATTCCTGTAATATTTTCCACTTCATGTAGCCCTGAACATCAAGGTAACTGCATAACCCTCCTTTCACACAATAGCATTTTAATCCAAGTATTCAACAAATTTACGTACTTACCTCGTGGTCCTTAGAGAAAGCATCGTTTTGCCTCATTGTAGCTAACTGAGCTATCAATCACGAACTCAATAACGAATCCTCCTATAAAACAATCAAGCCAATGATCAATGACATGTGCGATATTATCCTCCAATGCTTCCAATCTTTGCACTAGCTCTGGAGTCCACATAATAGGACATTCAAGCTTCCAACTTCCTTGGCTATCTTCTAGCTTCGTGATCCACTCGTATAGCTCAGTAGGGAAGGATGCGAAGAAGATTTCATGGATCTCCGTGTATAGGTAGCAGTATAACCTCTCTTCTTTTGATAGTCGCAGGTTCTTGTTCTTCTGTGCCACGAACTTGTGAATTCTTCTATCCAACCAGCCTTCAATTTATTTCTTAGTTGGATTCCAATGATATGACATCAGACATCTCTATGTAGATTCCGGTCCTGGCAACGGAACCATTTGTTGGCTTATGGGGGCCTAACCCAATTTCTGAGTTATTTACCCAAACAAATCCCTACATTACTGGCCCTTTCGGCATGAGCTTGTGGAGCGCGGATTGAAGTCTCACTAGAATAAGTATGGGGGGATGCTGGAACCAGGTTTCTGCACCCTTGAGATGTCTGCGGTGTTGATTTAGTCCAACTAGACCTACTTTCATGCATGTTACTTCGTGCACTGTTCTAACCTTCAAGACCTTTGCGATCCATTATAATCAACTTTCGCGCAACCCTAACCAGGGGCTAAGATGCTTTCGCGTTGCTATGGCAGCGAACTACGTTATTTCCCCAAACTACACCACGTATCTTACTTATCTTCTTAACAGATCTTACTTATCTTCGCGTAAATAGTTATTCTAACTTGTATTCACTTAATCAACACAGTTATACACATTCGCGCATCATATAAGCATTAAAAGTGCAATTTATATCCAATGTAACAGATGCATAAAACAGGAAATAAATACACAGAAATGGTAGGAAACTTCTCTTTATTAATACTTCCAACTGTTATAGACTCGACTCACCCTGCGCACTTAGCTGCAGGGGTCCGCACACTCAGCTGCAGACTACTAGGCCTCTGCACACTCAACTGCAGAGCCTTCTTCTACTCTAAAACCCAAAACTAGACTTTACTCCATAGATCTATCTCGCATACCTCATATGTTCATCTTTTCTTATCAATTAATGTCTTAACTACTTAGAGCCTCGATCTATTTATACAATCCCATGGTCTAGATCTCTAGTGTCAACATTACAATAACAAAATAAGGGCGGACAACCCTATGACTCTTTTACAAACTACGCACTCCGCGCCCACAATATGCGGAGTCTTTACATCGGAATTACAATCTTTGACCAAAATTTGGGCTCTAAGCCCCAAAACTTCCCTTGGGGGATTTCGTGCCCAACAATTGAGCTCTATAGAAAGGGAACCAATCGAGGAACCTTCAAAGAGGCTTTCTAGTTGAAAAACATTGTGGATAGTAGTGGCTTTCCTGATGCTGAAGAAATATTGGAAGCTTGTGGATTGATGAACCACTAGCTAGGATAGAAGCACCCTAGTTCTTGTGGAGTTGATGAACCACTAGGTGTTGATAGCACTGGTGCATGCTCTCATTAATGAATTACCTGGTAGCAGTGGCTTCTATGCTCCTACAGTGACTTATCCATTGAAGAACCTTCCTTGATGTGGACTCTCTTCTCCTGAATATGAGCTAAAAACTGTGTGTACTATGGTATCCTGGAATGGATGTAGCTATGATTGAAAAGACTAATTGATAACATCTATAGTTGGAGGATGAAGGTAATGTGGCATTGTGGTATCTCGTTTTAGCTATTCTATTGGTTGAAATTCCTCAGAAGTGCTCCACCTCAAGCACTAGAATATATCTTGGGGGTGACAACTACAATTAGTTGTGGTTGTAGCTTGTCTGTGGTTGCGTGGAGAGTTATAGTCCCACTCTTAGTTTCCAGGTCTCTTATAAGATATGTTAACTCTTATGTTTCGTGCTTGAGTTTTATTATTATGTCTATTATTTGCATGGAAATAATGTTATGCTAATGTTGTGGAGTGGTGTTCTTGCATACATGAAGAATGTAAATGATTATGTAAAGATCCTGAGATATGGTCCATTACTCGTGGATGTGCTAATATTGAAATACCTTAAGTCTGCAAAATGACTGGAAAATGATATTGATCGGAAAATGTTGATAATAAGGAAAGTGATTTCCTATCCAAAATTGTTCCATGAACATTTTCTTAGCAATGGTTTAATTCCTGTATTTATCTAAGTCAGCAAATTGGTATAAATGGCCTATGTATTGAGAGATGGGTAGCTCTATGTAATATTTATTGTTCTTTTGAAGGAATGGTTCAATTCCTATGTTTATAATCTAACTATCTGAGCATGGACGACAAGTAAAATCCTTGTCATTAAAATTCCCTCTATGTTTTAATGATTCACATAACTAGTTTGTATATCTGCCTGGTGTTTATTTATAATCTCAGGAAGGACAGTGTTATTTATATTATTAATGTATTTAAATATATAGTTTGAATGGGATAGGTTGGGCCCTGTTAAAATCTCAATAGGGATAACACACACACACACATAAATATATGTGTGTGTGTGTGTGTGCGCGCACACACACATGCGCTTTGTAGGTTGCAGGCTAAGGTGCTTTATAAAATTATACGTATATGAAGTTCAACTTGGAGTCAAACTCACAAATTCATAACAAAACCACTACACCTAAGACCTGGATTAATTTCCCAACACACACACACACACACACAGATATATATATATATATATATATATATATATATATATATATATATATATATATATATCTATATATATATATATAGATATAGATATATATATATATATATATATATATATATATATATATATATATAGGTGCAAGGAAGAGCCCCTTAAAAAATGTCAGATTCACTAGTGAGCATACGGTGGGGATCCAAAAGTGGATCCCCCATCTTCTCCGTACCAAATGAGGTCAAGCCCCCACATATGGTTGATCAAGTGGAAATGAGACAAGGTTGTTGGATTTAAGTGATGAAACTAGTAACGAAACCATGAACGTGGACCCCTTAGTGATGTCACAGGGAGGAGGGGAGGTTCATTATAAAATTGGAACCGTTGATTTTGTGACTTCCCTCCATTATTAGATTAATCTGTTGAGGACCAATGAAGTCACCCTAGACCTCGTTCCCTAAAGATTTCGGATGGAGCACCCGATAGGACCGTCAAGGATAAGGTCTTGAGATGACATGGCATGTGGACTTGTTTAGTGGAATTAATGTTGTAGGGCGTGAATGTGTTGGTGTATGGGTAAAAAGGAAGTGGAAACCCTCAATGCGAGGTGTATAATGCCATGTATCCTAGAAGGTCCTCCCTGGAGGTTTTAGCCAGGAGCAGTGCCAAGACCCGTTGGGATTTAACTCTTGAGGTGATGTAGCCATGGAGGGCCCGCACCTACTTAGCCCACCTATGCCTATGAGTAATGGTTCAATTGGTTTGGAAGGGTAGAGAATATGAGTGGATCAACAGATGCCATGCGACCTATGACATGGACAACTATGTGGGCACCACAGCGCAGCTTTGATGATGTAACATAATCTGAATGAAAAGTATTTAAATGGCCATATCTTTGGATCTATGAGTTAGATCAAAGAAAATTTTATCTCAATGGAAAGGTCTAGAGAAGATAGACATAATGGCGTTATCCATTTTAATATTTGAGGAAGTAAAAAAAGGTCAAAAAATTTAGAGCCCGTTTCCATAATTGGACCTTGGGGATTGGGTCAACATAGTAACTTCCTCCTTTTGATCTTAGTTAAGACTGGGGTTAGTAGGTGGCATGTTAAAAAGTGGTATCAAAGATTCTAGGTTAAACACTTGGACTGGAAGGGCATCATTGCATAACTAATAAGTGATAGTTTGACACTGGATTGTTAGGTCCCTATACTACTAGTGTAACCCCTTATTTTTATTAGTGAAACCCCCTATTGTATTATTGTTCCCATATATTCCCCATGTTGTTATTATTATGCCCCATAGAAGCTCGCTATTGTTATTGTTGTGCCCCTACAATATTATTGTTATGTAGGCTCTAATGGTATTGGGACCCCTTAGACTCCTATATATAGAAAGGAGGTCTTGTCATTTGTATCATCCAAGAATTTTCCATTTGTGTAATGTAAAGTAGGTTTCCCCCTCGAAGAGGTTGATTTCTAAGGCGTTGATCTTTCTTTTCTATCTTTTTGTGAGCTAGTTTCATGACATTTGGTATCAGAGCTTTGGATTCTAGGGTTTCGTTGCTCTAAACAGGTCATCGTGGAATTTTCGATATATCTTTTTTTCTACGAAGTTTTAGAAGCTAAAAAAACCCATTTTATCTGAAATAGTTCTAAAGCTCGGTTCTGAATTTCAGATCTTTTTTTGCTACATTTTCGGAGATATGATCTTAGTAATTTAGGTTTTTTGCAAGCTCCAGAATTCCATTGCAAATAGGACATCGTGGAATTTTAGCTATATTTTGTTTTCTACAAAGGTTCAAACTCTGAAGTTAAAACCCATTTGAGCTAAAATCATGGTGAAGCTCGAGCCCAAATTTTAGACCTTGTTTCATTGTATTTTCAGAGTTACGGTCCAATACATTTAGGGTTTCGATAGGCTCTCGAATTACATCCCAAAAAGGTGACTTGGGGAAAATCGTCATAACTTTCTCTCGAAGAATCAAATTGAAATTTCATAAGACATTACAAAAACAGGACGGACTGTACCTTTTGGTGATTTTTTTTCATGTCTGAAGGTTGAAACAATAACATGTGGCACTTTGTACAAATTATCTCTATTGAAAAAGTATATAAGCAGATCATCTTGGGAGATTGGGCATGAATATTTCTTGGAGAATCCAATTTCGATTATACTAGTGGCATTGGAAAGAGAACATAAAGGGATACTTCAGGTCCCAATTTTAGACCTTGGAGATCCAAAATTTCAAAGATACAACAGATTCAATATAGAGCTTCTAAAAGCAGGAAAAAGAATGACTCGAATAAAGAAAATAGAAACACCTAGTAACCAAAATTTGATGGAGGATTTGAAGAATGTGATCGAAGCTAAGTAAATAATTTTATATTTTCCATGGAAGCTAATATCTATGGTAGGGAAGAATATTTGAAGAAAGGCATGGAATATTTTAAGAAATACATGGAAGGTTTGAAGGAAGGTGGGACAAAGCTGCTACAAGAAAGGCCTCCTAATGACGAAAAGGTAGTAGAGGAAACTCATGATGAGAAAAAAAACAAATGTTAATCATGATTTCATAGAATCTAACATTGGATTTAAGCCCCACCATATTCCAAAGATAGATATGAGGAAGTTTGATGGCAAGGATCCCATAACATGGATACTACAAATGGAGAAATATTTTGATCTACATGATGTACAACTGTTACAAAAGGTACATATTTCATCTTTATATTTAGAATCAAATCAGTTTGTATGGTATAGAGGGCTTTGTCCTCGTAAACCACTTATCACATGGTCAATTCTCACAGAGGAAATGATAGCACATTATGAGGATACAAAGAGTAACGCCTTCTTTAGCCAATTGATAAATCTCAAACAAAAGGGGTCAATGGCAGAGCACATTGAGGACTTCCAAAAATTGAACATAAGGGTAAATGATATTCCAGAGAAGCAAAGGACTGATGTATTCATAGATAATTTCAAGGATAACATTCAACATGAGGTTCGTCTTTGGGAACTTGATTAATTGAAGAAAGCATTCAGGTTGGCAAGAAAAATTGAAAGCGGAATTATGGAAACAAGGAATCTTGTCACTCACAACTATAAATATGGAATTGTTTTTTCTCCTAGCCTTCCACAACCTAAAGGGTTTATGCCACAACAAATGGAAGAAAAAAGAGAAAAAGTGCTTTGTTGCATTTTTTATAGCAAATTCACTAAAGGTCATAACTGTGCTGAGAATAAATTATTTTACATATATTGTGAAGAGGAGGAAGAAAAGGATCAAGAAACATCAAAAGAAGAGGATATACACCAGGAACCAACCCCAGAGAAACAAGAAATAAATCCAACCATATCTTGTAAAGCATTGGCAAGAATTACCACTCCTCAAACTCTCAAGATAGAAGGACATATCAAGAAGAAAAAGGTTCAAGAAGTGAAAGATCACATCGAGCATCAGGAAATGAATCTGACCATATCTTGTAATGCATTGGCAGGAATTACGACTCCTAAAACTCTCAAGATAGAACAACATATCAAGAAGAAAAGGGTTCAAGCAGTGAAGTATCACATCGAGCATCAAAAAAAAGTTCTCCAACTTTTAAAGGATAACCCCACTTTGGCGAAGAATAAAATTTTACAACAGGCATATCTACATCATAATGAAATAAGTTTTGATGTAGGTGACTGGGTATTTCTACGACTACAAACATACAAAAAAATGTCCCTCAAACAAGCTAAGAAGGATAATAAATCATCACCAAAGTATTATGGTCCGTACAAGGTGTTACAAAAGATTAGTACTATGGAATAAAAATTGGAGCTTCCTGCATCTTCCCAAGTGCACCAAGTTTTCCATGTTTCAAGCTTAAAGAAGGTTATAGGTGAGAAGATCCTAGCTCAAAAAATATTTCCAGAACTTGACAAGGAAGGAAAAATCATATTGGAACCAGAAGCAATCAAAAAAACAAGGAATCAACCTCTACGTAATCGATCAATTTTAGAGTATCTCATCAAGTGAAAGAATTTACCCACTAAGGATTCCACATGGGAGGATGATAATTTTATACAAAAGAATATAGAACTACTCAAGCGTTGAGGACAACACTTTTTAAAGGAGAGGGGCATGTTAGCTCCCTATACTACTAGTGTAACCCCTTATTTTTATTAGTGCAACCCCCTTATTGTATTATTCTACCCATATATTCCCCATGTTGTTATTATTATGCCCCATAGAAGCTCACTATTGTTATTGTTGTGCCCCTACAATATTATTTTTATGTAGGCTTTGATGGTATTAGGACTCCTTAGACTCCTATATATAGAAAGGGGGTCTTATCATTTGTATCATCCAAGAATTGTTCATTTGTGTAATGTAAAGGAGGTTGTCCCATCGAAGAGGCTAATTTATAAGGAGTTGATCTTTCTTTTCTATCTTTTTGTGAGATGGTCTCATAACATTTTTGGGAGATTCAATGAGGCCTTAAAGCCTCATGTCGAGCGTTAGAAATATGGTTGTTTTTGTATTTATTACATGTGTTTCTTGGTATATTTTATTGTAATAGTTGAATGTGGCATAGTATTGGTGATTTATATGATTTACTGATGCTAATGCACTAATTGAGGTGTAATGTTGTCACTATCTTTACAACATCATATTTCTACCTGCAATCCAAGGTGATGGTGTTTATCATGCAGCTGAATTTTGTTAATATCTAAAAGTTATGTGTGTGTATGACAACACATAAACGACACTAAGGCTCAAAGAGATGAATTTTAAGGACCACATGGACAACAAAGGGTGGTACAATATCAAACTAACAAACCAAATAAATAATAGTAAAATGGTGCAGCATAACTCCAACCAATCACAACATGGATACAAAGAGGAAATATTAGTTGAACAACAAGGAGGGTCATGTAGATTTTCATGTAGATTCAAAAGCTCATGTAATCTACTAAAATAAGAGACAAGAATCTACTTATGTTGTTTACAGTGGAACCACATAAAGATTGAGCATATCAATAATTGACAAGATGAAGAACATCAATGGTACATGACATAATAAATATCTGGGGAAATCCACAGCTCAAAACCCCACTATATGTATTGCATTAATCAGAAATCCAATATGATAATACAATTCTTGTTCTCAGAAGAACAATCCCAGCACGCAGTAAAATCAATCTCCAACTCACAAGTAAGCTCTTGGCCAACACTTAGCTAATTCTCTAGCTCTCCAAGTCCCTATTTCCTTGCGCAATTCCTATGGTTTATTAGCCCATCCTAAAGGGAAACAGTGCATGCAAAACTTCGCAATCCCTTCCAGGTTCAGTTCCTAATTTCATTCACCATATGTACAACTCAGAAATTATACAACAAATAGTACATTGTCTCTTCACTCTAGTTTCAACTAGGTCTTTCTCATAATCGACATGCATGAGTTTCTATTGAGGGAACCTTCAGTTAATTGGAGTAGCATTGTTAATGCATTAGTGCACCAACTTACTGTTAACTCACTATTAGTTCCTCAAATAGTTTGGAACTAATTTAACTAGACTTAACTCAGTAAACTGAGTTAACTAATTACAACTCATACTTAACTCATCCTAGACCCCTATAATATAGGGAGAACATATACATGACTTCAGAAAGACTTCCAACTTGAAATTCCTAAGTTAACTAAGTCAAATCACTCTAGTTAACTATTACAAGTTGCTATGAGAATAGAATTAGATTTTAATTCTCAGTTTAATTCAAGGACAAATTAACTAGAGAGGAATTTCTGGATTTTATTTTCATCATTTCTTGTTGCTATTTTCAACACTCCCTCTCAACAAGAAAGGAATTCAAATCGATCTTGATTCTGAACCTTTGGAATGTTCTGCATGCAACATTTCTCTCTATTGTTGTTTCTCCAACAACTCTGGAAACAAAAAACATCCAACCTGAATCAGAATGATGCCTCTGTCGACTAAAAACTTTGTGTTTCTGTTGATTCTACCTTTCTGCACTGTTGTCAACCCTCTCTACGCTCTTTGGTATCTAACTGCTCTAGCCTCTGTCACTTTGATCTCTGACTGCATCAATCCCATTGATTCCTCCTACTACTACGTAATTTGGGCTCCTATAGCAAGGTACGATCCATGAGATAAAACCTCTCAATGGACCCTACCCAATTTCAGCCCTTTTGGGACTTTCACTTCACATTGCCCCACCTCACAGCTGGAGGTATGGCTGCATGTGATCCCTCTACCCACTTGGCTCTAAATATACCCCTACTCGAGGTCTCTCCATGACTGGATGCCTCCACTCGGTCTCCTCTCATCTTCTCCTATTATGGCTGCTCCAAAATTGTCTGAGACTACTTCTTCTATGCTTGAGTAGATCTGTCCATTTAGTATCGTCTCAACTTCTCTAATTGTGGCTTCTCCACAATTTCCTAAAGCTGCTTCTAAGGCTTCTTTTTGGGTTGCATGTTGGGAGGTAATTTACTCTCCCTCTCAACCACCAAGTCACTAACCTTTTCCTTTCTCCTCAAGGCTTTGCATGCATCTTGAACGTTAAGAGCATACAGGATCTTGACCCGTGCACCGATCTGTTTCACCTGTCCCGTGGTGATGTGTCTAAGGAAAACCTTTCCCTTACTAAAAAGCACATCATAGCCACAGTCTTCCGATACCATGACTGAAACAAGATTCTTCTTTAGTCCTGGAACATACATCATATCTGTAATCCTAAGAGGGGAGCTAGAATTCCTCTGAAAGGTAACCGTACCAATCCCGATGGCTCTATACCTCTGCTCATCTCCAAACTCTATGCTCTTATTGAGGTATTTCTCCTCAAAATCACTAAAGAGATCTCTATTCCCTATCATATGGAATGAGGCACTGCTTTCAAGATACCACATGCATCCCATGGTAGTGCCATCCATACAAGTAATGAGATTGAAATCAAGTTTGAATTGTGAAGCTACAGCTTCACCTACTGCTGCTATTGTCAACTCCTTCTTGATTGTTTTCTTCTGTGGGTAGTTCTTGGCATAGTTCCAATGTTAGTGACAGTGAAAACACTTGACTTTCGTCAAGTCCATATTCTTTCCACCCTCCTTGCCTTGGGACATCTTTCCCTTGGACTTCTTTTCCATACTCACTAAGGAAAAATACTCTTCCACTTCCTTGGAACAGGTCCCACCTCTGGTAAATAACAAATTTGAGCATAAGGGTCTCATACTTATCTGAGATTCATTATGAGGTTTTGTTTCCTTGATACATTGACTTCCATTTCATCCATTTGGTCATAGATACATTTTTCATTCATTTACAAGTAAAAACATGATGAGAGCCATGCATAGCTACGGTCACACACACACACACACACACATATATAACCAAAAAAATAGCGTCTGAAATACCAATGATATCACAATCATATGATCCACATATAAACCATCATAATACTCATAGAAATACAAGGAGAAATAACCTCATATTAATGATGCAAAATCCAAACCCCAGATGGGACTTCTACGTTCAACCCGACCATAGAAGGGTTGAGCCAAATATATCTTCATTCATTCAACCCCATGCCATATTCCAAGCATGAATGTGGGATATCGTAGAACATATCAATCTAAAACCATCCAGTGCTTCCAAAGGCCATCCACCTCAACCCATCAAACAGTGATTCCACCTCACGGTCAGACATCACAAAACCATCATCAGATTGGTCTCTATCCAAGCCTTCCAGGGCTTCAGATAATTTTTTCCAATCAAGGATTTCAAGACTAGTAACTCTACCCACAACTTCCACCGGGCTTCTAGATCATTTGTCCAACCAGGGCTTCGAGGACTAGTAACTCAACCCACCAATGGCTTCTAGAGTGTTTGTCCAACCAAGGCTTCCAAGACTAGTAACTCAACCCAAGATGTTATAGGGCTTCCAGAGCATTTGTCCAACTAGGGATTCTAGGAACTAATAACTCAACCCAAGCTAAGGAAACATGAGAACCAACCAAAAAAAAACAAGGAAATAAACCCACAATATCCATGCCAACTATCCATGAAATGGAAATGCTAGTCAAATCCACTATCAATCTAGGCAATCCTCCATGCCAGTGATATATCATAACCAAGAAACCACATGCATGTGCCATGCATGCCAAAAATAGCGAGGAAAACATACATGCAACTCGGTGCCTGCAAGAAATACTCGTTGTAGCTACTGATCCCAATGTCCTCTTGTGCTTTCCTTCTCTTCCTTTTCCTTCTTGCTTCAAAACTCCAAGTATGCCACACTCTCCAAGAGTACTCCAAGAAAAATCTAAGTGTCCAAGAGTATGAGAGAGAGAGAGAGAGAGAGAGAGAGAGAGAGAGAATAATGAGAGAGCTCCAAAACGAAACTAATCAAGCTTACACTGACCAAGCTTCACACTAACCAAGCCTACCCATTGATTCTTAGAATCATTTTTATTAATGAGGCCTCTATTTTAATTTTCCATCATTTTCCACGTCATGTGCAACTTGTGACCTTTCACCTTCCTTTTCTCCTAATTTCCATTATTTCCATAAATAAAATGCCAATAAATGCATCATGCCTTTCCAAACCCTTTGAAATTTCCTTTTCCAATTTCCTTAGCCATAATAAATTGGATGAACACCCACTAGGATGTTTTCCCCACCATCCATCTTGGAATATGTGTCCCATCACTGTGGCCTTATATATTTTTACATGAATTTTTAACCATTGTTGTTACAAAACCCTCCCCCTTGGGGGAACACCATCCTCAGTGTTCAATGACACCTATAACTAAAAAGACCATTAAAAATAGAACATGCTTCCCATGGAGATTTATAACACAGCTCGTTGGAGTATTTACAATGACCATCTGCTAAAACATGACAAACATATCGTTTACTGGAGCTTTATAACACAACTCATTATGGTATTTACAAAATAACCACACATACACGTATGCACATTTGATCAACCAGCAAATAAAAGGATACAATTCCTGCATCCACAGCAAGGGAATCCAGAGCCTCACACCTCCACCCTCAAAGTAATACTAGGATTCACCTCCTTCCGAGGGAGTCCAGAATCCACTACCACAGTCAAACTGCATCTAATGTACAGCTCTATAATCCTATGCCACTTGTCCTCTCGGCGAATAGTTACTGACTCATTGTTCTAGGGCACACTCCCAATGTGCATTTGATTCCATGTGGAAATGCTAATGACCAAAAAAAATATATCCCGGGATTTCCCTTCTCTATTACATCGTCCCTCGAGCAATCCGGTCACCTCCTTCTGTGCAGTCACACACCTTCCAAGTTCTGTCGGCACCCCCATCCAAGGAAATCCATCCCTTGGAAGTCTTCCTCACATCGAAAGATACAAAAAACAAGGCATATCCCTACCTTAAAACCATCATACCAGTGATAGAATGTTAATGGAAATCAATGGACACTATTGGGTACCCATTTCCCACAATGGACCTGCTCTTGAATACTTTACCAGGATGTTGTTGCATTTTCAAATTCCTTTCATTGATGCTCCTAATTCTTACAGTCATTTTCAACCACCCAACTGGGAATTTCATGCTTCTTGTACCAAGAACATAATTTCCATTAGATTCAAAATAAATTTAAATAACTTCAAATGATACCTCTTTGGTATTGTTAGCTCTGTTATGTTCTTCAGCAGTTGATGGATAAAAACAGGTTGGTTAGTGCTAATTTTGGTTGCAAAGGGGCTCGCAGCAATCTGTTTGATCCTCCCTCCTTCATTTACATTATGCCTTTATAGCTTTCCCCACCTCCGTTTCCACACCCTCTTTCGTTCTCCTTATTTCCCCTAAGTCCCATTATTTCATCTTCCTATTCTTTATCCTTTGTAAACCCCACCTAAACCCTATTTTTACTGACTCCCGGGCATTTTTTGATTAAACACCAAAAACCCTGATAACCCGTTTAAACCCCGTATAGACCATTCGTCGTTTAGTCCCGAGCGCATAGCTAAACTTATAACCTTAGATTATATAACCACGCATAATAAAAAGCATAACCCTCCAACCTTCCTCGCCCCTTCGTCGATTTCTTAAATCTCCACCATTGATCGCCGTGATCTAACGGTCCTCGTCGTCCCAACCCGCGCATTAAACTTCGCGCTCGTTTCCTCATCATCTGACCATCAGTCGCAGATCGGACGGTTGAAGCTTCCCCCAATCGTGTGAATTGCACGCGCGTTAACCCATGGGGGCGGTGGTTTCCCGCTGCCATGTGTCATAAATCTGTTGGATCGTACGCTGTTATACGGAAACCGCCCGACGCAGAAAGCGGTGCGGGGAAAACCGCCTGCCCCCGAAACCGCCCGTCTTGTACGTCCTCCTGCGCGTTAATGTTCGCGCACCTTCCGCTTGCGATCACTGTCAGATCTGGCGTGTCCAGATCCGTCGACCCTTGTTGCTCCCACGCATATGTCTCCCGATAGCTCCTTCTAACGCGATCTCCACCGGCTGATTGTTTAATCTAACAACTAATGTTTATTCACCTTCTGCTCATGCTTCCACCATGATTTTTTAACTCCTTTGACTGTCTGGAGCTCCCGATGGACAGCAATGATCAATTACCTATACCCGGCACATTCAATCTGCAACCAACTGCATTTAAAGAAGAGCATTGCCGAGAGGAAAATGGACGACTTCGGGCAGATAACAACATTTATCAGTTATGGGTTTGTATCAGTCAGTACTCCACCTGAGCAGAGAAGGACAACAAAATATCTAGAAAGGCCGATTTTGTTCATTAAGACACTGAGATTGTAGCATAGGCCCATTTCAGATTGTAAATGTGGTTGGTGGTCCATTATGACCCCTCCACGCATAGTTTAGCAGACTGTTTTTGTAAACAAACTCTATATATACCCAGAAGACATAATGTAATAGGTTGATAAATGTCATTTTGTTGTAAGCTTCAACTTCTGGAGACTGTAACTACTATGATACCTGCAGCGTCTGGTCTTCATTTTCAGCTAATACAAGCTTCTTTTGTTGTTAATTGCTCATTGTCCACTTCTTCTTCTTGTTCCAGGCTGTGCCTGTTATGCATTTATTCATTTGTTGTTAATGTTTAGCATTAGAGAGGCTGTCATCCCACCTCTGTGTTAGGATTTAGCATGTATCATTGAATTTGTATGCAAGTTTATGTTATTTTAATGCCAGAGAGCTATTATCTTGTCTGTATATTAGAAAACAGATTTACAGACCTTTTAACTGGTTGCAACCGGCCATCACAGGGTCCTGTGCATCTGCTGGTGTGGTTAGTCTTCTCCATCATCACATTTTCCTTAAACTGTGAGTAATTGGTGGTCTAAAGCCTTGTAGTTTGGGGGCGTTCACAATGTCTAGGGTTAAGCATAGTAAGAGTGGTTATCTGGCTTGAATATGCAGTATTTCTTTCATTCATCCACCATTTTTCCAAATTTTTGTTGAGTTTGTAATGTTCTCGAGCATCTCTGATATACAACCTAGGAGAGTTTCTTGGGGCGATAACATTAATTGGCACCGCTGTCGGGGAGAGGAGAATCGAAGCTTAGCTTCCCTGGGAGAACGACACAGTTCCAAATTTTGATGATAGACAAGTTCTGGGCACATATTTTGGTTGTAATCATCTATCTGGCGACTCCACTAGAGGAAGACCATCATTTGGCGACTCCACATTGAAGTTCTGGCACAATTGGTGAGGCATGCTCGAGAAATCCTTAGAAACCATCAGCTGAATTAGTGCCTGATCCTGAGAAGATCATTCAACAGAAGAAAATATCACAGTAAGGAGCATCAGGATCAGGTAAGCCTTGGAATTTTTATGTATCTTTGCTAGTGTAGAAATACCTTCAGAGATTCATACAGCTCCTTGTTATTCATTTCCCTTTCGGATTCTAGTTCAAAGAAAGAAGCTTTCCATGCTGTCAATCGTATTCCTCTGTTTCTGTCATTCTTTTCATTGATTCATTCCACTTAGTCCACTAGTATCCTTTCGTATACCCTAGCCATGGTAGGTCAGCAAGCGCTCACAAAGATAGAAAGAATAGTTGTTGCTAGGTATGGACCTCTGGTCTTGCCTGTCCCTTTAAATGCCATGCCTACAAGAGATTATCAAGAATTTATGCTAAATTTTACTGGTGCAGAAGGAGTAATAGCTAAAGAGAATTTAGAGTACTTTTACAGCTATGCTGATAACTTGGATATCGGTGAAGAGGATGTTTGGATGAGGGTTTTTGTCCAAAGCCTAGATGGGGAAGCTAGAAAATGGTTCAGAAATTTAGCCCCTAGGTTTATTGTAGGCATTGATGCTTTAGATGATGTGTTCTTAAAGAACTAGGGGAATAATAAAGATCTGTTATTTTATCATGATGAATTTGGGAACTTGCAGAGAGAATATGGTGAGCTGATGTCTGCTTTCAACATCAAATTCAATCACATGTACAGCAAAATGCCAGCTCAAGTAAGACCTACCACTTCTTCTGCTATGATTAATTATGCCAATGCTTTCGATTCTCAATTCTGCCCGCTGTTAAAAGAAAGAAGATGTGCTTCTTTGGCTGATATGCAACATGCAGCTTTTGAAGTTGAACCAAACATTCTAGATGCAAAGAGACTTGAAGGAGATGCTGAAAGCAGTAGACAGGGAGGTGAATCCTCATCATCCTATGATCCTGAAATAGATGAATTAGCAAGGATGATTGAGTTTTTGGCCTCTGAAGTTTCCAAGTTAAAGGCTGAGCAGTATTCTGAGGAAGCAGGAGCTCATTGTTCCAGTTCTTTTTCAACTCCAAATCTATACAGTGGAGCAAATGAGCATTTGCAGATTTTGTAAAGAAATAAGATTACAAATGAAGACAGAGGGGTAAGGCCCCTTTTACAGAATATAGTCATGGAAGAAGTGCAGCAAGAGGAGGAGGTCCATGGTTTGGAAGGTGCTCCTTTCCTAACCAGAGCTGCTTTTGAGAAAGCAATATCCAAAGGCACTGCTTAGCAATTTGTTGTAGCTGCAGAACAACAAGTTGACCAGCGGTGGTAGCCAGTAGTAGATCCCTTCATTCTCCGAGAATCTGTGCCTGAAGCCAGCTCATCTTCACATGGCTATGCAGATCTGCAAACTTTCCTACCTACTTTTGTCCCCACTCCAGTAATCAACAAGGGAGAAGAAAGCTCCCCATCATCTTTTGTCCCTCTGTCTACTCAAAAGACAATCCCTCACAGCTGCCCCTTGAACACTGAGGCAGGAAATAGTTTAATGCTCAAGGCTGAAACTGATCATCTCAGTCTTGATATTCTGAAATCTGCTGAGGTGGCCTCCATACAGACTGAAAGGGTAGCCTTTCAGATGACAGAAGAAGAAGATTTGCAGTTATGGGATTCCTACTTAGATGAGGATTGTCCAAAGAAAAATAGAGCAGAAAATGTCTCTGTGTCCCCTGCACAAGAATAAAATGGTGCATCTTTTATATTAGTTGTGCAGACTACAAAAGACACAGACAAGTACACAGCAGTCATGATTATTCAGTAGCTATATAGAGGCTCCTATGAAGAACATCCAAGGAGGAAAACACACAGAAGGGAAATGAAATTTGATCAATATCTACCTCTTAAGCTCAAATGTCCTAAATTGTTTGAGGTAGATGATCAAATTAATCCTATTTTCCAGCTCTATGATGAAGGGGCTGAGAGCAAGAGAAACAATTTTGATGGCCCATCAGTTGGTCAATTTTTGAAAGATTTATGTTCCCATGCCTTAGTGATTGTAATCATGTTCTTTTACAGGTTTCTATTGTAGGCTTATTTGACTCCAGGCCCAATGGATACTAGGCAATGTTTTTAAAAGCTGAGTTTTGTATGAAGGCATTGGTCTACAGGTTCTTGAGACCTCACAAGGAGGATCTCATCCCCAGAAAGAGCCAGTGTTAGATATGCTATGTTCTTCAGCAATTGATGGATAAAAACAGGTTGGTCAGTGCTGATTTTGGTTGCAAAGGGGCTCGCAGCAGTCTGTTTGATCCTCCCTCCTTCATTTACATTATGCCCTTATAGCTTTCCCCACCTCCGTTTCCACATCCTCTTCCATTCTCCTTATTTCCCTTAAGTCCCATTATTTCATCTTCCTATTCTTTATCCTTTGTAAACCCCGCCTAAACCCTATTTTTACTGACTCCCAGGCTTTTTTTTATTAAACACCATAAACCCTAATAACTCGTTTAAACCCCGTATAGACAATTCGTCGTTTAGTCCAGAGCGCATAGCTAAACTTATAACCTTAGATTATATAACCATGCATAATAAAAATCATAACCCTCCACCCTTCCTCACCCCTTCGTCGATTTCTTAAATCTCCACTGTTGATCGCCCTGATCTAACGGTCCCCGTCGCCCCATCCCGCGCGTTAAACTTCGCACTCGTTTCCTCGTCATCTGACCGTCATTCGCAGATCAAATGGTTGACGATTCCCCCGATCGCGCGACTTGCACACGTGTTAACCCGCGGGGGTGGTGGTTTCCCGCTGCCACGTGTCATAAATCTGTTGGATCGCACGCTGTTATACAGAAACCGCCCGACGCAGAAAGTGGTGCGGGGAAAACCGCCCATCATGTACATCCTCCCATGCGTTAATGTTTGTGCACCTTCCGCTTGTGATCACCATCAGATCTAGCGCGTCCAGATCCGACGGCCCTTGTTGCTCCCGCGCATATGTCTCCCGATAGCTCCTTCTAATGCGATCTCCGTCGTCCGATTGTTTAATCTAACAGCTAATGTTTATTCGCCTTCTGCTCATGCTTCCGCCATGATTTTTTAACTCCTTTGACTGTCTGGAGCTCCTGATGGACAGCAATGATCAATTACCTGTACCTGGCACATTCAATCTACAACCAACTACATTTAAAGAAGAGCATTACCGAGAGGAAAATGGACAACTTCAAGCAGATAACAACATTTATCAGTTATGGGTTTGTATTAGTCAGTACTGCACCTGAGCAGAGAAGGACAACAGAATATCTAGAAAGGCTAATTTTGTTCATTAAGACACTGAGATTGCAACAGAGGCCCATTTCAGATTGTAAATGTGGTTGGTGGTCCATCATGACCCCTCCACACATAGTTTAGCAGACTATTTTTGTAAACAAACTCTATATATACCCAAAAGATAGAATGTAATAGGTTGATGAATGTCATTTTGTTGTAAGCTTCAACTTCTGGAGACTGTAACTACTGTGATACCTGCAGCGTCTGGTCTTCATTTTCTGCTAATGCAAGCTTCTTTTGTTGTTAATTGATCATTGTCCACTTCTTCTTCTTGTTCCAAGTTGTGCCTATTATGCATTTATTCATGTGTTGTTAATGTTTAGCATTAGAGGGGCTGTCATCCCACCTCTGTGTTAGTATTTAGCATGTATCATTGAATTTGTATGCAGGTTTCTGTTATTTTAATTCCAGAGATATATCATCCTGTCTGTGTATTAGAAAACAGATTTACAGACCTTTTAATTGGTTGCAGCCGGCCATCACAGGGTCCTGTGCATCTGCTGGTGTGGTCAGTCTTCTCCATCATCACATTTTCCTTAAACTGTGAGTAATTAGTGGTATAAAGCCTTGTATTCTAGGGGTGTTCACCCATGTCTGGGGTTAAGCATAGTAGGAGTGGTTATCTGGCTTGAATATGCAACATTTCTTTCATTCATCCACCATTTTTCCAACTTTTTGTTGAGTTTGTAATGTTCCCAAGCATCTCTGATATACAACCTAGGAGAGTTTCTTGGGGTGATAACAGGTAGCTCGTCAATAAGGTACACTTGCAATCCTATTTTCTTCCTATCAAAACAAGTCAAACTAACATCTTTGACCAAATCATCATGTATAAACATATCAAATCAAGTTAGCTTGAAACACAACTATCATAGATCGAAATCATAACTCACATGTAACCATCATAGTCCAGAATCATATGCATAATAAAACTGAAATTAAATAATGATACTTATCCTTTAGTTAATACTTAGCTTCTACCTTTGTCCTTATTTCATATGCACACTGGATCGATGGCCACACCTAACAAACACCCAATGCCTTCTCCTCAACCATGTGCACATACAAATAGTGTGCATCATACACATACAACCACACACGACATACAACACCATACAATACATGCATCTACACCTGACACACAACACATACACCTACACCTAGTGCAAAACACAACACAATACATTCACCTACACCTAGTGTACAACACAACACAATACATACACCTACACCTGATGTACAACAAAATACATACATTTATACTCGATGTACAACCCCACACATTGCATAGATGTACAAAGAGTACAACATAACGAATACACATGTCATGATACCATGACTACACAATGCACATACATAGTACTGCATGCCTACAACACAGGATGTACGACATGCACTCAATACCACATGTACACCAGTACCATATGTACAACATGCACAAAGTACCACCTATACACCAGTACCATATGTACAACATGTACAAAGCGCCACATGTGCAACGTGTGCACAACATCACATGTACACAACACCACTTGCACAACGCGTACACAATTCCACATGTGCATCGTACCACTTGTACATAATTCCAGACGTACACTACACCACATGAACGACATGTACATGACAACATATGTACATAGCAACATATGCACATGTACACAACACTACTTGCACACAACACCATATGTACAACATGTACATGGCACCATATGCTCACATCACCACTTGTACAATCATGCACACAACACCATATGTACATATCACCAAATGTACAACATTCACAAAACATATGTACATAGCATTGCATATACAAAATGTACATATAACCCTATGTACACAACACTGCATGTTGGGTGCGGGATCCCCCAAGGGCAGTTTTGGGTCTTAAAGCCCAGATTTTGGTCCAATTTTGTAATCCAAATGTAAAGACTCTGCATTTTGTGGTCACGAAGCATATAGATGTTAAAAAGTCATAGGGTTGTCTTCCCTTATTTTGAAAATGTAATGTCAACTGTAGAAGATCTATCCATGGTCCACAGACCATGGGATTGTATAAATAGAGCTAAGCTCTAAGTAGTTAAGGGCATGAGATAATTTGAATTATGGAATAAGATATGATGTATGATAGATAACTCTGAGTAGAATTCTAAGTTTTGGGTCATAGCGTAGGTGGAGACTCTGCAGCTGAGTGCGCAGAGGCCTTGAAGTCTGTAGCTGAGTGCGCAGGGTGAGTCGAGTCTGTAATCATTCAGAATTATCAATAAAGAGAAGTATTCTACAATTTCTGCATCTTTATTTCTTGTTTATGCATCTGTTATATTGGGTATAAATTTCACTTATAATTCTTATATGATGTGCAAATGTATGTAATTGTGTTGGATAAGTGACTGCAAGTAGGAACATCTATTTACGCAAAGCTAACTAAATAAAACATTTAGCCTAGTTACGAAGATATCACAATTCGCTGCCCTAGCAGCGCAATAGGACTTCATCCCCTGGTTAGGGATGCATGGAAGACAATTGTACCCTTTCACGAAGGTACTGAAGGGTGGAGTAGAGGGTTAAGAAACTTGCGTGAAGGCAGGTATAGCTGGAATAAAATGACATCACATCCATCTCAAGGGTGGGAAAAATTGGTTCCAACATCCCCCCATACTGCTTCGAGTGAGACTTCAGTCCGCCCTCCGTGACCTAATGCCAAAATGGCCAGTAGTGTAGGGATTTGTTTGGCCAACTAATACTGAACCTAGGTTAGGCCCCCACAAGCCAACAAATGGTTCCATTTCTAGGACCGAAATCTACATAAAGATGTGTGATGTCGTATCGCTGGAATCCAACTAAGAAACAAATTGAAGGCTTGTTGGATAGAAGGATTCATGAGTTCGCGGCATAACAAAACAGAAACCTGCTACTGTCAAAAGAACAGTGGTTGGACCGATACCTGTATAAGGATATCCATGAAATATTTTTTTGCCTCTTTCCCTATTGAGCTATATGAATGGATGGCGAAGCTAGTAGATAGCCAAGGGAGGTGGAAACTTAACGGTCTTATTGTGTGGACCCCAGAGCTAGTGTGAAGGTTGGAAGCATTAGGGGATAAGATCGCGCGTGTTGTCGATCATTGGCTCGATCGCATCATAGGAGGATTTGTTACTGAATTCACAGTCGATACCTCAGTCAACTATAGCGAGGTAGAGTGATGATTTTTCAAAGGACCACGAGGTAAGTATGTATAATCTTTGAATACTTGGATTAAAATGTTGTTGTGTGGAAAACAGGTTATGCATCTACCTTGATTTTTAGGACTACGTGAAGCATAAAAAGTTACAGAAACCAAGGAAATAATGGTCCAGAGTATAGCCCCTTGATTTCACCTCTGCGAGGGGATGAAGAAGGGATAGCTTAGGTCTCTTCACGAAGTGCTATTCAGTTGATAAGACAGGGATTTCCGCAAATACCACCTCCGCCCACACCACCTCTGTTTTCACCGCCATCACCTCCAACTTCACCCATACCACCTCCACCACCACTGCGATTTAGTATGGAAAACATAGTGAAGTTTCCTTTGTTCAAAGGTTTGGGAAATGAGGATTCGGACCAATTCTGGTTCGTTGTAAGGGCTGTATGGGAAGCTCAAGGTGTTACAGATGACCATAAAAATAAAGTGACAATGGTTAGTGCTCTGCAGGATCACGTGCTGACCTGGTATATTAAGTACTCCAATGATAACCCCAATGATAACACTAAATAGGGAATTTAACAGGCCTAAGTCCGAGTCGAAGTCGATTATGGGATTCAAAGAAATCATGATGCGACCAGGTGAGACACCATGGGAATTGGATCAAAGATTGAAGTGTCAAATCCGCGAAGCCAATATGAATTTAACAGATAGACAACATCGCGAGTGGTTTGTGGCTTCACTACTACCCCACTTAAGGACCACGCTATCACAACAGAAGCTAACAACTTAAGTAGAGGCCTTGGAGGTTTCCATGAGACTACATGAGACTCTGATGCAAGATCCTAATCTAGGAGTTCAGTAGATCCATGTGCAGCTGCAAAATCTATGCCTTGAGATGCAAAGCTTGAAGCAGGATAGGACAGTTCAACTAGAGGTGTGCAAGGAGGTATGGTGCTTGAAATGCAAGAGTCACGGTCATGACAAAGACCATTGTCCAGTCTTTACAAATTACCTTGCTGGAGGAGGACCGATGCCTTTAAGGCCAGAAGCTCAAATAGGACCTAGTGCGACGCTTGCTTTATGGTGTGCTATCTATCAGGTAGTCGAAAAACATGCCACGGATAACTGTCACTTGCTATAGAAGTATGTGCAAATGCTGCAATAGTTGTTCTGCAACTTTTGTAGATCGATAGGACATTATGAGCATACCTACAGGAGTTATGAATTGATGATGGATAGAACTCCCGCCCACAGAGTTTAGGTTGAAATGCAACCCCTTGACCAAAATGAAAGGATGATGCGAACAGGATTTCAGGGGCATAGATGAGGCTGAGGTAGAGGAGGACTTGGTAGAGGTTGCAGACAGTTGATTTTCTACAATTATGGAGGGTCAGGACACTATGCCCATGATTGCACTAATCCATTGCGCCCGTTATACAAGCATTGCACGCTGTTTGATCATGAAATAGAAGGTTGTCTTACGCTGATAGCTAGGATATGTGACAAAGGGATGCTACCACCTCCCCTAACTTAGAACTTGTAGATGATGAGGTTTGAGTCACGCAAGGAAGATTCAAACGTGAATATAGTGCTTAGGAGTGGGATCACGACAAAGGAAAATAGTCGAAAGACAGTACATGGGTTCGCAAAGCCCTGACAAAACAGGTTGAGTTTGATTTGGAGCATGATCATGAAGCATTCATGTAAGCTAAGAAGAGCTTCGCTGAGTCCTCCACTTCAGGAAGCAAGGATAAACCTGAGCTAGAGATGGACCCCTCTATGCTCACAACTTTCCTGGAAACCTGTACGAAGTTACTGCGTGACACTAAGGCTGTGAAAGGGTTATAGGAACTTATTGTTGGAAATAATACTGAGAGGGGGGGGGTGAATTAGTATTATCACATCAATAAAACTTTTTCATTTCCATATTCAGATTCATATATGCTACTTCCACAACTTCTTATGATTCAGTTAGTTGATCCTTAATGAGTGCATTAGAACATTATCAACCATATTAACAGTAAACAGGTGCAGTAAAATAGAACAGATCATCACACATAAGCCACACACATGAATACCATGATATAAGGTGGAAACCCAATGTGGGAGAAAACCACCTACTACAAGTCATCTCAATCTTCTTCTTAATAAGAAAATCCTTTTACAATATTTCTGTACTGGTGCAGTCTTATACCAGTACGCAGGCTTCTACCTGCAGAGAGCTACAACCCTCTCTCGTTCTCCAGTCTTTCCTGGAAGGGAGCTACAACCCCCATAGTTCTTGTACTAGCCGATCCATTTACTAGTACGCAGGCTACTACCTGCTACAATGCTCCAAAGTTTTCAACTGCTACTGGAAGGGAGCTGCCACCCCCTTAGCTCTTGTACTAGCTAAGATACTAGTACGTAGGCGTCGGCCTACAATCTTCTCTCCTCCAGGTACCACATTTCATACATTTTCATACTGGATACTCCTGAAGCACAACACATAATCTGAAAGGCCACGTTTCATCCAATTTTCATACTGGACCCATTAATATCATTGAATCACATAATCAATCAATCTTCTGAATCACCCAAACACTATATCAATACATATACAAGGATAATATATGTGTTAGCACCCAGATCTAGTCCATCAGATCACATAAATATGAGCCATTATGATCCTGATCCAATATTAGTTCTCATCCATCAATACTGAAGCTAAACACAATCAACCAAACAGGATATGTAGAATACTGACACCTTTAAACTGTCATCAGAACCCATCAACAACCAGAACCACCTGTGACTTCAAATATCATAGCTCAAATTGTATACGCTACTACAATGAAACAAACCTGCATACATATGCGCTTACACCAAAGCCAACCCACGTACAGATCTATAAATATTCAAACATGACTTGCAGCGATTTCAAACTCAAGTTATACCCAGTTCAGATCATAAAAAGCGTCAGTATACAGATCTAGAATAAGCATAATCAAATATATAGAGATAGTTCATTTCAAACCATTTGATCCCGATCTATCCTTAGATCTTGTTCTCCATCAACCGGTGAGATCCCTCTTTAGCTCAGATCCAGATCTGCACCATAACCCAATCACAGTATTCCAGATCTAGCACTTTATCAGATATTCAATAATTCAGATGATGCTTTGCCAAATGATCTCCTTCCTCTTTTGTAGTCTTAGGCCTTCCACAATACCACGGTCCAAAACCATAGGATCAAAAAAATGTTGGACTAATACCATGAACCAACCATGAAAGTGCGTGAGATCAACACTTTTGGATGCAATACCATGAGCCAAAACCATAGGATCAAAAACTATAGGACTAATACCATGAACCAACCATGAAAGTGCGTGAGATCAACACTTTTGGATGCAATACCACGAACCAAAACCATAGGATCAGAAACTGTCGGACTAATACCATGAGCCAACCATGAAAGTGCGTGAACTTTTCTCTTCATGAAAGGGACTTTTCTCTTCATGAAAGTGCGTGAACTTTTCTCTACATGAAATAAACTTTTCTCTGCATAAAAGTGCGTGAACTTTTCTCTACATGAAATAAACTTTTCTCTGCATAAAAGTGCGTGAACTTTTCTCTACATGAAATAAAATTTTCTCTGCATATAAGTGCGTGAACTTTTCTCTTCATGAAAGGGACTTTTCTTTGCATGAAAGTGCGTGAACTTTTCTCTACATGAAATAAATTTTTCTCTGCATAAATGTGCGTGAACTTTTCTCTACATAAAATAAACTTTTCTCTGCATAAAAGTGCGTGAACTTTTCTCTACATGAAATAAACTTTTCTCTGCATAAAAGTGAGTGAACTTTGTTGCACTATAATTTATCATCTGAGATGAGTGGGTTGCCATCAAGTACAACACTTGTCTCATAATGCCAACAATCTCCCCCTTTAGACTTGTCATACTGAGAATTGTCATCTGATATCTCTTCCGTAGATTCATCTAGATATATATAAGTGAGATGTTCTTCTATGAGTGAGTTGCCATCAAGTACAACACATGCATCATAATGCCAACAATCTCCCCCTTTGGACTTGATGGCAACAACACCAAATCACTCTCCCCCTTTGACATCAAGGGCAAAGGGCGAACCAAGATATTCTCTTACCTAGATAAACATTCTGCTGTCCATACTCCCCCTGAGAACCTGCTGAAATCTCTGAATGAGCTCCCCCTTTGTATATGCCAAGGTGTACCAATCTGTCCATGCTACATGTTGAAAGCTCTGCTCTTGCTGAATTGTGTTGTTCATGCTCCCCCTGTCTGTAAGCAAGGTCTGCAAAAAGGTGTTCTACAAGAACATGACTCTATACATCATACGTGACCTTCCTAGCACCAAATACTCATACATACATCCATCACCCAACCAAGTGGGGATATACCAGAAAATGACAACCAAGTACATTACATCATTCATCCTAGGCATAGTGGGGAAACCAACATAGGTCGTTGCATGACCTTGATATGACTGAAATATTTCATCAAATGACTACAATAGATAGAGACACACTATTACATCATGAGTCTTGATATGACCTTTACATCGAATGATATACATGACATTTATAACAAAGACCAAACACCTAAATAAGATCATGATAAACATCAACAACGACACTGTATGATCTGCTGCATAGCATCTGTCACCAGCAACTTGTATTAGTGCATGAATCATCAAGGTATGTCCATATCAACTCATCCTTTTGAACAGAATTCTGTATATATAGAATCATTCTATCATATGTGAGAAATACCATAGCCATCCAGATCTGCATGGACCAAGTATCATCAATTGGGAATATCAATCAACATATGTACGAAACGACCTATCATCATATAGGTAAGAACTCATCATCATCATGTCTCCAACAATGCAACTTTGAATAATCATCCATGTATCCAGCCAACAATCCTCATCCATATATGTGCCAAGAACAATAGGAATCCTGCATCATAACTGTAATGTATTATTTTATGCATATGACGACAACAGCATATGAGTGACTCATCATCAATTAAAGAAGATGTGAATTCAAGCTATGTACTTCTCATTATCCTTATGAAGATCACCATGTAAGCACCATTAGAGGATCAACCACAAATCTGATCTAAATATCAACTATGTAACCCCAAGAATCATCTGAACAACTCATAACCATATCATAGCAAGATGAATCATTTATCCATATAAGCATCATCACCAAGGACTATTAACCATAATGCTAACAATGCATTAAAAGCATATGCTCCCCCTAAACCTGTGCCATCTTGTTTACTGTCAGATCTGATCATGCATATCAGCAGGAAGTATCAAGACATCATCAAGTTAGAAACAAAACACTTCTAACCATCAAGTCATTTCCACACATCATCAGCAAATTGTAACCATTATCAAACAGCGCAAATAATAAACCGAATCATGACTGATCCTTTTCCTGAACCTGTCCCTACTGCCTTTCCTCAAACAATCATATACGCGACTATGCCATAACCAACTCGCATATATACGTGACTTCTCTTTAAGAGACTTGCGTATGAGATTTAGGACACTGAAGTTTTACACTTCCAGCTCCCTCTGATTTTGTTATGTCTGTATGTTGTGTTGTGCTGCCTCTTTCTGACTGTACTTCTTTCTTCTTCCACATCTTCAAGTGTGATGATGATGTTTTCTCCTTTTGGTATGGTGCCCATACTTTGTTCCTACATTCCTTAGCTATATGTCCAAGCTTGTTACATGTGTAACATCTTACATGTCTCATATTTCTTTTATAGCAATCAACAGCTCTATGACCAAACATATTGCAAGAAAAGAAATATCCATTAAAGTGCCTTGAATGTGATGATCTTTCTGCATGATGGTCTTGAACCCTTCTTCTTCTACATCTGGCTGCAACATGTCCAAAATTATGACATACATAACATTCAACATTATTCATAGGAGGAGTAAAAGATTTTCTTTGAAGAATTTCTTTCCTTGGTTGATGATGAGATTGACCTTTCATATCCTTATTGAGCATTTCAGATTTTGCAGTAGAGTCCCTTGTCTTACTTTGTGAACTAGATTCACCTTCAATAGATTCATGAAAACCAAGACCAGTTTTGATAGCAGGAGACCTTTGACTATTAAGAATATCATCCAAGACTTTAGTACTATCTTGAAATCGTAACAGTTTATCCTTTTCTTCTAATTTATCTTTTAGAATATTTACCTCAACTTGATGTTGCTCTTCCTTTTCAAGATACTGCTTCTTCACATTTTCTTCAGCATTTCTTTCTTCTTCCAACTGACGTCTTAGTTCAAGAACTTCATTTTCATGAGCTTGGAGTAGTTCTTTATTCTGCTTCTTTGATTCTTCAAGATCTTCTTTTAGCGAGCGGATCGTGGCTTCAAGACTTTCATAGTAACTGGATCTATCTCTGAGTTTCTTGATGGTTGTGCTTCTTTCATTGACTTCATCTCTTAGTGATGTTACTTCATCCTGCAACTTTTGATATTTGTCCTTAAATAACTTCCTTACCTTGTTTCCTTCCTCTAGTTGAGCTTTTAGTTTGGTAGCTTCTTCCTTGAAGTCAAATTCCCTTTTGTTCAATAGATCTTGTTGATCTCTGATTTTGTCTGAAAGCCTTTTGAATTCTACCTCTATTTGATATCTTTCTTGTTCACCCATAAGAGCAAATTCAGTTGTTTCATTATCACTTTCATCTTTTCCAAATGGATAGATAGCTGGAACATCAGATGATAGAAAATTCATACCTGATAGTTCATCTTCATTCTGAAATGATTCTGAATCTGATTCTGAATCTGAAGAGCTTCTTACACCTAATCCCCAATCGATTCTCCCACTATCATAGTTCTTCTGAGATGTCTTCTTCTGCTTATGTGCTTTCTTCTTAAGCTTCTTTCCCATTGTTCCACGGATCTCCTTTAAGCGATCAAGCCTCTACCAAAGGACCTGCTCTGATACCAATTGTTGGAAATAATACTGAGAGGGGGGGGTGAATCAGTATTATCACATCAATAAAACTTTTTCATTTCCATATTCAGATTCATATATGCTACTTCCACAACTTCTTATGATTCAGTTAGTTGATCCTTAATGAGTGCATTAGAACATTATCAACCATATTAACAGTAAACAGGTGCAGTAAAATAGAACAGATCATCACACATAAGCCACACACATGAACACCATGATATAAGGTGGAAACCCAATGTGGGAGAAAACCACCTGCTGCAAGTCATCTCAATCTTCTTCTTAATAAGAAAATCCTTTTACAATATTTTTGTACTGGTGCAGTCTTATACCAGTACGCAGGCTTCTACCTGCAGAGAGCTACAACCCTCTCTCGTTCTCCAGTCTTTCCTGGAAGGGAGCTACAACCCCCATAGTTCTTGTACTAGCCGATCCATTTACTATTACGCAGGCTGCTACCTGCTACAATGCTCCAAAGTTTTCAACTGCTACTGGAAGGGAGCTGCCACCCCCTTAGCTCTTGTACTAGCTAAGATACTAGTACGTAGGTGCCGGCCTACAATCTTCTCTCCTCCAGGTACCACGTTTCATACATTTTCATACTGGATACTCCTGAAGCACAACACATAATCTGAAAGGCCACGTTTCATCCAATTTTCATACTGGACCCATTAATATCATTGAAGCACATAATCAATCAATCTTCTGAATCACCCAAACACTAGATTAATACATATACAAGGATAATATATGTGTTAGCACCCAGATCTAGTCCATTAGATCACATAAATATGAGCCATTATGATCCTGATCCAATATTAGTTCTCATCCATCAATACTGAAGCTAAACACAATCAACCAAACAGGATATGCAGAATACTGACACCTTTAAACTGTCATCAGAACCCATCAACAACCAGAACCACCTGTGACTTCAAATATCATAGCTCAAATTGTATACGCTACTACAATGAAACAAACCTGCATACATACGCGCTTACACCAAAGCCAACCCACGTACAGATCTATAAATATTCAAACATGACTTGCAGCGATTTCAAACTCAAGTTATACCCAGTTCAGATCATTACAAGCGTCAGTATACAGATCTAGAATAAGCATAATCAAATATATAGAGATAGTTCATTTCAAACCATTTGATCCCGATCTATCCTTAGATCTTGTTCTCCATCAACCAGTGAGATCCCTCTTTAGCTCAAATCCAGATCTGCACCATAACCCAATCACAGTATTCCAGATCTAGCACTTTATCAGATATTCAATAATTCAGATGATGCTTTGCCAAATGATCTCCTTCCTCTTTTATAGTCTTAGGCCTTCCACAATACCACGGTCCAAAACCATAGGATCAAAAAACTGTTGGACTAATACCATGAACCAACCATGAAAGTGCATGAGATCAACACTTTTGGATGCAATACCACGAGCCAAAACCATAGGATCAAAAACTATAGGACTAATACCATGAACCAACCATGAAAGTGCGTGAGATCAACACTTTTGGATGCAATACCACGGACCAAAACCATAGGATCAAAAACTGTCGGACTAATACCATGAGCCAACCATGAAAGTGCATGAACTTTTCTCTTCATGAAAGGGACTTTTCTCTTCATGAAAGTGCGTGAACTTTTCTCTACATGAAAAAAACTTTTCTCTGCATAAAAGTGCGTGAACGTTTCTCTACATGAAATAAACTTTTCTCTGCATAAAAGTGCGTGAACGTTTCTCTACATGAAATAAAATTTTCTCTGCATATAAGTGCGTGAAATTTTCTCTTCATGAAAGGGACTTTTCTCTGCATGAAAGTGCGTGAACTTTTCTCTACATGAAATAAACTTTTCTCTGCATAAAAGTGCGTGAACTTTTCTCTACATGAAATAAACTTTTCTCTGCATAAAAGTGCGTGAACTTTTCTCTACATGAAATAAACTTTTCTCTGCATATAAGTGCATGAACATTGTTGCACTATAATTTATCACCTGAGATGAGTGGGTTGCCATCAAGTACAACACTTGTCTCATAATGCCAACAATCTCCCCCTTTGGACTTGTCATACTGAGAATTGTCATCTGATATCTCTTCCGTAGATTCATCTAGATATATATAAGTGAGATGTTCTTCTATGAGTTAGTTGCCATCAAGTACAACACATGCATCATAATGCCAACACTTATCAATAGATGTGCTGGCATCGTGCGCAGTCCGCAAGATCGGAAAGCATAAAACAAGGATGGGGCATGAAATGAGACTCACTGCACAGATCGGAGAATATGAAATGGATCAAGTCATTCGGGATTTGGGATCATATGAGAACATTATACCGAAACAAACATGGGAGTGAATGGGGAGACCTGTGCTGCAATGGTCTCCAATTCAACTAAGGATGGCCAATCAGCAGAAAATAATACCCATGGGGTGGCTGCAAGGAGTGACCGTGGATATTGAGGGAGTGAGCGCGCTAGCAGATTTTGAAGTAATAAAGATTGTTGATGACAACAATCCCTACCTTGCGCTCTTGGGAATTGATTGGGCTACTAATATGAACAGGGTAATCAATCTAAAGAAGCGAAAAATGATATTTGAGAAGAAATCAATGCGCGTAATAATGCCCCTGGATCTTGCTGAAGGATTACGCTATATGGAGCTGGTTCGTGATTATGAGAGTGATGATGATCTAGACTACATCTATAAGATAACAACGTCGAGACCAAGACTGGGTAAATCCCACCACAGATGGACATATAATATGGGACCGCAAGAGCTCCTACACTTTGGATTTTGACAAGGAAACAGAATGCTGGTAGAATCGGTTACATGAAGTAACTACGCTGAATTTCAATATGATGACCATGTCGCTGCATTGTGTGTCACCAAAGGTAAGAAATTTGCCTACTTATGATGGAATGAATGAGGTATATATCCTTTTGGATGCATTCGAAAAGGAAGTGCCAGAAAAATAATGCTTCCAAGCCTTGGACTGGGAACTACGCACTAAGCGCACTAGATGGTTGGGTACACACAAGGGAAGTTTCGATGATTGGCGCGAATGTAGGAAAATGATGTGAACATGATTTGGGAAGCCTAAGATGTGACTGAAAGACAAGTACGATGGGCAGAATGATCCACACGTGCATCTGGCCAAATGGATGCAAGCTTATGGAGAAAAGCCACAACCTGAGTGGGTTCACCTATTCTGTCATACCTTAGATGTTATCCCAATGAATTGGTATGTAGAAACAGAGCTTCGCCATGGGATAGGTGAATGGGATATCCTCCATGAACGATTCATGATGACATTTAGTTTTGAGGATGGGTTTGACGGTATTGATGAACTGCTACAAGAGGTGAAAGCAGCCATCTTTAGGATACCACAAGGTCCTTTAGACCTGACGCAGCCTGAATCGGCTACTCAGCTGAGTCCCATGCTGGAATCTTATATTAACTGTTGAAGAAGAGGACGATGATCTGCGGAAGATTAACATTCTAGGGACAGAAGGCCACCGTGAGGTTTAGGGACCATAGATTGAGAACCATGATATAACCACTCCAGTGAAAAATAGACAGGTGAACATTGGTACGGAGACAGAACCCAAGTTCGCAATGATTGGAGACTACTAGGACAATGCGATGGTGGATAAGGTCGTTGAATTGCTCCGAGAATACCAGAAATTATTCCCTACCAAGTTTACAAATTTGAAAGGAATAATCGGAGATCTAGGAGTGATGAAGATCATGTTAAAACCTGAGGCAAAGCCAATTAAGTAGAGGCCTTACTGCCTAAATCTGAAATACAAGGAGAAGGTCCACTTAGAGCTAGACAAAATGCTAGCAGCTAGAATCATTGAGCTCATGGAAGAGTCTGATTGGGTAAGCCCAATGGTGGTGCAAGAAAAGAATCAGAAGGATGAAATAAGGATATGTGTGGATCTTAGAAAGCTGAATTACGCCTATGTGCATGATCCTTTCCCAACTCCGTTCACAGATGAAGTGTTGGACAATGTAGGTGGCCAAGAAGCATACTCCTTCATTAATGGGTTCTCAGGGTACCACCAAATCAAAATCGCTCTGAAGGATAGGAGCAAGACAACCTTTGCAACTAAGTGGGGTTGTTTTTAATACATTGCAATGTCGTTTGGGCTGAAGAATGCGCTGACTATCTTTTCACGCTTGGTTCTCACGGCATTCAAGGAATTCATTCATAAGTTCCTCGAGGTATATTTTGATGACTGGATTGTATTTGACTGGTTAAGAACCATTTAATGAGCTTGTGGTTAATGTTGGATACCTGTCGAAGATACCAGATCGCGCTCAACCTCAAGAAGTGTCTGTTTTTCTTTCCTTTTGTGAACCTATTGGGGCATGTGGTTTGCAAACAAGGGCTGATGGTAGACCCCATGAAGATCACGGTGATTATAAACTTGGAAGCGTCGAGAAGTGTGAAATAGTTGCATGCTACCTTGGGACATATGGGATATTACAAAAAGTTTATCAAAGGCTATGCCCGGATCACCGCACCAATGGAAAATTTGTTGAAAAAGGATGTCTCATTCTACTAGAACGATGACTGTAAGAAAAGCCTTGATATATTGAAAGAAAATATGGTTACTATGTCGATTCTAGTCTTCCTGGACTGGAAGAAAGAATTTCATATACATGTTGATGCGTCATGTATGCGTTGGGGGAAGTACTAGCACAGGATGGTGGAGAAGGCTTGGACCACCCTATCGCGTTCGCAAGCCGCATAGTCTCCAAAGTAGAGAAGAACTATTCCACCACTGAACATGAGGGGCTAGCTATGGCATATGCACTCTAGAAGTATCGACACTACTTGCTAGGGGGTCACTTTAAGATGTATACAGATCACTCCGTGTTGAAGTACCTGGCCAATAAGCCTGTGTTTGGGGGGTGTATCTATAGATGGCTCTTATTTTTCCAAGAGTACAATTTTGAAATTATTGTGAAGCCTAGACGATTGAATGTGGGACCTGACCACTTGTTGCACATCGAGATAGGGGAGGAGCTTACTAATTTGGAGGAAGGATTACCTGACGCGCAACTCTTTTCTTTGCGTGTCACGGATGGATATTTTGAGGATATAATACACTTCCTAACAACTGGAACTGTGCCGGAAGAATACTATGTCCAAGAAAAGAAGGAATTAGTGGTGCGTGCCGCAGACTTCTTTGTCATTGTTGGGCATCTATACAAAATGGGGAATGATGAAATATTGCAAAGGTATGTACCTGAATTTGAACGAAGCAACATCCTCACGGATGCTCATGGGGGTGCTACGAGAGGACATTATGTAGGAAGAGCAACTACGCAGAAGATTCTACGCATAGGGTTGTGGTGGCCAACCCTTCATCAGGATTCAAAATCATATTGCAAGGCATGTGATGTATGTAATTGGATAGGTAGGCCATCACAAAGGGCTGAAATGACTTTGAATCCCCAAATGACAATGCAACCTTTTGAGAAGTTGGCAATAGATTTTGTAGAACCAATTCAGCGACAAGGGAAGACAGGTGTGAGGTACATTATCACTGCGACGGAGTAGTTGATTCGTTGGGAAGAAGCGCAATCGGTGAAGGATTGCATGGGTGTGAATGCCGCGAAGTTTCTATTTGAACATGTACTGACGCGATTTGGATGCCCAAAGATCTTGATGAGTGATTGTGGTACACACTTCCTAAATGAGACGATCAGCGCACTAACACAGGAATTTCAAGTGTATCATCAAAATAGCACACCTTATCACCCACAAGCTAAAAGGATAGTGAAGGCGTTCAACAAAGTGCTTGAAAATGCGCTGACCAAGGTATGCAATGCTCAACGAAGTGATTGGGACCTACGCATACCTACAATATTATGGACTTATTGGATGATGTGTAAGAAGTTAACAGAACAGACACCCTTTAGGTTGGTATACGAGGCTGAAGCAGTGATGCCTATGGAATACATCGTGCCTAGTCTACGCATAGTAGTTCCCACAGGTATGATGGATTACGAAGCCCTGGAAGAGAGGATTGTGTAGTTGGATGAGCTTGAAGAAGAGATATTTTTGGTTGGATTTCACTAGCAGGTCCAAAAACAACGTGAAAAGGCATGGCATGACCAACATATTAAGATGTGCACCTTTAAGGTGAATGACTTGGTGCTATTGTATGGCAGTAAGTTTGATAAATTTCTAGGGAAATTCAAAATGCATTGGCTGGGGACCTATGTTATTAAGGAGATTACTGACGGTGGTGCGGTCCAGTTGGTCAAGTTGAATGGAGATCCTTTCCCAGGAAAAGCAAATGGTAGTTGTTTGAAGCCATACACAGGTGGCCTGGCCATTCGACTAGTTGATAGCAACATAGTCTTAGCATTCCAGGCAGTTGAAAGGAGGTGCAAGACTATAAACTACACTGCCCAGTTTGGAGAGCTGCGTGATGCAGTGAAGTGTCACATGGTCCACGACAGTGCAAAGACAGCTGCACTTGCATGCAAGTCCATTGGAAAGTGACCATTAAATTCACTATTCACGATTTGATGGTTGGTTTGAGGCCAAATGGAGTGGGCGGCAGGCATTTAAGGCGATATTTATGGGTTAGATTCTTGAAAATATGCCGCCAATCTAGCATTAATGGACCAAATGTGGGGGGAACGATTGAATTTGAATTCAAAAGGCCCTATAAATTACAAGTGGTTGTCTAGCAGAAAACACTTGGCATTTTGAGAACTGAGTTTTTACGTGCTCAAGTATACATGAATCGAGACCTATTCGAGACTCTGAAAGAGAATTCATTATTTGAGAAACTACTAGAGACACTGCAAGAATTGTGGAATAGTGTTATGTTAGCACCCACAGAAGCCATGGACATAGGAGTAGTGACAATCAAAGAAGTCGCGTAGGAAATTGCGGTAATAGAAGCCCCAGAGAGCGCCAAAATAATAGTTGAGGTCCCTAAATCACCCATAACATCGAGACCTAAGAAGGATAAGAAGGTTATGATCCCAGTGCGTGTATCACCATGAAACCCACAAAGGACCAAGCTCACCTTGCAAGAAAAGGGGAATGCCATTAATTTGGAGACTGACAAGGAGGAATCTGAAGAAATCTTTGTGGAGGAGGAGGACGAAGAAATGGAAGTTGAAACCCAGGGTGTGGACCCTATTACCAGGTTGCCAGAATATATTCCTCCATGCAAGGGCAAAACCAAAATGACGAAGGACATAGATAAGAGAAAGAGCTCTCTGACAATATGTTTTTTGAGGGACCACACTTAGGGCAAGTTCTTGTATTGAAGTTTGAAGATTGGGACCTCGAAGATCATGAGAAATTCCCATATTTAGTGACTGAATAGCTAATGCACCGACGGATTGTCGCGACAGCTGGAATGATTGAATTGAAGCCGCGCAAATGGCTTAGGGGTGTAGAGAAATTTAGGTTGCTAAACTTGCTCTGGGTGCCACATTACCACCGCGCCCTAGTGACTGTCTTCGTCATCAAGTAGCTCCTCTACTTGGTGCATGATGGGTGTCTGTGGTTGGAGGAGCCCATTCCCATCACAGAAAACTTGATTCATCGAATTACATGGCTGCCTTACTCAAGGGAGAAACCAACCAACATATCAGAAGGAAAAGGTGGCAAGTTGGCCCTTGCAGAAGCAATGAAGAAGAAGTTCAATTTGGAGAAGAAGAAGTAAGGATATGCCATCTCCAACATTAACAACCTTGTACTAAAGGTCGCGACACAAATACAAGAAGGGAAAGTGATGCGGAAGTGTCGCACAGATGAGGTGCCCACGCCTATGATTGCACTAGTGGCCCAATGTGCGGAAGGAGTCTAGTTCAACTGGGTGAACTATTTATGTGGCGAGTTCCTTGCAAACTGTCGCGAGGCACAGGAGCAGGGCAAAACGTTTCACTACGCGTGGCTCCTGTTGTCGATCATACTGGTGGCATGGGAGCTGCTCGAAGATAGGAAATTCCCTTCAGTTGCATCGGACCTTCCAGAGGTAGCGAAGTACGCTTTGTTGTGGGTGACCAAGGATGTGTAGCGGATAAAAGAAAGCAAGATATTTTGGGTCTTAATGGAGATGAACATTAGGATGGGGATCAATCGCAAGCCACAGTTGTCACCCACAGTATACACCAGTCTATAGATATTTATAGATTTCAAAGAGGATTTCCACCATGTCTTTATTAGGGCACGGAAGGACCCTACAAAGACATGGCATAACCTCCCATATTTGGCAATAGATGATGTGATCTTTGCAATCCTTGAGTCTTTGCCACCAGAGTGGCACGCTCCAGCAAGCTCCGCGGTGGAAATGGATAAGCCCTTTGCGCAGCGCAAGAAGGAAGAGACAAATATCTGGATGGCGCAGTTGGCGGAGAAGCGCAGAAAGGAGGAAGCAATGGCTAAGGCCCAAGAAGCGCGCGACACCACGAAATTGGTGGAGCAACAGAAAATAGGAGGAGAAGAGTGTCAAGGACAGAAGTCACCTTCACCCAGCACTGAGGCAGAAACAAAGACAGAACAAGGTGGCGTGCACCCACAAATGACATCCACCCAACTCAAGCGTCGGCAACCACGCGATCAAGCAGTGCCACGAAAGAAAACAAAGGCATCAATGACATCTTTCGACCCAATCACCCTCATTGAGGGGGATTTTCATGATATCGGAGAAACAGTGAGGGATTTCACTGTGGAGGCCCTCCAACAGTTCGAAGAGCAGCATTAGTTGGTATTGGGGGCTCTCTGGATAGAGTTGCAGGAATTGTAGGTACGCACTCCACAGGCTAGCATAGTGTCCACCAGCCACCCGATTGGCACTTCAGATGCGAGGAGATGTTGTGCACAAGGGTGACCAACATGATAGTTCTACTAGCTGGGGCACTTAGTACAGAGAAGGAGGTCGATAGGCCCATGGTTAGTAGTCTAAAATGGGTAGGTTTGAACATAGTTGCACTCCCTCATGAGACACTCTACCTCTTACAAGATGGAGTCACCGCGGAACTCAAAGCCCAAGAGATTCATGCTCTACAAGTGATGAGTAAGTAGTGCATCAACAATGAGCAGTTGGGCCTGCAGCACGATGACGCAGTGGAGCAGAACAAGTAGATTATGTAGGTAGTAGAGGAATCCTATCGGATGGTACTGGAGTTGCATTCAGGCAGAAGAACCAATGGAGGCACGTGTCCACAAGTTAGCCACATGGGTGCGCGACGCTCAAGTAGAGATGTCCAGGGTTCAACTAGAGTTGAACTTGTGGATCGCAGAACTGCAGTTGAAGGCCCAGCCTTCAACTCCGCTGGAATTCAGGGAACAATGTACCACTACTGTTACAATAGAAATAGCAGCGGTTGAAAGTGCAATCGAAGACTACATGCAGTTTTTTAAATAGTCATTCGAGGTCCTAACTACCTTGCAGGAGGACCCAAATGTAGAGCGCTTGGAAACAGAGGCGCGCGAGCTAAAATGGAGGTATGACAGGTACAAGGGACCGCGCAAACAGTTTCTCTTACACAAAGGCTCGCACAGATGCAGGAGGCAAAGGCTCTCAAGGAACAGGTGGATGATGCTCGGCATAAGGAAGAAGTCTTAAAAGCACGCCTACAGCCATGGATAGACGAGGCTTACGCGATCACAACCTCCATTGAACGGAAGCTTGTGAAACTGCAAGTAGCTCAGCAGAAGATTTAGAGTAGCAGTCACCAAACAGTGAGTGGAAGATGTTGAGATTGCAACAAGATGATGGAGCTTAGTGAAAAGAGTCGCCTTCACTAAGTGGGCCCGCAGGCTATTTTTGGCGCAAGTCTATTTTTAGACTATGTCTATTTTTAGACATATGGATCATGTCTATGTTTATGGATGATTGATCAAGTTGGGAAAAATAGATGGACTTCTATTTTTGATGAAAGTGTGAGTGATCACAGTGTGAGTGATCAAGTCTATTTTTAGACTGGCTGTCAAAAATAGAAAAGTCAAATATTATTATCTCACAATAATATTTGGACTATAAACTTAATCTTATTCTCTTGGAGCACTTCAGTTTGAGCTACGGAAGTGGCACATGTAGCTGTCAGAAGGAAATTCGTTTTTCTTATGAGTCAGTTGAGTTGTTGCATGCATGACTTCAGTTAGAACTCAAGTGAGTTGAGTTTAGTGGACTGGAGGTACAGTTGATGGAGTTGTGTTCAGTTTAACTTAGTTAAACTGGTTGTAGTTAGTCTAACAGCAGATAGACTAATGATGAGTTGATAAACTAATTATTAACTCATAATACAAATAAAGAATACATCAGTTAACTCAGTTGCATGTCAGTGCATGTTCAGTTCAACAGGGACAGGTGGTAGAGAATCAGATTGCTATCAGTTGTGACTATAGTTGTGCACCAGATCTTGCACAATCAAGGGATTGAGTATGCCAATGAGTTTGCTCACGTATTTGGCCCACATTTTAGCCTTTGCTCACGTCCACAAAGAGTGAGTGACTATTTTGCAGGTGAAAATCGAGTTTGGGAAGCTATTCTCATCAGTTCTTGAGCAGGTATTGAGCAGTGGAGGCAGGCAAGCAGTGGAAGAGATTTGGAGATCAGATCTGAGCTGTATTGTGTGTAACAGAGGTGGAGATACTTGTGAGAAGTATTATGCTGTGTAATGTTACATGACTCAATCATTAATATACAGATAGTGTGGGGTTTTTAGCGAGATGCTTTCCCCGTGATACATACTGTGTTAATGTGTGAATGCTCTTGATGTTTTATTGTTATTGATGCTGCTATATTCTTGATCAACGTAGAGGAGCTTATGTATTGTGTATGTTTTCCGCATTAGTACATGATCAGGATAATCTCCATTGAATATGTGTTAAATTATTCAAAGTTTCTACATGGTATCAGAGCTAGATGATTTGTAGAAAAAGTTTCTACATGGTATCGGAGCAGCTTGATTCGTAGAAGAGATTTTTACAGGATATCAAGCGAGGGTTGATCGGAAGCAGTTGAGTTTGGAGCTGGTGGAAAATCGAATTTTGCAACAGTGTTGTTGAAAATGTCTTTCAACGGATTGCAAATGTTATTCCAAAGCAAGAGCGACCTGGCGCTCAAGGATAAACTCAGTAACAATAAAGGTGAGAATGGATCTTCATCAAAGGTATCTGATGAAGAGAATTGCGCTTTGGCTGCCAAAGCAAAGAAGGGGAAGAACGAGAAAGCTTCTCATTCCGGTGCGAAAGGCAAGAAGCAGGATATGTCCAAGGTGAAGTGTTTTCACTGTCACCAGCATGGACACTATGCCACAAATTGTCCACAGAAGAAGAAGAACAAGCAAGCTGTTGGATCTGCAGGGGGAGAGGCTTTAGCTTCTCAGTTTGAGCTTGATTTTTCATTGATCGCATGCTTGGTTTCAAGTGTGATGGGATCAGTGTGGTTCCTGGACAGTGGTGCGTCTTTTCACATGACGGGAGATAGATATTTGTTCTCTGATCTGGAGGACAAAGATCTTGGAGTGCACATCGAGATGGGCGATGATGGTAGATACAGTGCGACCGGTATCGGTACCATTTCCTTTGAGAGGGAGTCTGGTAAACCCTTTGTATTGAAGGAAGTCATGCATGTTCCAGGATTGAAGAAGAATCTCATCTCAGTGGCGATGTTAGAAGACAAGGGGTATGATGTTGTTTTCAGCGAGGGAAAGGCCTTCCTGCGCAGCAAGACAACTGGTGAGACCCGGAAGATAGGGGTTCGAGTGAGGAACCTTTATCAGTTGCATGTAGATGGATGCGCAGCAATGGCAGGCAAGGCAGAAGGATTGGTGAGCCGGGATGATGGCGAGTTGTGGCACAGGAGATTGGGTCACCTTCACCATGGAGCCTTGAAGATACTGCAGCAGATCACTACAGGGCTTCCTAAAGGCACACTTGCGCAGTCAGATCAGTGCAAGGGGTGTACTTTGGGGAAGTTTGTGAAAGCCACCTTTCACGAGAAGGATAGTCGCGCCACGACGATCCTTGAGAGAATTCACACAGACGTCCTCATAGGATACTTGGCATGAGTACACCTGAGGAGACTTATTCTGGTAAGAAGCCTGATCTTTCTCATTTCAGGATTTTTGGTGCTAATGTTTACATGCATGTGACGAAGGATGCCAAGAAGAAGTTGGATCCGATCGCAGAGGTTGGGATATTTGTGGGGTACACTGATACGCCCCACAACTATCGTGTGTATTTGCCAGACAGTGGTAAAACTGTTGTGCGACGGGATATAAAATTTCAGGAGGAGAAAGCCATGAAGTGTTCGCTTGAGAGGGAGCTACACTTGCATGCAGATGAGGAGCTATTAGTTCCTAAGGATGAGCTTCAGGACGTGGATCAGCCACAGGATGAGGTTCATGGAGTGGAAGAGACCACTCATGCAGCGCCAACCATCAGAGGGCGAAAGCGCTTGACAGAAGCTGAGCGACTGGCTCAAGATGCAGAGAAAGTTGTAGGACCACCTACAGTCCAACGCAGGCAGAGACAGTCACCTGATCGGTACACTGGATACATGGCTCTTATGAGCAAGTGTGTTGTGACTGAGCCATCCTCTTTCGAGGAAGCTGTGGAGGATCCCGCATGGGTAGACGCCATGGTGGAAGAGTATGATTCTATTGTCAGAAACAGTGCATGGGAGATTGTTCCTAGACCGGAAGGGAAATCAGTGGTGGGTTCGAGATGGATCTACAAAGTTAAGCAGGCAGCTGACGGGAGTCTGGAGAAGTACAAGGCAAGATTTGTTGCCCGAGGCTTTTCACAGATTGAGGGGATCGATTATGAGGAGACCTTTGCACCTGTCGCAAGGTATTCTTCCATACGGACGATTCTTGCTCTCTCAGCGCAGATGGGATGGCACATTCATCAGATGGATGTGAAGACTGCGTTCCTCAACGGAGTCATTGAGGAGGAGGTGTACATTGAGCAACCCGAAGGCTTTGAAGTCTTCAGCAGCGAGTCGCATGTGTGCAGGCTCAAGAGAGCGTTGTATGGGTTGAAGCAAGCACCACGTGCTTGGTACACACGGATAGACAGCTATTTCACAGGACTTGGATTCTCCAAGAGCGAGGCGGATCCGAACCTATACTAGATTGTGGTGGAGGGTAAGTTGCTTATCATTGTACTGTATGTTGATGATTTGATTCTAACGGGTGATGAGCTGTTGATACTGTCATGCAAGAAAGATCTTGCTACAGAGTTTGAGATGAAGGATTTGGGCCTCCTTCACTATTTCCTAGGATTGGAAATATGGCAGCGCAGTGGTGGATTGTTTGTTTCTCAGGGCAAGTATGCTCGGGAGATACTGGAGAAGTTCAACATGCATGGCTGCAAGCCTGTTGATACTCCTCTTCCTGGAGGTTGGAGGAAGGAGGATGCCACTTCGAGAGAAGAAGTGGATGCCACTGTTTATCGACAGTTGGTGGGGTCGCTGATGTATTTGGTCAATACACAACCTGATATATGCTATGTAGTTAACCAGCTTTCACAAGCTATGGTTAAGCCTACCAAGCTCTTCTGGAAGGCGGGCAAGCATGTATTGAGCCACTTGAGAGGCACATCGGGATATGGATCTTGGTACAGACAGGAGGATGAGGTGAAGCTATGTGGCTTCACGGATGCAGATTGGGCAGGGAGCCCAACGGACAGAAAGAGCACATCAGGAGGGGTCTTCAGTATCGGATCGACAGTAGTTTCTTGGTACAGCAGGAAGCAGAGATCTGTGTGGATGAGGATGATCTTGGTCGGGTTTTTCGGGTCCAAGCACATCAGGTACCATCATATCAGAGATTGTGTGCAGCGGAGGATCATGTTACTTTCGTACATTCCAACGGAGGATCAGGATGCTGATATTCTGACGAAGGCTCTCACCAGGAGCAAATTCGAGTACCACCGAGGCAGGATAGGGGTTGTTGATAATCCATATCTTGTCGAGAGGGAGTGTTGAGATTGCAACAAGATGATGGAGCTTAGTGAAAAGAGTCGCCTTCACTAAGTGGGCCCACAGGCTATTTTTGGCGCAAGTCTATTTTTAGACTATGTCTATTTTTAGACATATGGATCATGTCTATGTTTATGGATGATTGATCAAGTTGGGAAAAATAGATGGACTTCTATTTTTGATGAAAGTGTGAGTGATCAAGTCTATTTTTAAACTGGCTGTCAAAAATAGAAAAGTCAAATATTATTATCTCACAATAATATTTGGACTATAAACTTAATCTTATTCTCTTGGAGCACTTCAGTTTGAGCTACGGAAGTGGCACATGCAGCTGTCAAAAGGAAATTCGTTTTTCTTATGAGTCAGTTGAGTTGTTGCATGCATGACTTCAGTTAGAACTCAAGTGAGTTGAGTTTAGTGGACTGGAGGTACAGTTGATGGAGTTGTGTTCAGTTTAACTTAGTTAAACTGGTTGTAGTTAGTCTAACTGCAGATAGACTAATGATGAGTTGATAAACTAATTATTAACTCATAATACAACTAAAGAATACATCAGTTAACTCAGTTTCATGTCAGTGCATGTTCAGTTCAACAGGGACAGGTGGTAGAGAATCAGATTGCTATCAGTTGTGACTATAGTTGTGCACCAGATCTTGCACAATCAAGGGATTGAGTATGCCAATGAGTTTGCTCACGTATTTGGCCCGCATTTTAGCCTTTGCTCACGTCCAAAAAGAGTGAGTGACTATTTTGCAGGTGAAAATCGAGTTTGGGAAGCTATTCTCATCAGTTCTTGAGCAGGTATTGAGCAGTGGAGGCAGGCAAGCAGTGGAAGAGATTTGGAGATCAGATCTGAGCTGTATTGTGTGTAACAGAGGTGGAGATACTTGTGAGAAGTATTATGCTGTGTAATGTTACATGACTCAATCATTAATATACAGATAGTGTGGGGTTTTTAGCGAGATGCTTTCCCCGTGATACATACTGTGTTAATGTGTGAATGCTCTTGATGTTTTATTGTTATTGATGCTGCTATATTCTTGATCAACGTAGAGGAGCTTATGTATTGTGTATGTTTTCCGCATTAGTACATGATCAGGATAATCTCCATTGAATATGTGTTAAATTATTCAAAGTTTCTACAGAAGAAGTCCAGTAGGCTACTACTCAATGCGCTGCTGACGTTGCAGTGATCCAAACAGAGTTGGAAGGTCTTCATGCTAAGATCTCCACACCTACAGAGTGACTCGAGGACGAGTCACAATGTTTGTGTTGGCAACTAGTTGGGCACGGGATCCACCAAGGACAGTTTTGGGACTTAAAGCCCATATTTTGGTCCAATTTTGTAATCCAAATGTAAATAATCCGCATTTTACGGTCGCAAAGAGCATAGATGTTAAAGTGTCACAGGGTTGTCCGCCCTTATTTTGAAAATGTAATGTCAGCTGTAGAAGATCTACCCATGGCCAGTGGACCATGGGATTGTACAAATAGAGCTAAGCTCTAAGTAGTTAAGGGCATGAGATAATTTGAATTATGGATTAAGATATGATGTATGATAGATAGCTCTGAGTAGAAGTCTAAGTTTTGGGACATAGTGTAGGTAGAGGCTCTGTAGCTGAGTGCGCAAAGGCCTAGAAGTCTGCAGCTAAGTGCGCGGACCCCTGCAGTTGAGTGCGCAGGTGGGTCGAGTCTGTAATCACTTGAAAGTATCAATAGAGAGAAGTATTCTACAATTTGTGTGTCTTTATTTCCTGTTTATGCATCTTATATTTTGTATAAATTTCACTTATAATGCTTATATGATGTGCGAATGTATGTAATTGTGTTGGATAAGTGACCACAAGTAGGAACATCTATTTACGCAAAGCTAACTAAATAAAACACTTAGCCTAGTTAGGAAGATATTGTAGTTCGATGCCCTAGCAGCGGGAAAGGACTTCAGCCCCTAGTTAGGGTTGTGCAGAAGACGATTATACCCTTTCGTGAAGGTACTAAAGGGTGGAGCAGAGTGTTAAGCAACCTGCACGAAGGCAAGTATAGCTGGAATAAAATGACATCACATCCATCTCAAGGGTGCGGAAACTTGGTTCCAACATCCCCCCATACTGCTTCGAGTGAGACTTCAGTCCGCGCTCTACAGGCTAGTGTCGAAAGGGCCAGTAGTGTAGGGATTTGTTTGGCTAACTAACGCTGAACCTGGGTTAGGCCCCCACAAGCCAACACTGCATATCCAACATGTGCACAACACCATATATACACAATACCACATATCCAACATGTGCATAGCACCATCTATACCCAACACTACATATGCAATATTCACACAACACTATATGTACCATCTTTTACATAATCATTGCATAAACAACATGTACACACACTATATATACGCAACACCACATGCACACAAAATCACAGATGTAACATGTACACCATCTACAACATATGCACAACAATAGTACCACACATCCAAGGCCACACTGTCTCTACCAACCAACCTTTCTTCCAGTATCTTATTCATGCTTTTTCCTGCATGTCGCAAACCACACCGCTTTCATTTCATTAATGTATCCCTCGGTATAGCCTGCCCATAACATAGACATAATATAATCACATAATCTAAAATCATAACCACATGATACTGAACTCATAGATTTTTCAGGGCTACTCCTGCCAATTGATTCCTCAAAAGACCAGAAACCTCTTCATGCCATTCGCCTAAATAAGCAATCATTCTTTCACAAGAATGATCCTTGATGACCCTGTCGGACAATGACATATATACATGGATACATAAACATTAGCATAAAAAATCATGATCTTGTCAGACAATGATATGCATACATACACATACATACATATAAACATCAACATAAAAAAATAATTATCTAGTCAGTCAACGACATACATAAATACATATGTACATATAAACATCAGCATAAAATAATCATGATCCATGATGACCCTATCAGACATGACATACATACATACATACATACATACATAAATACATGTATACACATATAGACATCATCATAATCATGATCACGACGTAATTACTAGATATCATAAGGTCAAGGTTAAGAGAAATCCCTTTATGCATGCAACACATTCGCAACATTGAGAACAATAGTTCCTAACATAGCCAAGGCATATGACGCCTCAAATTCGTTCACCTTACCTTTCTTGATTACCTTTCCCATGATTGTTCTACCATCGTCCATTTACACCAATGGACCAAACAATTCCAACTAGTGGTCATACTCTTGCCTTCAACTACCCTTATACATGCATCGAGCTTCATTCGAGTTTTACCTTACTTGTTGAGTACCACACAACTCTCCCCGAGCTCCATTAACTTCCTCATTCCCCAACCAATTCTCAAGACTCTTAAAACAATAAAGGCAATACCAAGAAGCAAACAAGAAGAAAACCATGGAAAATAAATAAAGATATGACACCATAAACAAAGTGGCATGTCCATCAAGCGCAACAATTCACAAAATGCCAAAAACACGAGACTAACAATAGACACCATGACTCAATCCCCATGGTTCCCAGTGCTTCCAAAGGGAAGCTCAAATTAAGCCTTATTCAAGATTTCATGGCCGTCTCTTTGTCATGCAATCCCTTGCATCATACTACCATCAACACACAACTGCCAATGCATAAATAAACATAGCAATACACTGGTTATGTTACCTTGTTGTTCCAAACATGTTTCTTGCAACTGAACACATCCATGTTTAAAATAGCAACAAGAAACGCTAAAAATAGAAATGCTAAAAATAGCATTGCTATAGATAGCATTTCGGGATACATTCCAATTTTAATTAGTCCCTAAATTAAAATTGAGAATTAAAATTCGAATTTGATCTCAGCAGTTGTTTGTAAAATAATTAATTAATTCATCTTGAGTTAATTAGTTGGATAAAATCAAACATGAAGTCTATGTGAAGACATGCAACAGTTATCCCTTTGATTGAGGAAGTTATACATTAATTAAGGAGATCAGGATGAGTTGTACTTTGAGTTGCAATTAGTTAGCTCAGTTAACTGAGTTAAGTCGAGTTATATTAGTTCCAACAGTTTGTGGAAGTGATTGTGAGTTCAGTTAGTCAATGCATGCACGCATGCAACTAGTGTACTTCAGATAACTAAATATTCTCTCATAAATAACTCATGCATGTCAGTTCAGACAGAGACCCAGTTGAGATCAAAGGATGGGACAATTCACTATCAGTTGCAGGAATATTCCCATGAGGATATCTCTTGCATGCAGAAGGAATTCTTTCCTTGAGGATTGTGTAGTTATTTCAGAGGTTAGTGAGTAGTGTGTGAGGTAATTACATACATGTGGAAGCTTGAGGACCCAGGAGAAGCTACGCAAGGAAATAGGAGGCTTGGAGGACTAAAGGAAGGCATATGTGTTGTCTCTTCTGTCTATGAGCAACAACAAGGGATTGTACTGAGAGCTGGATAGCTTGTGAGCTAAAGCTTTTGTGTAATCCTAAGATATTTCCACTAGTATGATAATACAGATAGCGAGGTTTCTAGTTGAGTCTTTCCCCAGAGTATTCTTCTATGTTCATGTGTGATTGATTTCTTCTTCATCAGGTATATTTGTTTTACTTGATCTTGCTCAAAATCGATTAAGCTTCTGCAAGTTTGTTTTTAGAAGAGATCGAGTATTTTTCTTTAGTTACATTGCATTATCAGGTGATCTACAGTTAGAATTTCTAAATGGTATCAAAGCAAAGGTGATCAAAGCAGAGAGCAGTACACTGTGAAGGGAGAAGTTCGAAATTTTGAAGTTCTTGATTGTAGGTATAAAATCGATTTCTTATCACATCTCAAAATTCACCAATGGCGTTCAATGTCTTGAGACTCGAGTATGACCTGGATGGCAGATTGAATTACATAGCCTGGAAGGATTGCATGGAAGTGGTATTAGAGGACAACGGATTGAATAACTTCATTAATCAAGAAGTCCCCATGCCAGCAGCAGCTAATGCCCAAGAATTGGCCTAATGGAAGAAATGTGTGGCGAGAGCGAGGAGGATTCTTCTAGAGGGAGTTCAAGACCATATTGTCTCAAGTCTCCATGGGAAGTAGACACCGTTTTCAATGTGGAAGACATTGAAGGATCTATATCAGAATAGCAGCGATCAGAGGAAGTTGGCACTAAAAGAAAAGCTTCAGAAAATCAAGTTTGAAAAGGGCGACATGATCTCTACATATCTAAACAAGCTCACCGCCTGCAAAGATGAGCTTGGAGGTGTAGGAATCATGATAGCCAATGATGAAATGGTGAGTCTTGCTCTCCTTGGTCTTCCTAAGAGCTGGCATAACTACCAAGACTCAGTGAATGGAAGAGAGAAGCTACTAGATTGGGAACGATTGTGGTCGGATCTGATGCAGGAGGAGATCAGGAGAAGCACCAGAGATGGTTCTTCATCAAAGCATGATGATGAAGAAAATCTAGCCTTAGCAAGTAAGGCGAGGAAAGGGAAAGGGAAGGCTTCTCATTCCAAGTCGAGTTATTCCCATGGTGGGAAGAATATTGACAAATCTAAAGAGTGATGATTTAACTGTCATGAGGTGGGCCATTATGTAACAAGTTGTCCATAGAATAAATCCAAGAAGGGATCCTCGAAAGGATCAGATGGTGAGGCACTGGCTTCATAGTTCGAATAGGATTTTACCCTCATTAAATGCATGGTTTCATCGATGGTGGGTTGTGTTTGGTACCTGGACAATGGAGCCTCATTCCACATGACCGACGACAAGAGTTTATTCAGTACCTTGGAGGAGAAGGACCTCCAAATGCGCATAGAGATGGGTGATGATGGAAAGTACCATGTTTTAGGTGAAGGCACAGTTGTGTTTCAGAGGGAGCATGGAGCTCCTCTCACCTTGACTAATGTAAAGTATGTGTGGACTGAAGAAGAACCTGGTATCCATTGCAATGTTGGAAGACAAAGGCTATGATGTAGTCTTCAGTAAAGGAAAGGCATTCCTGAGACACATCGCCATGGGTCAGACCAAGAGGATTGGGATTCAAGTGAAGAATCTCTACAAGTTGGAGGTAGATGATTGTGCTACATTGAGTTCCAAAGCAGAGTTGGTGCAAAGCCAAGATATTGGCGAGTTATGGCATAGAAGGTTGGGCCACTTGCATCATGGGGCCTTGAAGATCATGCAACAGATCTCTATCGGACTTCCCAAAGGTAAACTTGAGCAAGTAGATACATGAAAAGGTTGTACCTTGGGTAAGTATGCAAAATATTCCTTTCATGATCAAGACAGTTGAGCTGAGGTGATCTTGCAGCAAGTTCATACAGATGTGTGTGGACCATTCTCGACAGCATCCACCGCAAAACAAAGGTACTATGTTATTTTCATTGATGATTTTTCTCGTAAGTGCTGGATCTATTTCATGTAGAAGAAGGATCAGACCTTCTCCAAGTTTTGTGAGTTCAAAGCTTTGGTTGAGAAGGAATCAGGGAAGAAAATAATGGCCTTGAGAAGTGACAACGGTGGAGAGTATGTCTCTCAAGAGTTTAAGGACTTCTGTGCAGCGGAAGGAATTAAATGGGAGTTGATGGCACCCCATAACCCACAATAGAATGGGGTGGCCGAGAGGAAGAACAGAATGATTGTGGAAGCAACTTGGGCGATGCTGCATGGCCAAGGCCTACCACTTCATTTGTGGGCTAAGGCATGCAATACAGTGGTATACCTGCAGAATAGAAGCCCACACCGCATACTTGGGATCAAGACACCAGAGGAATTTTTCTCCAGGAAGAGACCTGATGTGAGTCACTTCAGGATATTTGGCTCTTCGGTATTTTTCCATGTGATCAAAGATGCCTGGAAGAAAATTGAGCCAACAACTGAGTTAGGGATACTTGTGCGGTACACTGATACACCCCATAACTATCGGGTGTTCTTGCCTACCAGTTAGAGGACAATGGTACGCAGAGATCTAAAATTCAATGCACAGAAGGCCATGTGAGTTTCCCTTGAGAGGGAGCTCAAGTTTCAAGCATAGGAGGAACTTTTGGTTCCTAAGGAGGAGGAGCCTTAGACTAATGTGGAGCAGCTGCATGTAGAGGTTCCAGGAGTGGAGACATCCACTCATGTAGAGTCTTCTAGAGATGGGAAGAAACGCTCAAGGGAAGCTGACAGATTGTTGATGGATGCGAGAGAAAATGTGGGAGAGCCATATTCTCAGCGCAGACAGAGGAGGTCACCTGAGCAGTACACTGGTTACATGGCCCTTGTTGGGGAATGTATAGAGACCGAAACATCTTCCTTTCGAGGAAGCAGTGTAGCAACCAGTTTGAGTTGATGCTATGGTGGAGGAGTATGACTCCATAGTTCGGAATAGTGTTTGGGATGTTGTTCCAAGACTAGAGAACAAGTCAGTGGCGATTTCCCATTGGATTTTCAAGGTAAAGAGAGCAGTTGATGGTAGTGTGGAGAAACATAAGGCAAGGTTTGTTTCCTGTGGTTTCTAATAGGTCGAGGGGATCGACTATGATGAGACTTTTTCTCCTGTAGCAAGGTACTCATCTATCAGATTGGTGTTGGTACTATCAACACAGATGGGTTGGAAGATCCATTAGATGGATGTGAAGACTACATTCCTCAATGGAAATACTGAGGAAGAGGTGTACATAAAGCATCCAGAAATATTTGAGACCTTCAATCGTGAGTTGCATGTGTGCCGACTCAAGAGAGCTTTGTACGGGCTGAAGCAAGCACCTTGTGCTTGGTACACAAGATTGACAACTACTACACCAGGTTGGGCTTCACAAAGAGTGAAGCAGATGTGAATCTGTACCACATTATGGTAGAATGTAAGCCATTGATCATTGTTCTTTATGTTGATGATCTAATATTAACAGGTGATGATCAGTTGATCAAGTCTTGCAAGGAGGATCTTGCAAGACAATTTGAGATGAAAGACATGGGTCTTGTGCACTACTTTCTAGGCATGGAAGTGTGGCAGAAGGATGGGGAATTGTTTGTGTCTCAAGGCAAGTATGCCAATGATATACTCAGGAGATTCCACATGGAGAAGTGCAAGCCCATGCGGACTCCTCTAGCAGGTAACTAGAGGAAGGAGGATGCTACTTCAGGTGAGGTAGTAGCTTCTACTGTGCATTAGTAGCTTGTGGGTTCATTGATGTATTTAGTGAACACGCGGCCAATTTTGTTTTTTGTGGTAAACCAACTGAGTCAAGCTATGGTTCAGTCTACCAAGCTGTTTTGGAAGGCAGCTAAACATGTGCTGAGATACCTCAAAGGTACATCTCAATATGGATAATGGTACAGACGGATAGAGGGAGTGAAGCTTTGGGGCTTCCCAGATGCAAATTGGGTAGGGAGTCCATCAGGTCGGAAGAGCACTTCAAGAGGAATTTTCAACCTTGGTTCAACTGCAATTTCTTGGTACAGTAGGAAACAGAGGTCAGTTGTACTTAGCTCAGCAGAGGTTGAATACATGGCTGCAAGCCAAGCAGCATGTGAGGCCATTTGGATGCAGAAAATTCTAGTTGGGTTGTTTGATCAGAGGATGGATCCAACTGTGATCTATTGCGATAATCAAAGTTGTATCAAACTCTCTGAGAATCCAATATTTCATGACAGGTCCAAGCACATCAATATCTGGTATCATCATCTTCGAGACTGTGTGGTGAAGAGGATCATGTTGTTGCAGTATGTTTTGACCGAGGAGCAGGATGCAAACATTTTGACTAAGGCATTGTCAAAATGAAAATTTGAGTTCCACAGAGACAGGATCAGGGTGGAAAATAATCTCTTTCTTGTTGAGAGGGAGGGTTGAAAATAACAAAAAGAAATGCTAAAAATAACATTGTTATAGATATCATTTCAGGATACATTCCAATTTTAATTAGTCCCTAAATTAAAATTGAGAATTAAAATTCGAATTTGATCACAGCAACTGTTTGTAAAATAATTAATTAATTCATCTTGAGTTAATTAGTTGGAGAAAATCAAACATGAAGTCTATGTGAAAACATGCAATAGTTATCCCTTTGATTGAGGAAGTTATCCATTAATTAAGGAGATCAGGATGAGTTGTACTTTGAGTTGTAATTAGTTAGCTTAGTTAACTGAGTTAAGTCGAGTTAGATTAGTTCCAACAGTTTTTGGAAGTGATTGTGAGTTTAGTTAGTCAATGCATGCATGCATGCAACTAGTGTACTTCAGATAATTGAATATTCTCTCATAAATAACTCATGCATGTCAGTTCAGACAAAGACCCAGTTGAGATCAAAGGATGGGATAGTGTACTATCAGTTGTAGGAATATTCCCATGAGGATATCTCTTGCATGCAGAAGGAATTCTTTCCTTGAGGATTGCACAATTATTTCAGAGGTTAGTGAGCAGTGTGTGAGGTAATTACACACAAGTGGCAGCTTGAGGACCTAGGAGAAATTGCACAAGGAAATAGGAGGCTTGGAGGACTGAAGGAAGGCATATGTGTTGTCTATTCTTTCTATGAGCAGCAGTGAGGGATTGTACTAAGAGCTGGATAGCTTGTGAGCTAAAGCTTTGTGTAATCCTGAGATATTTCCACTTGTATGATAATACAGATAGCGGGATTTTTAGCTGAGGCTTTCCCTAGAGTATTCTTCTGTGTTCATGTGTGATTGATTTCTTCTTCATCTGTTATATGTGTTCTATTTGATCTTACTCAAAATCGATTAAGCTTCTGCAAGTTTGTTTTTATAAGAAGATCAGGTATTTTTCTTTAGTTACATTGCATATCAGGTGATCTACAGTGAGAATTTCTACAATCCAAACCATCTCTCAAGGGAATCCAATTCCCTTAACAGATCCATTGTATCTAGAGAGTAGCTAATATACCTATCAAGTACATGTTCATGAATCTAACACATATCAACATAATGTCATATGAAATCAATGTTAAAAAGACTTCCGGTATGCAAAGTACTCATTCGTTTGGAATTAGGATTTCCAAACATTTCCAAAGGAATTACTTCCCAATTCCTTTCTTTTACCTTTTTACTTTGTTACAATTGAGTCTTACTATGCACTGTCACATCACCCAACTATTATTTATATAAACACATCAACTATTACCTTGTCAAGCTAATACCAAGCATGTTTCCCTGCAACTACTCACACATGTCAACCACATGTTCCAAATATAAAGACAATCATATCTATTAATTTGAAAACCTTTACCAAATCTAACAACCATGTCATAATCCATAGTCAACTCATAATCATTAGGCATAATACTACAACTATCACCTATTATACTCAAGTTCATATCAACTATCTTAACACATATGTGTTAGTACGACATCTTAAAACAAGGTCATTTCGCCCATGGGGCTTTGGATTGACAGTGAATGGGTGTGCTATTAAGACACTCCTTGCGATAGGTCACCGGTTCAAATCCCCCGTGGGTACTCAGGTTAGTCTTAACTAGAAAAAAAAAAACAATATCATTTCGACAAGAAACCTTATAGACACATGCTCATATCATTGAATGAAGCATAAGAACCAATATTGAAGCAAGAAAACTGATAGCTTGAAAACTTAATATGTTAAAATACACGAGGTATTTAAAATAATAATTTATTAATATATATATAATGTATAAGTGATGATTGTTTCAAATGAGGACCCACATTTATATACCTAAACATGTGTCCTTCTGTGAATGGGCATGTCTTTTAGACATGACTTTTCACTTAAATTAATGACTATTTAACCTAATTAATATTTAATTATTTAATATTTATATTTATTTTATTTGATTACTTGTTATGAATTATATTCATAACATAGCCCCTTCCTTCAGAAGCTTTGCCCTCAAAGCTTTAATGTTGTGGATTTCTTCACTTAGTGGTTTTCGTCTCGATGCATATAATCTGGCAAGTGTCTCATCATGTAGAATCTGTAGTATTCCTCTCTTTTTAAACAATTTTTTTTTAGCTCTGATTTTTTTTTGTTAACTCTATTTTTTTTTATAATAATGTTTTTTTTAAGACCTACCTTTTTCATATAAAAAGGAAAGTGCAAAGATTCAACCGATCATCCATCGTGTGTTGTTATAACACTTTATGACTTTGTAAGTTATGTTAATAGATATAACACACACTGAAGTCACGAGATAGGAAAAGACGACAAACGAAAATGAAACAATATGACGATTGTTTGGTGAATAACACTAGGGAAACAAGGGACAAGTCTCTGGTCATTGTGACACCATGTGCCTTATCGGAATGATAACCGCATGGTATCTTCCTATTGAGATGGAGAAAAACAACTGACAAACGGTCAACGCAAGGGAAAATATGGACGAAGTTGGTAGGAATCGGATAGAGCTGACCAAAATCATGGTAGCGGAAATGGTAGGGAAAGATCGTAGGAATTGGATGGAGCTGACCGAAATCATGGTAGCGGAAATGGGCATGGGTAAACAAATTTTGACCAAAGTTAGTGGCAGAATTGATGATAGGAAGCGAGGGTTTCTCCATAGTTCTCTGGCGTTTTCATCCACAGTTGCATGAAGGCTAACATCTACTTCTTCCTCTGTGCGACCACTAATTACTACCCCCTTTGTAATGTTACTCTGACCAATCATGATAACTTCATCTTTGAAATTGAAATTATAAGTATTGTCCTCCAGATGTTGTTTGATCTGACGCCATGTGAATCTGGAATTCCATATAATTTGACCACATCGAAAATCCGGTTCTCGATTGGCTTGGCGATTATCTTGTACGTATCGAAAAACAATAGTATTTTCTGGAAATGTGAATGTTGTTAGATAATCCTCGCTCTCGTCGTATCCACTTTCATCCATTCTGAAATGACGAACATTCTCTCCACGTCATTCATCATCTAATTCACATGTATCAATATTCTCTGATAAACTCTTGATTCCGAGATGAATGTTATCAGCACGTTGTTGATCATTAATGTCGTATACAACATTATTATTAAACCTCACAGTCGACACCAAATGGTCAACTTCAATTTTGGGCATTTGGATTGTTGCACCCACTGTTGCACTTTGTAGAGCAGGAGGAATAATACTTCCACTCACCTCAGCTTCTACTTCCATAGTTCTCATAACATCGAGAACCAGTTTTCTCACATATTCGTTATGGGGATTTGTATCCATGTTTCCGTTTTCTTCTTCCATTGTTTCCAAATGAACTAATTCGAATATACAAGAATCTCCCGCACTCTCGAATCTACCTATACCCTTTTGTTGATAAAAGTCGTCGTATTTGATATCTTTAATATCATCACTTGCGTCATCTCCAGGCTTTTGAAATTTCTGAAGCTCGACAAATGTTGGCTGGATAATCTGGGAACTAATAGATTTCATGGACACAGTTTTGAAAACATATCCATCTTTAAACATCATACCCTCAATTGTCTCAAACACCTCTCCTGTGACTGGATCTCGTTTATGTTCAACTGGGATACGCATTTCCTTCACTTCACGCATGTTAATGAAGTGAGGCGGAGGAACAAAAGCCTTCTTTTTCCTAGTATTCTTGTATCCCAACCCGTAGCCATTCATATGTGCAATAATTTGGGCAGCACAATTGATATTATAAAATTTTACAAAACCATAACCTTTGCTTGAACCTTTCACATTGTCCCTGATGACTTTGGCTTCAACATGATTATGTTCAAAACGAGGTCCTAAACCTAGATGGAAAACGTAAGGACTATCAAAACTAGATTCCAAGAGTATGAGAGAGAGAGAAATAATAACGAGAGAGTTCTAAAACTGAACTGACCAAGCCTACCCACTGATGCTCAGAAGCTTTTTTATTAATCAGGCCTCTATTTTCTTCATTTTCCATTATTTTCCTTCATTTTCCTCCTCACATGCAACCTCTAACCTTTCACCTTCCTTTTATCCTAATTAGTATTATTGTCATAAATAAAAAGCCAATAAATTCCTCATGCCTTTCCAAAGCCTTTTCCATTGCCTTTGCCAATTTCCTTAGCCATAATAAACTAAATGAACACCCACTAGGATGTTTTCCCCACCATTCATCTTGGAATATGTGTTCCATTAATGTGGCCTTATATATTTTTACATGAATTTTTAACCAAGGTTGTTACAACGGCTATGGCTTGTTGAGCTATGGAGAGCTCTGTTGTAGCTATGTTGGACATAGGGGATGCTTTGATCCCATGTGCATGTATGATTAAAGTTGTACATGAGCAGAATGTGTAATATCATCCTGTTGACAACCTTTGTTTGGCCATCGGTTTGGGGGTGGAAAGTCATGGACTTAGTAAGTTTGGTATCCAACATCAACCGAGAATTGACCAAAATGCACTTAGGAATTTGTTGTCCCGATCTGAGATAATGGACTATGGGATCCAAAAGTGTACCCACACTTGATCAAATAAGAGCTTAGCAGTGGCCTCTATTTTGATACTCTTCTTCTAGGCCACCATAATGGCCATCTTCGAGAATTTATCGATGACCATGAAAGCACAATCGGTTTCATGCTTAGTAGAAGGAAAGTTTGGCATGTAATCCATGGAGATGGATTTCCAAGTTCGAATAGGAGTAGGCAGAGGAGTATACAAGCCTTGCTTCTTGATGGTTAGTTTGACAATGGCGCAGGCAGTGCAGAATCTAATGTACTTCCCAACATCCTGACAAAGGTCTGGCCAATAAAAACAATTCTATAGTACTACCATTTTTTTCTCTACTCCGAACTGTCCAGCAACCTGACTGTAGTGCGCCTCCCAAATAATCTCAGCATGCTTGCTTGAAGGTACACAGATGTGTCCAAAGTGGAATAACATTGCATCCTCGAGGTGAAAATTTGGAACTTTCTTACTTACCAGTAGTGTATGATATGTGTTGCCAAATTCTGGTTAGTTCTTCTAAATATGTAGCTAGCTTGAAGTCTCATGCCCACGGGAGTCTAGCACAGTGATAAACGCCATGACTGGTGGTCGGCTGAGGAATTCTGCGACATTATTGGTGTTTCACTTCTTGTAGTTAATGTTCAAATGGAATTGTTGTAGGTACATGGACCATTTCTAATGGTGATCTTTTTGTAACTTCCCTTGTGTCTATATGAATGACAGGGATCAAAGGTTTGTCTAGATGACCTTTTTTTTCCCCATAATGTAATTCTTCCATTAACGAAAGACCTGCACAATGGAATACATTTCTTTGTCGCGGGGGGGATACTTTCAGAATGTGTCTGAAAGTGTCTCATCATGGTACGCCATTGGATGCCCTTGTTGAGTAAGAACTGCACCAATAGCATAGTCAAAGGCATCCGCCTCAATCTCAAATGGTTTCTATAGGTCTAGTAATGTGAGCACTAGTGTGGAGCAAAGGTGATGCTTCAAATAGAAAAATTCCTTCTCTTTGGTTTCAGACAAAAATAACTTTGCTTTCGCTCCACCCTTGGTGACTTGAATTAAAGGCCAAGTGATATGAGAGAACCCCAACACAAACCTGTGGTAGAAATTAGCGAGACCCTGAAATCTATGGAGCTCTATTAGAGTGGTTGGGGTTGGCCAATCCTAAATGACTTGTATCTTGGCTGGGTCCACATGCACACCCTACTCATCAATTATGTACCCGAGATATTGAACCTGGGTCATTCCAAAAGTGTGTTTTTCCAAATTGGTACTCAACTTATGTTGTCGCAGGGTTTGGAGGAACTGTCGAATATGGTGGAAGTTCTCTTCCCAACTCTTGCTGAAGATCAAGATGTCACCTAAGTACACCACCATGAATGCGTTAATGAAGGGTCACAAGATGTCGTCCATCAATCTCACAAAGGTTTTGGGGGCATTCATCCACAGCGAGAACTTTTGGCCGTTAAATTTCTCGACCCTAAACATACCATCTTCTGCCATTGCTCCCACTCGAACGAGGAATCCTTCTTTCCTGCGAGTTTATTAGCCAAATAGACCTTTGGCTCTGATACGATTTGTTAGAAAATTATGTATTACGGAGCAATGGAACACATAAAATATTGCAAAAATATAAACATAGAGAACACATAAAACAAGAGAGACACAGATATACGTGGTTCACCCAGTTTGGGCTCCATCCACCCCGAACAGCCAGTCCTTTCTTTCTATTATCCAGCAAAATGAAGAGACACAACCTACAGCAGATCCGCTATAATATCCTCTGTTTTCTCTCACAGTCTCACCGCTCTGTTTCTCGCTTGAAGAATACACATATATTACACAGACTCAATACAATGCCCTCATACAAAGAGAGGGGTTGCCTTCAAGGGCAAAAAACCCTAAACTAAACATAAGTTCTACCGTCAGATCATCCGCCTAATGAACGGCCCAGATTGACTAGAAATTACTATACTTTTACAAGGCAATTTTACATCTATTTTTAGCTTCGGGGGCACTGCCCCCAAAACCCCCCGCTAGGGGGGGGCTCCCTAAAGGTCGCAGCTACCCCCCATGGACCCCCCTACATCGAATATTTTACGGGTGGCGTTGCCGCCCCATTTCGAATGGGGTCCAATGCGGCAACACCTTTGAATAAAAAAGATAATCAGGCTCCACAACCAACATAGACTCATATACAACATGTTGATTCCACAAGTATGGTTGTCCTAATAATACATCACAAACTTCAAGAGGAGCAGCATCACACAGTACCTCATCCATGAAGGGGTTGATGTGGTAGGTAAGGCGACACTACTGGCTGATGTAGATATCTCGTCCCTGGTGAAGCCACCCGCTTGTGTACAATTGTGGATGTGTTGTAGTCGGTAGGCCCAATCACTTCATGACCTCTATTGAAATGAGGTTCTTTTGGTTCCCATTGTCGACAATGAACTACAATGGAGAACCCTTCACCCACAATTGTGAGTGGAAGAGGTGTTCCCTCTGCTCTAGATATTTAGGCTCATTCTTCTTAATCTTGGTGGTGGCCACATTGGCATTGGGCTCTGCATCAATGATTATCTTCCCTTTGTCATTCCCCTTGTCTGGTTCAGACTAAGAGTCGAAAAATGCATTTGATTCGAAAGCCTTCAACTCGGCTACCAGTGACTACTTGGCGCGACACTCAAGTCTCACTTGTGTTGCGAGTGGAGATATTATGGGACTCACACCATTTTCCTTATTTGTCTTTGTGTTTTTTTTCTTCTCTTGCAGCTTTGGCGGGTTGTCCTAGGTCGCCCCGCCTTAGCTTTGTCCTTTGCTATGTAGTTTGGGGGAGCCTTCCCCTTGCTTCGGATTCATAGATCCAAAGTCTCCCTTCTTTTGTTTAAACTTCTTCTCAATCTTGATAGCGTATCGGTACGTCGTGTCAAGTGAGGAGATGTCAAAGAACTCCTTCTCGTCCTGGATGTACTTGTGTAGACAGTCGTGGTACTTAAGTACCAAATGTCGCTTAGAATACCCAACTTTGTGTGAAGGGTATGAAAAACATTGGTAAACTTCGGTATGTCTTGGTGCCTTCACTACCGCAGTGTGGTCAACTTTATGTATTTGTCCTCATAGCTCCCAACAGGGTAGTACTGCTCTTTGTTGCCGTCCTGGAACAAATTCCAAGTGGGTGCGACTAAAAATAGTGAGGGTGCACTTTCGTCCTTCTTCTCATAATAGGTTTCCCACTAGTCCTCGACATGGTGACCGACTTTGAGAAGTGAAAAGGTAATATTTTCCCGTTTGGAAAAATCATGAAGCGAAAAATATCCTTCTAGTAGATTTAACAATTATATACGACGTCCTTATCTATATGACCTTTAAATATGGGGATGTCAAAGTTAACTTGTACCTTAAAGGGTGTGGTGCTTTCAGAGTGGTCACTGGAAGGAGATGTGTCACTTTCGGGTAGCCGCTGAAGGATCTGGGAAAGGTTGTCCATCATTGTGTTCCTCTATCGCTCAAGGGCTTCTTAGAAGGAAATTTCTCGACCCTAAACTTACCATCTTCTACCATTGCTCCCACCCGAACGAGGAATCCTTCTTTCCTGCGAGTTTATTAGTCAAATAGACCTTTGGCTCTGATACGAGTTGTTAGAAAATTATATATTACGGAGCAATGGAACACATAAAATATTGCAAAAATATAAACATAGAGAACACATAAAACAAGAGAGACACAGATATACGTGGTTCACCCAGTTTGGGCTCCGTCCACCCAGAACAGCCAGTCCTTTCTTTCTATTATCCAGCAAAATGAAGAGACACAACCTACAACAGATCCGCTATAATATCCTCTGTTTTCTCTCACAGTCTCACCGCTATATTTCTCACTTGAAGAATACACATATATTACACAGACTCAATACAATGCCCTCATACAAAGAGAGGGGTTTCCTTCAAGGGAAAAAAACCCTAAACTAAACATAAGTTCTACCGTCAGATCATCCGCCTAATGAACGGCCCAGATTGACTAGAAATTACTATACTTTTACAAGGCAATTTTACATCTATTTTTAGCTTCGGGGGCGTTGCCCCCAAAACCCCCCGCCAGGGGGGGGCTCCCTAAAGGTCGCAGCCGCCCCCCCCCTGGACCCCCCTGCAGCGAATATTTTACAGGTGGCATTGCCGCCCCATTTCAAATGGGGTCCAATGCGGCAACACCTTTGAATACAAAAGATAATCAGGCTCCACAACCAACATAGACTCATATACAACATGTTGATTCCACAAGTATGGTTGTCCTAATAATACATCACAAACTTCAAGAGGAGCAACATCACACAGCACCTCATCCATGAAGGGGTTGATGTGGTAGGTAAGGCGACACTACTGGCTGATGTAGATATCTCGTCCCTGGTGAAGCCACCCGCTTGTGTACAATTGTGGATGTGTTGTAGTCGGTAGGCCCAATCACTTCATGACCTCTATTCAAATGAGGTTCTTTTGGTTCCCATTGTCGACAATGAACTACAATGGAGAACCCTTCACCCACAATTGTGAGTGGAAGAGGTGTTCCCCCTGCTCTGGATATTTAGGCTCATTCTTCTTAATCTTGGTGGTGGCCACATTGGCATTGGGCTCTGCATCAATGATTATCTTCCCTTTTTCATTCCCCTTGTCTGGTTCAGACTAAGAGTCGAAAAATTCATCTGATTCGAAAGCCTTCAACTCGGCTACCAGTGACTACTTGGCCCGACACTCAAGTCTCACTTGTGTTGCGAGCGGAGATATTATGGGACTCACACCATTTTCCTTATTTGTCTTTGTGTTTTTTTTCTTCTCTTGCGGCTTTGGCAGGTTGTCCTAGGTCGCCCCACCTTGGCTTTGTCCTTTGCTATGTAGTTTGGGGGCGCCTTCCCCTTGCTTCGGATTCATAGATCCAAAGTCTCCCTTATTTTGTTTAAACTTCTTCTCAATCTTGATAGCGTATCGGTACGTTGTGTCAAGTGAGGAGATGTCAAAGAACTCCTTCTCATCCTGGATGTACTTGTGTAGACAGTCGTGGTACTTAAGTACCAAATGTCGCTTAGAATACTCAACTTTGTGTGAAGGGTATGAAAAACATTGGTAAACTTTGGTATGTCTTGGTCCCTTCACTGCCGCAGTGTGGTCCACTTTATGTATTTGTCCTCATAGCTCCCAACAGGGTAGTACTGCTCTTTGTTGGCGTCCTGGAACAAATTCCAAGTGGGTGCGACTAAAAATAGTGAGGGTGCACTTTCGTCCTTCTTCTCATAATAGGTTTCCCACTAGTCCTCGACATGGTGACCGACTTTGAGAAGTGAAAAGGTAATATTTTCCCGTTTGGAAAAATCATGAACCGAAAAATATCCTTCTAGCAAATTTAAGAATTATATACGACGTCCTTATCTATATGACCTTTAAATATGGGGATGTCAAAGTTAACTTGTACCTTAAAGGGTGTGGTGCTTTCAGAGTGGTCACTGGAAGGAGATGTGTCACCTTTGGGTAGCCGCTAAAGGATCTGGGAAAAGTTGTCCATCATTGCGTTCCTCTATCGCTCAAGGGCTTCTTCGAGAAAGATTTTGAAAGGATCTCTTGCCCCCTCGTCTTTCTTCTCTTCCGCCATGGATGTTCGTCGAGGTTTGCAAGTTTGATCATGCAAAGGTTCAACTAGTTCAAGCGCTAACTCCTTATATCCCGACCTCATTAGGGACATGCAATGAAAAACAAAGAAATAAAGACTGCTCTAATACCACTGATCTGAACTTAAATAGGAATGCAACAAAATACAGATATAACCATGAATACAGAGATGCAACAGAAAAAACACTTCATTTCATTAATATCAAATACTGAAATATGCTTACAAACAGCTTATCTCGGAGAAGAGACGTGGGGGCTACATGCCTCTGAATTGTGTTACAATGAGGCTCATGGGCCTATTTATTATTGAACAACAAGGGAAAACCCAAAACAACCAAAACCCTAACCTCGGGAGATGGAACACCAAGAGTTTGTGGGCCCCGTCGAGGTTAGTTGGCCATCCAACTTCCCGAGGTCGTAACTTGGTCATATTATCTATGTTTGGTGAGTATGATACCATGTTGGAAATATCTCTCTCAGTACTACAAGATTTGTGGTAGGCCCTTGCATATGGCTGTGGGCCTACTGCAGACTTAAAAAATTCCATTTAGGGGGGTCAAAACTGCTCCGAAAGTTCAAGACCCGAAAAACTGCTAAAATTAGTACATATTGCAATAAACAAGGAAACAGACAAAACCAACTAAAGGTCTAGATAAAATAAACTGGTGGCCACCAATAATGACCTGGATCAATTTGTTTATTTTTATTATATATCTTATAATTTATTACTAATTTTAATATATTTTATTATTTTAATCGTATATCTTAATTCACAAAATTTTTGAAATTTAAATATTACTCTTTTAAATATTCTAATTTCTTTGTGAATTATAATCTAGCTTCTCTATTTTAAATCTTGATATATTTTATTATTTTTAATGCATATCTTATAATTTATTACTAAATATATTTTATTATTCTAATTTTTAGTATATTTTATTATTTTTAATATATATTATAAATTATTACTCATATTAATATATTTTATTATTTTAATCCTATATTTTAAATTTTATTAATTCACACCCTTTAAAATTAATAAAAATATTACTATTTTAAATATTATAATAATTTCTTAAGAACTATTTATTAATATTATTTTTCCCCAATTTTTTTTATCAAAAAAATAAAATAAAAAATTATATTGATAAATATCTTAAGATCCGTATATCCATAATAAATAAATAAAAACACTTAAATGATCAAGTATAAGCATTCATATATCTATAATTAATAAATAAATAAAAAACACTTAGTGATGGAGTGTCATGTATCAATAAAGAAAAACACGTCATGACTAAATAGACTAGGACATAAACCATAATTATCTGTTAATATTATAATCCATACTTCTATTTTAAATCTTTATATATGTTATTATTTTAATGGTATATTAGTTTACACAATTTAAAATTAATAAAAATATTACTAGTTTAAATATTATAATTTCTTTAGGAATTATCTATTAATATTAATATTAGACTCTTTCAGTTCTATTTTAAATCTTAATATATTTTATTATTTTTACTCTTACTATATTTTTCAAAATTTATTGCTCATCTTAATATATTATATTATTTTTACTCTTATTATATTTTACAAAATTTATACTGATCTTAATATAGTATATTATTTCAACTGTATATTATATTTTACAAAATTTATTACTGATCTTAATATATTTCACAAAGTTCAAATATACAAAATTTATTACTGATCTTAATATATTTCACAAAGTTCAAAACTGATATTATGTGCTGTCCGAGTCAGCCTTATTACTGATCTTAATATATTTCACAAAGTTCAAAACTGATATTATGTGCTGTCCGAGTCAGCCTTTAAGGAAGGGATTTAATCATCTAGCATTTGGGATGCCAGATCAACCCTCTGACCATCACCCTCGGAATAGTGTCATATTAGCATTGCTGCAGTCTTTGGGTTTATTCAAAGACAACACCTGGTTCTTTATCAGTGCTTTGTAAAGGTTAAATAACATTTATAATTCACCAATGTGGGATAATAAAGGAGAGAACTCTCCGCCGCTACAACCGTGGATTAGGATCTTTAATCCTAACTTCTTGTAGGTTAAAAGTATAATTTTTGAATCGGTATGAGATGGAAAGGGTATCAATCTTTGGTTAAAATAAACCATAAAGTTTGTTGTGTCAGATACAAGCTGTAGCATCCTATAATATTATTATAGGAATGTTTTCCATTTGAGTTGTCATACGTTCTATAGCTTGATTTGTGTTTTTGCATGAAAATACATTTAAAAAAAATATTGTTTTAATATATAGTGGTATCTTTATAATCAATGTAATTATTTTTAGTTATTTGAATAATCTTCGTAATCCATTTTAAATGTAATAATTATATATTTTTATATGCTGGTATATAATGATATCTTTATCATAAACATAAATGTTTAAGAAAATTGTTTAAGTAATATGGTTCAATATGTTTTAGAAGGCTTATTTTAAATTTTACTAATAATTAATATATCAATATATAATATATAAATAGTTAATTGAGAAGACATTAATTATTGCGTTGAGAGGCGTATTTTTTAGCTCAGTCTGAGGATGATGTGTAATTTTGTGATTGTGCTCAACATGGACTTGGCACATGTCTTTTTTAAAATAAAAATAAAATATTATCTAAAAAAGAAAAACAATATTGTTGTAACAAAAAAAAAAGGTAAAAGCAATGCTATTACTTGGACTAAATCACCATTGCTTTACTATTTTCATATCTAGTGGTAATATAACGTTGCAAGGTAAAAGGTGTGTGCTTGCTAGGTAGGACTTTCAAAATAGAATGGTTTCCATTGCATGCAAGAAACACGAGATCAAAATGAATTCGCTATATTATCATATCCCTTGATCATTTCAAATAATCTATGAGGATATAAAACAGCATGGTCCCTCTACTCATCATGAAAATGATTTTTTGGTAAAAAGGTTTCATTGTCCAACATTCCTAGGGAGTTAAACAAAGCATTATCACCTTCAATTTTTGACAAGACAAGTGTTGACCATCTTGATTAGATTTGTTTTTTCATTAAACATGAGTATATGACTATTTTTAAAAGAAAATACTACTACTATCATAGATATAACAACACCCAAAATTATAATTTCTCCACTTACGTACTACCTATCTTCATCATCATCCTAAGGGATGATATTCATTCAAGTATAATCATAGTAGGAGGAATAAGGTTCCCCTCCATGAGACTGGTTCTCCCTCTTTTAGCCTCATTTCCCCATCAATTCTCTATTTGGGACAATATCCAACCTAGCCTTATTACCCACCACTTCTATAACTTAATAAATCAATTAAAGTGTGTTTTATTTCTTAACACACCTTCCCATCATTCTAAGGCCTACCAACTAATTATATAGGGTAGGATTAGCATGTGGTCCATCCTATGGATGAAATATTAGCCAAGGGTGGGGCAACTCAATTTGCCTACTATCCAGTGTAAGCGACTTTCTTGCTCTAAGATGAGGTTGGCCAAGAAAACATGCAATCAAAAGCATATATACAAGGTCCCCTTTAAGAGCTCTTCATTGTTACCTCCCAAATTAAATGAAATCAATATTTATTCTCATCCTTGTGAATGTTTTGTCTAAGTTTTAAGTGTTTCCTCCACGTGCATTGTTGAACTATACATATTATCATTTGTAAGATGTTTTCTAAACAATGCAAGTTGACAAACAATTAATAAGTTGAAGTAGAAGAACAATTTCCTTTGATTGGTTATGTTGCACTTTAATTTGATTAGGTAGGTAGTTGTAACATCCCCTGGTTAATATTTTCCCTTTGTGAATAAATTGAAATTAATTTAGTGGTTGAGAGAAGGGACACAAAATTCGGTTGCTTGAGGAATGGGTTGTTCTAAATACCCTTGCATTTCACACACCATACCTCTTCGCACACTTCTGGTCGAGCTGTCCTGTCCTGTTTCAGACTCTGCATCTCAAGGCATAAATTCTTCAGCTGCGCATGGATTTGCTGAACTCGGAAGTTAGGATCCTGCATCGGGGTCCCATGCAACCTCATAGCAATCTCTAGGGGCTCTTCCTGAGTCGTTATCTTCTGCTGCAATAAAGCACTCCTTAAATGTGGCATTAGTGAAGCTACAAACCACTCGCGATGTTGTCCATCCGTCAGATGCATATTAGCTTCGCAAATCGTACATTTCAGCCTCTGATCCAGCTCCCAAGGAGTCTCGGGTGGTAGCATCATGATCTCTTTGAATCCAATGATAGACTGCGCTTCAGATTTCGGCCTGCTAAATTCTCTTTTCAGCACTGTCTGGATATCTACGATTCCCGCATTTGGATTATCATCGAAGTATTTAATATACCAGGTCAGTGCGCGGTCCTACAGGGCGCCAACCGGTGTCACTTTGTTTATATTGTGATATGTAACTTCTTGCGCTTCCCATACAACCATTACAATGAACCAGAATTAGTTCGGATCCTCATTTCCCAATCCTTTGAACACATGCAACTTCATTGTGCATTCCATATTGAATCGCAACGGTGGTGGAGGTGGTACGGGTGAAGATGGAGGTGATGGTGGTGAAGCTGGCAGTGGTGTGGGTGGAGGTGGTGTTCATGGAATTCTTTTCCTTATCAAATGGATGGCACTTCGTGGTGGGACCTTTGCGAGTTCATCCTCGTCCCCTCATGGAGGTGAAATCAAGGGGCTATTTTTAGGTCCCTTATTTCCTTCATTCCTGTAAGATTTTCCACTTCGCGTAGCCTCGAACATTAAGGTAACTTCATAACCCTCATTTCACACAATAACATTTTAATCCAAGTATTCAATGACTTTACATACTTACCTCGCGGTCCTTTGAGAAAGCGTCGTTCTGCCTCATTGTAGCTAACTGAGGTGTCAATCGCGAACTCAGTAACGAATCCTCCTATAATACGATCAAGCCGATGATCAATGGCACACACAATCTTATCCTCCAATGCTTCCAATCTTTGCACTAGATCTGGGGTCCACACAATAGGACTGTCAAGCTTCCACCTTCCTTGGCTATCAACATATGCTAGCTTCGCAACCCACTCGTATAGCTCAGTAGGGAAGGACGCGAAGAAGATTTCATGGATCTCCATGTATAAGTAGCAGTCTAACCACTCTTCTTTTGGCAGTCGTGGGTTCCTGTTCTCCTGTGCCGCGAACTCATGAATCCTTCTGTCCAACCAGCGTTCAATTTATTTCTTAGTTGGATTCCAATGATAAGACATTATACATCTCTATGCAAATTCTGGTCTTGGAAACGAAACCATTTTTTGGCTTATGGGGGCCTGACCCAGTTTCGGAGTTATTTTTCCAAAAAAATCCCTACACTACTGGCCCATTCGGCATCAGCCTGTGAAGCACGAATTGAAGTCTCACCCGAAGCAATATGGGGGGATGTTGGAACCAAGTTTCTGCACCCTTGAGATGTTTATGGTGTCGATTTAGTCCAACTACACCTACCTTCACGCGGGTTAATTTATGCACTGTTATAACCTTCAAGACCTTCGCGATCTGTTATAATCCTCTTTCGCACAGCGCTATCCAGGGGCTGAGATGCTTTCGGAACTGCACTATTTCCCCAAACTACACCACGTATCTTACTTATCTTCTTAACAGATCTTACTTATCTTCGGGTAAACATTTATTCTAACTTGTATTCACTTAATCAACACAGTTATACACATTCGTGCATCATATAATCATTAAAAGTGCAATTTATATCCAATGTAATAGATGCATAAAATAGGAAATAAATACACATAAATGGTAGGAAACTTCTCTTTATTAATACTTCCAACTGTTACAGACTCGACTCGCCCTATGCACTCAGCTGCAGGGGTCTGCACACTCAACTGCGGACTACTAGGCCTCTGCGCACTCAAGTGCAGAGCCTTCTCCTACTCTACAACCCAAAACTAGACTTTACTCCACAGGTCTATCTCGCATACCTCATATATTCATCTTTTCTTATTAATTGATGTCTTAACTACTTAGAGCCTCGCTCTATTTATACAATCCCATGGTCCGTGGACCATAGGTAGATCTCTACAGCCGACATTACAGTAACAAAATAAGGGTGGACAAACCTATGACTCATTTACAAACTACGTGCTCCGCACCCACAATATGCAGAGTCTTTACATCGGAATTACAATCTTTGACCAAAATCTGGGCTTTAAGCCCCAAAACTTCCCTTGGGGGATCCCACGCCCAACAATTGAGCTCTGTAGAAAGGGAACCAATCGAGGAACCTTCAAAGAGGTTTTCTAGTTGAAAAAAATTGTGGATAGTAGTGTCTTTCCTGAGGCTGAAGAACCATTAGAAGCTTGTGGATTGATGAACCACTAGCTAGGATAGAAGCACCCTAGATCTTGTGGAGTTGATGAACCACTAGGTGTTGATATCACCGGTGCATGCTCTCACTAATGAATTACCTAATAGTAGTGGCTTCTATGCTCCTATAGTAACTTATCCATTGAAGAACCTTCCTTGATGTGGACTCTCTTCTCCTGAATATGAGCTAAAAACTTTGTGCACTATGGTATCTTGGAATGGATGTAACTATGCCTGAAAAGACTAATTGATAACATCTATAGCTGGAGGATGAAGGTAATGTGGCCTTTTGGTATCTCGTTTTAGATATTCTATTGGTTTAAATTCCTCAGAAGCGCTCCACCTCAAGCACTAGAATCTATCTTAGGGGTGACAACTACAAGTAGTAGTGGTTGTAGCTTGTCTATGGTTGTGTGGAGAGTTAGAGTCCCACTCTTAGTTGCCAGGTCTCTTATAAGATAAGTTCACTCTTATGTTTTGTGCTTGAGTTTTATTATTATGTCTCTATTATTTGCATGGAAATAATGTTATGCTAATGTTGCGGAGTGTTGTTCTTGCATAAATGAAGAATGTAAATGATTGTGTAAAGATCCTGTGATATGGTCCATTACTCGTGGATGTGCTAATCTTGAAATAACTTAAGTCTACATGCGCATAAAGGGATTGAAATCTCTATATATAGGTAATTTATTTGTGTAGACCTTTTGGTATATTTGGCCTCCATGATATTGACTAGCACATGTTGATAATAAGGAAAGTGATTTCCTATGCAAAAGTGTTCCATGAACATTTTCTTAGAAATGGTTTAATTCCTATAATTATCTGAGTCTGCAAATTGGTATAAATGGCCTGTGTATTGAGAGATGGGTAGCTCTATGTAATATTTATTATTCTTTTGAAGGAATGGTTCAATTCCTATGTTTATAATCTAACTATCTGAGCATGGACGACAGGTAAAATCCTTGTCATTAAAATTCCCTCCATGTTTTAATGATTCACATAACTAGTTTGTATATGCCTAGTGTTTATTTATAATCTCAGGAAGGAGAGTGTTATTTATATGATTAATGTATTTAAATATATAGTTTGAATGGGCTAGGTTGGGTCCTGTTAAAAGCTCAAGAGGGATAACACACACACAAAAATATATATGTGTGTGTGTGTGTGTGTGTGTGCGCGCACACGTGCATATGCTTTGTAGGTTGTAGGCTAAGGGGATTTATAAAGCTATATGTATATGAAGTTGAACTTGGAGTCAAACTCACAAATTCATAACAGAACCACTGCACCTAAGACCTGGATTAATTTCCCAACATATATATATATATATAGAGAGAGAGAGAGAGATAGATAGATAGATAGGCGCAAGGAAGAACCCCTTAAAAACCGCCAAATTCAAGCCATTGTTCACCATAATCATGCATGGCTAAGAGGTAGAGCCCTCAACAAAATGTGGCTTAACCTTCATGGTATACAATTCACTGGGTGGGTCACATGGTCCATGTGACCCATGGCGAAGTGCTTTGGAGCATGTGTAGATCGATGCTAGAGATTCACTAGTGAGCATATGATGGGGATCCAAAAGCGGATCCCCCATCTTCTCCATACCAAATGAGGTCAAGCCCCCACATACGATTTATCGGGTGGAAATGACACAAGGTTGTTGCATTTAAGTGATGAAACTAGTAACGGAACCATGAACGTGGACCCCTTAGTGCTGTCACAGGGAGGAGGGGAGGTTCGTTATAAATTGGAACCGTTGATTTTGTGACTTCCCTCCATTATTAGATCAATCTGTTGAGGACCAATGAAGTCACCCCAGACCTCGTTCCCCGAAGATTTTGGATGGAGCACCTGGTAGGACCGTTGAGGTTAAGGTCTTGAGATGACGCGACACGTGGCCCTGTTTAGTGGAATTAGTGTTGTAGGGTGTGAATGTGTTGGTGTATGGGTAAAAAGGATGTGGAAACCCTCAATGCGAGGTGTATAATGCCATGTATCCCAAGAGGGAGGAGGTTTTAGCTAGGAGCAGTGCCATGACCTATTAGGATTTAACTCTTGAGGTGATGTAGCCATGGAGGGCCCGTACCTACTTAGCCTACCTATGCCTATGTGTAATTGTTCATTGGTTTGTAAGGGTAGGGAATATGAGTGGATCGACAAATGCCATGCAACCTATGACATGGACAACCACGTGGGCACCACAGGGTAGATTTGATGATGTGGCATAATCTGAATGACTAATATTTGAATGGCCATATCTTTGGATCTAAGAGTTAGGTCAAAGAAAATTTTATCTCGTTGGAAAGGTCTAGAGAAGACGGACATAATGGCATTATCCATTTTAATATTTGAGGAAGTAACAAAATGTCAAAAAATTTAGACCCCATTTCCATAATTGGACCTTAGGGATTGGGTCAACATAGTAACTTCCTCCTTTTGACCTTAGTTAGGACTGGGGTTAGTAGGTGGTATGTTAAAAATTGGTATCAAAGATTCTAGGTTCAACACTTGGACTAGAAGGGCATCATTGTAGAACTAATAAATGAGGGTTTGACATTGGACTGTTAGGTCCCTGTACTACTAGTGTAACCCCTTATTTTTATTATTGCAACCCCCTTATTGTATTATTTTTCCCATATATTCCCCATGTTGTTATTATTATGCCCCATATAAGCCCACTATTCTTATTTGAAATTAATATAAAAAGAATTATAATATGGAACAAGGGGGGTCAAACCTACTATAAAACTTAAACAAACAATTTAAAATTACATTTATTTAATTAGACCTTTATAACCCTGCCCTCAATCTCTAATCGAAATTATATTAGATGATATGTTATCAATAATTACTCAAGTGGTTCAAATGTCTAACCACCTTGATGAAGTACAAATGAGGGAGAGGGTTATGAAGGCAGGCAGATAATTCTACAAAGAGAGGTATGCTAAGTCTTTTTGTTATTCATCCCTCCTAATTACAAATTCTCTGTGAGGTACAAGAGACTAAACCTACAGGTGACAACAAATTACTTTCGAAGGGAAGATATTGTTCATGAGAAACTCCACTCACCTATTGGACATATTACTTCTTTCTTTCTTTTTTTCCTTTCTTTTTTTTTTTGATATATTAATTGTTGTTTAAAGGCTTTATTTTTATATAATCAGTGCTAACAACTATTGATTTTGTAGATAAATGGGTTATCCGCTTTATATCAAAGCATACGAAGGTGATTTTGAAGGTTGTTCCACTTTTTTCTTTTCTTTCCTGAATTTATGTATATGGTTTTGAGTATTGCGGAATTTTAGAATTTGATTTGGTCAGTGGTTCTTCACAGGGACTTTCCTTTATAGTTCTGATGTACTCATAGAAACTTTTATTAATAAAATCAGCCTTGTTTCATCTGTATTTTTTGTGCATATTTCTAGAAAAAATTTAAATTTTTGGCAATTTTGTCTTCTTTATTGCAATTTAACGCAATTGAGGCTTTACAGTGTTTGAGACCCTAAAAAGTATTAAAACGCTGACTAGTTTGTTGTTTCTTATGTTTAAATTTCAATACATCTACACAGAATTTATATGTTTATTTACACTTCTACACTTTTCTAAAGCTTCCAACATCACTTTGTGTATACTTTATTTTTATTTTTCATTTTATGTTTAAATCATCATGTAAATAATCATCCAAAATTTAAAAGAAAATATAAACCCTGTAAATGCCTCTTTAATTCATCACATCATAGGGCATAAAACTTTTGGCAATCTTGTCCCACTATTTCACTTTCCCTAGTGAGATTTCACTTGCCCTAGTTTTGGTGACCATACTAGGGAGTCATTGGTTCTTTAGTCATTTCAATCCATGACTATTGAATCTTTTGAACAACCTAACCTTGGTTTCTAGATTCGTGATAAAACGAGCATCACTCACTCATTGCTTGATTTTATTCTCCAAAATGCTAATTTTAATGAAGAGTGTGTGATAAAGTGGGCTATCATTTCCCGAGATATTGGATTAGAAGAATGAAGGGGGGCTTTGAGAAGACGAATATATTAATGTGAGCACCCTCATCATTTGTAATATTTTGAATCAAGATCATTGTTGGGTGTTCAAATTTTCTTTGATTAATGACCATCCATTATGATCAATGACTCAGTCTCATTCATTAGTTAAATGATTAAAGTAACATATCTAATTCATTACTCAATTATATCCTAAATAACACACCTACTATTTAACAATTGAATCATGATTGGTGTGTTATTGTTCTTGAGATTGATGTAGTTGATGAAAAAGAATCCCTAAACAATCAATGTCGTGAACATGAGCGTTAACAACCCCCACGTCAGTAATTTTCGCACAATTAGCGAACCCTTATCTTCTATAAGACTTATAGGTGACAACTCGAAGTATGCCCCTATAGGGGAAATCCAAAGATGCAAGGCTATCTTAGAAGTCAAAGCTTGTAAACATTTTTTCCATAGTTTAACTAGTTCATCCATAATTACCTCTCCCACTAAAAGAATCATGTTTGAAACCCATTCATCCTCTCGATTTGATTCATCTAGAACCCAAGGATCTAGTTCCTCTAGCTTGTTTTCATCAAGTTCTGGTTCAACAATCTCTATTGGACCAATTTTCTCGTCCTTTATACCTATTCAATCAATAATTGATTTGACGAAATCATCCATAAATATGGTTTGTTCCAATTTAAGGAAGATTGTAATAATACTCCTTGACATGTTCAATCGCCATTGAAATTGGCACCTACCAACACTCCTCTTCCTAAATTTAAGGAATTTCTACCCAAATTTTATGCTAATGGGACCATCACAACAAATGAGAATCTGATTGCATTTTATAACGATTTCCACAATATTTGGGAAAATGATAATGATACATGCATAAAATTATTTGTAAACTCTCCTCAAGGTAAAGTTGCCACAAACTTTTTTGAGTTACCTCCCATATCCTTCTCGACTTGGGAGGAGCTTTGCTACTAGTTTAAGTTCACTTATGGACAACCTAGAAACCTTATTGATCTCTTATTTGATTACAGAAATGTCTCTTTATTCAAAGGAGAAACCATTAAATCTTTCAATTTGCATTTCTCCAAATTATACAATCAAATTCCATAGGTTATACGCCCTCAAAACTAGGTAGCTATGATGCAATCCTATAGTGTGGTGCCTTAGGCATATCACCATTGTCTAGAGGAAAAGAATGTCATGAGCCTTGATTCTTCATTACAAACTTTCTTAGAGTATGAAGAGAAGCTCCATAGGATAGGCTTTCCTTTAGAAATTCAATCTAATTAGTTTGACATGTCATCAATTCTTTCACTCATGCAAGACATGAGTAGTAGATTGATTTCTTATGAAAGGAAGCTTAATACCTAGTCTCAAACTAAACCTTCATGTTCTACTCTTATTCATGTTGCTTAACACGTTTATCAATTGTATTCCCTTTTCACTCGCTTGTGATGTAAATTTTTCGAACAATACCACAATTAAAAGACTTGTCCAATCAAAATCAATGCAAGGGAAATAATTTTTGGTAAGAAACCTAATCCCTCCATGGAAACCCTAGATTGGGTAGATAGTGAAGAAGTCCTAGCTATCGAAAAAATAGGTTCCTCTAGGGCTCATAATGCAAAGAACCAAGCTTCCAAACAGCATGAAAATACAAAATTCTCGAGCTCCTCAATCTCACAGTCACTTGTAAATACCACTCATTCTTTCCAAAATGTACATTCTTCTTCCCCATCTCCTTCTTCAACGCTACCAAAATTTGGCATTCTTAAGCAGATGTCCAACATTAAATATGATTCCTCCCTACTTGATATGTCATATATACCTAAACAATAGAATAAATTTAAGGTTTCCTCGAGGGCAAGGTACTCACACCTATTAACACCCTCAAAATCCAATTTGAAAAAGAGGACCGTCAACAAAATGTCCTTGTTGTTCATAGTCCATCAAATCCCCTTCAAAATCTTCCTTTCTATGTCTCCATGAAAATTCATGACAAGATAGATCATTACTACTTGGTCAATGGAGGCTTGGGGCCAAATTTCATGCCTAAGGTCATAATGGAGGAATTAGGTCTATAATGCTCCAAGGATACCCCGAGAAAAATCATTTCCTATAATAATTATTTACAAGAAAGAATCAGCCAAATAAAGGACATTACCTTAGTTGTATGCACTCATCCCAATATAAGAACAACCTGCAACATAGAATTCATGTACATGTCAGTGTCTAATTATTCTAGCAATTTAGGTAGAGATTGGAAGGTCCAGTCGATGGATACATTTCACTCGATGGTACACATATGAGCTTACCCAAAAAAAGGTAAGAATATAATTGTCTTTAGGGAAGGTCGTATCTCACCATACATTGAACGTCTACCTCAACCTCATGTCAATTATGTGGAAGAGGGAATTGGAATCTATTCACTCTTCACTAAAGATGAGATACCTCCCCCTTCTGAGATTCATCAAGATGATCAACTTTGGCACATGCACTTTGATGGAGCTTCCTACAACAAAGGAAATGGAGCAGGAGTTGTCTTTTCCTCTCCCATTGGGAAAATGCATCAACTTTCATTCAGAATGGAGTTCCAATGAACTAATAACATTGTTGAATTTGAAGCTTTTCTTTTGGGAATAGAGCAACCTTTGGCCATAGGATGTATACATTTGATCGCTTTCGATGATTCACAACTCATTGTCAACTAGATTAAGAAAATATACTTTCCTATAAATAAATTCATCAAGAGGTATACCAATACTTCTTGGGAAAATATCCTTAAATTTTTAGCCTTCAACATCCTCCGTGTTAAAAGGGAACTCAATTCCTTCACAGATTTATTAGTTGTTTTCGTTACCAGTCCCTCTCGACAAATATAACCTGAAAGGCCTAATTGTATTTTCCAATATGTTTATATGCTTCACCTCCCAAGACGAGGAATATTGGTAGGTATTTTCAGATTACTAAAATATTTGTGCCTTTTTTCAAAATCATCCCTTAGAGAAGAGTGAGATCATATCCTTAAAAGATAATAATTTTCCAACTGAACTTTCACTTTTAGAGAGTTCTTTCTCACCCAGTGAGTCTTTAGTTCAAAGAAGAAACATAATGAAGGGTCTAAACGGAAAGTTGGGAAAACAATATCGATAAACATTAGAGCCCCATATGATCCAAATATATTGCAAGTAGGGGCCCAATGTACCGAACAAGAAAATGAAAAATTCATAAGTTTTTTCAAGGAATTATCCAATGTAATTGTCCTGTATTATAAAGACCCTTGTTGTTTCGATTGTGGTATAATACAACATGTTATGCCCATTAAGGGGGATGCCAAACTAGTTAGGTAAAGACAACGACTAGTCAATCCAGCTCTTGAGGCTACAATTAGAAAAGAATTGAATAAGTTATTACAAGCCCAAATCATTTTTCTAGTTAAATATTTAGAGTGGGTGGCCAAGTTGGTCCCTATGAGGAAAAATAATGGTGGAATATGTTTATGGGTTGATTAGCATTCGTTGAATAAAGAAAGTATTGAAGATAATTTTCGTTTTCCTAACATGGACCAAATCTTGCAACTGGTGGCAAGTTCTCATATGGTGTCTATTCTTGATGGTTTTTCTGGCTATAAGCATATTTGCATCAGGAAGGTTGACATATATAAAACCACCTTTGCCTATGAACGTATGGCTTCGGCCTTATTAATGTAGGTGACACCTTCCAAAGTGATATGTAGTTAGCCTTTGATGACCTCATTGGGGATATCATTCAAATTTACCTCAATGGTATGATTGTGTATTGCAAGTGTTGCAATGATCATTTTCAGCGTTTAAGAAGAGTTTTCATTAGGTGCAAAATATTTGGCATATCGTTGAATCCAAAAAAATATGTTTTTGGTGTTACTATTGGTAAGATTTTATGTCATATCATATTAGAAGTTGGCATTAACATTGATCCAGATAGGGTTAAGGTAAGAAAAAATATCCCCCCCCCCTTCTAATTCCAATAAATAAATTCAATCTTTTATAGAGAAGGTAACTTTCCTTTGCATTTTCACAAATGACTTTGCTAAGATCACTAAACCCATTCATAATATCACGAAGCAAGATTGTGCATTTAAATGGGATGATTATGCCCGACAAGCGTTCCTTTCTATCAAAGGAAGCCATTGCTCCTACACCTGTATTGGAAAAACCTGATTTTAATAAATAATTCTCCATATATACTAATGTCATAGAGGAACCCATATTTTGGTGTCCTCATGTAGAAAAACGATCAAAACATGGAACACCCAATCACTTTCATGAGTCAAAGCCTCTCTAACAATGAATTTAAGTATTCTTTTATTAAAGGCATGCTTTCACTATGGTTAAATTGATTGAAAGATTTTGACACTACATCTTAGGAAAGAATACAGAGGTAAGAGTTCCTTTACCTGTTATTAAGTTGTTATTATCGCATACCCATCTTTCAAGAAAACCAGCTCATTAGCTTTCCAAAATTCAGAAACATGATTTTTCAATCACCACTACAAAAACAATCAAGGGGCGCAATTTAGCTCTTCACTAGGCTCAATATCCTAAGCCATGTGAATAAAAAAATGAAAATGAATCCCTTTCAACTCTTTTTTTAATCAATGAACAACATATAGATGTAGAATATCACCCAGCGTGTAGGGATATAATCTATTATTTGCAGAATAAAAAATTCCCTTGTCATTTTGACAAATTTCAACAAAGAATATTACATTTAGAATTGTCCAAGTATTTGATCCTTAACAATAAACTCTTTCTCAAATATTTTAATGGATAATGCTACATTGCATAGACGATGAATTTTTTGATGAAATCTAGGTATTATATCATGGTTCCACTCATGGAGGCATGCAGATTGGTGGCCATTTTGGTGCCAAATCCACTGCATATAAGATTTTAAGATATGGCTATTATTGGCCAACAATCTTCTCAGATTCTTGTAAGTATGTGCAAAGTTGTAAAGAATTCCAACAAGCTACTAATAAGGATAAAAAAATTTCCATGCCCCTACAAACAATTATTCATGATTTCCCTTTTTATAAATGGGGCATGGACTTCATAGGTCCAATAAATACACCCTCATCTGTAGGGCACATTTTTATTCTCGCTTCCACCAACTACTTTACAAAGTGGGCAGAATAGTACCATTAAAGAATGCTTAGGATGAGCAAGTTATTGAATTTATTGAGAATGATATCTTATCTCGTTTTAGCATACCATTAGATATAATCAAAGATAACAGACCATCTTTCATTTCTGTGAAATTCACTAAATTCTATAATAGATACAAAATCAAGCATTCTACTTCCTCTTCTTACTACCCGCAAGGTAATTGACAAGCGAAATCCATGAATAAAAATATGATTCATATTTTGAAAAGGATCGTAAACGATAAACCAAGAAATTGACGCAATTTGTTAAAGTATGCCCTGTGGGCTGATCACACAATTGTCAAATCCAGTACCAATGCTAATCCTTTCCAACAAGTGTATTGGCAAGATGTAATCATGCTTGTTGAGCTTGAATTAAACTAATTATGTCTTGCCCTATAGAATGAGGAACTCAATTCCATTGATATTCCTCAAAGAGTGTTATCCCTACTGGTATTGCAAGAGAAACATAACCATTCTCCATTTAATCTTAAAAGCAGAGGAAAACAATAAAGAAATATTTTGATAACATATAAAAATATGTTGACTTTATTGTTGGTCAAAAGGTGTTTTTATGGACTCTGGACATGTAGAGAAGGGTAACCATTATAATTTTCAGAAATTATGGATTGGTCCTTTTAAAATCACTATAATTGTCAATCCAAATTCCTACATGTTAAAAGTCAAAGTTGATTGTGTCATGTTCTACACTACGAATTTCTCACATCTCAATCCATATGTAGAGGTCATACAATATTAAATATTCAAACGTCATTTACACTCTCATGTAAATATTTCTTTGGTTTTCTTGTTTTTGCTTAATTTGTTGTAGTTTCTGTTTTTAGTTTTATTTTTGTTGATTGCTTTTCACTTTCATGTTACAACCTTTATTTTTTTGAGTATTATGTTTCTTTCTTCTTAATAACATTACAAAATTGTGTTTCCACCTATTTTTTTAAAAAAAAAGGCTAATATATGTCTTCATTTGAGAACAATTGAGAATTATTTGGATAACAACATCTTCTCAAATATAATGTGTCTTAAAGATTTACTTCTCTAACCGTATTTATGTGTTGACATCTTCAACCTTTCATCAGCAAAAAAACTTAATACAAGAGAGAGTAATCCTTCCCTTTATCAAAGAGTTGGATTGTGAAGAAGCTTTATCTAACCTTATCTTTACCTGCAATAAGTCACCCCTGGTGATGTCTTCTTTGCCCCACTTCTCTCATCCCTTGCTTCTTGTCCCCTAATGATAGCTTGCATCCTACTTATTTGCAGTAGAAGCTATCAATTCTTTTACCAAAGTATCTGGGTTTGAGTTCGCAATATACAAACCACCCTGTGGAGTTGCCAAAGTTGATGGACATCAATACAAAAAAATTGCAAGCCATTGTGAGTGGCTTCCCACCTCTTTAATCAAATAGATCAAAAACACAAATTCTGAAATATGATAAAAAATAATATAAAAAAATCTTGAAATTAGTAGGTGGGACCCTACCTTTTGAAAATCCTCTACCATCTACATAAATATATGACGAATGCATGCTTAAAAAAAATCCATATCAGAAGGTTCCTACTATGTTTTCTTTTGAAGTAAATAAGTTTTGGTATTACACCCATACAATGCCATTTTATGTGTTTGTACATGTATTTTCTCACAAAAAATGCAAAGGGTTTAAGTTCCAATTTTCTAATGTTTCATGATATATATATATATATATATATATATATATATGTATATATATATATATATATATATATATATATATATATATATATATATATGTATATATATATATATATATATATATAGAGAGAGAGAGAGAGAGAGAGAGAGAGAGAGAGGAATCTTAACAACAAGCATATCATATATCATATATTTTCATGTGGCTCAAAGTATGTTACAACAGTGGGAATACTCACACCCTGATAGTCTTATATACATACCATGATATTTTATTATCATAGTCTCGACCTAATGGATAAGATGGGTGTGAAGGGTTTTATGGTGCAATATGTATATCGTCGGGACTATGTTTTTTCTTTAAGGTATCATGGGCATTTTATGAAGGATGAAAAGTATGGTTTTCAAAATAAATGAGTTTGTTGTAACCTCAAAGGTCATTTCTCTATGCTCGGACCATATGATTCTATTATACATATTGTATTTGAAAATTTCTTACATGGCGAAACAAATTAAAAATGGTAGCGACTTCATATACTTATATTACAGGTTGTCGTTGAAATACGTGGAAGTGGATTTAGGTTTTAAACATGGTTTTTAAACTAACTACATGTAGTACATGAATATTTAGTTCTCTATAATATTGGCATCATATCATATATCTTAGTGATTGTAGATGATATTGATACACAATGTCGATATGGTTGTGACAAGAAATATATCAATTGATCTGATAATTGGTTTGTATATGGTATCTCTAATGGGGTTAGCTCACTTATCCTTGAAAATTTCCAGCAGAACGTAAGCTTAATGCCTTGTAACTACCTATGCTCCATGTTTTAGATGCAATGTTCATTTCCCAAGTTTTTCATGTACTAGAAAATATTGTTTCCTCCACCTGATGGCACAATGTATCAATTGTTTTAATGTCATTAAAATTGTCATGTGAACTCCCTCATTCGATTTGTTTTAAATCTATCATCCTGGTGTTATCTCATTTGTGAATTATGGAACTAAACCATGACATGGAATTATATCTCACATTATGTATCAGCCCGCATTACAACTCACCAATCCAAGTCACCATTCCCTACACCAAAGTTTATACCACCATTTAATCCTCACCTATGTCAGTAGCCTCATCCTTTGCATGCCATATTTCACTCTTTTGCAATTTTAGGGAGGTATTTTCACTCTCAGTTTGTGTTTTCAATTATGCTGCAAGAATTTGGTAACCCCTACTCAAGACTAAGAAAGGGAGGCGAATTTTGGTTCCATCATAGCGTTTCTGTTGAGAAATACAGGGGAAGAAAATTAAGTGATCTATCTTAGTTTGATAACTTCTTGTGATGTATTTTTACTTATATTGATTAGCTTCTTTTTTCACTTGATTATAATTAGTGTTATTATCATCAAACAATTGTCAAACCATAAATAACAATGACACAAGAGGATACAAGATATAGGCTATCATCCAGGGCCAAAGCCTCTCTTGTTGGGAGGAAAACCCACAAGAAATATTCTCTTCCTATAGAACTTTGATTGATGAATTCCAAGACCTATGACCCTTGACCTAGACCCCCCCAAGACCAATTCAAACTTCTTGTGGATGAGCTCCTCTTCGAAAAAGTCAACGATAATAAAATTAGCCTTCTAATAGTTGCTTGCTTCCTCGTCAACCTCAATTTCATACCTGCACTTTAGATTGTGATTCTCAACCCTCCTACAACAACCCTACCTTGCACATGTGACAGAAATATGGTGAACATGGTTTCTATTCTCCTTTTCTTGGGCAACAATTCGGCTTGAATATAGATGCTTCTTTAACCCTTCGTTTTTCTTCTTAACTTGACTATAATTTTGTTTCATTGTAGGTGTGATGATGCCCTAGATATAGTCCGCATGTGTGAGAGATTACCCAAAATAGACTTCAAGAAATATGACTTCTTCTTCGTTTTGTCTTCTCCTTTATTCGTTGATTCTTCTAGTGTTTTCTGTTCTTTTAATTGAGCTACTTGTGATGCTTGGATTCCATTCAAGGTGGTTGAATATCCTCATATATATAGGCTTGATGTCCTAGCTTATAGGCCAATTTGTCACTATCTCTAGGTTGACTTGTCTCGGAACATTATGACAAGGTCATGGAGGGTCTTCCATACATGACAATGGCTCAATTGATTTGTAGACTCCATGAGATATTAACAATATGTAACATGCTCAAAAGGGTCTTCCATACATGACAATGGCTCAATTGACTTGTAGACTCAATGACAAGACCTAGAAGCATGCAATGGGTGCTTGACCTATAAATCAAATAGCCTTGAGCATGAAACCCATGCCTCAAGAAATAAAAATAATAATTTGTTTTTCTTTTTACAATAAATACATAAAATCATGATTAAAAATGTCATTATGCAAACCAAACCTAGTTACATATTTCAAAAATCCCTCTTAACTAGGGAGGTATTCATAATCTATGGAAGGTACTAGGACATTCTCAATCTGAAGAATTCTCATAAGAAGGGTCGGATTGGTAAGCTACCTCATAAGATACTCCCTTAGCTTATGCCAGAGCATCTCATCACATCAACCATCATTGTCACATAGCAAGGCCTTGACTAACAGTTCCATCTCTCCACAAGATTAGAGTACAAGGTTGGCAAGTCCAATGAGTGACAAACACCATCATCATTGTCTCTCAAGGCACATACCCCACCTGGGTGTTCACAGGGTATGCCTTTTCATGACAATTCCTATCTTCAAATAACACATCCTCAAGGAATTTCCTCTTCGACTACTCTTATTTTAGATTCCATACATCATCCTCAAAGAGTATCAGAATCAGTCTCTAATGATTACCCAATACTAAATTCTTTCTTCACAATATGAAGACAAGAATGATGTGTCTATCTCTCCCTATCAACTAGGGAAGATATATTCATTCCTATAAAAAGAATATACCTAAGCTCCCTCTTATCCAGGGACTTATCTAAACTCCCTCTCAACTAGAGACTTGTTACCAGTAGCTATCTTCTCTTTAATGGAGATCATGGTACTTCTAGTTTCTTATAGAGCTCCTCCTTTCCATGTCATGAATTCATATTCATCATTATGGAGCCTTCATCTTATAGTTTTTCTTCATATGGCATAGGCCATCCATCACATTCCTTCAACAATCCATAGTGTTGAATCGTCAGTCATGTCATCCTTCTTTTCATCAAAAAGTGATCTTTCGTTCCACATTTGGATTTTTGTCACATGGCTATCTCTTCCAAGTCATGTTCTTTTCAGAATCTTCTATCCATTCCCATGAGTACTAGTTCTAGGTGGCATCTACAATTGTCTTCTAGTAGCCCCATTTTAACCAACCAGATTCAAAATTCAAAATCAACATCAAATAAAAGTTACCTTTTTATGATGTCCTTTCATCATGACATCTTCTTGCTTACATCATTAACATTCTGCACATTCATAAACACATCTCCAAGACTCTAAATGTCAAGGGTCTCCTTCATTTATAGACTTTTTTAAGATATGCATACCTTCCTCATGGAGATGTCATACCAGATCCTTCTAGTCATCGAATGTTGATTCCTTATCATATGTGACCATAGTTGCAACTTTTTCGTGAATCTTTCTTCCTTCCCCCACATATTGTACCCCAAGAACTTCTATACATAGTTCCTTCATCTTTTCAACCACTTCATGTTCCATATGAGGACATATTATGTTGAATTCATCTTATCAATATGTGAACAATGGAATGTGCTTTCATGCATATTTATAAAGGAACAGATCCTCCCTTTTCGATCATTCTCATGAGATAGAGCATTCGACCATTCTATATGCAACTATATGGTGACATGACTTAATCTACCAAATACATGAATACATACCTCTTTTCTTCTTTTGGTTATCTAGACTTTCTTTATCAACTTCCTTTCCTTGCTTGAAAGTACTTCAACCATGTTTCACTCTTATGCCATCATACCATCATCCTTATTAAACAAAGGAACCCACACAAGGTGGAATGTAGACCATTAGTGAGACATTTTCTTCTTCCAAGTAGAGGTGAAACTTATAATGAAGATCTTAGTGGAGGATCTTGATTATCCTCTTTCTGTGAATGCTCCTTCCTATAGATGATGCATGATGATTTATGTCTATGTTAGATGAATTTATTCCAATCATATTACTACTTCGGTACCATCATCATGATTGCTAAAATCATGTAGACTTTTGCTTCAGTTATCCTTTCAATCTTCTATAATGATGTCATCAGATCTTTCTTTGTTTCAATCGTATGCTTCTAATAATATTCCACCTTCTACTAAGATGCATCTTGTCATAATTCTTCTCATCTTGACTGCCATGGTAGAGGTCTTTTCACCTCCTACTTCTCCTTGCTATGCATCTGAGAAACCTTAATAGTGAATATCTATCCCTTTGGATTTCTTCTCATCAGGTTCTTCCACTTCTTTGGTGATATGGGCTTCATTCCTTTCTTTCCTTTTCTTTTTGTCCTTCTTGAGTTTAGGACAATATCTCTTGTAATGCCCATATTCCTGATAGCCATAGCATTGGATCTTTGATATATTGATCTTCTTAGTTTTCTAAGGACCAAACTTCCCAAAATTTCTTTTTCTTTTGGCCATGGAAGCAAATACTTGAACTTGTTTGTTTGATCCAACATTGCTTTTTGCCTTCAATCTGGTTTCTTCAATCTTACATAATGACCATAGTTCATTGAATGGGGTATCTTCCTTCTTTCCATAAATGCTTGATACGAAGTTGCCCCATTCCTAAAGTAGTGCATTGAGCACAACTATGGTCATTTCTTTATCAGACATTATTTCCCCAAACTCTTGCAATTGGTCTCTTATTTGTGAGACCCTCATAAAGTATGAGGCTATTCCTTATTATTTTTATATCTTCATCTTGTATAGATCAGTTCTAAAAGATATGACTTCTCCAACAGTGCTTATGGAGAACAATTCTATTAGCTTCTCATATATTTCTTTTGATGTCTCCAACTTTTCTACATAAGGAATGAGGGGATGTTTGATGGATTCTATAAGGATCCTTTGAGCCCTTATTTCCCCTTCCATATATTTCGATAGTGCTTGAGATTATTATTGTGATGGTTTGGAGACCTTACCATTGACAGGACCAATAACTTCATTCTCTATGAGGATCAAATATGTCCTCTTTTTCCATGCAAGGAAGTTTTATGACCCAACCAATTTTTTTCTCTCCTTGAAAAATGAAGTCATTTTGATATATTCAGGCATATATATAAAGATACTTACTTTTCAAGTGAATATGCTCCTTTGATGGTGATATCTTTAACTTGATGCTTTTCTTGATTTTGATGATGATAACTTCCTTGAAGATGACAATACTTCTTCTAAATATGTCCTTCTTCCAATATTCTTGAGATGTGATCTTTTCTTCAAAGAGAGGGAGATCACCTTGTTTCTTTTGATGATTATGGTAATGCTTCTTCATGCTTCCCTTTGATGTAGAGACTTCAATATGCTTCAATGTGTAGGCATTCTTTCTTTAAGTGGATGTAGGGTCCTTGAAGTCTTCTTTGATATTCCTTTCTTCAAAATGATGATTAGATTAGTCCTTTGATGATTTCCTTGTGTTCGGCCCTTTTGTATCCTTTCTTGATAGTTAAATGTCCTCTTTGATCCCTTTTGATGGTCCTTCTTCAAGCTTACTTTCCTTGTCTTGTCACCTTAGCTCTAATTCCATGTTGAGAAATATAGGGGCAAAAAATTAAGTGATTTATCTTACTTTGATAACTTCTTGTGATGTATTTTTTCTTATCTTTATTAGCTTCTTTTTTCACTTAATTATAATTAAGGTTCGTATCATCAAGTATCTACTAAACCATAAAGAACAATGAGACAAGAGGACACAAGATATAGGTTATTAGCTAGGGCTAAAACCTCTCCTGATGAGAGGAAAACCCACAAGAAATTTTCTCTTCTTATAGAACTTCAATTGATGAATTCCATGACCTATGACCCTTGACCTAGACACCTCCAACGCCAAGTCAAACTTCTCACAGATGAGATCCCCTTCCACAAATTCAACGATAGTCAAATTAGTCTTCCAACTATTGCTTACTTCCTTTTCAACCTCAATTTCAAACTTTCACTTTAGACTGTGTTTCTCGGCCCTCCCGCAGTAACCCTACCTCGCATATGAGACAAAAATATGATGAAGATGGTTTCTATTCTCCTTTGCTTGGGAATTCATTCTCTCTCCAACAATTTGGCTTGAATATAGATGTTTTTTTAACTGTTCGTTTGACTTCTTAACTCAAATGTAATTTTGTTTCACTCTATGTGAGATGATGCCCTAGATACACTCTACACATGTGAGAGATTACCCAAAACAAACCTTAATAAATCTAACTTATTCTTTGTTGTGTATTTTTCTTTATTCATTGAGTCTTCTAGTGTTTCATGTGATGTTGATCGAGTTACTTGTGATGCTTGGATTCTAGTAAAGGTGGTCGACTAGCCTCATATATATAGGCTTCATGTCCTAGATTATAGGTTGACTTGTTACTGTCTCTAGACCAACTTGACACTTGGAAAGTCTCACTTGTCTTATAGAATTATGACAAGATCTTGGAGGGTCCTTGACTCTATTTTTGACTCAAATAGTTTTTCTTTATAATATGTAACATGCCCAAAAGTGTCTTTCATACATGACAATGACTCAATTGACTTGTAGACTCAATGACAGGCCCTAAAAGCACTCAATGGGTGCTTGACCTATAAATCAAATTAATTTTTTTTACAATAAATACATAAAATCATTATTACAAATGTCATTATGAAGACTAAACCTAGTTACACATTTCAACATTTTCTCCCAAAGGAATAATGTTTTCTCCCTATCATGCTAATGTTATCAATTATGTCTTAATATGCTATTCCATACATTGATGAAATCATGGTTGCTCTGAGTTTTCAATCCCTGCACCACCCTCTCCTTGTGTCCAGTTTACAATTGCTTGGTGTAGTCATAGAGCTTGTCTGAAATTGTATTCTCCTACATATTTGATAAATACCACAAAGACTTAATACATCTTGTTTGCTCATAAAAAAATTCAAACCTGCTTTCATGCAAGGCAATGTTTTTCTTTTATTTTCCTCCCAGAGTTTGGCTCTTCAATTGTTTGCTCACTTGGTGCAAGGCCTTGAGGATTATCCTCGGGCACAAAAGCAATCGACATTCTCCTGTGAAATATTAGGATAAATTCTTACTTCCTTATCACGTCGAATGATTAAAGAACAGGGTCTATCTATTGCGAAACCAAAATTTTTGTCCCATGTCTAAATTCTGGTTATACAAAGAAAAATCAACATGGCTACATTTGTTCAACCATTTACAAGTATATTTTTGGAAAAAACCATGTCGTATTCACCCATTTTCTTTTACCAAATTGTGTCCATATGTTACATAACTATAAGTTTGGATTTCAATTCCAGAGTTAATACTAATGGGGTTCATTACAAAATTCGCTAAACAAAACCCTAAAAAGTGATTAATTGACTTATTTGTTCGTCCATGGGAGCCTTTGAGACTTCATGGTCTCAAGCACAAAAGCATGAGACATGGTTGCTGCCCTAGGTATTTGTTTCTTTTGTATAAGTGGACTGGGAAAAATTGGTCTCTCTAGTTATGCCAAAACATTCGATACTATAATTTTTTATATGTGTGTTTGTCAAAAATGGTTATATTCCATCTCTGTTGACTTAAATTAAAAAAAAGGCACACGTTTCTTTTCCATAGAAATTAAAACATTAATTTCACAATTCATGGCCACATCTCGTTCAAATGAATGGCTTTCTCTTACCCTGAGTCAAATGTTATGAATTAAAATCTTGCTCGTCTGCAGCAAAGTTGGGTCAATATGCTCTGATTTTTGTATTTATGTCATCACTGTTTTCTACAAGGAAAAGTTTTGTTTGTCCTGATATTTGTGGAAACCCACATCACACATTATATTCCTTCATATTTCATATATAACATTTTTGGTTCACTTCTAGACATGAATATATGAAACCCTTACACTCGCGTTAAAGTTTTTCCCCTATTCAGTGTCTACAAAACAAAAACAAAAAAATAGAGTTCGACTCCTCCAATCCTTTCTCTTATCAAACATTGTTACATATACATACATCATATCCTCTGAAAATCATCAAAGGAGTCTCTAGTTATTTTTTCCTTGCACATTTTGATGTTATATCAACTCGATAGACATGCCAAGCAACTTCCCTTTCCTTGCAAATTATCTTCCTATGTGTGTTTTTTCCTCAGGTAATTGATTAATTTATTAATGATGGAATGCATTATTTTTCTATCATCTACAAGTAAATTTTACATTCATGATTACAGTATGATTTTCTTCAACAGAAATCAATGCAAAGGAAGAGGAAACAAAGATAGGAACCGAGGGATAAGAAGAGAAATCAGGCCCAATGTGTCATCTCATTTTGATGGGGGTTTAGAGGAACTTAGGTAGTTTCTTCAAACTTGCATAGTGAACCTCATTGGCCAACCTATTGCTTATTTGACTGCAAACTTTGTACACCTCCTTGTTTTCAATATACCAAGCATTAGTATCCTTGTGCCACCTCACATCTCTGAACATATTGCAGTCCTTGCCAATGATGGATGGCAGGATGTTGTCTAAGCCCAACCACTACGGCCCACTCCAAGTTAGCCTACAATATCATAACTTCCTCCTCTGTGTCCTCCTAAAGTAAATGTATCACACCATCCATAGTCAGTGGCCTCTTGCATTTTGCATACTCCGTAATCAAAAACTCATCCTTCCAACGCAACTTATCAATCTCAACCCTATGATGCCTAACCATCGAGGCACATTACCATATTAGTGCAGCTTGTTGCACAATCCTCTAAACATGATAGTAAAACCCTACAACCTGTTGATAGTGATAAGAAACAAAAGGCCCAATTTACCTTATTGGATTCTTCTCATGGTTCCTCTCACTCAGTGACATCTCACCCTCACTAGGAAGAACAACAAGACGAAAGTGATCCATCCCATAAATTGAACTGGTGTTTTTAGTATGATATACATGTGGATGTTATTTATTTCCTACTACTGTTTGGTTTATATTGCACTGGTTTACATGGAAATGTGGTAGTTTTTTGTGTATATGTGGATATTTATTACAACGCTTACTTATATGATGGTTTTGTTGGAAAATTTGTTATGACGCACATATTATGTTTTGAGACAAGGATATGTTTTGAGAATCTGTTATGATGCACATTTTTATACATGGATCATTATTATTATGGACAGACAAGATGACTTTAGGGAGGCACAAGGAAGTTTTTCTGTTGTCAACTAATGATATTTATTCCAACGTTCATATGATAGAATGATGATATTTTTATGGAGACTATACTTTGATGTCTGATGATATTCATTCCAGCTTTAATTTACATGACTAATGGTATTATTTTATGTTATACACATAACAACATGGCTATTTTATGTGCCATTATATGACATGCATATTTTGTGCTTCATATTATTCTAATTTGAAAGTCATATAAAAATACTTATATATGGAACAAGGGGGGTCCCACATACTATAAAACTTAAATGAACAAATTTAAAATTACACTTATTTAATTAGACCTTTAGAACCCCACCCTTAATCTCTAATCAAAATTAGACTAGAGGATATGTTATAATTAATTACTCAAGTAGTTCAACTATCTAACCACCTTGATGAAGTATAAATAAGGGAGAAGGTTATGAAGGCAGGGAGATAATTCTGCAAAGAGAGGTATGCACTAAGTCTTGTTGTCATTCATCCCTCCTAATTACAATTTCTCTGTGAGTTACAAAAGACTGAACCTATAGGTGACAACAAATCACTTTCGAAGGGAAGATATTGTTCATGAGAAACTCCACTCACCTATTGGATATATTACTTTAAGTAACTTGTTTTTTGGATATAATAATTGATGTTTGGAGGATTTATTTTTACATAGTCAGTGCTAAAAACCATTGATTTCGTAGAGAAACAGGTTTTCCACTTTATATCAAAGTATTTGAAGGTGTTTTTGAAGGTTGTTCTGTTTTTTTCTTTTCTTTCCTGAATTTCTGTATATTGTTTCGAGTATTGCAAATTTTTAGAATTCGATTTGGTCAATGGTTCATTGCAGGGACCTACCTTTATGGTTCTAATGTACTCCCATATATTTTTATTAATAAAATCAACCTTGTTTCATTTGTATTTTTTGTGCATACTTCTAGTCAAATTTTACATTTTTGGTAGTTTTTGTCTTCTTTAATTGCAATTTAACACAACTGAGGCTCTACAACTTTTGAGACCCTAAAAAGTATTATAATGTTAACTAGTTTTCTATTGTTTATGTTTCAAATTTAATACATTTACGCAAATTTTATATGTTTATTTACGTTTCCGCACTTTTCTAAAGCTTCAGACATCATTCTGTGTATACTTTATTGTTATTGTTCATTTTATGTTTAAATCATCCTGTAAATAATCATCCAAAATTTAAAAGAGAACATAAACCTTGTAAATGGCTCTTTAATTCATCACATCATAGAGCATAAAACTTTGGGCAACCTTGTCCCAATATCTCACTTTCCCTAGTAAGATTTGAGAATGTGATAGAGTGAAGTGTAAAAGCTTCCCTCCATCAAGAGGAGGTGGCTAATTTTATCTCCAAATGCGTAAAGTGCCAGCAAGTGAAGGTTGAATGTAAGCAACCAATTAGCTTGTTGCATCCTCTTCCTATAATGGAATGGAAGTGGGAAGTGATTTTGATGGACTTCATTACAGGGTTGCCAAGAACTTCAAAACAACATTATGAAATCATGGTAGTGGTCAACGAGTTGAGAAAGGTGGCTCACTTTGTAGTTGTTAAATCTACAAATTCAGCTAGTGAGGTGGGTCAAGTTTTCATAAAGGATATTATGAGACTGCATGGAGTTCCAAATAAAATTATCTCGGATAGAGATTCCAAATTCACTTTAAAATTTTGAAGAGAATTATTTGCAGGATTGGAAATAGATCTAGCAGTTAGCACAACATATCATCCTTAGAATGGCTGGTAAATAGAGAGAAAAAATAGAATTCCTGAATACATGCTAAGAATGTATGTAATGCATCAACCCAACAAGTGGGAAGAGTATCTTCTGCTTGTGGAATTTTCATACAACAATGCATATCAAGAGTTGCTAAGAATGAGCCCATTTGAATCACTTTATGGGAGGAATTGTAACATTCCTATCAGTGGGGCGATTCAGTGAATAGGGTCCTAATTTGGCTTGATATGTTGAAAGACATAGAGCAGGAAATGCAAACTAGCATAGAGTGCACAAAGATTTCAAGTAGGGGAACATGTTTTCCTACGAGTTAGACCCAAGAATATTTCCTTGAAATTTGGGTCCTATACCAAGGTGGCACCTCGATTTTGTGGGCCATTTGAAGTGCTTGAAAGGATAGGGCCAATGGCATATATGATAGAGTTTCCTCCATCAATTAGAGTGCATGATGTTGTCCATGTTTCATTGCTTAAAACATATGTGCAGGATGCTAATCATGTGATTGATTGGTGTATGTTATAAGTAGAACCAGAAGGAGAGTTCCAACCAAAACTTCTATGCATCCTGGATCGGAGGAATATCATGCTTTGAAATCGAGTAATAGAGCAAGTCAAAGTGCAGTGGAGGAACTTTGGGCCTGAGAAAGCCACATGGGAAATGGTTGACCATATGCAAGTAGCATTTCCTTTCTTATTTGTTGAGTAAGGAAAACGTAAATATAATGTAAATGATGTACACATATGTGTATATAAAGCTCCATAATCAGTCATGCTTGTTCTAAAGCTTTTTTTGGTTATATATGATTATTGAACACTGAGGATAGTGGTCCCCACAAGGGCGAGGGGACCATACCATGCCCTGGTTAATATTTTTCCCTTTGTAAATAAATTGATATTAATTTAAAGGTTGAGAGAAGGGAAACAAATTTTGGTTGGTTGAGGAGGGAAATTGCTTCAGGAATGGGTTGTTTTATATAATAGTCCTAGTTGGATGAGTGGTTTTAAATGGGTTGATTGTGCAATAAATTTAACTGAAAAGAAGAGGATAGTTCTAGGTGTTCTTTAAGCCCCAAAAACAAGCAAGAAGAGGACAAAATATTAAAGGAAGGATGGGTTGTGTGGTCCAAGGCATTTTTCAACTGCGTGGAGCATTGGAAAAGAAAAGAGAGGTCTGTGAGAGTGAGAGGGGATTCACATTTTCATAGGGGAGAGGCAGAGAACTCATTCTCATGCACATGTAGAGTATGATAGTTAGTATAGCAACAATCAAAACACACAGTGATCGAGATCTGGAGAGAGAGAACCAGCTCAAGAACCTTCAAAGAGGCTTGTTGGGTGAAAAACATTGTGGAGAGTAGTGGCTTGGATAAAGGCTGAAGAACCACTAGAAGATTTTTTATTAATGAACCACTGGCTCGAAGAGAAGCACCTTGGTTCTTGGGGATTTGATGAACCACTAGGTGTTGATAACACTAGTTCATGCTATCACTAATGAATTACCTGGTAGAATTGGCTTATATGCTCCTACAATAACTTATCCATTGAAGAACCTTCCTTGATGTGGACACTCTTCTCTTGAATGTGATCTAAAAACTCTCTGCAATGTGGTATCCTGGCATGGATGTGACTATGCCTGAAAAGACTGAATGATAATGCGTGTAGCCGGTGGATGAAGGTAGTGTGGCCTTGTGGTGTCCTATTTCAATTGACCTATTGGTTGAAATTCCTTACAAGAACTCCACCTCAAGCGTTGGAATCTAGGTCATGGGTGACAACTACAAGTAACTATGGTTGTAGCTTGTCTATGGTTTAATGTGGAGTTAGAGTACCCACTCTTAGTTTCTAGGTAGCTTATAAAATAAGTTCACTCTTATGTTTTGTGCTTGAGTTTTATTTGCATGGAAATAATTTTATTCTAATGTTGTGGAGTGTTGTTCTTGCATAAATGAAGAATGTAAATGATTATGTAAAGATATTGTGGTATGGTCCATTACTCATGGATGTTCTAATCTTGAAATAACTTAAGCCTACCCATGCATAGAGGGAGTGAAATATTTGTAAATGGGTAATTTATTTGTGTAGACCTATTGGTATATTTGGTCTTTATGATATTGACTGGCACATGTTGATAATAAGGAAAGTGATTTCTTATGCAGAAGTGTTCCATGAACATTTTCTTAGGAATAATTTAATTCTTGTAATTATCTGAGTCTGCAAATTGGTCTAAATGGCTTGTGTATTGAGAGATGGGTAGATCTTTGTAATATTTATCATTCTATTGAAGGAATGGTTCAATTCTTGTGTTTATTCTAAGCTTGAATCTAATCTAATTATCTAAGCATGGAGGACAGGTGAAATCCTTGTCATTAAAATACTCTTTGTGTTTTAATGATTTTCATAATTGACCTGTATATATGTTTAGTGTTTATTTATAAGCTCGGGAAGGATATCGTTAGTTATATGATTAATGTATATAAATATATGTGTGGAATGGGTTAGGTCAAGCCCTGTTAAAAGATCAATAGGCATAACGCACATTTATATATATGTTCTTTATAGGATGTAGGCTAATGGGGCTTTATAAAATTATATGTCTATGAAATCGAACTTGGATTCAAACTCCAAAATTCATAACAGAACCACCACACCCAAGACCTGGATTAATTTCTTAGTCTCTATGTGTGTGTGTGTGTGTGTGTGTGTGTAACAGGCACGAGGAAGAGTCCCTTACAAACCACAAGATTCAAGCCCTTTTTTCCATAATCACGCATGGCTAAGAGTTAGAGCCCTCGACAGAGTGGGGTTTAACCTTTGTGGTATACAAGTCGATGGGTGGGTCACATGGTGCATGCAACCCAAGTCTGAGTGCTTTGGAGCATGTGTAGATCGACAGTGAAAATTCACTGGTGAGCGAACAATGGGGATCCAAAAGTGGACCCCCCCTTCTTCTCTGTACCAAATGAGGTCAGGCCCCCACACACTGTTGATCGGGTGAAAACGAGACAATGTTTTTGAATTTAAGTGATGGAATCGATAACATAACCATCAACTCTGACCCCTTGGTAATGTCATAGGGAGGAGGGGGGAGTCTTCTATCGAATCAGAACTGTTAATTGTGTGACTTTCCTTCTTCATTGGATCAATATACTGAGCACTGATGAAGTCACCCCAGACCCTGTTCCCCGAATATTTTGGATGGAGCACCTAGTAGGACCGTTGGGGTTAAGGTCCCGTGATCATGTGGCACGTGAGCATATTCAGTGGAATCAAAATTGTGGGATTTGAATATGTTGGTGTATGGGTAAAAATGACATGGAAACCTCGGCGTGATGTGTGTAACATCACATTGCCTAGAAGGTCATCCCCAAAAATTTCAGCAAAGAGCAATGTTGAGACCTGTCGAGATTTAACTCCTAGGGTGACATGGCCATGGAGGAATCGCACCTACTTAACCCATCTATTCCTATGTGTGAACATTCATTAGTTTGTAAGGGTAAGGTTTATGAGTGTGTTAGCAGTTATCATGCAATGACGTGGAAAACTACGTGGGCCCCACAAGGAAAATTTTATGACGTGGCTTAATTTGAGTGGATAATCTTTTAATGGCCATATTTTTGGATCCAAGAGTCGAATTGAGGTAAATTTTTTATCATCGGAAAAGTCTCAATGAGACAAACACAATGGCATTATCCATTTTAATATTTAAGAAATTTGAAAAAGGTCAAAAAATTTAGAGCCCATTTCCATAACTGGACCTTGGGGATTGGGTCAACATAGTAACTGCCTCCTTCTGATCTTAGTAGGAATGGGGTTAGTAGGGGTTATGTTACAATAGTTTTTCATTAGAAACTACTCAGTGGTATATCATCTAGATATTTCCAAAAACTTAAACGAAAAAATATGTATAGTTTTTATTCCTTTATCTCTACTCCCCTCAATACTAAATAAACAATGTAACATAAACCAAAAAAACAAAAAAAGTTAATTCATATATAGGAAAGAATTTGATTGATAAAAATGAAAATACTTGGGCAATTGCTACATAGGTGGTTGGATCTATAGAGCTTTGTCCATTAAATCTAGTACTAAATTTTTATATCTTAAGTTGTGATTAAACTAGGTGTAATTAACAACTAATGAAATCAAGTATCTTTTATTGATTTATGCCTTAAAGTCTAAGCCAACATTGATAAAATGATCTATATGACATTTTTTAAATCTATTGTTATCAAGGACATAGCCACTATTGTTATGATTACTTAAAGTAGGAAAATTAGGTTACTTCATACTCTCCCTAATAAATCACATGGCATACAAGGGCTAGAATCTAATTCTAACAACACTATAAAGCTGAAAGACCCTATTATGTATATATTTGACTTTGTTATAAATAATATAGTACCTTTCCTTGAGTTTATTAATTTGCTTTCAATGTTGATATGGAGTTTAGTTTAATCTAAATATTTCTTAAATAGAAAAGACGTATAAGCTCATAAACATTCTCGTAATTATAATATTGGTACACAAAATTGAAAGATGTTAACTAAGAAAAATATGAATGACTCATAGATAGTTATAGGTATAAATTCATAAGAATTCTCATAAATCCAATATCAATAGACAAAATTGAAAATTATTAACCAACCAAAAATAAATGACTCATAAGGTAGTTACATATTGTTATGAATAGTGTATAACATTATCTTTTCCATTCATCAAGAGAAATACAACCCAAAATAATAGATAACTCACTAAACCCAAGATCTCTTATGGGATGACGAGGCAGGGACGAGTGGGAAGGAGGCATGGAAATCATCCCACCAAGTAATGAATAGGAAGTACATGTCATGTCGTCCCTCTCTCGAATGTGGTATGGCTCATATCTATGAATAATCTAGGCATGTAGGATCACTAAAAGGGCAGCCACATCCATGAAAGGGAAAATAAACCCAAAATAAACCCATGTATCACTCAATTTCATGATTAAGGTATTTTTTCTACTTACTATTGCTTTCATGGCGACTTTCCATCAACATTTGTAGTTATCAACATGGAAGGATTTCCCTACAACGAAGTCCTCAAGTTCTAGTTCTATTGCTTGTCTTTTCTATTGTCTCCACCCTTTGTTATTTCTAAGTATATGTATCTATTTCACTCCTCAGGGATGTATGCATTTCCATCCTCTCATCTATCACAAATTTATAATTCGTTTGCAATTGGATTAGGTATGGGGTTGGCATTATCCCTACCCTTATTTCCCTTATCCCTATAGTGCTCTATGTCCTTCTTCTTGTGGTGTATTCATGCCTCAATTATAACATTCACTCCATGTCATAGCCATGATGAGGAAAAAGGCTCATTGTTGATGAGGTGCATCATATTATGAAACCTAAGGTGGCTTGTGGGCCTGATTCAAGGAAAAATCCTCTACTCGATAGTTTTGTGAGAAAATCCTATCAAATATCTAAAAGGAGTTCCATGAGACTAAATAGGAGATTATGGGAGAGAGAGGATGTCTTTTGTACTTTGATGTTGCAATAGAAGTAGAAACTTGGATTATGAACATAGGCCACACTAGAGGAAGGAAAAATCAATACCTTCACATCATTTATCTATACTGGCATATGAAGATGCTTCTTGGCAAAGTGCTTCTAGACCATAATGATGCCAAAGATGAAATCTTATTAATGTTGGACAAGATGCAACTAGAGATGAAGGAATTGACTCTAAAAGTGGAGAATATTGAAGCTCAACTAGTTCATCCACTTGATATAGGGAACTCCAACAAGTAGGCTAAAGACCCAATTGAGGTGGACCCCTCTGAATCTTCATGGCTTTTATGTCAATATCCTGGTTTACTATTTTTTTCTTTCCTTTATAGTTTATCATATTGGGCATGGTAGGATAGAATATTTTAGTTTTTGGTCAAAAACAAAATGTAACATCTTGTTTAAATTTTGATTACAAATTTTTCTTGGCCAAGAGCCTAATGCATTGCCACTTGTTTAGTTTCCCTAGTGGTAGACTAAGACATGCAATGACTCGTATCTATGTATTCTCGTGAATTATCAATGGAAAAATTTTAACTTAAGAAAAAAAACTAGGATATAAAGGTAAAATACAATTCTTGATCTTAACAAAAAAAACCCGTTTATGATACTTATCTATGGTGTGTGTGAGAATATCTTGAACTTACTCTTAGATATTTTGAACTTTCTTAAAATTGGGAAGCTTGGTTGATTTTCTTCTATGTTGTAATAAATAAAAATATATATTATTGATATGCTAATGTTATATTGAGAGGAAATATGGAGTATAATTTGAGGTGTATTGTAATAGAGTTGGACTTGTACACCTATATTTAGATTTATTATAATTACGTTGCATGATTTTTAAGTTATTTTTATAAAGAAAATAGAATAATTCTTAATAGTAATTATGGCATCCAACTCCAAAAGTATCAAGAAAGTTAAACCCAAGATCTTCCAAATTTGAGAGGCTCCGACTCTAACTCTAAGACCAATCAAACTAACCCTGGATGCTTGTATATTAATTATTATGTTATCATTCTCTATGTATACATATTTATAATTGTACGTGTAAGGAGTGTTATGGTTTTATTAACAACCTCTTTATAATAATCATTATCCAAAATAAAATCTACTAATATATTAAAACTTATATTCAACACTATTTATAATAATTTAAATAAAACAATAATAAAATGTATATCGTGTTAAAAGAATGGACGGAGAAAGCAAAACAAAACCACCACACATATATCAAAAACAACTTATAAATTTTATATTTTATTAAAAAAATTAATTAAAAACAAAAAAAACAGAAAACAGAAAACGCCACCGCATACACGATATAGATTTATATCATATATAGTATATATAGTATATATTTTATTCCAGTACATAAGAATAAGCCTGTTGAAAAACTTATTAGCCCTATCAAATACATTCTTCAAGTTATATTTAAAAAATATTCAATTTACAATAAAAATTATAAAAATTATTTCAAATATATTTATAATTTAAACATTATTGATATATATAATATTTTCTTATTAAATAATAATTTTATATATATATATATATATTCAGAAGAAAAAGCGTAATATATTCATATAAGAAGATTACATAGAGCAAATGCATGAAGCATATGCAGAAACGTGGACCAAGCCACATGCAAATCTGCTAAAACAGATCCCATACAAAGTCCCAAAAGGCCAATATTGCCCCCCAGACAAGGCAACCCATCTATAAGGTGCAGAAGAGGCACCAAAAATCCAAGCAGACAAGCATCTGAAGAAAGAACAACAAGATTTGTCCACCCAATATGGAAGGAGAGGCACGAATGAGGAAGAGATCAACAAGAGAAGCCACTCCTTCCCCGCCCCCTCAAACTCTCCACCCGAATCAGACGAGAAACAGAGGAAGAACGCTGCCACAATCATCTGCATCTGCCTGCAGAAAAGACCAACGGAGACATCCATAGAAGCGGCACGAAACAGGGCAGAAGCACCGCTATTCCCTCAACGCTCCAAAGGATATGTCGTGGCCAGAACAAACCTAACTGCCGCCGAGAAGGAGAAGACCCACCGGAGCAGAGGCGTCACCGGGGGCAGAGGCGGCAAGGGGAGCCACCTCGCCCCCGCTTAGAGAAAACTAAAAGACCAGAAGATGAAGCGAGCAGGACAAAAACCTCTCTGTTGCCTCTCGCCGCTCGACTCAGGAGAAAACCCGCGGAGTCGCCGGTGAAGCCCACTCAGATCCCCGCTCGCCTCTGTTGATGCCCTTGTTGCCTGAGGAGAACCCTCGTTGATCGCCGCGTTCCCACTCCTGCTCCTGCTCGCCCTCCTGCGCTCAAACCCCTGCTCGCCACTCCAGCTCGACCTCCTCTTCTGCTCCTGCGCTCAAACCCCTGCTCCTGCTCCTGCTCTTGCACCAAACAAAGCCCGTAGTCGAGGGTCGTTCCGCTTCTGCGCTCCTCCGCCACTCCTGCTCGCCCTCCTGCGCTCAACCCCCTGCTCGACGTTTCTGCTCCAGCTCGCCCTCCCCTTCTGCTCCTGTGCTCAACCCCCTGCTCCTGTTCCTGCTCCTGCTCCTGCACCAAACAAAGCCCGTTGACAAGGGTCGTGCTCCTGCGCTCCGCCCCTTCCGCTTCTGCGCTCCTCCCCTGCTCGCCGCTCCTGCTCGCCCTCCTGCGCTCAACCCCTGCTCACGCTCCTGCTCGCCCTCCTGCTCGCCCTCCTGCTCCGCCCCTTCCACTTCTGCGCTCCTCCCCTGCTCGTCGCTCCTACTCACGCTCCTCCCTTGCGCTCCTCCCCTGCTTGGCCTCCTGCTCCGCCCCTTCCGCCTCTTTGCTCCTCCTCCTGCTCGCCCTCCTGCGCGTGCTCCTGCTCGTTCTCCTACTCGCCCTCCTAAGCAGTCTCTTATATATATATATATATATATATATATATAACACACTTATAAAATGTTTTGAAAGAAAAAACTGTTTTGAAAGCAAAAATTAGATATAGATCATTAACAATGCAACCTTGATATTTAATTGATTGATTGTAAAAATGCATTGATTCATTAAAAAAACTTACACAACTCAAACTTACTAAAAAAACCCAAAAACACCTAAAAAAATCTATTAATTAAACTATATTCTTCAAGAATTAAACTATATTCTTAAATAAATAAATAAATAAATAAATATTTTACCACATTTATCTATTAATACATAATTAAAAACCACTATCTTTATCTTCTTAAATTATGCCAAGCTACACAATAATATTGTTAAAAAAAACATTGTTAATCCCAAACCCAAAATATTGTTTCAATATTATATTTTACTCTTTCATAGTGTGCATTTAAAACATGTTATCTTCAAAAACCACCGGGAGATTATTATCTAGTCCATATTGACATTAGTTGCCAAAAGAAATATTTAAAATAAAGTAGTTGAAAATGAAGTCAACATTATCAGTGCCTTTTAGCTTCAAGTTTTTCGTTTTTCAAAATTAAATTTTATATACTAAAAGATGGTTATAAAAAAATAGTCTATACTTATATATTGCAATGATATGAAATGGTGTAACTTGATAAAATAAATTTTATTTTAAATATTTAATAAAGCGCTAATCTTCTGAGCAATACACGTGTTAGATAAGTGTTAACGACTGCTGTAGGTGAGTCATCATCAATAGACCTCGTGTTTAAAAGTATGGTAGCCTGGGCAGGAAAAATTAAAGGCGCCGTTGCCGGGGATCGAACCCGGGTCACCCACGTGACAGGCGGGAATACTCACCACTATACTACAACGACTTTGATGGACCATTTTATTGAAACGTAAAGGAACACAACTACCTTGAAACATTGAAGTAGAATACTCAGTATCCTACAGTGACGTGTGTCAGTGTAATTTGAAAATATGATATGATATTTGCTTTCATTCAAAGTTTTTGGTTAATTATATTGGTTATGGCATAATAAATATATGTATAAGATATTTTTTATAATTATTTAGAAGTAATGTAGGAATATTTTTTATCCTAATTATTTATAAATTATTTTAAATAAAATTTAAGAAATTTACATATTTATAGGGAGATGTGTAAGTGTAATGTAAATATGTATGTTAACATTTTTAAATGTCCAGTTCAATATGTTGAAGTTATATTTATGTACATGTTATTTCTATCCATTTTTAATATAAATATTTGTTTAATTTATGATAGGAAGTAACTAATGGTAATTATGTTATTTACTTGAATATGAACTATTTTCAAGGATTTTGTTTTTGAATTAAAAAATCATTGCACAAATAACTTAAAATCATGCATGAATATTGTAGTTATATCCATAAATTATTACATAAAATATGTGATGTGGTTATCTAAGTGGCATTATATTATGCAAAGGCTATAATATGACCTCCAACTTACGGTCCAATATGTTTGAAAACTAATTTTTTAATAATATTGAAAAACAAATATTTATCTTTCAAAGTTAAACATTATAAGTTGCAAATTGGTCAATGCTAAACTGATAATGGTAAGTTGGCAAATTGATTGTTATAGTCTTGGCAGGAACAAATAAGGATTTTGTAACCATATTTAAAGTTAATTAATAAGCATATAAAAACTTATTCTTACAATAAAATTACAATATAACAAGATTCTTAACTATGAATATTCACCGCACTTTACCATGGATATTATTAACTTGTAAATAGGCTTTGTTACAATACCACGGGCCAATATCATGGTTTAACAATACCATATGCCCAAAAAAACCATAACTCATTTCACAATCTAAATATTTTATAAATATTTTATTTTATAACATTTTTGTAATTAAATCTAAAAGAAAAAAAAAAAGCTATACTATTGAGATATATCTAGACCCTCTACCCTTAAATCAAGGTTTTAATAAAATGAAAAATGAGAATACTTTTGTATATAGTAATGTGAAATTTTGTACTAGCCTTAGATCCATTCATAACTCTAGATGTGCCAAGCCTAGAGGGATCAAAATTCTTGAGATGAAAACCTCTTTTAGAGTGAGAAGCTATTTGATCCCTCTTGGGGCTTAGCATATCCAAAGTTAAGAATGGATCTAAATCAGTATCTTAATTTGTCTACCAAAAATATTTTTATAAAACTTCCAAACTCTTTTGAATGTGAATGTTACATATTTAAATTTGAAATAATGTTCTTCCAAAATAAAGTTATACTATTTTTATCTTTTTAATAGATATGAATGTTTAGGTGACAACTGAGATTGGGTTTTATATGATTAGCTTGTGGTAAATTTGTTTATATAGAAATTTTGTGAGAGTAATATGATGATTTATTTTTATATTGTTGTAACTAGTCCAGTTATATAAACTAAATTGGTGATCAATGTCAATAGGATTAGAATAACAATCCAAGCAAGGAAGATAAATGTAGCAACAACAATAATTCAAATCTCATGGTTGTAAGTTTGGTATGTGGCTAAAAAACCTTTTAATAACGCAAATAGTCACAAAACTCCATTTACAAATTGCAAGTGAGAATATACTTATTTATTAGATCTTAAACATAAACGTAATATTTGTAATAAAAATAAAATCTAAAATATGACACCTTCTTTCCAATATAAACATTTCTATAGACACATTATATGTATGTATGTATGTATGTTAAGGCCCCTATGACAACATAATAAGCTTCTATTCCTATCTATTGGACTATGACCTCATAAATAAGGATAATTTGATATTAGCAAGAGATTCGAATTTCCCTTTATCCCAAAGAGAAGTTTGGGAGCTGACTAGCAAGATGGATGCACAAGCATGTTTTTTTTGTCATTGGATAGAGATGATGGTTTTTTTTTTATGTTGAACCCCCGAAATTCATTCCTACTTGATCCAACAACCGATCGAGGAAAAATTCACTTGGGAAGTAACTTGACATGTTTTTAGTAATTGAGTCTTTCTTGTTGAAATTCATGATGTATCATTCTATAGTGAGTTGTGAATCAATATCTGATCACAAACATATCCTCCTTTTTCTAGGGGATGAGAATAGAAGACATTATTTGTTTTGATTTAATAGATGTTGGTTTGATAATGAGATATTCAAGGATTTTCTTAGGTCTGTATTGGTTCATATTGACAATTCAAGTATTATTTCTCCAATGGAACAATTCTCTAAAAAATTGAAATTGCTAACGAGGGTTGTTGGTGAGTGGCTAAAAAGGAAAATGAATGTAGAATTAGGTGAACTAGAGTTGATTGAAAAATAAATTTGCAATATGGTTTTCAAAAGTGATGGGGCATTAACAAATTATGAAAGAGAGCAAATCAAGAATTTAGAAGCAAAAAAAGCAAATATCCTTAGGGTGTAGGAAATTTCTTGGAATCTTAAGAGTAGAGTGAATTGGATTACTAAGGGAGACATTAATAAAAAATTATTTAATTAGTTTGTTGATAATAGGCATGTAGTAAACCATATTTGGTCAATTCAATCATAGGATGGCACTCAGTCTCTATCTTTGTATGGGAATATCGAGAAGGAAGGAGTTTCTTTCTTCGAAAATTTGTTTAAGGATGGTGGCCATACTAAATTAGTTGATCAAATGAGATTAATTAAGTAGTACCCCAATTTATGTCTCTAATGAAGAATCAAATTGGATAAGTAGGTTTGTTTTTAAGGAGGAGGTTCTAAATATCTTGAAAAGGATTCCCAAGGCCAAGAGTCGACATCCTGATGACTAGTCCATGGAGTTTCTTTTTTCTTTTTTTTTCTTATCTTATGGGAAAGGACAATCTGGAGGTGGATGACGGATATAGGAGGAGGGGGTTTGTTTCTCATATTCGCAATGTAACCTTCATTGCATTAATCCCAAAATCAATGGAGCCCAATATTTCAATGATTATCGGTCGATAGCTTTGTGCAACTCTTTATATAAAATCATTTCAAAGGTGTTAGCTAACATGTTAAGTATTGGCTTGTCAAATCATATGTCTTTGGCCTAATTTTGTTTTTTATTCAATAGATAAATCCATGATGCTATTGGGTTGGTTCAGGAAGCCATGCACTCCATTAAATGCATAAATATTCTAGCTATTGTGATGAAGATTGACTTAAGGAAAGCTTATGATAAAATGGATTGGTCCTTTCTCAAGCTAGTCTTGCTTCAGATTGGTTTGAAGTTTGATGTGGTTTCTTGGATAATGGGTTGTGTGAGATCAACCAATTATGTTGTTTGGATTAATGGTGAGCCATCTGTTGAGAAGTGTAGCAAGAAAGTCTCGCTTTGACTTCACCTTCGTCAAATTGAGAAAACCTAAATTTCCACATCAGCGGACAACTTGGAGGTAGTTAACTGAGGTGACATCGCTCTTGTCACTCGGTTAACTAAGTAAATTCGAGTTAAAGGGCTTGGAATTTAGTTATGTGAATGTGATTGCTAATTTGTAGCAATCCAGTTCAATTATTTTCAGTTGTATTATGTCTCTACATTACTCTCTATTTAAGCCTTTGCCATGGTCTACCTCTTCATCTGGTCCTGATGATGAACCACACTTGTTGGTTCGAAACGTGTTGGCCAAAAATTTCTCTTATGTGATTTATACTGAAAGACTTTGCTTAATTCATTATGGATCACAAAATCCTGCATACAGAAATATTTTCAGTTGCATTCAGTTAAACTACTTCTAACTGTTAATAGAACTAGTTGGAGGTCAGTTGTGCAATGTGACAATAGTCTAACTCAGTGATCATCTAGTTAACTGATCAATCAACCAAAAATAGCTAGTGCATGCAGAGAATTTGAGTTCCCTAGTTGTGGTGGAGATTCCAAGGCAGTGTAACATCAGTTGTAGACTAGTCTTGAGTGTACAGGTGTTGCATGCAGTCAGAGATCCAACCTTGGGAATTGCACAATCAATTGGAGGAAAATTCCTAAAAAATAGGGGCCTAATTCCTCAAGATTTTCACAAGGAAATAGGGTCTCAAGCAGAGGTAGAAATTGACTAAGTCTAGGTCAGATCTTCTCATTGAGAAGAGAGAAAGGTTATTCACTTGCAAGTTGAGCTTAGAGCGAGCAAGCAATTGTAATACATTCTTTATTCATCTGATTAATGAAAGTAGGCTTAAGGGGTTTTTACCATTTGGTTTCCCCTACATAAATTTGTGTTTGTATATGTAACTGATGCATCTTTGTGAATGTTGTTCTAAATTATGAATTGATTTCCATAGATAAGTAGAGTATAATTGTGTCTCTTGATTTAGATTAAATTACTTGATCAGTTTCAATTCTATCACTATATTTCTACATGGTATCAGAGCAGGATTCACATTAAAACAAAAATTTTGAAGTTTTTCCTCGGGATTTTTGAATTTGTAGCTTCAGTGTAGCACGATTTCTTCAAAGTTTGGAGAATGACCTTCAACATATTGAGATTAGAATATGCCTTGGAAGGCAACTCAAATTTCATTTCCTGGAAGGATCTCATGGAGGCAGTGCTTGATGACAATGGATTATTGGAATATCTCAAGGCATGGATTCCAAAACTAAGATCAGTTGATGCCTAGAACCTAGCCCAATGAAAGAAAGATGTAGCCAAGGCGAGGAGAATAATCTTGGAGGGAGTGTGCTACCATATTGTCTCAAATATTCATGGCAAAGAAACTCCTTTCGTAATGTGGAAGGCATTGGCAAAGCTATTTGAGAATAGCAGTGACCATAGAAAACGGTCCCTCAAAGAAAAACTTCAAAACCTTCAGATGCAAAAGAATGATACTATTTTGCAATATCTCACTAGATTTACACAAGTTCGGGATGAGCTTGGAGGGGTTGTTGTGATTGTTGCAGAATATGACCTGGTGAGCCTAGCTCTTTTAGGTCTTCCCAAAAGTTAGCATAGCTACCAAGATTCATTGACTAGGAGGGATAATTTACCGAATTGGGAATGCTTATGGTCTGATTTAGTACTAGAAGAAATTAGGTGAAATATCAGAGATGGAACCTCATCCAAGGGAGAGGATGAAGAAAATTTTGCATTGGTTGGAAAGGGAAAGAAGGGAAAAGGGAAGAAATCTCAAACCAAACTAGAATTCAACTAAGGAGGCAAGAAGAAATACTTGTCCAAAATAAACTGCTTCAATTTTCATGAATCTAGGCACTATGCTACAAAGTTTCCACACGAAAATTCTAGTAAGGAGAACTCAGTGGGATCATCAGGTGAATCATTAGCTTCATAGTTCAAGTTAGACTTCACCCTAATCACATGCATGACCAACGTTGTGATGGGGAGTGTTTGGTACTTGGATTCAAGTGCATCGTTCCACATGATAAGGTGTAGATATTTTTTTAGTAACCCAGAGGAGAAATATCTCTAGATGCATATTGAGCTTAGGGACGATGGAAGGTACAGTGATACTGGGATTAGTATAGTAACCTTTAAGAGGGAGTCGAGATCCTATCTTTGCCTAAAGATGTCATGTTTGTTCCAGACCTAAAGAAGAACCTCATCTCTGTAGCAGTTTTGAAAGATCGTGGCTATGATGTAATATTCAGTAAAGGTAAAGCCTTTTTGAGGCACATAACTATTGGAATGGTGAATTATATTGGGGTTCGTGTAAAGAACATATATAAATTTTATGTGGAAGATTGTGTTGCCTTAAGAAATAAGCCATAGAAAGTGCAGAGTTGTGATGTTGGTGAGCCCTTGCACAGGAGATTAGGCCATTTGCATCATGGCGCCTTAAAAATTATGTAGCAAATAACCATTGGCCTCCCTAAAGGATCACTTGAGCAACAAGATTTTTGCAAGGGTTGTTCCTTGGGGAAGTATGTGAAATCTACATTCCATGATCGAGATAGCAAAGCACATGTTGGCTTGGAGAGATTCCACTCTGATTTTTGTGGACCCTTCTCGATGGCCTCCACTTCCAAACATAATTAATATGTTAATTTTATTGATGATTTATCAAGGAAGTGCTAGATCTTCTTCACGCAGAAGGAGGATGAGGCATTCTCAAAGTTTGTAGAATTCAAGGCACTAGTTGAGAAAGATATCAGCAAGAAGGTGAAGGCTCTCACAAGCGACAATGGAGGTGAGTATGTTTCTAATGACTTCAAGGATTTCTGTGTGAAAGAAGGCATTTGAAGAGAGCTCACAACACCCCACAACCCACAGCAGAATGGGGTAGCTGAGAGGACGAACCAGAGCATTGTGGGAGCGACGGGAGTTATGCTACATGATCAAGGCCTACCACTACATTTATCGGTAGAGGCATGTAACACAACAGTCGACTTGCAGAATTGGATTCCTTATCGGATTCTTGGTATGTTTACACCAGAGGAGGTTTCCTCGAAGAGAACGTTGTGTCTCATTTTAAAAAATTTGGAGCCTCTATTTACTGCCATGTCTCTAAAGATTCGAGGAAGAAACTTGAGTTGACAACAAAGTTGGGAGAAAATATGGATGTGTCTCATTTAAAAAAAAATGGAGCCTCTATTTACTACCATGTCCCAAAATATTCGAGGAAGAAACTTGAGTTGGTGGCAGAGTTGTGAGCTTTTGTGGGTTAAACTGAAACTCCTCACAATTACTGGGTGTACTTACCTTCCCTCATAATGACAATTGTGTGAAGGGCTATAAAGTTTGATGAGGAGAAATCATTGATATGCTCCGTTGAGAGGGAGCTTCAGATCCAACTAGAAGAAGATATTTTAGCTCCAAAGGCGGAGTCTCATGAAGTTGTGGAGAAACCACAAATGGAGGATCAGAGAGAAGGAAAAGTGGAGACATCCACATAATCACAACCATCCGGAGAAGGTAGAAAAGGAACTAAGGAAGTTGATATATTGGTGCAAGATGCAAGTGAGAATGTGGGAGCTCCTTCAAATTTTCACAGGTAAAGGAGGTCACCTGAGAGGTACACTAGCTACATGGCTCTAATGACTGAGCTTGTAGATACGAAGCCATCCTCTTTTGAGAAGCAATTGAGAAACATGTTTGGGTTGATGCAATGGTGGAAGAATACGAATCCATCATGAAGAACAGTGTTTTGTAAGTGGTCCCAACACCGAAAAATAAATAACTTGTGGGTTGGAAATGGATCTTCAAGGTTAAACATGTAGCCAATATAAGCATAGAGAAGTATAAGGCCATATTTGTGGCCAAAGGATTCTCTCAAGTTGAAGGAATTGAATATGAGGAAAAATGTGTTCCCATGGCAAGGTATTCATCCATTAGATCAATTCTTTCATTGGCCACGCAGATGGGGTGGAAAATCTACCAGATATATGTAAAAACAACATTTCTCAATGGTTTTATTAAGGAGGAAGTGTACATCCAGCAACATGAAGGTTTTGAGGCATTTGATCAGGAGTCTCATGTGTGCAGACTCAGGTGAGCATTGTATGGTCTCAAACAGATGCCCCGAGCTTAATACACTCATATCAACAATTACCTCACTGGATTGGGCTTCACTAGAAGTGAAGAATATGCGAACCTCTATCATATTTTGGTAGAAGGTAAATTTCTTATCATTGTTTTATATGTTGATGATTTAATATTGACAGATGATGAGAAACTGATCGACTCAGGTAAGGAGGAACTTGCAAGGGGATTTGAGATGAAATATATGGGTCTCATGCACTACTTCCTCGGGCTGGAAGTATGGCAAGGTAATAGGGAATTGTTTGTATCTCAAGGCAAGTATGCCACTGAGATACTATAGAGATTTCACATGGAGAGTTTTAAGCCCATGGAGACACCTCTAGTGACCAACTGGAGGAAGGAGAATGTCAGTTCAGGTGAAGAGTTTGATTCTACCATTTACTGGAAGCCAGTGGGTTCACTAATGTATCTTGTGAACACATGACCATATATATGTTATGCATTCAACCATTTGAGCCAATCTATGGTTAGGCTAACCAAATTGTATTGGAAGGAAGCAAGGCATGTATTACGATACCTCAGAGGCACTACCCAGTATGGATTATGGTATATATGAATACAGGGAGTGAATTTGTGTGGCTTCACAGGTGCAGATTGGGCAGGGAGTCCATCCGACTGAAAGAGTACATCATGTTGTATTTTCAGTATTGGGTCTGTAACAATTTCATGGTACAACAGGAGGTATAGGTCTGTGGCACTCAGCTCGACAGAAGCTAAATACATGGTTGCATGTCAAGCAACATATGATTCGATATGGATGAGAAAGGTACGTGTGGGATTGTTTGGTCAAGAGATGGATCTAACTGTGAACTATTGTGATAATAGTTGCATTAAGCTCTCTGAGAATCTAGTATTTTACAATGGATCCAAACATATAGATATTTGGTATCGTCATTTACGATATTGTGTGCAGAGGAGGATAACGTTGCTACAATACATTTTGATAAAGGAATAAGATGCTGACATCTTGAAAAGGCTTTGTCAAGAGGGAAGTTCGAATTCCATAGGTGCAGGATAGGGGTGTTTGAAAATTCCTTTCTTGCTAAGAGGGAGTGTTGAGAAGTGTAGCAATAAAGTCTCAACTTGACTTTGCCTTAGTCAAATTGAGAAAATTCAAATTTCTACATCAACATACAACTTGGAGGTAGTCAACTGAGGTGACATTGCTCTTGTCCCTAAGTTAACTCAGTAAATTCGAGTTAGAGGGCCTGGAGTTTAGTTATGCATGTGTGATTGCTAATTTTTAGTAATTCAGTTCAGTTATTTCCAGTTGTATTTAGTTAAAATAGTTCTAATTGTTGATAGAACTAGTTGGAGGTTAGTTGTGTAGTGGGACAATAGTCTAATTTAGTGATCATCCAATTTATTAATCAATCAACCAAAAATAGATAGTGCATGCAGAGAATTCGAATTCCCCAACTATGGTGGAAATTCCAAGGCAATGTAACATCAGTTGTAGACTAGTCTTGAGTGTACAAGTGTTGCATGTAATCAGAGATCCAACCTTGGGAATTGCGTAATCAATTGGAGGAAAATTCCTAAAAACTAGGGGCCTAATTCCTCAGGATTTTCACAAGAAAATAGGGGCTCAAGAAGAAGCATAAATTGACTAAGTTTGGGTAAAAGCTTCTCATTGAATAAAGAGAAATCTTATTCACATACAGGTTGAGCTCAGACTGAGAAAGAAATTGTAATATATTCTATATTCATCTCATTAATGCAAGCAGGATTAAGGTGTTTTTACTAGTTGGTTTCCCCTATATAAATTTGTGTACTTATGTACGTGATTGATGCATCTTTGTGAATGTTGTTCTAAACTGTGAATTAATTTCCACAAAGTAGTAGAGTAGAATTGTGTCTCTTGATTTAGATTAAATTTCTTGAGTAGTTGAAATTATATCACCATATTTCTACACCATCAAAGTTTTTCAGAGCTTCTCACGGCATTTTTCAAGGTTGTCCCCGATAGCCTTTTTCTTTTTTTTACTCATCATTGAAGGATTAAGTAGACTAGTTATGGAGGGAAAATTAGAAGGTAGAATTAAAGGAGTAGACTTTGGTCAGGAGATGGCAATAAATCACACTTTATTTGTAGATGGTGTTTTGTTCTTCAACTTGGGGACTATTGAGGAATGAAAAGGATTCAAGGATATTTCACATTGTTTCGGTGTGTTGACAGGCATGGAGGTCAGCCTAGATAAATCGTCTTGTTTCAACAACTTGGATGAAGCCCAAGTGAATTTGGTCCAAGAAATTTTTCCTCTTAGGTTTTGTTCTTTAAATGATGTATCTTGGATTTCCTAAACCTAAAAATTATCAAACTACAGACTTGGGTAGATAAGGGTACTATTCAAGAGATAAAAGAAATAAGAAAAGGAAAGGGAGGCCTCTGAAGAAGACTAAATGAGAATCATAGGAAGCACAAAATAAGAATTTGGGAAATTAGCTAGTCATCACTGATATATTGAAGTCTATATCGCCTAAAACGCATGAAGCGGATGAAGAGGGAGGTGGTAAATCTCAAAACACCCAGAAAATGGTGAAATTTCTATCATGGAACATACGGGCCAATAAAATCTTTGTCCGTCAAAGACATACTGAAGCAAAAGTGACCTTGGATTCTTTTACTCCAAAAACCAAGCTTGAAGAGGTTGAATTTGTTAACGTAAAAAATTCATTTTGGTGTGATATCTATGGAGTAGCACAAAGCCCCCTTGGGGAGCTTCTAGTGGTTTAGGTACATTCTGGTCAGATACCTTCTTCATATTAAACTATTGTATCAAATCTCAATTTTGGATAGCAGTGTTATTGGAAAGAAAATATCTGGTGGGGGTGGGGGGATTCCCGTCATCAATCTTTATGCTCCAATATTGTATGGGGGAAGTCTGAATTTTGGGACTCCCTATCCACTATTAGAGGAAGTTTGTAGCATATCGAAAGTATTGTAGGAGGAGAATTAAACACCATCCTTCGCTCTTCGAAGAAGAAAGGATGAAGTCTTATTCATGATCCTTTCAGAGAGAGAATGGAAGATCTAATAGAATATTGGAATATGGTGGATATCCCTCCCAAAAATTGTAAATACACTTGGACAAATAGAAGAAGTGGAGACATCCACATAGCAACATGCAATGATTATTTCCTAATTCATAGTAATTTTCTCCTCAAAGGGGTGTATTTTTTTCCTTCAATTCTAGTGCATGATGGGTCTGATCGTCAATCCATATCTTTGTTGGTTAATCGCCTGGAAAATTTAGCCCCAATCCCTTTTATATATAACCTATGATGGCTTAGCGAGGATGGATTTATGGATATTATTAAACAAGCATGGAGGCTCTTAGTCAAAGGATCCCCAACCTATGTGTAGGAGATGAAGTTAAGATCGGTAAAGCAAGCATTAAGAAGGTGGGCTAAAGAAAATTACTAGCCTCATGGTCAGAAGAGGCTCAAACTACTAAAGTAACTTGAAACTCACCAAAGTATGATAAAAGAGAGTGAAGTGGAGGTCTAGAATCTAGACAAAGAAAAAGAATTGACTCATCAAATTTTCTTAGAAATCCGATAGGAGGAATAATATTGGACGTTGAAGTCTTAAATCTTATGGCTACAAGCAGGGGATCAAAATACTGCTTTTTTCCACAAGCAAGCTAAAGCTAGAGAGATGCAAAATTGAGTTAAGGAGATAGTTCCAAAAGGTAGACCAAGGTTGAAAACCTTTGAAGACATAAAACAGGAAGCTTTTCACCATTTTCAAGCATTATATAAGGAATATAGAGTAGTGGATATGGAACTAGAACAAGAGTTTCTCTCTTGTGTTCCATCCATTGTCACAGAATTAGCTAATCAACACCTCATCAAATAAATAAAGGAGGAGTTCATGGATGTAATGTGGGAATTAGATCCTAATAAGTCTCTAGGATTAGATGGTTTCCTTGTAAGATTCTATAGATCCTTTTCACCTATGATAAAAAAGGATCTTTTGAGAATTTTAAACGAAACATAATAGAAGACAAAATTGAGGGAAAAAATTCTTCCTTTCGTGCACTAATTCCCAAGGAATCATATCTTGTGAACTTCTCTCGTTTATGTCCAATATCTATATGTAATGCAACTTACAAAATACTCAACAAAATTATAGTGTTAATATTGAAGAAGCTCCTACCTGAGATAATCTTTGAAAAACAAGGCTGCTTTATCCAACAAAGGCAATTTTTTTATAATATTATTCTAGTTCAGGAAAATTCACTCTAGCAAGGAAGAAAGGAAACCAAGTTTGCTCATTATGCTAGATATGGCCAACATATTTGATTGAGTAAGGCATTCTTTCCTTTTCTTGATGCTTGAAAAATTTAGATTCCGCAGTGAATTTGTACGATGGATCAAATATTGTATTGGATCATTGTGGATTGCGTTGTTGATAAATGGATGTCCCACTCCTTAATTTTTAGCCTCAATGGGATTAAGGAAGGGCTTCCCCCTCTCCCCATTACTTTACATCATTGTACCTGAAATTTTTAGTAGAAATATTGAAAAGGAAAGGTTGGAGGGAAAACTTGCGGGATTGAGTATTGCCAGAAATACAAAATGGGTAAAACATTCTCAGTTTGTAGATGGAAACCTTCTTCTCACGGGGGGAATAAAAAATTATTGTAGTTTTCTTCAAAAATCTTCTAAATAGATATCCTTATCTCTCAAGAGGGTGGGTAAATAAAAAGAAAATCCATCTTTACAATTGGAACTGTCAAGAAGCAACTTTAGCAAAAATCTCAAGAGTATTGGAATTCCCTATTTCTTTAGGATGGAGATCCTTCAATTATTTAGGAATCCTATATCATTGGGAGTTACATGGGAGGAAGCACTGCAAAAATTAAAAAATAAAATAATTGCCTGGGGATCTCATTGGATAATTGCAACAAGTAAGGTTGCTTTTATCAAATCAGATCGATCCTCCCTTCCTGACTATAAAATATCAGGTTTGTGGCCCCGAAAGGAGTGATCAATTATATTGGTTTCTTATACATAAATTCTAAGGCAGGGAGAGGAAGAATAGTGAAAAAAGGTCCATCTGATAAATTGGAATATAGTTCGACTTACAAAAATTCATGGTGGATTAGCAATCAAAGATCCCCAATTCATGAATCTCACTCTGTGAGCTAAAATAGTATGGAACCTCCTTTATGATTCTAAAGAATGGTGGAAGCAAGCCTTTCTTCAGAGATATTTTCATAAAAATAGGATTATAAGGCCAACGAATGAAAATTGGACAAATCAGGGGTCAAAATTTTGGAAGATTTGCAAATCGGTGGCCCCTATCATATTAGATCATCTAGGGTGGCAAGATGGGAAATTATGGTGCTCGCATTAACTTATGGAAGCATCAAGTGTTGTCAGTATGACTAATTTCTGAGAATGGGGGAATCAGGGAGATGGAAAATCAGATGGAGTCAATGGGATATAATAATATTGTTGATATCTCACAATGGGATGATCAAGGACAATGGACTAGATGGGCATGTTAGGATCTTCCTTCCAATCTTTAGGTGCAGTGCGTATTGTTGGTAAACTCATTAAAGTACCATGCCCTAATTTAAATTTCATGGACGGACCACCGAATATCGTTAGGTCATCAAAACAATATATACTTAGTGAAGGTTGTCTATGAGATGCTAGTAAAAACACCCCCTCATGTAGTTATAGATAATATTTGGAGAAAAATTCGACAAAAGATGGCTTGCCAAAAATCAATACTCTATGTTGGGTTGTGGTTCATGGGAAAAACATGACGGTCAATAATCTCAAGAAGAGGAATATACGAGGGCCTTTGAGATGTGTCCTTTGCAAAATGGAGGAAGAAGACATTCCCCATATATTTTGAAGGTGTAAATTCATGATGTAAGTATGGAAAAAATCCTTGGACAAAGCCATCTTCATTGCAAGCATACTAGATAGTTGGATTGAAAGGTTCAAAGCCTAGAAGTCTAAAATCCCATGGAATAGGAAATCCAACAATGTGACAACACGATGTTCGATGGCCCTTCCCAAATATTTATACTAGGTAGTATGGATATCATACAACAAAGAAATTATTAACGATGAACATCCAAATTTGACTAAGATGACTATCGAGGCTCTGAATCTACTCTTTGAATCTATCATAGCTTGAGGATACAATTCATCTGAATTAGAGGACATATCACCAAGTGAGTGTGAATGGATTTCCTTAGGTAAAGTACCAAATCATGTTGGAAACTTCATACACAAAACATTTTCATAAGGATCATATTATATTAGAATGGAAAATGAAGATTTCAAAAATGGAAGGAAAGCAAGAGGAAATTTTCTTTGTTTTCTGACAATGCATTGACAAGAAATTAGGGGGAGGTAGGAGCAAGAGGGTTTATCTATTGCCCCAAGGAAAAAAAATAGAGATTTGATATGCATAGGGATTGAGCAGTGCTAAAAACAACCAAGCATATTTTTGGCATTGTGGCAGGGGCTAGAATTGGCCATATTGAGACAAATTTGACATTTCATGGTATTTGGGGACACCTTGATTGTCATCCAATAAGTGATAAAACTCAAAGAAAAATTAAATTATGTACAATCTCCAATTTTACAAACGATACAAATGAAAATAAGGAGATTTTATACCGTAGAGTTATTTCAATGTTAAGAGACACCTTAACTCCATAGCAGATGTGCTAGCAAACAAAGTATTAACTCTAGAAAAAGAGATGTTGGAAAAGGATGAAAGTGTAACCTTTTACCATGAGACTGGATCCAAAAGACTATACAAATGGTGTTATAAAGGTAAATAGAGTCAATTGTAGTTGAATGTAACATCCTCCTCCCATATTTACCCAAGCTAACTGGTCCACTGGGGTAAACATGTGATGAAGAGTTACTATGATTTCATTCAACTCATCATGTATAGTTAAGGAAGTGGAACTAACAAGGCAAGATCAATCTAACCTTCCTCATGAGATATAGAACCTTTAGGAGACAACCAACCCTTCCAGGTGCTTAAACCTTGAGAAAAAATGTCATTTTGCTAAGCTAGACCCCCAGTCGCTCCCATGACAAGCCATGCATGTGATTAAGGCCCTCTAGTCACTCCCACAGTAAGGCATGCATGTGACTATATCCTTCTTCAGGCAGTTCTAAGCTAGCGACCCTAGATTTTGTGCCACTTTTTCAAGGCTAGGAATCGAGCCTCTTCCCAGAACTTCATAAAATTCCAGAAATGATAAATAACAATGAATTAAGGCTACTAATGAAAACATTGGTGAAAGGACTTGACTTGTCCCCTACTAGCCATGACAAGCATTTTTTCAAACGTATCATAAACATGTAATCTACAGGTCACAAAAATAGATCTGAGCATAGGGCTCTCATACTTATCTGCGAATCATTAAGAAGAATTGATGCCTTATCACAATAGTTGCATTATCATCTATTAGGTCATATATTCATTATTCATTCATGTTCTAATAAAAACATGATAAGATCCATAACTAAGATTTGTCATAAAACCATGCTTATAACCAACAAAATAACATAGATAGAAAATCCATAAAATCCACATACTAACAAGTACATTTACACATGAAATACCAAAGGAAAAGGAGCTCTTATTAACACATGAAAATCCAACCAAGTTAGGGACTTCCACTTACCACCTGACCAGAGATTGGGCTGAAACCAAATCTGCATTTCAGCCAATCACCCCTGTGCCATATTCCAAGCATGAATGTGAGGCTCACAATAGAACCAAACAAGGCTTCTTCGGGCTTTACTATATATCCCACCAAGGAATTCTGAGGCCTAAACAATGAAGATACACCTCAGGATTTATCACAATCCTTCCATATACCGCTCAAGGGATCACTAGACCCTAAACAAGCATGGATGCCTCTAGATCTCTCCACCTAAACCATGAGGAACTTTTCTGTCTTCACCTCTAGGCTTGACCGAATATCTCGCAATTCACTGGTCGAGGATTCCTAGGCCTAACGAGGGTATACACAAATAGGATTTACCGTAATCCCACCTTCACTAGTCTAGGGATTCCTAGGACTTGTGACTTCTCCTGAGACAACCCCACCCAGCTTCAAATCCATCTGTCAATCAAACTCAACCAAAACAAGAGAACCCTGTCACACCATGGATATCCAAAATAGGCAAGGCAAGGCTGGAAGACACTATCAAACATGGAAAGACTCATGCCAATGAAAACAAGAGAACTAAAACATGCATGCATGCCAAAACTAGCAAGGAAATAATACATGTAACTTGATGCATGCAAGTAATCTCGTTGTAACCACTTGATCCTACTCTTCCTTACTTGATCTTTGCTTCTGCTTGTGCTTTCTTTTCCTTCCTTTGCCTTGTTTCCTCCAATGTTAGATTTCTCCAAGAATACTCTAAGTGTCCAAGAGTATGTGTGTGTGTGTGTGTGTGTGTGAGAGAGAGAGAGAGAGAGAGAGCTCCAAAACTAAACTGACAAAAGTTGTGAATTGATCCTCAAAAGCCTTTTTATCAATGAGGCCTCTATTTTCTTCAATTTCCATTATTTTCCTTCATTTTCCTCCTCACATGCAACCTGTGACCTTCCACCTTCCTTTTCTCCCAATTTCCATTATTTTCATAAATAAAATGTCAATTAATGCCTCTTTCCTTTTCAAATCTTTTGCCTTTACTTTGCCAATTTCCTTAGTCATAATAAACCAAATGAGTACCCACACTAGGACGTTTTGCCCAACATTCAACTTGGAATATGTGTCCCATGACCTTGGTTATTATTTCCTTTATTAACTTTATTACATGATTTTTTTTACCAGGGATGTTACATCGAAATAGTGTGATGGAGGTCTACTAGTTTCATATAAGCCCTCGATCTTGTTTGGCATTCCTGCTAATACAGTTAATGGTATAATGGTGATTTAGATTTAATGAATGGGCTTAGACCTCCTCAAATACCTGACCGAGGATTTTTTTGGTATAGGAATCCTAAGATATATGGAGGTATGGCATCAATCCTCATGAAGGAAAGTGGGGGTCCATCATAATTCTTGTTTAGCTTTGATGTGGAGAACATGCTCTTATAGAAAATACTTAATGACAGTGGTAAGGATTCGTAATTGGGAAGGAATGCACAAGGAATGTTTATCTAATGCAAATAAGACTACATGATATCAATCTAAAGAGCATGAATGGTCTCGTTGGTTAACAAGGACAACAAAACCTAGAGGAAATATGTATAAGATTGATAAGGTTGTAATATTAAAATTAGAGGTCAGCGAATGGAAGTGGGACCCTGTCGCAAAAAAAATTGAATGAGACACTAGTAAATGTATAGAGGGGGAAGCTCAAGCATCGATGTGTAGGGAGAATGAGGAGGTTGTAACTACCCCTACTACATTTACCCACTTTAACACGCTATCTACGGTAAACATGAGTTGAGTATCACTAGGATATGACTTGACCTCCAAGTTCCAGTTATGGAAGTGGGACCTAAAAACCAGAAGTACACTAACATCCCTTAGAGACTACAAATCGTTGATGATCCTACCAACCACCCCAGGTGATAAATCCCTGAGTTGGAACTCTTTTCCACTAGGTTTACTCCCTAACCACACCCATAACACTTGATGCATGTGGTTTGGAGGCTATAATTGTATGCATAGGCCTATCTCCATGCGGTTATGAGCCAATTTCCTTAGTTCTGTGCATGTGGTTGGGAGGTCTATGCCACTTTTTCAAGCTAGCCTCCAAACCACTGCCCATAATTTCTTGTAACTTTCCATAATCATGAAAACGATGATAAGAATACTAAACTATCAAAACTTGAGCAAGATATTAACCTAGACATGCTTAACGAAATATAGACATTTCGTTAAACATATAGTAAACATATAAGCTACATGTCATGAATTCATATCTGATCATAAACTTATGAACTTCATCTGAAAATCACCTAGAAGGCTCAATTCCCTCTCAAGCTAGATACAACAACACTTGTTATCCTATGCATTCATCAACCATCTAATAGCTTATCAAATCATGAAAAAGATCCATAGCTAGAGAACATAATAGAACCATGCATATAACTAGAATAGTAACTATGACAAATCAACCATAAGATCACCATAATAACTAGTACAAGTGCTCATAGATCACAATAGGAAAATATCTCATATTAACATATGAAAATTCCAACCAAATTAGGTACTTCCATGTACCACCCGACCATAGATTGCGCTGAACCAAATCTCTCTTTCATCTAATCACCCCCATGCCATATTTCAAGTATGAATGTGGATCATGAGGGTTAAACCAAAATAGAACCAACCATGGCTTCCATAGACCAAACCACCTCAACCCTCAAGCACAATAGTCTCACCTATACAGTCCATAAATCAATACCATCAACTAGAGTGGTCTCTACCCAAGCTACCCAAGGTTCCAGGAACTAGTAACTCAATCCATACCCTCCATGGAACCCAAGTTGTTACAAGGCTCCAGATATCTCCCATCTCAACCCATAGCCTCCAGGGAACCCAAGTTGTTTTAGAGATCCAGAGAATTTTTCCCAAACCACATCCATAGGAAACCTGAGAATCAATAGAAAAACCAAATGGGGAACACACTACATCATTGTTATCTAGGAAATGGAAAGGAAAGTTTAAAACCACTATCAATCCAGGAAAATATCCATGCCAACGACAACACATAACCAAGGAACCACATGCATATACCATGGATCCAAAAATTAGCAAGGAAATAACACATGCAACCTATTACCTGTAAAGTATCCCTTCTGTAGCTGTTGATCCAACGGTCTCCTTGCACTTCCTTGCTTTCCTTTGCTTACTTTCTCCAAATCCAAGTGAATGCTAGAATGCTCCAAGGATGCTCCAAGAATGCTCTAAATGTGCAAGAGTATGAGAGAATGAATAAGAGCTAAAATCAAAATTGTAAAAAAGATAACAATTGATTCTCTGATGCACTTTTATCATTGATGTCTCTTTTTTCTTTCATTTTCCTTTAGTTTCCCTTGCATGCAAATTTATGTCTCTTCACCTTCATTTTCTCATATTTTGGACCTTTATTTTCATAATTAAATGTCATTTATTTCCTCTTTTCCTTTTCCAATGTCTTTTCCATTTTCCATAGTCATTAATAAACCACAAGTGATGCCCAATATAATGTGTTCCCAACATTCAACTCGGAATACATATCCCATGACTTTGGTATTATTTTATTTACATGGAAAATCAGCTAGGGGTTGTTACAGACGTCACTCGTCAGTTGGACCATCTCAGCAACAATGGAGTACATAATCGGTCTGCTCAATAGATAATGGAAAATGATGGCATCATAACATCAAGCTCATATGCACTCCTTAGTCAAAAAATAGACTTGGTTCAAAGTAAAATTGAGAGACTTCAGGCCAAATTGGATTGGATAATGACTCGTTTGTGTAGATTGGAAGTTGTGAATTACAAGGGCATGGAAGGAAATAGTGTTGCCTCAAAGGTGAGGGAGGAGTAATGATCAGTGCATTTCCTTGTTGAAGAAAACCACCACAACTGGGAGTAGAGGCTTTAACTAGGCCGAATTTTGATAATGAATGATAGTCTCAATGTATTTCTAAATTATGTTATGTAGATATTTTTCAGTATTAAAAGTATTTTGGAAGGTTCTCAGATAGTTCAATATAGTTATCTAGTAAGCAGAAAGTGGAATAGAAATCAAGAAAATTTTTGGATTTATGTGAACTCAAATGCAAAGATATTTGTTGAACATGTAAAAGGAGTTGGCCTTGAAACCAATTTGATGATAATATCAAATTGTTTCGTTAAAAAAATAATTATCGAACAATAGATTGGTATTAGTTTGTTAAAAGGGTGGAAAAACACATATTCCATTGGTGAAATCGATGGATTTTGTTAGGAGGCTATTTGATCTTAATCAAATTGGTATTGGAAGGAATATTAGTCTTCTGGTTGACTTTAGCTAAATTCCTAAAAGTATCTTAGATGTTACCAAAAATTTATGTATTCATTTTCTTTGGAATGGCAAGAAGTGGGGGAAAGAAATGGCTCTATTGTCTTGGAACAAACTGGCACTTCCAAAGTCTCAGGGGAGTTGGGGCTTCCGTAATATGGAGAAATTTGGACTAGATCTTGTAGGCAAGAGCTATTGGCATATGTTTTTTCACAATAGTTTGTGGAGTCTGGTAATGATTGTGAAATATTTCAAATCCATCACTATTGTAGATTGGCTCAAGCAAGAGCCAAAAGTGACTAGGGGAGGTTCTATGCTTTGGAGGAATTTGGTAAGTGGTCTGCAAGCTTTGGAGAAATGACTCTTATGGAAGATTGGGAATGGGGCTAAAGTTCTTCTTGGTCATGACCCATGAATATGATGCAATGGTCACCATATACTCTTTGATAGGCTAGTGTATTTTTTAAATCGTTTGAGTTATATTACTATTGTAGAAGTTTCTAGTCAGGTAGATGCAACTTCAAATATTCAAGGGTGGCTTTTAGCTCAAGATTTAGGCCTTTCTCATGTTTATGCAGGGGAGTTGAGCTCTTTTGTATTGAATTTGGGTAATGTTGGTATTGTAATTAATCGGGAGGATGAAAACATTATGCGGTGGTCTAAGAATAAACAAAATGTAATTATAACAAGTAGATCTAGATATGATGCATTGATTCAAGACAACCCTCTTACTTCTTCAAAATGGTGGCACGTATTAGTATGGAAGGGAAAAGGCCTCCTTAAATGAAGTTTGTTCCTTTAGTTGTTGATGAAAGGAAACATATTGACTTGGATTATTATTGTTAAGCGAGGGAGGTAGGTCTTGGATTTTGTGGCCGCGTTAGATGAATGAGGAGTCTATATCTAATTTATGTATTCATTGCCTTTTTGTAATTTATGTTTGGAAGATGATTTTCTCTTGTTTTAAGCTTGATGCCCATTGGAATGGAAGCTTTGTTGAAGAGTGTCTTTGGACTTAAAATCAAAGGTTTATTTTCTCTTCCCTTAAATTCCTTCTCATATTTGTATTGTGGGGAATTTGGCTACAGAGAAATCATTGTCTATTTATTTGAAGTTATTGCACATAATGCAAGACCTTATCTTGAGCAAGTGAAATCGCTGAAAGGGACGAAGATCAAGCTAATTAGAGATGTGGAGCTTCCAACTAGTATAATATGGGGATTCTTCGATGGAGCTACTGAGACAGATGTTTGTGTTGCAAGTATAGTCATTTTCTTCCCCTGAAATTTGATGATTAAATGTAACTAGGTATTGGCCAAGGCACAAATTTTACAGTTGAACTACTTGTTATGTAGTGCGCCACGAGGATTTCCCTTTAAAAGCATGTAAAAGTATTCAAATTGTATGAGGATTCAAAATTCCTTGTGGATTGGTTCAATGGAAGACCTAACTTAATCGTCCTTCATTTAGAACCATGGAAAAGGAAAATATGTCAAATTCAGGAGAATATGATGATGTGCAAGTTCTTCATACATACAAGGAAAATATGTTACCCAAGGAAGCTCTCCTATTAGATGTTGAGTTAGTTTCCATCTCTAATGTGTCTAATGGTAATGTGTTATTTGTTTTGTCCTTTAATATGTTGGATCCTATTCAAATATGATTTAGTTAAGTTTTAAGATATATTTAAACTCTAAGATATATCTGACATTTTGTTCTCAACTCATTTTTTTTTAATTATCAAGTACATTGTTATGCAACCAAGAAATTATATGTTTTGATTTCCTATAAAATATCAAAAACATGTTTTTTTTTTAAATAAAATAAAAATTAATTATACATCGCACAACAATACTATCTAATTTAATCAATAAAATTTAACAAATAAAATATAAAATAAAATTTATCATACCACATTTATCAAGATATAAAGTATATAACAATAATGTTGTCGATTTATATTCCATACAATTTGTTCTTCTATTTGTGTAAATGTACAAATTACGAAGTTTTATAATCACACCATACAATTGCTTCCTCATCAATATTATATTGTTTCTATTAATAACGTCCTTAAAATAAATACACATAGCTTTTAGTCGTAAGTGAAGTGATTGTTACAAATTTTAACTAGTATTTTTTTTAATAAATAAATTACTTTATTATATCTAAATGAAGTTTTAACTATAATGTTTTAAATTAAAATATTATTGATAAAAATTGATAGTTTTATTTTATAAATTTCATAAAATGCTAAAACAACATTACTAAGAATAATTTTCATGGATGGAAAGGATCTATCACATATGTGAGAATAGGAACATCGAGAATGAAAACTACTTTCTCTTAGAGTGCCCTGCGTACAACCACATTAGATCTCAGTTTCACAATCTTTGTTACAATACTGACCTTCCTAGCCTTTTACAATGTCAAAATTATAGTGAGCTCGGGAGGCTTCTCTCCAAGTTTTTTGAGCATAGGAATAAAATCTTAAATCCAAATAAATAATGTGTTTCTTTAGGTCCGATAGACCAATGTTTGGTCTCAATAGACGTTAACCATCATCATCATCAAGAAACATCACACTCCACTAATTTAATTATTTATTTTCTGGCTCAGAAGACAGTCTCTCGGTTCAAAAAGAGGGTCTGCCATATGGCGCAGCCTCAGAAAGATCCAGGTGCTCTTTATGTCCTTTTTAAAATGGTTATTTTTTTTTGGTTCACATATCCTGCTCGGTATCGACCCGACTGTTCATGGACTTGAATCCTCGCTCTCCCTAGAGCTCATATCTTTTTTTCACACGCGAGGGATTTTTACTTGGGATAAATTGATCTGCTCCTGGTCCTCTTCCTCACCAATCTGGAGGGATGGGGATGACCTTGGTTTTCCCCCTACTCTTCGGTCCTCTTGGTATGCTGCCATCAACTGTTTTGATTCGAAAGGCTTTTCCCAAACAGGTCTCAAAGATGAAGTAGTTTGGTCGATGGGGACCTCCAATCAGCTCGTGCGCGTCAAAGACATATACGCATCTCTTTCATCCTCTCTCCCGCAGCTGCATGATCCCCCTTTTCCTATCAAATTTTGAAAATCTTCTGCTCAGCTCAAGGTTCTTTTATTTTCTTGGTTGGTTTTCTATAACAGAAACCTCACATGGGAGGTTCTTCAGAGGAAAGGCTGGTCGGGTCCCGGTAGATGCTGCATGTGCTGTCATGCGCCCGAGACAAACATTCATATGTTTTTTCAATGCCCGGCTTCGTTACAAATCTGGTACGATCTTTCCTCTTCATATGGTTTTCCTTACCAGGTATTTTTCTCTGTACAGGATGCTTTCAGGTGGTGGGCGGACCAGCAGATCACATGGAGATCCTTATTTATTCTCACATGCTGGACCCTGTGGAAATGGCGAAATGCATGCATATTCCAGGATTCTAAGGCTCCTATTTCCTCCGCTCTATCCCATATTTATGCTATGATCGACCCATCTTGATCTCGATCTTTTTTTCGCCATATGCTCTTCGTCTGATCTGTTTCTTTTTATGGACAGCTCCTCTATGTTTAACATGTTATGGTCTCATATAGATCTATTATTCTCTCTTCGACGTAGCGATTCTGACCTATATAGCTCTTATCCTTTTTGGCCTGTCTGTCGGCCGTTTCTATAAAGTTTGTTTTTATTGTATATGATCGCTACAGCACTGTCCTTTTTGGTCTGTTTGCTGACCAGCTTCATAAGGCATTATATGTATTCACTGTTTATATTTACTCAATATAATATCATCAAGATTTTTCCTTTGAAAAAAAATCAAAGCAATTTTTTATATGGAAAGATAAACAAACATGTATAACCTGACAAAGAATACGTCTATAAATTTATTATTATTTTTTAATAATCATTTTGTTATAAATATTTTACTTCAACCATTTTGCGTGGATTTCTTAACAAAGTTAATGATTAGATTTTCCAAAATAAGCATGTGAATTTATAAAAAAAAAATATGTCATAACAAAATATTCTTAAAAAAATTGGGAAAAAATATTAACATGCTATGAATTTAGCTAATTTTTGATAAATGTTCGTGGTCTGTTAAAAATATTTTAACCATAATTTAAGGTCTAACTATATAAAGTCAAAATTAAAATGATTGTTAAATGAATGCAAATTAAAGATCAAATTGTATCAAACTTCATAATAAAAAATAATAATATCCTTAAAGAAAGGATATACTTGACGCTGTCGGTATGTAAAACGTATAGGCATTCTTTTGATAGTGAGGGGCTTCTTGATGTACTCGGGCCAAGGTTTTGTTTTGTCATAATGGAAGGACTTCTATCACCGTCATTAGACACCACCTGGATATCCAATCCAACCCGCTACCGCTTAACCAACCTTGTTTAAATTGGTTATTTTCTATTTACTTGTTTTGGTTGGTTTTTAATAAATTGTTGTTTTAATCTGTTTAAATTCATTTTAATTTTAGATTTATTTTAGCGTCAAGAGAGATCAAATCTCTTTTCTCTCTTAAACAGATTTGCATTTCCAAAGAGTTGATCCATCTAAGTGTTTGGTAGATCAGGGATTAAGATGGATCTAGTTTAATTATTAATTATAATTATAATTATAATTATTAATTTTTTTTTTTTTTTTTTACCAAGTCAAAATATTAAACATGACATTACAACATCTCTACCAAACTGGGCTGAAGAGTGTCTCTCGACACAACAATAATAATAATAATAATAAAATAATATTTTACATTTAAAAAAAAAAGATGGAGTTTGCAAAGAAATGACTAACCCCCAACATACCAGAATCAAATCCATGAAAATAAAAATGTGCGTAACTAGAAAGAATCATACTCATTATACTTTGGGGACAAAGAATTTCTTTAAGAGGGTGGCAATATAACAAACATTATAATTATATATATATATATATATATATATATAAATAAAGGTGTGTCTTATCACAAAGACACAAATCTTCATATGAAAAGGTGCCTCGCCTAGTATTTTTAACAAGGGTCATTGATTTTGCAATATCATCATTCTATCAATTATATATCTATCAAAACATTTATCACAAATGTATATTTTTTCTTCAATATCAAACATAATATTGTTTTTTTACTACTCAAATATGCTTCTTAGGAAAATAAGGTAAGGTATTAGGTTTAAAGATTGACTAAGTACAAAATATGATTTAGAGCATTTCAAATTTTACATAGAAATATATTTAAAGTACATAAAATTATGATATTGTTCTATTAAATAATAAAGTGTTGGATAGCCCCCTTGGGATAGCTCACCTAAAAAATTTGTATCATGTGAACTTATGCGAGTGCTAAGATGCTTTGTTTAAATCCCCCAACAATCAAGCTCATGTGTCATCTTAGGGGTTGGGGTGATTATACTTAGAGGTTATAGTTATAGTGTTATTGGTTGAAATTGGTCATCTGTCACACAAGTATGATCTCCACCTAGCAGGAACGTTTTAGGGGCAAAATTTTACCAATTGCCTATTTTTTGGACATTTTTAGGAAATAATACACCCATTTGGTTAAAAAATCACCTAATTTTTACATAGATATGATTAAATTGATAGCATTCACCACAAATTTACCAAATTTAATAGTAAATTACATGTTTTTATAATTTAGACTTTTGCAATTATTTTTGTGTGTAGAATTTGTTTCCGGATTCATCGCATAAGTATTGGTTGTATCGACATTTTGAACCAAGATATGTGGTTCATCATCAGGATTAAAAGAGAGATACAAAGGTCTTATCAAAAGGATATATATGCATATATATAGATGAAGGTGAAATAATGATGGCCAACAAGAAAAGGAAAAAGGTATAACCCCTAAAAAATGATTATGAAAATATTTAATGATATATATGAAATAAATAAAAAATGATTTAAGATTAATGAGTTTATATACATTTATTAATGATAATGTAGTAGAGATGGCAAAAGGAGTGAAGAGAAACAATGTAGTAACTAATAATGATAATGTTGATTTATTGAATATTGACTTTCATACTATATGTATGAATTTTCAAACCAGAATAATCACCTAAAATACTATATATAGGCATAATAATTGAATCATTAAAAAATACCTTGCTACTATATATATATATATATATATAGTATGTGTGTGTGTTGGATACATAGATCTATACTAATCTCTAATAATCCTAACTCATTTAGTATCATTTCATATATGTTTAAACCTCTTCCTATCGTCTAATTGATATTGAAATTAATATATTAATTAGTGCATAGACAATTGATTCGGCTTTAATCAATATATTCTTTTTCATCTCTCTGAATGCTTTTAGAGTGGAAAATTTGGAGGAATAAACTTGTAGGGTCATTTTTATCAACAATCGTAGTTTGGAAATTTTAGGTTTAAATCTTTGAGAGTCATATTGAGGCCTTAAATGACCACCTTTGTGGTTTCAACCTCGATATGGACCCACGTTCCATAATCTACACACTAATATCTTTTCAATAGTGTAAGGATTTCTTTAGGCTTATATGAGAAAGTTATGCCTCTTGAAACTTGACCAGTTGAAATTGAAAATATTAAAGAAACCATAACTCAACTAAAAAACAATGAAATAAAGACATGTCCATGAGATCTTAAACCTAGAACACAAAATCTTAAATCTTATTGAGAAAAAGCAAAGAGTAAAAGCAATGAGAAACTCCGCAATTAAATTTCAAAGAAATAAAGAGGGCCATGTCTATGTCTAAAGATCTTGAACCTAGAACACAAAATCCTATAGAGAAAAAGCAAAGAAACACTTTAGGAAATAAAAATACTCAGAAACAATGGGCAAATTAAAAATTAAATAAAAAAATTAGAGGAATCGCAATAGTTTCCTTCATCGTTGTACTTTTCCTCCCTAAAATCCATGTATGAAACCCTCATTGTAGTTGATTGAAAGTAGGGGAGAAGGGAAAAAAGGGACAAATAAATGAAAATGAGATTTAGAGTTTTAGCGTTATTTGGTTTCTCTCATTTTGTAATAAATTTTATTGTTTTATAAATTAGGTAAATGTGAGCCGACAAAAGAGGCATGTGTGAGTCATTGAAGGACCATAAAATTAATTAAGTTATAAATACCTAATTTAATATTTAGGTGGATTTAAAAAGAAATTAAGTTATAAATACCTAATTTCATATTTAAGTGGATAAAAAAAGAAATTTCTTTGTGGAAAACTAGATATGATAATTTAAAAATACATTTAATTTTAATTTTTTTCTTTCGTTTAAGTTATATATGAAGTGGATAATACTATTAATATTCTTTGGGTTAAGTTTATGTGGTTTTTAGGGGTGTTTTTTGTGTTTTTTTGGATTCAGAAACAGATAAGAAAGTATATGTTTGATTAGTAGATTATTTTGCTCATTTTCAGAGAATGAAAAGAGATAAGAAACATAAAATAATTTGTTGATACATCAATGTAGTAATATAACTAGAAAATTGAGGAAATAAAGAAATGGGTTGGTTAGATAAAGAATATTAAGATGGAATTTTTGAAAGGAAACAAGTTAATTAGATAATATAATGGAGAAGTGAAGGGGAGGATAAAGAAAATGAAAAAAAAATAATGGAGGAGGAATCATAAGAGATAAATGTAATTGCAGATGAGAGAGAAGAAAATAAAATAAACAAAAGAAGAAACATGGAGGTTTAAAGAGGGAGGGAAGGGTAGGAAGGAAGAATGAAATATGGACGGGAAAAGAGAGTAGGGAGATGATAAAAAAATAAAGTAAGAGAAAAAAAATTAGGAAAATGAAAAACAGTTAAGGTTTAATGTCATGGGACTGGTTGATTAACGGAGTTTAAGATTCACTGGACAAAAAGAAGAAATATAAAGCAATCAAATAATATGGGATGGTGGGAAATATTAGAGAGAACATATTATATTGTACGTTCTCTAATGTTTCTCCTCACCCTTACCCTCTAGTGGTTGGGGGGAATATGTTCTTTCACATATTTCCCTCCCACCCCATTTTATGTGTTCCCTCTAATATTTCCCCCCATTTGACCAATATATGTGTGTGTGTGTATTATTTCCCCTAGCTTGACTCATATATATATATATATATATATATATATATATATATATATATATATATATATATATATATATATATGCTTTGTAATATTTTCCTCAATCTCGTACTATGTGTTCTCTATAATAGTACCCCATGCCCACCCTCATATATATGAGTGCAAGGGTGGGAGTGCGGAGAAACATTGGGTGAAATATATGAGGGCATGGATGGGGGGAAATATTAGGCAAAATATTGTAATAATATTGTGTTTCACCCAATATTTTTCCCACCCTTATGTTCTCTCTAATATGTACACCCACCCCCACCCTCACCCTCATAAACTACCCTCATATATGGGAGGGTGAAGGTGAGGGTGGGGGAAATATTGGGTGAAATATAGTATTATGAGGGTAGGGATGGGGGAAATATTAGGTGGAATACAGTAATAATACTATATATCACACAATATTCCCTCCCACATGTATTGTCAAGTATATAAGGGTGAGGGTAGGGGTTGGGGAAAATGGCACGTGAAATATATGAGGACAAGGATGGGGGAGAATATTAGGGGCTAATTCTCCCCCATCCCTACCCTCATAAATTTTACCCAGCATTGTCCCCCACCCCCATATATATAAATAATATTTTACCCAATATTTCCACTATGTTTCACATTCCCTGCTATCTCTACCATCATATATTTCATCCAGTATTTTTTCCCACCCCAATCATCCTACGACATCTCTTTTATTAAATATTATTTGGCTATTTCTTCTTCCTCTTTTATAGTAATGAGAACATTTTGACAGAATCAGTAACGTCGTACAACCAGTTACCACTATTTCACTAAGTAAAACAACAATTTCATAAATTCCACAAGGGTTAGCTTAACACCATGTCTTCAGAGACTTGAACCTAGGTAGCTAGGCCACAAAAACATGTGCCTTTACCACTTATGATAAGATCCTTTGACATTATTTAGGTATTTCTTAATCTTTATGATTTTTTTAATAAAAAATATTAAAATCATAAAATATTTAGCCAAAATATTTAATTAATCAAAATGAAAATTAATATTAAATAAAGTAAAAAAATATAAAAAATAAAGAAAACATATTTAAAACATTTAATAATTTTTTTAATAAAAAATAATATAATAACTACTAGCCTAGATCCATCTTAACTCCAAATCTACCAAGCGCAAAGAGGGATCAAATTTGTTTTCACTCTAAAAGAGGTTTGCACCTCAAGTGATTTGATCCCTCTCGATGCTTGGTAAATCCGAAGTTAAGATGGATCTAGGCTACATATGAATATCATTAGCAAAAGCATAGGAGAGCAAAACCTGCAATTGATTATTTTACCATAATTTTATTTTAAATATTAATTTTTAAAATTTATTTAATTTCTGTTTTTAATTTTATGTAATTTGACCAAGTCAAAATGTTTATAGGACATGATATTACAATATACCTGGCGTATTGACCTGGAGTGCACCTCTCGACACAATAAACAATATTATAAATAATTAATAGGAGTTGTCTTTAGTGTGACTTTTTGGACTTTTTGGTGTCGGAATCCGGCGGAAACAATTGAGGTGAAATCTTGATTTGTGTTGTTTAAATTGGTTTTTTGACTATATATATGGATTCAGCACCCTGAAAAACCCCTAGGGTACTTCGATTGTGCAGGGTTTACCCATCTTGTGTTTTGTTTCATTATCTCACTAACTCTTGGTCTCCTGGCTATTAGAGTTTATGGTAAGAGGCAGGGTATAGGTGCCCTCGAGGCCAGTGTGTCTCTCCCACCATTTGAGCTAGATCACTCTCGGGAAATTTTGTTTGTATCCAACTAGTGGTTGGGGGAATATTTTGTCCCTAAAGTACACTCTTGACATAAGCTTCTCATTCTTTCTCAATCTTCTTCAAAGTTTATTGGGTCACCCATTTGTTATTGGGGTGTATCATCTATTGATTCTTAACAAAGTTACCGACTTAATGAGAACTGTGACCTCAAAACATGAAATCTAGCCCAAAACCCCCCAAAAAATATGAAAAGACTGCCTGAAAACGAAAAGAATTGATATTGGAACAACTTTTTTCTTTGTGTAAAATTTCAACATTTTTGAAAAATGGCAATAAAAACGAAATTGTTTTGCGTAAAAACATGAAAAAACACCCTAAAATGAAAAGTTTTGATGCAACTTGACGTTGCATCGACACTTTTTTGGGGGGTTAACATTTCAAATTTTTTTAACAATGACATTAAAAACTAAAATCTTTATGTAATAAGCATGAAAAACACCCAAAATCAAAAAATGTTGATGCTAATGCTTTTTTTACTAAAATTCCAACATTTTTTAACAAGGGCATTAAAAATAAAATATCAAGATTCTAAAAACCATTTAAATTCCAATAGCTTTCAACAATATGTTAAAGATAAAATATCACAACTCCAAAAAACCTAAAAATACTAACAATTTTCAACCATGGTGTTAAAGATGATATCATGACTTTGAAAAACTTTAAAAATTTGGCATTTTTCAACCATGGCGTCAGCGATAAAATTTTGTGACTGATGATGTTGTTTCGTGACCGATGACGAGCTTGAAACGACAAAGGCCCGACAATCTTTTTGTGTTTACACGGTCGGAAAAGAGCTTAAAGGCGACCGCCTCTTATTTCTTTTAACGAGCCAAGAGGGATAACTCGGCTATCTTTTCTTTTTCAAGTCAGAAAAGAGCGTTAAAGACGACTTGTTCGGACCAAGTGTACACGAAGTTGACATACTTCCACTACCTGTAGCTCTGCACAAAGCACGTCAAACGTGAACCCATTCGATATAAAATGAACAATATACATAGAAACATAGTTAAAAACCAAATAGTGACTAACCATGTGACAAAAAATGAGAAAAAACCCACATTTACAAAATATAATTTTTTAATTTCCAAAAATTACTATAAAAAGGGGTTAATCCAACCATTTTTACCATTGTTACTGTTCATTTCATTGTGGAGCATTTTGGAGCACCAAATTTGGCAAGCTAATTACGGCCTTGTTCATCCACCATTCACCTCGAAACTGGTTCCAGGTAAACAATCGTCGTCCTGCGCTTCAATTCCATACCTTTTTCATGCATTTTGAACGTTAAATGTGTTAGTTTAGGTGGATTTTTGGATCATCACAAGTATAGCCTTCGGGTCCGCGATGATTGAAAAAATTGACACATAATGCGCTCCGATCATCGTGGAAAAGTGATGTACTTCCGCGATGACCGCGAAAAAATACAACTAGCAACCTCGCGTCATCGCGTCTGTTTTAAAAACAGACGCGATGACGACGCGAACTTATTTTTTTATGCAAATTACACATTGAATTTGGTGAACGAAGTGCTAATTCGATTTTTTTCATCATGCAGGTGATAATGGCGTTTGTCTGGCAAGAATGAACGCATGATGACAATGATGTGGAAGCTTTCGCTGATGTGGGGTGCCGAAATGCATTACGAGCATGTGGATTGCTCAAATTCTTCCTAACTCCGCATCTCCGATCACAACCTGATCTACTGGAGCTACTGATCTGGCCCTGGAATCCCATAGATGGGAAATTCATCATCCGAGGCCGGGATATCGAGTTTGATGACACAAACATATTTTTTTGACTGGACTATCCCGTCGTGGTGAGAGGCCCATTCTGGAGGGGCAACGACCCAGGGGCGATTCCTTAGAGATGCTGATGGCTCAAGTGTGCCCACAGCCACGCAAGACAAGGATTGGGAAGGCGGCAATCCCAACAGTGGACAACGTGGTCCTTTGTGCTATGCTTTTGATGGTGACACAGGTAGCGGGCTCCCAAGCCCAACACGATGCTTCGAAGACCCATCTCCGGCTGACTCTCGAATGTCTCAATCCAACCATGTTTAACTAGGCAGAAACGGTGATGGTGAACATGAAGAGGCAACTCACCAACTGTCATCGAGGAGAGACGAAGTAGTTTGGTTATGGATCCATCTTAGTCCCGCTCATGCTGGAGCGGGTGCCAGCACTACAGTTACAGGACATGGATCTGGATTTACCTAGACCACGCGAGCCCAGGGCCACACGGTGGGCGCATGTCATGCCGCGAGGAGGTGGCGGATGACCAATGTCGTGGGGGACACTGTTTCGAGAGTGGCTAGAGCGCCAGACGATCTTCGTGGAGGATTGGCCATATGCCGGCATGGACTTCCGCGGAGATCCTGACATGCAGCTGCCCGCTGGAGAGCAGTGGGATGATGGTGGTAAGACACTTGATCACTTTTTGCATTTTATTTTTTATGATGTTTTTTGAATTTTTCATGTATATGTCCTAATGACGAACGCTATGGTATGTAGATGTAGGACCAGTGAGACCTGTCGGGCTAGCTCTAGAGGTGCAGAGGGATGCGCAGGGCATTGCAGCACTAGCCTTGGCTCCTCAAGCTGATGATACGGTGGAGACAGTGGTCCGGAACCTTGAGGGCCTAACAACAGGGATTCCAGATTACATGGGGATCGAGGAGGTCCCCATAGCATTCCAGATCCACACAGTAGGAGTGGAACCCAGGGTGCACTGCTTGTTGAGGCGGGTGGCATGGGCGGTGGTATGTTATAGGGAGCATAACCCACTGTAGTAGACACCTAGGTTTTTATTTCCTGAAGCTGATTTTTTGAGAGACATGTGTCTCAGATGTATGGAGAACAGAGACTCTATTTGGACATGTACACTTGTTTTTGAGTACCTCGGTGCACCACACGAGATATATATATATATATATATATATATATACATATTTCTATCGTTCATTATTGTGTTTTACATGCTTCTTGTATATTGTTTTGATTACATGTTACGCAAATGTATGTCTAATACATGGTTAGCCAATGCATCAGTTAACGTGTTTAATCTTCGTGGAATACGCTGATATGTAATGAAATCAAAATTCCTCTCTGACAATTTAACACGTAAATACAACCTTAAAATCCAATGATCTCTGACGGAATATCGCCCATTGAGCTGGTGGACGACAAGCTGAGAGTCCAGGTTCACAACCAATGTACAAATACCAAGATTGATTTCCTCGGCCAATAACTCAATAACAACACTATATTCAGTGACATTGTTTGTGGTGCAACCTAGACAAACACCTTGGAGGTCTATCAAATCACCATGAGGATCGTAGATCACCCATGCCGCAGAAGAAAAGCTGTGGGTACTGCGGCAGGCACCATCAGCGAAACCAACGTAAGGTGCACTAGACATCTACACAAGGAGCAAGAGACACAATAAGCGGTAATCATGCCTTCAAACCAAGTAAAAACATGAAAAATACACACACAACACACCTTCTAAAAACACACGTATGTACAAACCAAAGTGCATGAAATTCACGCATAATACTTTTTCAAGTAAAGCCCATTTCGAGGCTTATCCAGATGATTCCCTTGATAATCAATCAGCTTGTAGGCCCCTTTTTGCAAGACTCGCTTGACAATATAAGGCCCATGCCACATGGGCTCAAATTTGCCTGCCCCCAGCTTATCATTCACTTGATCGTAGAGGAGGAATAAGTCTCCTTCAACAAAAGAACGAGGATGGACAATATGATCGAAGTGAATTTTCACTCTCTTCTTCTGTGCTTCAATAGCTAGAGAGGCTAGTCAACGGGTCTCGTCCAACGCTCTAGGTAGAGAAGGCGTTCTTCTACCGGAGTAGTGTTGGGGAGTAATTCGATGGCTAATTTCAAAGAAGGGATCTCGCACTCGATGGGAAGGGTAGCCTCCAGTCCGTAAACTAATTGAAATGGAGTGAAACTAGTGGCATCCTTCACAGAAGTTCAGTAGGCCCACAAGGCAGAGAACAACATCAAGTGCCAGTTAGACTTGTGCATGCCAATGGTACGTTGAAGCATCGTAACTAGAACCTTGTTGACGGCTTCTACTTGGCCATTGGCTTGAGGATAGTATGGAGTTGAGCTATCATGCCGCAAGCCTAGCTAGGTTGTAAGCTAAGTCATCATATGATTACGGAAATGCTTACCATGATCAGTGACTATAGCTTGAGGGACTCTGAACCGTGAAATAACATGATTAAACAAAAATTATGCCGCTGTGTGACCGTCTTCAGATAGTGTGGGCATCGCCTCAGCCCATTTTGTAAAGTAATCAATCGCAACGATGATATACCCATGCCCCCCGATCGAGCGAGGGTTACAGGTCATATAATCAATGCCCCATTTGGCAAAAGGGCCAATGGTAACAACAGGGTGCAATGGAGCGGGAGGCACCTGCATCTTCCACTGGTAGATTTGGCACTCGTGATAGGATCGGACGGCAAGTATGCAATCCCTGAAGATGGAGGGCCAAAAGTACCCAACACGAAGGATCTTTTGAGCAGTAACATATCCGGACATGTGACCACCACAGGCGCTAGATTGGCAGTCATTTAAAACTCGCTCAGCTTCCTCGAATGTTAAGCATCGGCGGAGAACAAAGTCGGCACCGACACGGTATAGGGTGTCCCCAATAATACGATAGGGCTGAGACTGATGACATCCTTAGACTGATGACTGTCTCCAGGCATCCTTAGACACATCGGGATGAAAAGAGGACGTTTGAAGATAGACAATGATATCCCCGTACCAAGGATCGAGGGTGTTGATTAAGAAGAGAGTTTCATCTGAAATATGGTCCTCTAACCAAGAGGGCATGGTAGAAGATGGCAAAGAGCAAAGCAACTCAGCAAAAATGAGGGATTTCTTAGACTTGGCGGTGGTGAATTCCATGTCGAACTCTTGGAGGATAACGATCCACTTCGAGTACTTTCCCCCCAGCAACTAACATGACAGGATGTACGTCATCGGGTTGCAATCAGAAACCACTATCGTAGTATGCAACAAGATATAATGGCGGAAACGTTGGATGGCACAAACAGCAGCCAATGCCAACTTCTCGACGTAAGCGTATTGAGTTTTCGTATCTAGAAGATTGCGGCTGAGATAATAAATGACATGCTCAGTGTCATCATCATCATCTTGAATGAGAACCATGCCAATAGTGGTATCGGCAGCGGCCAAATACAGAGTGTAGTCACGATGATAATTTGGAGGACGCAACAACGGAGCAGAAACAAGGAGAACCTTGAGATGCTCAAAGGACTCTTGAGCAGCGGCATCCCATAGAAAAGGGGTGTCCTGCTTCAATAACCGTGTGAAACCTTTAGCCACTTCGGCATAGTTCGGAATGAATCGTCATAAAAAATTCGCTTTGCCCTGCAAACTCTGCAATTGCTGCAAAGAAGCAAGGGGAGGAAGATTCAGAATAGCCTCGACTTTAAGGGGATCCAAACGGATGCCCTCTCGGGAGACGATAAACCCGAGAAATCTGCCTGAATCAACACAGAAGACACACTAATGAGGATTAAGCCTGATGCGGTAGTGTCGACAATGGAGAAAGATTTCACGAAGGTGAGAGGAATGGGCCTGTCGTTTTGCTGAATGAGCTGGTAGATCATCCAGGTATGGTTGCACAATGTCTCGAATATCATGGAATGCATAAGACATTGCGCATTGGAAGGTTGCACCGGCGTTTTTCAAACTGAAAGGGAGCTTTTTGTAGGCAAAAGTGCGCCACGGATAGATAAAGACAGCCTTGTGCTGATCGTTGGGTGCAATATTAATCTGGTTATAACCAGAAAAACCATCCATGAATGAATACATTTCACTCCCAGTACACTCATCAATGAGCTAGTCAATGAAGGGTGTGGGGAAGTTATCTTTTGGACAGGCCCGATTAATATCACAATAATCAACACAAACTCGAATAGTACCCTAGTTTTTAGTCACGGGGATGATATTGAAGACCCAATCTATGAGTGGGATGGGGTAAATAAAACCAGCCTTAAGAAGCTTTTTAATTTCCACTTTAATAGTCGCAGCCTTTCGAGGGTGCACGGGGCATAGTCACTGGTGAACAGGCTTAGCACCCGGATAGGTAGGTATCTCATGCACCATGATGCTAGGATCGATGCCGGGCATTTCTTCGTAAGACCAAGCAAAGACATCGCGAAATTCGCGGAAAAACTCAGTATAGAGTTGAATCTCCTTCGGAGTACAAGTTACTCCGACATTGATATGCTTGACAATCCCTGGTTTAACAGAGGTGTCGATGGGCTGGGTTTGCGTGATGTTTCCCATGTTCCCTTCGGAAGACACTTGATAAACTTGAATGGGTGTTTGAAGGGGTTGAGATGGGAGACAAGGAGCAAACCACTCGAGACAGGTAAGCATTTCCTGGTGGGCAGGGAGAAACGAGGAACGATGGTGATGATTAGACCAAAGGGGTTTCTTGAGAGACATGGTCTCAATAATGGCTTCATCAGAAGGAAATATTTCCTTTACGAGTCGAGATCTCTGCTCGAAGGAGCAGGTTCAGAAGGTGGAGCTGATGCAGCAAAAATTTCGACGCAGTTGAGCTCGACATGACTCAATGGCATCTCATCGCCCCATGAGTCTATCTGATTGGCGGGGGGAAGAACCCAAGGATCAGAGCGAACAGAAATCATATTAATAGGAGTGATGTTAGGAGGTGGGAGTGAAAAAACACCCATAAGGGCAGGATATTTAAAAAGTCTAGCTCCCACACTCTCACATGGGATAGAGGTATGCTCCACAAAAGGCATGTTGCCTTCGGAAGAGGAGGCGAAGAAAGACAGCTGGTCTACTGTGACGATCTTCCCCTGATGAGGGAAACGAATGACACGAAATAGAGATGAAGCCACGGCTCGCATGGCGTATGTCCAGCTGCGTCCCAGAAGGAGGTTGTAGGTAAGATTAGCATCAACAACTTCAAATTCCACTTTGACTGTCTTCCCTTCCAAAGTAATAGGCAAGTGTTGGAGTATACCGTAAGGGCGAGACTCTCTCCCATCAAAGGCTTCCAAGGTCGTAGGAGACTGGCTCAGAGTCGGAGAACCAATAGCCTTCCAACAGGCAACAGACATGATGCAAGTTGAAGCGCCTTCATCAATGACTGTACGATGAATCGTTTTGGAATTGATGATGACCTAGATAAGGAAGGCAATTTGGTGAGGCAGCCTTGGTATATGGCTTTCTAGGTCAAAAGTAATCAGATCCGAGTCAGCCGGGTCAATGCCACCGATGGCCGATAGCAAGGACTTCCTCTGAGAGGGGCAGCTCTGGAGAACTTCTAGAGCGGACATAGCTGACGGAGCCTGGGCTAAGTCCTCAACGATGCTATAGTGCTGAGCAGCACGAGCATTAGGGTTGTAAGAAGATTTTCGGAGTACACCTTTAGGAGGGGGTCGGATGGGCGCCTCAGTGCTAGGTCTCTCGATATGGAGCGGACCAGAACTGGGCGGAGGAGCGCTAGAGGGAACCTCAGGCTCTTTCCCAGCCAGCGATGGATACTCTTTTGCTCGAGTACTAATGTGTAAGGGAATCTTCTCAGCCATAAATACTTGAGAACCAAAGGGAGAAGAGGATTGGGATGGATCAACCACCATTTTTGTTTGTTGTGAGGGAAAAGGCTCTTTGAGCATGGCAGGAGTCCCGGGAGCACCTTTCAACAAACAACTAACTTCAGACCGCCTCAGGCAATCTTTGGTATAATGATCCTCATCACAAATAAGACAAGGATACTTGGGCTTGCATTTGGCACCTTCCTGGGGTGGAGGTTTAGGGGAATCTTGCTTAGGTTGATCAACTTTATTCTTTCCTTTTCCATTCTTCTTTCCTTTCGAGGCTTTGTCCACCGTGCTGGATTGGATGACGTTAACCTCGGAAGTATTACCAGAATTGGATACAGCTTGAGAAGTATTTTCATTTGGAGCATTCGACTTTTGCTTCCCAAGGTTCGCAGAAGATTTCTTAGAAGGCAGATTAATAGAACCAATGACACCGTCAATGGATGGTGTTGGCGGGGCTTTGGAAGTTCCGGGTCTCGGGGCATCCGGCAAATAATCATATAGCGTACCGGATTGGGAGTAAACCAAGTCAAGGTACTGAGCACGCGCAATAGCCTGCTCTTCAGTTACACATGCCCCCATAGCAATGTCCCGCACTATCGGACCGACAAACGAGGTCGTAAACCAGTCGGTGAGAAGCTGATCGGGAATCCAAAACTTAATCAAACGACGACGCCGTCTCCATTCATGGATGTAATCGGAGATGTGCGTAGCCGTTGTTTGTTTTAAGGATGTCAGGAGGTGCATGCCCATTTCATATCGAATCAACAACTGAAAATGAGTTAAAAATGCCATAGCCAACAAGTTAAAATCCTGAAAAGATCCACGAGCTAACTCAATATACCATTTAGCAACAGAGCCAGCGAGGATCCTTTGAAAAAGGCGGAGCCAGATTGAATCATCAAGCCATGAATTTGATGAACACCATAGATGATAAGTCATAACGTGCGCTTGGGGATCTTCTCCAGCGTTACCATCGAATTTGGGACAATCACCAGGAATCTTAGCTGGAACCGGGGGCCAATACAGATTATGAAGAATAGGATCATTTGTCAGTTTGGACACATTCGATAATTCCAACGTTGCTAAAATGGGTAATTGAGGGTTAAAGGACATCTGAGGCTACGGGTAGGAGGTAGTACCAAAGTTCCAACCAGCTGCTGGTTGCCCCCATTGATTTTGTCTGGACGGATTTGGCCTAGGAGGGTTTTGTCTGTAGGGATTTTGTCCATAGGGGTTATAGGATGGCTGACCCCGGATTTGCCCCCCAGCATTCCATTGATTACCAACTTGACCTGCAGGAGCAACATAGGGTTGCTGGTAATTCTGATAAGGACTCACCTTCAGTTGTTGATAATTTTGGTATGGGGCAAATTGAGTTTGCCCTTGGGATTGTTGGAAACCATAAGGTGGTTGGGCTCCAAAATGAGCCTGGGAACCAGGCTGCGTTTGATAGGTAGGTTGAGACTGGGACCCAACTTGCAATTGAAGACTGGATTGGGTCTGGAGCCCGACCTGGGGCTGAAAACTGGGTTGAGCTTGCTAGGTGTTGGGTTGTCTTTGCACAACCGAGGGCTGTCCTGATGGACCATATGGCTGAGCAGACTGGACAGTTGGTTGACCAGATTGGATTTGAGGCTGACCAACTTGTCCAAATGGTTGACCAGACTAGATAGTCGGTTGGCATTGCTGAACGTAAGGTTGATCGACTTGCCCAGAAGGGTAACCTTGCTAGACACCAGGTTGGCCTTGTTGCATGTAAGGTTGTCCCGGATTACTAGAAGGTTGCCCAAAATAGGTAAAAGATGGACCACCAGAGGCTGAAGGTTGTCCCTGGAAGGGTTGTCCTTGTGGGCCTCCAGGTTGCCCTGGATAAGGCTGCCCGTAATACTACTGCCCATAGGAAGGCTGCGTGTAAGACGGTTGACCTTGATAAGGTGGTCCTTGAAAATTCGCAGGTGATACTTGGCCACCACCATAACCAGTGGTGCCCCAAGAAATAGATAACGGAATCGTGACCTCAACCACAGGCTGAGATGGCAATGGTCCACGGTGATAGATATGAGCCCCTCTAGAATCGTAATAATGAAACGGATTTTGAGGATCCGGATTCTGAAGAGCATATAGATATTGATCGTATGCCGCCCCTGCTGGAATGGAACCAGAAGAAGGTGGGGCACTTAGTGTAAGATCAACAACTCCAGATACATATGTTGATGGGCCACTGTTTGCCGACCCAGAAGAAGGTCTAGCAATAGTGGTCACAATCGAGGATGCAATAACGACACCGACAACAGGGGTTGAAGAAGCCACACAGACAGTTGGAATAGTCGGGACGGAAGTGACAGACACATTGTGAATTTGAGGAATAAAAGACTCCGAGGTCGGAGTGACGGTGTGAGACCACATAGAACTCATAAGGGAGGTCCTAGAACCCATAACATCCCTCAAATCCTTATAGCGTAAAGGCAACATGACACTAAGAGGGGTGATACGAAAAGGTGTAGTTTCCGTTGAGATGGGAATTTCACCACTCGTCGCAATGGATTCTTCACTCGTGACAGGGGATGTGTCCTCCATATCAGAAGAAGACATTGGGACTGAAACACTAGGAGGAGTACCGGGAATATCTTCTTCGGAAGGCTCCCAAACGGGGTTCCAGTGAATATTGTAAGACTCGTCCTCTGGAGCGCGAGATTTAATCGGTTGGATACTCGGAATAACAGGGAGAGTGTCACTGACAACCGATACCTCAGGAGCAACAGAAAAAGGAGACACTTGGTCACTTGGAATGGGAGACGAGATCGGTGATTCTGCCAGGATGATGATTCAAAAACACTAGGAAAACTAACGAGAAAGGACCCTACTCAAGCTAACGCAAATAAGATTTAACAGGGTAAATGTGAATCGTGGCCAAATAAATTTTAAGACACAGGAATAGAATTTGACCTTTTCATCTTTAAAGAGTCGAGAAAAGGACAAAAAGATGACTCTAGTCGCCTTCGAATATTTAATGAGCCTGAAGTGACAAGTGCTTAGATGGACCTTTTCTTTTAGGGAGTCTAAAAAGGAACGAAAGTGACTACTCTGGAGAACTAGGCAAAAGGTTTACCAGACAAATCCATAAAACTGCATATACACCTTGGCATTCATATGAAAACCAAGGAATTTCCATACGGTAGTCAATCTTCCCGAACGTTGTGTTCAGTGTGTTACGACTTGTAAGGCAGCAGACACAGCTTCCTATGGATAAAGGATGATAACCTAGTGGGGTCTCCCAGCATATACTCGACGGTACTTGGGAGCGCAATTCCGTGCTAGACCACTATTGAGTCACAGAAGTAGGAATCACCCAACCTTGAGTGGAAACAAAAGTGACTAGGTTTAACGACGCCAGAGCACGTCTCTAGCCTAGACCTCTAAATAGTGTGCGTTATGTTCCAATGCGTTGTTAGATTTAATCAGTTCATTTTAGAGTTGATCTTGGATTATGCTTAAGTTTTCAGGCCTTACCGTATGCATACAACAAATCCTAGGATGCAGCTAGGATGAATCAAAAAATATCTTTTTCTTCAATGAACACCTACCTACAGAAGGGTAGAGAGATCATTCCTAAACCAAGACCCAAGACAATAAAGGCAGTCACTCAGTGCAAGCAGACATCAATTGCTAAAGTGCACAGATACTACTAATGAGAGATTTAAACATTCACTTTCCAATATGTAAACTCGAAATGCAAATTCACTTTCACTTTCGTATACTAAATGAATGCAATCCTTTTGATTTTGATGTCTCTAATTCTAGAAGAAGCAAACAAGCAACAAGCAAGTGTGGAAAAACGGCTGATCCAAACAATTGTGATCTATGTTCGGGTAGTGAAGAGAAATCGAATCAATTCCAAAGATTGGTTCAATAACAGTCACTAAAAAATTAACCAAAAGCAAGCAAAGGGGAAGGCTCAATCAAACCAACAGTAGGCTGCAAACGAATCTTTGAGCAAACAAGCAACCAAGTGAAACTAATCCAAGAGACTTGAAACAATGAAACTAGGTCACAGAAGCAAGAAAACAAGATTCATTCAACAAAGCTCACAAGAGAGTGCCTCAACCTATAAACAGAAAAAACAAGTCATCAAACAAGTGAGAATAGCAAGGGACTAGCAGGACTGATGGACTCAGGAGGCAGAATTGGGAAAATCAATTCTACAGCAATCAGCGCGGGTAATACACAAGCAACAGGCGCTGATAAAGCACTAGCCGCAGCAACAAAGCGATGTTAGCGTGGAAGTACACAAATTTTCCACGATGGTCCGATTTACAGAACCGTCATGACTGTAAGGCGTAATTACACGATGAACAATATACTACAAAAGGGTGAGCGCGATGACAGCGCGACTAATAAAATTAAATCTGCGATGACTTCCAAAACAATAATAGGCAGACCAAAACTCCCAAATCAAAAATAGTCAATATTTCAATCAAATAAGGGCATTTCCCAGATCAGGCTAGGAAACGCAGAAGACTGATAACCAATCCCCCAAAACTTCAAAAGAGACCAAATCAAAAAATCAAACAAGAGTAAACAAGAAAATAACAAAGGCCGAACCTCCCCAGCGGAGTCGGAAATTTGTGATGCAGGAAAGTGTTCCCTCTACGGACAGAGGCAACCCCTCTAGCCCTAGAGTGGGTCTAGTCACAAACAAGGACAGATCAACAATAGCTTTCATTAAACAATCATAGTTAGAGGCCTACCTCAACTAGTGGTCGATGGAGTTCCGTTGCGTTGCTCCAGCTTCCGCTTCCTTCTCCTAATGAGTGATCAACCTGAAACAATGTAAACGAAATACAACAAAGCACGTTACCGGAAACAACGACGATCTATTTACTCAAAAAGTCAAGAAGTCATGAGCTATTAAGTACATTATATACAAGACATAGGAAAACATCATTGATTGCATTAATAATGAAATAAGAGTAAGCTTACAACCAAAGTCTTGACATCACAAGCCTTCTCAGAGGGATCCAGCCAGCATGTTCCTCAAGCATTCACTCTTTGAAGATGGATCTCCCAATACACAAATCTCTCTCACTCACAATTTTTACACAAGATTAAGGGCACTTCACAACCTTCCACAAACTATTAACAATCCCACACTTGTCACACTCACACCAGCTATCTAGCAAACTCACAAACACTAACAACACTGTTCCACTAGCCAACTATCAACAACTATCCCCAAAAACGCGTAGTGCATATCAAATCGTGGGGGAATAACTAATCTTTTGCGCTGACATCACTATTGCATAACGTAGCTAGTCAGGTCATCGCTAAAGATTACAAGCAACCTCGCGCTGGCACATAAAATCGGACCATCGTGGGAATCAGGTGTACTTCCGCGATGGCAGCACTTATGGACTGTTTAGGAGCACCCTTCATCGCGTTTATTTAGCCAATAGACGCGATGAGGCAGATAACTTGGGAAAAGTGGGTCATTTGGCAACATCAGAGAGCATTTGTCTCATATGAGCATGTTTTACTTAGACACATGAAACAGTAGGAAGACTAGAGAGAAGACAGTGACAAATTACTGTGTAACAAGGTCCATTTCTGACTCCGATCTATCTTTGCTTCTTGAAGTGGAGGCATCAACGAATCTCTCCCTAGCTTCCATGAAGGTTTCCTTAGCGTGCTCCAAATCAAACTTTGGTTCTTTCATCGGAGCCTTGCGAACCCAAGTACTATATTTAGGCTACTTGCCTTTGTCATCCCTTGTTGTAATTCCACTTCAGAGCACAATGTTCACATTAGGGTCTTCCTCGTGCGGCTCAGACCTCATCATTTGCAGGTTCTGAGTCAGGGGAGTTTGGAGCGCTCCCTTATCACATAGCCTTGCTATCAGTGTGGGAGAATCCTCTGTCTCATGATCAAGTAATGTACAATACAGGCATGATGGACGTGTCGAATTCGTACAATCACAGGCATAATGTCCTAGCCCTCCGCAATTGTAACATATCAGCTGTCTGTGACCTCTTCCAGGTCCTCCTCCACCTCGGCCTCGTCCGCACCCCTGAAATCCGATTCGCGTCATCCCTACATTCTAGTCAAGGGGCCACATTTCAGCCTGAACTATGTAGGTGGGATTCCTATCCATCATCAGTTCATAGCTTCTGCAAGTGCACTCATCATGTCCCACTGATCTGCAGAAATTACAGAACAAGTGAATTCTGCGTGTACTTCTGCAATAAATGGCAGTTGTCTGTAGCATGCTTTCCTCCTATCCGACAAATCGCGCACCACAAAGCAGGCGTCGCGCTAGGTCCTGCATGTGCCTTTTGTCTTAATGGCATTGGTCCTCCTCCCGTGAGGTAATTTGCGAACACGGGTCAGTGGTCCTTGCCATGTCCCTGACCCTTGCACTTTACGCACCATACCTCGTCGTGCACTTCTGGGCGAGTTGTCCTGTCTTGTTTCAGAATCTGCATCTCAAGGCACAATTTTTTCAACTACACATGGATCTATTGAAATCCTAGGTTAGGATCCTATATCGGGTTCTCGTGCAGTCTCATCGCGATCTCCAAGGCCTCAGCCTAAGTCTTTAGCCTCTGCTGTGAAAACGCGTTCCTTAAATGCGGCGTTAATGATGCTACAAACCATTCGTGGCGTTGTCCATCCGTCAAAGTCATGTTAGCTTCGTGAATTGTGCACTTCAATCTCTAATCCAACTCCCAAGGGGTCTCGCCTGGTAGCATTGTGATTTCCTTGAACCCAATGATCGATTGCACCTCTGACTTCGGCCTACTAAATTCTCTGTTCAGCGCAGTTTGGATATCCGCGATCCCCGCATTCGGATTGTCATTAGAATGCTTAATATACCAGGTCAACGCATGATCCTGCAGAGTGCTGATCAATGTCACTTTCTTTATATTGTCATCCGTAACTCCCTACGCTTCCCATATACCTTTTATCATGAACCAAAACTGGCCCGGATCTTCATTTCCTACTCCCTGGAACACTAGCAATTTTATCGCGCTTGGTATATTGACTCGCGATGGTGGCGGAGGTGGTATGGGCGAAGATGGGGGTGAAGATAATGAAACTTGTGGTGGTGTGGGTGGGGGTGGTATGTGCGGAATCCTTTGCCTTACCAAATTGATTGCACTTCTTGGTGAGACCTTCGCGAGATCTTCCTCATCCCCTAGTGGAGGTGAAATCAAGGGGCTAGTTTCTAGTTCTGCACTACCTTTGTTTCTGTAAATTCTCCCACTTTGCGTAGCCCCAAACATCAATCTATTCGCATAACCCGATTTTCACAAATTGGCATTTTAATCCAAGTGTTCAAAGACTTAACGTACTTACCTCGGGGTCCTTTGAGGAAGCGTCATTCTGCCCCGCGATAGCTGACTAAAGTATCTACTGCGAACTCAGTGATGAATCCTCCTATAATTTGATTGAGCCAGTGATCAACAGCGCACATGATATTATCCTCCAATGCTTCCAATCTGCACACCAATTCTGGAGTCCACACAATAGGTTTGTCAAGCTTGCACCTTCCTTCGCTATTTGCTATCTTCACGATCCACTTGTATAGCTCAGTAGGGAAAGATGCGAAGAAAATTTCATGGCTCTCTATGTACAAGTAGTATTCCAACCACTCTTATTTTGATAGTCGCGGATTCTTGTTCTCCTGCGTCGCGAACTTGTGAATCTTCCTATCCAACCAATCTTCAATTTCTTTCTTAGTTGGATTCCAGTGATACGACATCAAACATCTCTATGCAGATCCCGGTCCTAACAACAGAACCATTTTTTGGCTTGTAGGGGCCTAACTCAGGTTCAGAGTTAATTAGCCAAACAAATCCCTGTACTACTGGCCCTTTCGGAAACAATCTGTGGAGTGCGGATTGAGGTCTCACTCGAAGTAGTATGGGGGGGGGTGCTAGAACCAGGTTTTCACACCCTTGAGATGTTTGAGGGGTTGATTTGGTCCAACTATTAGTCCCTTCATGCAGGTTACTTCAAGCACTTCCCTGGCCTTCGCGCCTTGATATATTCGCCTTCGTGTTGCCCTAACCAGGGGCTATAGGGCTTCCACGCTACAGGAGCATCGATCTTCGCTACTTCCCTAAGTCACACCCGAGATCTTACTTATCTTCTTACACCGGTTAGTTATCTTTGTGTAAATGGATGCCTTATGTTATATTTACTTGTACAACACATTCATATGAGTTCGCGCAGCAAATAAACAGTAAACTTGTAATTCATACCCAATAATACATAAAATAAGAAAAGATACACAAAAACATGGTAAAACTTCTCTTTATTAATGCTTCCAACTGTTGCAGACTCGACCCACCCTGCGCACTCAGTTGCAGGGGTCCGCACACTTAGCTGCGGACTACTAGGCCTCTGTGCACTTAGCTGCAGAGCCTTCTCCTACTCTACGACCCAAAGACACGACTTACACTTCGACTCAATGCTTCATCGATTCCTTAGACTCATCTTGCTTCATTCTTTTTTCTACACTTAGAGCCTCACTCTATTTATACAATCCCATGGTCCGCAAACCATGGGTAGATCTTTCAAACCGACATTACATTACAAAAACAAGGGTAGACAACCCTGTGACTCTATTATGACTTCACGCTCCGCGCCCACAAATCGTGGAGTCTTTACAATGGACTTAGTGAAAACTTGGTCTTTAAGCAAAAAAAAAGCCTTGGGGGGATTCCACGCCCAATAGAATGGATGTTTGGTGTGATGCACACAATACACATACTTTCTTACATTACATACTAATTAGTAAGATTGTTTATAACATGGAAATGGTGTATGGTTATGCACAATTATGTGTTTTGGTAAGATAACCTACAAATTAATGGGCTAAGTGATAGCCTAATAACTACAACCTGAAGTAACATTGATGTCATGGGCATTAAGAATGTGATGGACACTATTGAGTATTATTTCATGATTTAATTATTCATTCCAAACATTGCTATGATATGTGGATAAAGTATGTCTTTTAGAAGAAGCACAATGGTTCAAATAGGATATTTGATGGTGAAGATCTAAGAACAATAACAAAGACATGGTATAGTTGATGTAAGGTGTTCAAGCAAGTTTTATCAAGAGGGGTGGAGGTATCCACGGTGTATCCTCTAAAACTTAGAGTTGTGGGAGGAGTGTGTTAAGCCATGTTCCCCTAGGTGTGTAATAATAACTACTAGTTGTCGACTAGGAAAGTTAGGTCAATATATTTCACTTATAATGGGAATTAAATCAATATAGCTGACACTCTAATATTTTGCAACAAAGGAAATGATAAGATAGGGAAGGTGAAAGTAGGTTAGAGAGTAAAGATGATTCAAAGTTAGTTGAGAATACTACTCGGGAATTAGGTGTGCATTCTTATTTCCTTGCTTGATTTCCATAGTATTTAGAACACTTGTTTTGATTCACTTTCAATAGCTAGAGTACCTTAGGGACAAAGCTTCCTAAATAGTGGGTGCATCTAATGCCCCACATTCTCACTTTCAATAGCTAAAGTACCTTATAGTATATCATGTCATAGCTTTATTTATTATTTGTTTAACTCACCTAGATTGACAGAACTAGCATTATGAGTACATGTGGATCTCCTTATATGAAAAATTAATAAATGAGTTTTATTGTAATAATATTATTTATTTAACTCACTTAGATAGATAGAACTAACATTATGAGTTTTATTATTATTTTTTAATTCACCTAGATTGAGAGAACTAGCATTATGAGTACATGTGGACCTACTTATATGCAAATTTAATATATGAGTTTTATTGTAATAATATTATCACCTAGATGGATGGAACTAGCATTATGAGTAAATGTGAACCCATCTATGCAAATTTAATGTATGATTTTTATTGTAATAATAATAATAATTTAGTTTTAAGAGCATGGTTAAGTCAAACACCAAATTGGTGTATGGTACCCCCTTGTTTGTGGGAAATGGGATCTACCTCCCCATAGTGATTTCACTACATATATGGAAATGTACATATTTTATCCTCCTTTAGATTGAACATGTGACTTTTTATAAGGAAGCACGTATTCTCAATGATTAGGCTATGTCATTGAGGATGATAGTTATATGATTTCTTCCAGCATGCAAATTTTAAAAGGAATTTTTGCTACATGGATACCAGTTTGAATTATAAACTGAGAAAGGATGCTTGGTTGATGCACACAATAGATATACTTTCTTACATTAAATACTAATGAGTAATATTGTTTATAAGGATGATAGCATGGAGTTGGGTTACACTTTTTTGCAAGAGAGGGCACGTTTAGGTGGAAAAAAAGAGGGTTCTATGGAGCAATTTAAGTGCTCGATCGAGCTCCTCTAGTGCTAAAAAAATAGTTCGATCGAACCTTTTTTTTCTATTAAAATGCCTGCCCACGATCTATGCACACCATTTTTCACATATCGCAAGGAAGTAATAGCTCGACCGAGCATTTTTTAGCGGCTCAACCGAGAATATTGGAGGTTGATTGAGAAATTAGAGCATGGCATGATCCAACCAACCTCTCCAACAACCACACCAACATCCCACAGGCTCAAACGAAGGTAGATATTCTATCATTTTTGTCATTTTTATTTAAATTTTTTTGCAAAAATAAATAAATTAATTTGAAAAAAAAATACTTACCATACATAAACCATGAAATCACAAAAAACATCAAAGAAAATCTTCAAAACAAATTAGAAAACCAGAAAACCAACCTAGAAAACCATCAAAAACCATCAAAAAAACATTTCAAAACAATTTAGAAAAGCACAAAAAACAACCTAGAAAATTCTTTGAAACCACTAAAAAACTGTAATTTAGGTTTTAAATTGTTTTCTTACTTGCAATGGTAGCATGTGTTATTTATTAAATGCATATTTTTTATTTTGAATGAAAGGACAAGCATTTCGTTTAATGGGAAATTGACATATTATACGATACTAATTTTTTTTGCAAAAAATATCATTAGGACAACAACATAATTCTCCAAAATTTGTTTTTAACTCCAGATCAAAATTCAAAATGCTTATATGAATTTTGAGGGCTTCAATTCGATAAAAGAGTAAAATTTTGAAAGTTCATTGCCACATTTGGCCTAAAAGTGTAACCAATCTTCATCTATTCACCCATAACATGAAAATGGTGTATGGTTATGCATGATTATGTGTTTTAGTGAGATAACCTACAGCTTAATGGGCTAACTGATAGCCTAATAACTACAACTTAAAGCAACATTGATGTCATGGACATTGAGAGTGTGATGGTCCACTATTGAGTATTATTTCATGATTTAATTATTGGCTCCAAATATTTCTATGAGTTTTTTTTTTTTTTGTCAAGTTGTCTATGTTCTTTTAGGCTTGACCTGTGGCTTGAGAAACCGCGACCCAGGGGCATCTAAGCCATCAAAATCACCCAGGGATCGCACCTGGCCTGGGCCACACCAACCCTAAGCTGACTGGATTTTAGCATGTCTCCTCCCCCTAGCATGGGCGCAACAACCTCCGTGAGGTTTGATCCTTGGTTGCCTTGCTAATGAGGCCCATCCTCAATCGGTTGTGCTAATGGGACTTGACCCAAATATTGCTATGATATGTGGACAAAGTTTGTGTTTTAGAAGCAGAATGGTCCAAAGTGGGTTCAAATAGGACATTTTACAACGAAGCTTTAAGAATGCTCTAAGAACAATAAGAACAACATGATATGGTTGATGTAAGGTGTTCATGCAAGTTTTCTCAGGAGGGGTGGAGGTACCCACTGTGTATCCTCTAAAACTTAGAGTTGTGGGAGGAGGGTGTTAAGCCATGTTCCCCTAGGTATGTAATAGTAACTAACAGTTGCCCACTAAGAAAGTTAGGTTAATATATTTCACTTATGAGTTATAATGGGAATTAAATCAATGTCGTTGGCACTCTAACAGATTGCAGCAAAGGAAATGATAAGATAGAGAAGGTGAAAGCAGGTTAGAGAGTAAAGATGATTCACAGCTAGTTGAGAATACTACTAAGAAACTAGATGTGCATTCTTATTTCCTTGCTTAATTTCCATAGTGTTTAGAGCACTTGTTTTGATTCACTTAATTCTTGATAAATTATGGTGATTTTAATAGTAAAAACTATTGGATAATGTATTTCACTGATTTACAATCCTACATTTTTAATTGTGGAAAACATATATTCAATATTAAAGGCAACAATTATTTATCATTTATTATACATACTATATATATAGAGAGATATCATATACACTGCTACAATTAATTACTAAGTACATTGATTATTAAACTAAGGGAGTGGTTTAATGATTATGGAAAATATGTTGTAAATATGTAAATATCTAATAACATTAAATATTTTTTTTCAATTTTCATTATTAATTGTTATATGAAATTAATGAACTAATAAATTAATATAAATTTCAGGAAAAAAAATCAAACCTAACTAATAATTAACATGTAATGTTTAATTTTATTTAACATTTATATTATTTTATTTTAATTTATAAATTTCTAAAATTTTATAAAATTAAATTCCTAACATAATTAAGAGAATGATACTTAGAAAAGTATATAAAAATACGTTAAATCAGTTAAAAAAAAACAAAAATAAAATAAAATGTTAAAATATGGAGATTGATTTATCGTATTAAATTAAGATTTATCATATTAGATTAAGCTTTATAGTATTAAATTAAGTGTTTGCTAGAACTAGAATTGAAATGAATCTAGGCTGGTTTAATTTCCCCTTTTAAATAAGCTATATTCAGTATAAATATCATGGATTCTCAATACCATGGATAATTTTTATATTTATATTTATTTTTACTTTTAATTTCCCCTTCCCTCAAGCTTGATCGAGAGCTTGTTGTAGCCTTTAATAAACTATATGATAGTATTTTCAAAGATCTACAAGGATTGATATGGCAGTGAGCTATCATCTTTGTGCCCTAATATCTTCCACCAGAATGTGTTGGGTTTATTTATTGAAGAACAAATCTGATGCTTTTCAAACATTCAAGAACTTTCATACATGGATTGAAAATGATGCACAATCTCATATTGGCTCTATTCGCACTGATAATGGAAAAGAATACACTTCAAATGAATTTGAAAACTATCTTCGCCAACATGGGATCAAACATCAAAAAACTGTGCCTTATAATCTCCAACAAAATGGAGTAGCTGAAAGAATGAATAGGAAAATCTTAAATATGGTGCACTCCATGATGTTTTTCAAAAATGTAAAGTTGATGTTTTGGGCTGATGCAGTTCTATGTGCTATATATGTAAAGAATAGATGTCCATCTAATGTTATTAGAAACAAGACTCCTTATGAAATGTGGTATGGGCACATTCCTTCGGTAAATCGTCTCAGGGTCTTTGGTTCCACATGTTATGCCTTGATACCAAAGGTACATAGAAACAAACTTGGTGCAAGAAGTCGTAAGTGTATCTTCCTGGGTTATTCAAACACCTCCAAAGAATATCGTCTCTATGATGAAATCAATAAAAAGTTTGTTGTATCTAGAGATGTAATCTTTCTTGAATCATCCAAAACTGACAATGTTGTTGAGCAACAACTTGATCGCTTGGATAGATTCGCAAATGCAAAATCATTTCAAGAATTTGATAATTAGATTCCACATCTTGAAGGGGGGATTCCTATACTAGATCAACCCGTGGAATCTTCTTCTGAAGCACTCTCTCCCCCGCATGAAACTCCAACAACGGATGATACTTTGAGTGATGTGATTGACAGAATTGGGAGACTCAATCTTGATTCAGTCCCAACTCAATCAACGGAGCAGCCTGGACCATCTGAGAAAGGTCCCCCAAAGTGGCTGAAAAAGACACTTGAAAGTGTACATCCCGATGAGGTTGGAAATACAGGAACTAGAAATTCAAACCGGCAAAATGGAAGTTATGTATATGACTCTGATTCACCTGTTGATATAGATGTTTCTTATGATTGTGAATTGAATTTGTTTACAGATTTTGAACCAACTTCCTTCAAAGAAGCTGCTTCTTATGATGAATGGAAAGAAGCAATGCAAAATGAGTATGATGCCTTAATAAAGAATGGCACTTGGAAGCTGGTTGATCCTCCATTGGGAACCAAACCAATTGGCTACAAGTGGGTCTACAAGAACAAGTATAAAGCTGATGGCTCACTTGACAAGCACAAAGCCAGGTGTGTGGCAAAAGGTTTTGCACATAAGGAAGGGGTCAATTATGAGGAGACTTTTGCCCCCACAACAAAATGGGCTACCATCCGAACACTCTTTGCCCTAGCAGCTCAAAACGGTTGGAAAGTCCATCAAATGGATGTAAAAACCGCGTTCTTGAATGGAGATCTAAGAGAAAATGTTTTTATGTCCCAACCTAAAGAATTTTTTGTGAAAGGACATGAATATAAAGTATGAAAACTTTTGAAATCCTTGTATGGCCTCAAACAAGCACCGCGAGCCTAGTATAAAAAACTAACTAAGCATCTTCTGAAACTCAATTTCAGACATTATGATCTTGATGATGCAACTTTGTTTGTCAAGAAGGTTGGAAAAACAGTTGTATATCTTGCGGTATATGTAGATGATCTTTTGATGACAGGGAACAATGAGAGCTACATTGCATCCATAAAGAAGGAATTGAGGAAAGGTTTTGAAATGACTGATTTGGGTTATGTTCATTACTATCTTGGTATTGAAGTAATTCAACATCTGAAGTCAATATTCCTTTCCCAAAATAAGTACATTGGAAATCTTTTGAACAGGTTTGGCATGACTGAATGCAATGGTTTGACTACTCCAATGGAACAAAAGTTAAAGCTCACATCCATTGAAGGAAAAGAATTTGAGGATGCAATAAAGTATAGACAGCTTGTAAGAAGTCTCAACTACCTAACTACTACCAGACCAGACATTTCGTTTGTTGTTGGAATCCTCTCTAGGTTTATGCAAAAGCCTTGTGAGGGACATTGGTCTGCTGCAAAAAGAGTTCTAAATTACTTGAAGGGAACTCAAGACTTTGGAATCAAGTATACACAGATGGGCGATTTCAACTTGATTGGATACTCTGATTCAGATTTCGATGGAGATAAATAAACTGGGGTATCTACTTCAGGTTATGTTATGAGTCTTGGATCAGGAGTTGTCTCCTGGAGATCACACAAACAATTAGTTCTAGTAGATTCCACAACAGAGGCAAAATATGTGGCAGTAGCTGAGGCAACAAAAGAAATTGTGTGGCTCAAGAAAATTCTTCAAAATTTGCAGGTAAAATAAGTACAATCGACTCCACTCATGATTGAAAATAACTTGGCAATAAAGTTGGCCAAGAACCCAAAGTTCCATGATCGAACGAAGCACATCAATACAAAATATCATCTGATTCAACATCATGTTGAGGCCAAAACAATCCATCTTCGTCGTTGTTCCACTAATGAGAAAATTGTAGACATCTTCACCAAAGCACTTGGAAGATTCAAAACGATGCTTGGACTCACCAACATCCCTTCAGATTAAGGGGGGGAATGTTGACACCTAATCATAGGGATTGGGTGAACAACTGTAATTAGTGTAAATAAATAATAGATAAAATAGAGAGTCATCGAGAGATGAACTGAACAGTCACTCCCTCTTGTATATAATAATGAACAACCTGAATGAATAATACAATTATATTTGAGGAGTTACCTCCTGACCTGACAGTTGTGCCAAGTGTGCCAAGTGATGATCTGAGACTAGTTTGTGTATGTCAGGGTTTTGATGTGTCTAGGACCATATCAGGCCTTGCTCTTCCATATGTAATTCAACAACCATGATCTGTTGCACATCCATCAAATTGACTCATGGCTTGAAACATCAAGAATACAACGCCAAGAGTCTACTGTTGGGTCCCTATAATACTAGTGACTACCCCATTACTATTGTAGTTATACCCCTTATTAATATTGTTGTGCCCCTATTTCCCCCATATTGTTATTACTGTGCCCCATAGAATCCCTCTATTGTTATTCTTATGGCTTTATATTATTATTGTTAGGTCGGTTGGATTATATTGTGACTCCTTAGACTCCTATATATAGAAAGGAGGTTTTGTCATTTGAATCATCCAATAATTGCCAATTTATGTAATGTAAAGGAGGTTTCCCCCTCGAAGAGGCTGAATTCTAAGGCGTTGATCTATCTTTTCTATCTTTTCTTGAGCTGGTTTCATAACATTTGGTATCAAAGCTTTGGATTCTAGGGTTTCGCTGCTCCAAACATGTCTTAATGGAATTTTCGCTATAACTTTTTTCTGCGATGTTTCAGAAGTTGAAAAAAAAACCTATTTGAGAAGAAATCACGCTGAACCTCGGGTCTGAATTTCAGAGCTTTTCGCGCTATATTTGCGGAGATATGATCTGAGGAAGTTGGTCTTTTTGCAGACTCCTGAATTACATTACAAACAAGTGACCTGGGGAAAATCATCATAACTTTCTCTCTAGGGATCAGATTGAAATTTTGTAAGAAGGTACAGAAAGAGGACAGACTTTAGTTTCTTGTATGCATTTTTCAGATCCAAAGGTCGAAACAGTGACTCGTGGCACGTTGTACAAGTTCGCTCTACTGAACTAGTCTATAATCAAGTCACTGTGGGAGATTTCACATAACTCTTCCTTGGAGAATCCAATTTAGGTCAGACTTGTGGCATTGAAAAGAGGACACAAAGGGCTACTGCAGGTCACAATTTCAGAATAAGATGATCAGAATGTACAAAGATACATCAGAGGCAATATCGAGCTCCTACAAAGAAAAAAAAAGTGTGTAGTTTTTTAAAATTTTTGCATAAGATTGGTTTGAAAAATTAGTTTGAAGGAATTCAAAGGGCATAGTAAAGCATTATTATTGGTAATTGATGCCCCAAGGAAAGAAAATGCAAACACCTAGTAGGCAACCTGAAAGCTCTAGCATGACCCATGAAGAAGAGGAAGAAATGCAACATGATATATCAAAATTACGAGACCAAGTGCAACAATTGTCACTGGCACAAAAAGGAACAGAATCTAAGATGGATGGTTTAAAGAAATATGCATAAGCTAAGATGGATGGTTTAAAGAAAGGCGTAGAAGCTAATATGGACGATTTGAAGATAGATCTGAAGACAGACATGGATGAATTGAAGATAAATATGAATAAGTTGCTACAAGAAATGGTCACTAAGGGTGAAAGGGTACTAAAGGAAACTCATGATGAGAACAAAAGAAATGTTAATCATGATTTCATAGACTCTAATGTTGGATCGAAGACTCACCATATTCCAAAAATCGATATGAGGAAGTTTGATGGCAAGGATCCCGCCACATGGATATTACAGATGGAGCAATTCTTTGATCTCAATAATGTGCAAAACACACAAAAGGTACGTATCGCAACTTTATATTTGGAACCAAATCAGTTTGTATGGTATCAATGGCTTTGCTCTCGTAAACAATTTATCACTTGGGCAATTTTTATGGAAGAATTGATAGCACATTATGAGGATACAAAAAGCAACACTTTTTTTAGCCAATTGATAAGTCTCAAACAAAAGGGTTCAATAATGGAGCACATTGAGGAGTTCCAAAAATTGAACATAAGGGTAAAAGATATTCCAGAGGAGCATAGGATTGATGTGTTCATAGGGTCTTTAAAGGATAATATCCAACATGATATTTGCCTTTGGGAACCTGATTCATTAGAGAAGGCATTCAGGTTAGCAAGAAAAATGGAAAGCAAAATTATGGCAACCAGGAAGCATACCACTCACAACTATAAAGACGGAAGTGTTGTTGCCCCTAGTCTTTCACAACCTATAAGGTTGACACCACAACAATTGGAAGAAAAAAGAGCAAAAGGGCTTTGTTACAGTTGTGATAGCAAATACACTAAAAGTCATAAGTGTGCTGAGAAGAAATTATTCTACATAGATTGTGAAGAGGAAGAAGAAAAGGAGCAAGAAAGGTCAAAAGAAGAGAATATACTCCAGGAACAAAGCCTAGATGAAGAAAAAATAAATCCGACCATATCTTGTAATGCATTGGCGGGAATTACCACTCCTCAAACCATCAAGATAGAAGGACAAATCAAGAAGAAAAAGGTAATAGTGTTGATTGATTCAGGAAGCACCCACAATTTTATTCATTGTAAGGTAGCAAAAGAATTGAATTGCTTCCTATATCCAGCACCAGAGTGTCAAGTGATGATTGCAAATGGAGGAACAATAAATTGCTCTGGAAAGTGCCATAATATCAAGCTATCCATGGGAGAATATGTATTGACTAGCCCAATGCTTTCCATTCCAATGGGAGGTGCTGATGTTGTACTAGGAGTCCAATGGCTACAATCCTTGGGTACAATAGCTTTTAATTTTCAAGAACTTTTCATCAAATTTTCTACGAAAGAAAAGGAAGTTGAATTAAGGGGTATTGCAGGAAAACCAGGAAAGATAATCAGCTCTAATGGTATGACAAAGCTTCTAAAAAAGGAGCAAAGAGGTAATTGCACAATTATGTTCGCTAGATGTTTCCACATCGGAATCATCTATTTCTCCAGATCTCCAAAAAGTCCTGGACAATCATTCCAAGGTATTTGAGACTCCCAAAGGTCTCCCACCTATGCGTGATCATGATCATGCTATTCATCTGATTCCAGGAAGTGTTCCTCCAAACATCAGGCCGTACAGATATCCCTATGTCCAAAAGAGTGAAATTGAACGTATGGTTGCAGAAATGCTAGAGGCTGGTATAATTCAACCGAGTCAAAGTTCTTTCTCTGCTCCAGTAGTATTGGTGCACAAGAAGGATGGATCATGGCGCATGTGTCCGGATTATAGGGAGCTCAACAAGCTCACTATTAAAGATAAGTTCCCCATTCCTGTCATTGATGAATTACTGGATGAATTGCATGGATCAATTTACTTCACCAAGTTGGATCTTCGTTCAGGATATCATCAAATCAGAATGAAGACTGAAGACATTCCGAAAACAACATTTAGAACTCATGAGGGTCATTATGAATTTTTGGTCATGCCTTTTGGCCTTACCAATGCACCTTCAACATTTCAAGGTTTGATGAATTCAATTTTCAAACCATTCCTTAGAAAATTTGTGTTAGTATTTTTTGATGATATACTAATCTACAGCAAGTCTTGGAAGGATCATGTTGAACATGTTGACAGGGTGCTACAACTATTGGAGGAGAAACAATTATATGCAAAAAGATCCAAATGTTTCTTTGGAGTCCAGGAGGTGGAATATCTGGGTCATATTGTATCTCATGAAGGAGTTAAGGTAGACCCTAGCAAAATTAAAGCCATTAAGGAATGGAAAATCCCCACATCCATAAAGCATCTGCGAGGATTTCTCGGGTTGACAGGGTATTATCGCAAGTTTGTTAAGAATTATGGGAGAATAGCAGCACCTCTAACAACATTATTGAAGAAAGATGCATTTTCATGGACTCCGGAAGCAACAAAGGCCTTTGAACATCTTAAAGAGGCAATGTGCCAAGCACCAGTCTTAGCTACACCGGACTTCACAAAAACCTTTATTGTGGAATGTGATGCTTCAGGAAATGGAATTGGTGTTGTTTTAATGCAAGATGAAAGACCCATTGCTTTTGAAAGTCGTCCAATCAAGGGAAAGTTTTTAAGCAAAGCTATTTATGAGAAGGAAATGTTGGCAATACTCCATGCACTTAAGAAATGGCGACCCTACCTAATGGGAAGACACTTCAAGGTAAAAATGGATCATGATAGCCTTAAATACTTTTTAGAACAAAGATTATCCTCTGAAGAGCAACAAAAGTGGGTCACAAAGATGTTGGGTTATGACTTTGAAATCATCTACAAAAAAGGGAAGCAAAATGTGGTGGCAGATGCACTCTCAAGAAAGGATGAGGATGTGGAAGCATTGTTGTGCGCCATTTCTATTATCCAACCAGATTGGATAAACGAAGCAAGGGAGGAATGGAAGAATGACGAAGAAGTGTGGGCACTTATTCGAAAGTTACAACAAGATTCCAGTACGTCTGATACATTTAGCTGGCAAAATGATTCGTTATGGTACAAAGATCGCTTATACCTCTGTAAGAATTCCCAGCTAAAACAAAAGATTCTTATGGAATTGCACACTTCTCCCTTAGGAGGGCACTCAGGATTTTTAAAAACTTACCACAGGGTTAAGAAGGAATTTTTTTGGGATGGCCTTAAATCAGATATTCAAAAGTTTGTGGCGGAATGTTTGGTTTGCCAACAAAATAAAGTTGAAACAATTAAGACACCGGGTCTATTACAACCTTTATCCATTCCAAGCCAACGTTGGGAGGAGGTTTCAATGGATTTTATCACAGGTTTACCCAAGTCTGAGGGAAAGAGTGTCATCATGGTGGTAGTTGACAGACTTACCAAGTATGCACACTTTTGTGCATTATCACATCCATTTAAAGCCAGTACAGTTTCTACTGCATTTATGGAAACAATTCAAAAGCTACATGGAAACCCAAAGATTATTGTAAGTGACAGAGATCCCATTTTCACTGGAAATTTTTGGACAGAATTATTTTCTTGTCTTGGTACTCAGTTAGCTCATAGCTCATCTTATCATCCTCAATCTGATGGGCAAACTGAGATAGTAAACAAATGTTTGGAAGGATATCTTCGTTGCTTTGTATCTGATAAACAGACACAATGGGTCAAATGGTTGCCTCTGGCTGAATGGTGGTATAACACTTCCTTCCATACAGCAACAAAAATGACCCCATTTATGGCACTTTATGGGTATCAACCACCATCCATCACATCATATTTAAGAGAAAATTCTAAGGTTCAGGCAGTGGAACATCACATCGAACATCAACAACAAGTCCTCCAACTCTTAAAGGATAACCTCGTGTTGGCACAGAATAGAATGAAACAACAGGCAGATCAACATCGCAGTGAAAGAAGTTTTGATGTAGGTGATTGGGTATTCCTACGGCTACAACCATATAAGCAAATGTCCCTTAAGCAAGCTAAGAAGGATAATAAATTATCACCAAAGTATTATGGTCTCTACAAGGTGTTGCAAAAGATTGGTACTATGGCATACAAATTGGAGCTTCCTGCAGCTTCTCGATTGCACCCAGTTTTCCATGTTTCATGTTTAAAGAAGGTTATAGGCGACAAGCTCCCAGTTCAAACAATATTGCCAGAACTTGACGAGGAAGGAAAAATTATATTGGAACCAGAAGCAGTCACAGAAACAAGAACTCGACAGCTACGAAATCGATCAATTTCAGAGTATCTTATCAAGTGGAAGAACTTATCCGCTGAAGATTCCACATGGGAGGATGAGAATTTTATGCAGAAGTATCCAGAACTACTCAAGCGTTGAGGACAACACTTTTTTGAAGGAGAGGGGCATGTTGGGTCCCTATAATACTAGTGATTACCCCATTACTATTGTAGTTATACCCCTTATTAATATTGTTGTGCCCCTATTGCCCCCATATTGTTATTACTGTGCCCCATAGAATCCCTCTATTGTTATTCTTGTGGCTTTATATTATTATTGTTAGGTCGGCTGGATTATATTGTGACTCCCTAGACTCCTATATATAGAAAGGAGGTTTTGTCATTTGAATCATCCAAGAATTGTTCATTTATGTAATGTAAAGGAGGTTGCCCCCTCGAAGAGGCTGAATTCTAAGGCGTTGATCTATCTTTTCTATCTTTTCTATCGTTTCTTGAGCTGGTTTCATAACATCTACTGTCTTCATTCACGAGTCTCACTAAATCTTAAGATGAATAGGTTTGTGTCAAGTTTGAAGAATCGATGGCCAAAAGGGTTGTAAATGATATAGTGTGTGGTTAAGGTAGCAATTGTAGTGTTGTTGTGGATTTGTCATTGTGCAGTCATTACTTGTCTGAACATGATCAAGATGTGTAGCTTTATTTTGCACTGAAACTTGTTATGTTTTTGTAAGCTAAGTTACTCTTTTTGTTGTTGTTATTCCAGCCATACCTGACTCTGTTGATGTTGTTGCTCTTGCATTCTCTGTCATGATGTTATTTCTCTTGCACTTTGTGTCATGAGATGAAGGAAACAAGACTCTAGGAGTTATTTGAATCTCTACAATTTCAAAGGGCCAACATAGCACTAAAATACAATCTATGTTGCACAAAAACAAGTGAAAGAAAAACTACAGGTAGCGTTGACTACAGGGAATTGTGGTAGTGTGGCTAACTCGCGCCGTCGAAGGTCACAAAGAGGGATATCGTGACTCTAGAAATTGTAAAAGAATTAGCAAACATGAAAGTAATTAGGTAGATAAAGTACACGGACAAATGGTTGCTTGCATGTTGATGACTTCAAATTGGGATGAATTTTGTAGATCTCTTGAACAACTTGGAGACAAGAGGTTAAGGAGGATTTTGAATATAAGAGATCCTAAGGAAAACGGATTGCAAAACTTCAAAATCTTTTATCCTTAGACATGATAATGACAAAGTTCACAGAAATGTAAATACTCATCAACAAGGAAAAAAGAATGCAAGTAGAAATGAAATTACCACCACTGCATATGTTGACTTTTTCTGTTTACATATATATATAGAAGTACGCAATTAACACGGGGTGAACATGTTTGACCAAATTAAAGATGTACAAGTATAAAACACAAAAATTAAATGAGTGGTAATTTTTTATCAAATTAATATAAAACTCAAAATGAAAAGAATAAAGTATAATTATAATACATTTTGAGTGGGTTTAATGGTTAAAAGCATGTGTTTCTTTCTAAGAGGTCATAGGTTCAAAACCATAGGGGTAAAGTATGTATGCCTTTGTAAACTTAGTAATTAAGTGGGTCCCTTGCCCCACAAACAATGATGTCTCATACACCTCCCTTGTCCCACAAACAATGATGTCTCATACACCATGGGTCCCTTGTCCCACAAACAATGATGTCTCATACACCAAAATTGACGAATAACAAAATTATCTATTAATAAATAAAAAAAATGTCTCTTATTTTAAAGTTGAAGAGTACATTCACCATGAAAATCTTCTGGTGGAACTTATACAAAAATGACATCATATTATTTGAAAATAATGTATCATTTCACAATTATGTATATTTTCATCTACAATGTGATATATCTTCACAAATCTCTGGTAACTTTGGACTTTTGTTTCCTTCTAGAAACGATCTCAAGCCCAAAATAGGTTAGAACGTCACAGAAAGTCCTGGGAGACATTTGCGATGCTTCTGAGGCATTTCTTTCTTGTCCATAGGGTATAAATGAATAATGAAATAAAAAGGAGGGTGGGCAGTGAGATTCACATTTTGCCTATTTGTATATAAATAAATCATAAAACAACAAAAAAAAACTCCAAAATATAAAAACATGGAAAATAAATTAGATTTGTGATATATATATATATATATATATGATTTCCACATTTCATTAAATTTTGAAAATTGTTATTTCTGAATCGTTACTCACAAAGTATCCAATTTTTTTCCAAAGAATTGAATGCTCTCACCAAAAAAATTAAAAGTAAATTGATTGCAAAAAAAATTGGAAAAAAACAAGTATTTTTAATAAAAAAATCAATTAGGTCTATTTCAGATGGTTAAGACGAATGATTGTTATCTTCTCAACTCAAATTTAATTCTTGAAAATAACATATTAAGGTGATATTAAATATATTTTAATAACTTCTGATATTAAATATATTCTAATAACTTTGAGTTTTCTAATTTAAAACAACCTTGAAGCCTAAAGAATATCTTACTTATACCTACAAATTAACAAATAAAATACTTGATTGAATAAAAATAAAATAAAAACTGTGAATACCATCTATGACTTCAAAAGATTCTCCCCATTTGAAACGAAATTTAAAGAGAGAAGAATAAATTACATTCAGATGAAAAAAATGCATTGTCAATAATGAAAGGAAGCTTTATTTTTCATTATAAATCTAGATACAAAATTTTAAATTTATCAAGAGAAAATGAAGAAAATACAATGAGAGAAAAATAAATAATTGAATCTGGTATCAATCACATCAAAAGAATCAAATATAGTATCAATCACATCAAAAGAAATTATTTAACATAAAGAAATCATAAAACAGGTACTAAATAGATTTAAAAAGTGAAAAAGAGGATTGTATATAAAAGAATGAAGATGAAAATAAATAAATATATAGATAGATTTAAAAAGTGAAAAAGAGGATTGTATATAAAGGAATGAAGATGAAAACTACCAACAAAAAAAATAATAATTACATCACGAATAGCAACCTCAAGTTAAAGAAATGAAAGTAAAAAACCCTTTGGGAGAGTTGATAATCCAAGCGAAAGACAATAATTTATTCACCTCAACATAATAAAAAAGCCTTGAAAATGTCACGATGGAAGAACACGAGTAAAATTGTATTATCATCACAATGGAAGGAACATGTATTTGGGCATGAAAAGGATGTCTTATACATAGACCATATTATTCCTGAAAGGGTAACATATGTAACACAAAGCAAGGGAACTTAGTTGAAAAAGGTAGAAAGGGTAATATAAATTAATGTTGCCTATATCAGAATTAAGATAAGATAAAAATGGTAAGGGGTTGGAAAATTAAAAAATTGTAAAAATCAGGAAAATATCAATAAAAATTGGTAAATATTGGCTAGGCCAAAAAAATCGTGATTTCCAATAAAATCTAAATGTTATCAAAATATTGACAACAACGATATAAATAACTCTTACATTCAGAAGATACAAAGAGTAATTAAAAATGCGCGCTCACAAAAAAAACTTAAAACAGAGCAGTATGCCTTCGCATTTTGAGAAACAGTATTCATTCATGTTTAAGCAAAAATCACTTTATTGATAACACAACAATTTACAAATTTTGAAAATGAATGAAAATAGCTTCAGACAACAATTTACAAAAGCTGAGATGAGATTTGTGCTATATGACATCCTATCTACATGATCCATCTCTATTTTGACTTGATATCCTCTCAAGTCCCTTTCATATGCTTCCAATTGTAGCTCTTTATATTGATTTAATATAATCTATATTGCTTTTTCTTCTGGAAAAAAACAATTTACAAAAGCTGAAAATGAAAGCAGCCCACCAATTTGTAAACTTATGGACTTAATTTTACAGTCTCAACAGCTTATACCAGATCTTTTAATTTCATTCCTGTCACTTGGGAAAAAAACGAAAATTGTTTTATTGTCATAAAAGGAACACATATTAGGGCAACAAAGAGATGCTTTATAAATAAATAATATTATCCCAAAAAATGGGATTTGTGTAGCACAGAGCAAGAGCCCTTGATTGAAAAGATAGAAGGGTATTATATTTTATCTTTACTCTTGTATCCATAAGGTACAAACAGTAATTATAAAATGCCTGCTCACAAGATGACCAAGAACAGGGCAACCTGGCAGTCCAATTTGAGAAACAGTACCATTTGATGTTCAAACACAAAACACTTTATTGATAAGATATCAATTTACAAAATCTGAAAGGCAGCCAACCAATTTGCAAATCTATGGACTTGATTTTACAGTCTCAATAGCTTGTACCAGATCATTTAATTTTGCTCCTGTCACTTCTTTAATGATTTTTTTACCCTTCAATACTTTGAAGGTGGGCACAACCTTCACTCCCAGCTCCTTTGCCAGAGGCTATAACCAAAAACATCAACCAAAGGCATTAGTTTAAGATATATTAGATGAAATATTTAATAAGCAATCCAGATATGGATTTGATTAAAAGTATGAGGAAAAACAGTGTTCAGGCAATGGCACTTTATCCATTAAAGAGACCAGTGAATAGGAGCATAATAAATATTTGATAGACAAAATGCGGTGTCATAGAAGAAGCGAGATGATGAACTTAAGTCATCAAGTACGTCAAGAAAATCAACAGACCTTGTTCTCCTGGTTGCAGTCAAGCTTCAGGAACACAACATCGGTGTATTTCTCTGATAGTTCTTGCAGTTTGGGAGCAATAATCTTGCATGGACCACACCTTCAAAGGAATTCAAAAAAAGGAAGCAATGTTAGAAAAGGAACTGCTTCTTACCAAAATAGATTTATTATTAGTGATGTTTAAAGTTTCTTAAACCACAAGGATCGAGACCTCTTCTGGACAGCTTTTCTCATATTCCAAAGTCTTAGACAACATGGAGCATGTCATCAATCCTTGCCTGACAATATGAAAAAATTGACAAATTTATACAGCAACCCAGTGTGCAAACAAACAACAAATATGAATCTTTCATCTGATCCGGGAGCTGTCCACAACTAAACGGGAAACAGAAAACCATCATGCCCTGAAATGTCTGTCTGGACTCTGAACTGATTCCATACAGTTTAGGAGTCGAGCTAGTACACAAACGGAGAATTAGAACACATACAAATAAAAATATATTATGGTGACTTTAATCAAACTAACCTAATGGTTCAAACTTCAGGGGGAAGGAAGAGGGACTGAATCAGGTGCTGCTAGGGAAAAAGGGGAATCATATCCTGGAAATTCTTTGCTCCTGCTAACTAGTAGAATGTTTCACCCCCTGAGGAAAAGTGGGCTGGCTTCAGCTGTCATAGCTTAGGAGTGTCTTAATTTTGTGTAGTCGGTAAAGGAAAATGGGAACCCATGTAATCAACCATACCTTCATAAACCTGCTGCTCCCAAATTTGAACAGCAACCACCACTCAGATAAAATTTGAATAGCGTCCTCTATAGAACCATTGGGTGAGAGAGGAAATTGACAATCAAAAGGATTAATCTTACACTCAATATAACTTCAAATAACATTCTTTGTTTTTCACTTATATTACTAAGTTGAAACTACTGCACATATGTCACTGGCATGACAACAATCCAGAATACAGCATGAATAATATGCATTATTCGAGAAGATAGAAGGATACTGGCAATGGATCGCTTCACAGATTCTTAACTAGCTAAAATTAAACCCTATCATTAGGCCAACTGCTGAAAACAGGATTCTTGATAGAAAACTTGCTAGACTCCTCGAGTAGCATCTGGAAACATTACCCAGGGGCAGCAGGTGCCGGGGGGAGTTATCTTTGAGACTTTGACCAAGAAGGAAAGCTAGAAACATCATATGCCTGGGGAATTGGTGAAACTTCAAATAATCAAGCCAAGGCTTTGGCTCTTGGGATAGGAGTCTGGACTATGAAGAATCAAGACATCAAAAATATGACATTGATTGGAGATTCAATCAGAATCATTGGTCGTATGGTCTTTAAAACTCTCCCAAAGACTGCCATCTTTAATAGATTGCTATGTGGCACTCAAAAACTATTAGAAGGATTTGAGGCAGTCAAACTTTTTCATTCCCTCAGAGGGCTCAATCAACCAGCAAGCGCAATGGCCAAAAGGGCCTGCTCCTTACCTCTTGGTCAAATTTGGAAAAATGAAGGGTGGGGGGATAGGGATTGGTGGTGAGGAAGTGTGTAATCTCCCCCAAGTTTTTTATTCACCATTCTTATTAAATGATCATAAAAACAACCCTTGATAAGTGGCATTTCAATTATGACAAGCATTTACATAGAACCATAAGAGAGGCCCACCGTGCTGTTCATTCACACTCACGAAGGGAAATCTTTATTAACCCTGGCAGGCTGGGATGGTGCAGAACATGTGGAATTTTTCCTCATCTTTCAATGAGCATTTGGAAGTTTCAGTTATGGCTTTGGAGGAGAGGCCTGGGACTTATCATTCTTCTCTTGTTTTTTCTGGTTGGAAAGTCTGATTCCAGTTGGAAGGTCAGATTTTGTGACTCGTAAGAGCCTGGGAGCTTGGCTTTAGGAACAGGGAACATAGAACTCAACTGCAGTTTGAATTCTGACCTCAGATTTCAAGCCACGTACTTTGTTTGTTAATCTTGAGTCTTCTTGTTCTCAAAATTCAAGGAATTCCTTGGGGATTGAAGGTCTATTTCCTTGTGGAGTTTTTTCTAAGAGTTTGGTGGTCAGATGTTTTCTTAGGCAAAACGATCCATCCCAGGAATACCCTATCTTGGGTTGGTCCTTTGAGCATTTTCTAAGCCCAGGCAGTTGCTTCCATGAGACCTTAGATGGGTGTACTTGTTTTTGTTATTCTGAAGGGATAGAAGAATTTTGGTCTGATATTCAGACCAGGTACTCTGGAACAAGCAAAATGGAAAATCACCAGGACCACCTTCAACATTAAATTAGACACTGTGAGTGCCTTTCTGATGACACTCAAGAAGTAGTAGTACAGGCAATGGGCAGAATGGAAGCATGGAGAAGGGATTGGGAGAATAGTTGTCAAAAGGAACTAAAAACCACAAGGAAACAGATGCTTAGGATGAAGGCCCAACTGCAAAAGCATAACAGAAAAACAATCCTTATGGAGGTAGGGGAAGAGAGTAAGAGGAAGAGGCTGGAAGAACAACTAGATTTCATAAAAGAATTGCAGAGAAGAGTTCGGCATTTGGAGCTAGAGAACATTTCTGGGTTTGCAGATCTGAGGTATTCTGCCTTGCCAGCGATCTTTGTTGGTTACTTTGGATAAGAGAAAGCAGCAGCCAAAGAAGAAGACACTCTGGAACAGCATTCTCAGCAAGTCAAGAGAGCAGACCCACCTGAGCCGTCATATCAGTTGTAGGAAGAAAGAAGACTGCCCACTTTGGGCATGGAAACAAAACTGTTAATGTTATGATGTATTTCAAGTCTGTAATTTTGCTGGGCCAGTTTGTAAGGCTGTATACAAGCCAGAGAGTCAATAGTAGAACTAGAATACTGAAGATAGGATAACTAGGAAGCAACTAACAGCATCTTTTGGAAGTTTATTGGACTGTTTCATATCTTTTTGTTCGTATAAAAAGCTGAATGGTGCAGCTACAGCCCCATCTTTTATTTAATACAAATAGCAACTGTTTCTGTTAAAAAAAGCATCTCAAAACATTTTCTTTACTTTTGGATTCTAGATGAAAGCATCTCAGGAAGCCATGATAGGAAAATATTATGCAGGGAACAGGTAAGAACTAAGAAGAATATTTAATAAAAGCAAAAAAAAACTTTGATTAGACCAAGTTGAGCCCTATATTAACAGATATTCAAACCCACGTCATGGCATTTCCAAACTTTAAAGCCTAAGTTGCACAAACCTGTATCTAAATGTCCAATTGGTCTGGACTCTGAAGAATGTTAAAATTAATTCTTTCATTATTCCATGTATTTAATTAATCCAGAATGTATAACATATCAATATTCTGGACTCTGAAGAATGTTAAAATAATTCATTCATTCATTCCATATATTTGACTAATCCAGAATGCATAGCATGTCAATATTCAAGTTGGAGCTGAAGCCAGCACACCTTATGAGCGAAGACAACAGGGGACAGCCATTATCAAGAGCTGAAATTTCTGATAGACCAGGACTTTATTAGCCCGACACTTTAAGTGACTGAACCCAGAGAGACCCCTCAACCTGGACCCATTTATGTGTTATGTGTGTAAGCATGAGGAAGCTGAAAGGGATCACAAGAGCAACATACCCGCAGCAATAGATATTGCCATAATAAGGACTCTCCGTATAAGCTTAAGGGGAATTGAATCCTAATATCTACGCATCAGCAGATATTGCCATATCATCAACATAAGCGATATGGAGAGCCATTATGGCTATGACCAAAATCATAAGTGGATAAACCGAGATGTTTAACAATTCATAAGCGACTCGTGTGGATCGGCCATGGTGAGAATACAGGTGCCTAGTAAACATGGAGCTACATTCATCCCTCAGTTTCATCAGCTCAAAATCAGAATCAACTTTATCTCTTATACAGAATTGGTTTTGTTGTCAACAGGGGCTTGGCTGATTGGTAAAGAAGGGGTCGTAATATTCACCCACCAGGGTTCAATTCCCCTATTCTGGGATATACTTGCCCTTAATGGATCGCCACACCATCAGCAGCTCTGCCAGTGCTGATAAGGTGGCATTCAATTCCCCTATAATGTGATATACTTGCCCTTAATGGACCGCCACACCATCAGCAGATCTGCCAGTGCTGATAAGGTGACATTCAATAATAGTGAAAGGAAGTTTGTCAATTATTCTTAGAATTGATTGTATCAGAGTCCTTATTACAGGCATCGATAATATAGTTCTTAAGACAAAATTAAGCATTCATATAGGTTGGAGTAACCAATCTATTCATTTATCATCTGGTTCTTCTCAGCTAGTTTTCAAACAGAGAACAGAAGTAGTACAGAAGAGTTACCATTGGGTATACATGTCCAACACCACAACCTTGTCGCCAGCCGCATCAACAGCAGGCCAGAAGCTATCTTTGTCCACTTCAGTCACTTGTCCAACAGCAACTCCAACGGTCTTCACGCTTGCTCTCACCAAGAAGCCAGACGGCGATTGTGCCTGCTTGTTCTCCAAGAATGGGTTGCATAAAGCAGAGGAATTCTGCTGCTGCAGAGACTGCCCAGACCACCCTACACTCTTTTTAAATTGAACAGAAGAAGCAGCACTAGTCTTGTCAACAGAAAGAGAACATGTGGGCAATCGGGGCAGTTGGGCAGCTCCAATTTGAGTGGAAACAGAAGTGTGCAGTGCCATCAGAAGCAAAAACACTCAATCAAATAGATCTATGCCTCGATGTCAGTAAGGCACTATATTCTGAGTGCTAGTGCCTGCCCAATTCCTCTGGATCTACACGCAATGTTTCTCCTTCTCCCTTTGTGACCTTCAAAGGACACCAGGAAACAGATTAAATAAGCAAATATCCGCCTCTCAGTCAATCTCCCCCACACAATTAATAAATTTTGAGTCCCTTTCATGCAAAAACAAGTCTAGAAAAGACACAAATATAAAAGAACAAAAAGAGGATTTTTTTTATATAAAATCAAGAGACACCAGATGCTGAAAACGATTAACTTACTATCAAATATTTGGATCCAAACGGTCAAAACATGAACTGGGTATGCAAAATATTATTCCCCCACTACAACGAATCAAATGTGCAAGCAATTGATTTCATTATCCAGGAAAAAGGGGAACAATAGTGAACTGAAGAAACTACTGCAAGCAGTATAAGTTCCAACAAAAACCAGAAAATCACCTGTCTCAATACACCACCAGAAAATCACCTGTCTCAATACACCATTCTGTCAAACTAGATTTGCAAACACAACTGCTTCAAAAGCAAGAAAAGTAAAGAAAGTGCTCACTGCCAGTGAAAGACTGGGGTTACTGAAAGTAGAAACTGACCTTAAAACATTGAGTAAGGGCCAAAGTGGCCTCAGATGGGTACAAAATTGTCAAGATGCTCTCGTCTGAATAGTGTGATTTGCCCCACTAGCCACAATGAAAAATTCTGTGGAAAATGATGTTGAAGGTTTCCACCCTGGATATTCAAGAGGATCCCGAAATGATGCTCGCTTTCGCTTTCTACCTAAGCATCGATATTGAAAAGAGGGATTAAAGGAATTAAAAATTTTAATGATTTCGTCAACTAAAATGCGTCGAAACACGCCTGATGCGAAAGGAGAGGAAATCTAGGACTCTCGTCACAAGATTCATGGAGCTCCACACACCAGACAGATAAGATTTGCTTGGTAGTTCAAAGTTTGGAAATTTTATGCTTTTCGGTGTCCTTAGTGTGTGCAAGTTTATTTGTTTGTATGCATTTTTTTTTATTTTAATTATGTAAAATTGTAATTTGTGACTATTGTTAATAGTTATTGTAATATGGGATTATAGTTAATAGTGTTGTTATTAATAACATTAAGAGTATAGTTAATAGTGCACTAATTAGATAATTAGATAGGTAGAGTATGAGTATTTTTTTGAAAGTTTATTATGGAGGTTAAATATATTTTTTATAATTAAATTTAAATGGGTAGGAATAAAAATTATATTTTTAATTATAGTTATTAAATTTAGTGAAATGTGTAAAGAAAATTTAAAAATTCACTAATTTATTTGATTTGGTCAAATTATCTATAAAGTTTGATTCCTGTTGGTAACAGATGGCATGTTTATCTTGTGTGACCACACTATGGAGAGACCAACTTTTCTAAGCATGTGGCTCTTCTAAGCAAGTAGTTGTGTTCCACTACCAACAAGAGCACTGCTCTCATCTCATAGCCTATTACCCAGTTAACCCTACTTAAAAGATGTATTCATCCCACAGGTTGGATCAATAGGGCCACCTACCCATCAATCTATCGCTTTTTCACCTCTTAGGGGACCTAGCTACTTAGGGGTAAAGAATAGTTGAGAGCCCTAAATTCAACTATGAATCGGGGAGTTGAGGGATCACACACGCTTGAGACATCAAAGCGGATTTAATATGAGTTAGAGACATCAAAGATGATTTAAGACAAGTTTCGCATTGCCCAATCTCTAAGAAAACAGTAAAAAACTACCTCAAAGCTCAAAGAAAGGGACCCAATTAGCGAGACAAACCAAAGCAACAAGCATCTTTTGTCAAGGAAAACCTGAATTACAAATGCATTTAGTAACTTTTGAAACATATAGATGAGTTTTTTGAAGTATTTTTTTAATCAAAGACAAACCAAAGCAACAAGCATCCAAACCAAAGCAACAAGCATCTTTTGTCAGGAAAAAACAGAATTACAAATGCATTTAGTAACTTTTGAAACATATAGATGAGTTTTTTGAAGTTTTTTTTTTAATCAAAGACAAACCAAAGCAACAAGCATCCTTCGTTAACCTGAATTGCAAATGCATTTAGTAACTTTTGAAACATATAGATGATTTTTTTGAAGTATATTAACATTTTTTTTTTCCAAATTGAATTTTTTTTTAATCAAAGACAAACCAAAGCAACAAGCATCCTTCGTTAACCTGAATTGCAAATGCATTTAGTAACTTTTGAAACATATAGAAGTATATTAATAATTTTTTTCCAAATTGAAAATTTTTGAATCACATTATTTTCGTATCAAATTCAATTCTAACTTGATAACTATGCTCTCAATAGTTTTACATACTTTAACATATTATTAAAATACATGTAAATTCTAATATGTTATTAAACTGGTCTAGGTTATGATGAATGTTTACTTTGTATTATGGACACAAGAAATTATACCATAAATTGAGAAACATAAGATCACATAAAAAACATCAAAGTGAATTTAATATAAGCTAGAAACATCAAAATTGATTTAATATGAATAAGATATCAAAATAGATTTCATATAAATTAGAAACATCAAAATTAATTTAATATGAGTTTCTCATTACTCACACTATAAAAAAATATTAAAAAAACTATATACATGGTTGCTGACCTTCCTTAAAGTAATAAACCAGACCAACTAAAACAAATGATCCAACCTAAATTACAAATGAATTTGATAACTTTTTGAAGATATAGATGAGTTTTTTTTAAATATATTAACAATTTTTTCCTAAATTGAATTTTTTTTAAATAAAATCATTGCAATATAAAATTCAAATTGAAACTGGTAACTCAACCACTTTACATACTTCAAAAATACATGCAAAATGCAAATGCAAATTCTAAAATAGTATTAAATTGCTTTAGGTTATGGCGAATGATTGCTTTGTATGGTGGACATTAGGTATTCAATGGATGGGATTTACACTCATGTTTGCTTATGCACCATGTTTAAAATGAGATGGGCAAGTTCACTGCTTTCAGCATGGATGATGGATTATGCCATGCTAGACGTCACCGCTACCTTTTTTTTTATAATAAATTGGAACATAAAAGTCTTAAACTATTATTTTTAACCCACGTCAGTTAACGGCTTTTTATTATGACGGTACATCATAAGAGATTTAGAATATTATATTTTTTTGACAAGTTTTAATAAATATCTAAATCTAATCTGCAGGGTGCAGAATGGTTGTATTATTGTAATCTATAGGGTATATGGTGTAGATTAGGTGAAAATAAAATATATTATTATAACATATACACATATTATTCATTTAGAATTTGGTTAATTTGATTAATAAAATAAATTGATGTTATCAAAATTTATAATGTTATTAAAGATAATATATAATTTATTTATAAATTAAAATTTTTTAATTTGATAATATAATGGATAGGAAGTTGGAATGGTGGGCATTGTCAATAGTATTTATTTGATATTTTCAAGATTTATTTGTAGTAGTTGAGGAGAGAATGGCGCAGAGTATTGTGAAATCTCAAGGTCTTTTGGCTCTCTCTAGCGACATGAAGCCTCCACTCACCACAATTGCCTTTCAACGCGACAAGCTCTCAACCATGGTCGAGGAGACATGTCTGCAAGCCCGAATGACAAAGGATCTTAATGAGAAGCCCGCTACAGGGATTCAATTCGATGGATCTATACATTTAGTGGGCATTAGTTTGTTTTCTCATGAAAGTATGAAGAAATTCGTCCAACTTCAAGATCTGGCCAATCAAAGGAGTTCTTATTCTCTTCAAAATCTTTTTTGCAACTCAGATGATGGTTTTATCCTAGTTATTTTGAACTTTCTGATATTTGTACAACCATTCTCAGGGCGTTCCTTCTGCATGTTGGTCCAAGCCTTAGATCTCATGTCATCACTCGCCACCTCAATCCAAGATCTGATATGAATCTCCTTTAGCAGTTTTTTACTAGTATATGGCATAAGTCATCTTCAGGACTTGGAATTCCTCAAAGAATATGGCATAGCCAAGGATGCCTTTATTTCTCTAATCTCCAGATTGAGAGGTGGTGCCAAAGGATGGGGGGTGTCTTCCTCCTCCCAACCCAAGACTTTTAAGGAAGTCCTAAAGCTAGGACATTCATCTTTGAACCCCAAAGATCTATTAGGGCCAACATTTGTTGTGGATCAGGCAACGGATACCCCATCTCTTGAAGTGAAAAATGTTTTAACCAACTTCATGGTTGTAGATTATGAGCAACAATTGATTATTTGTCATTTTAATGGATTTTGGCCATTGGCATATGCTCTCCGAGAATGGGTACATCAGAACTGGTTGTAGAACATAAGTTTTTATTCAACTCAAAAGGATTCTTTACGGTGTTCTTCAAAAAATTAGAGGACCGAAAAAAAGGTTTTTTACTAGGGACCTTGGTTTTGTAGTCATTTTGGCCTCTCAATGCAACCATGGTTTCTTGACTTTAATCCTCTTGCCATGATATCTCTGGAAACTCTAGTATGGGTAAGGCTTCCTAACTTTCCCATCCATTTGACACATTTGGATATCTTAGAAGATGTGGGAAATTTAATAGGTCGCTTCATCAAAATAGACACTGAAAGGCTTTCAAAAGGAATTCTCACATTTGTTTGCATCTGTGTCAAAGTGGACCTCAGTAAAGGGTTGTCGGATAAAATCCTACTCAAGTGGAAAGGCAAGGTTTTTACACAACCATTGGATTATGAAAATACTACTTTCCGCTGCAGGAATTGTCAATGGCCTAGTCATCTTCAAATTGTATGCCCCTTTTTTGCAAAGGAAATTTTCCCCGGGATTCGAAGAAACTAAGCCTTGGATGACAAGATCCGAAGGGAGCAAAAGGGTCCAAGAATACTTCAGGTCAAAAGCAAGACAACCCTTAGTAATAGAAGACATCTACCACCAAATCAAATCCTCCAAACTCGGCCCAGCCACTGGAGGCACCATCTCACACCTCAACGGAGGAGACACATCCTTTAAATGAAAAAGAAAGAGACTCGACCATAATTGTGGCTTCTGCAATGAACAGCCAAAACATACCTATGAGTTAGATCAAACAGAAAGTGACAAGGAAACAATAAATATGGCAAAACCTTCAATAATGGAATTATCTCAAAAGAATGATGTCAATGTTCCCCTACAACTCTTTCTATGAAATGGATTTTCCATTAAAAAAAAAAGAAAAAAAAAAAAGAAAAATCCATGATCAATCTTGAAATCTAACACGAAAAATATAGTAAATATAGTTTGCTATACTGTATTTATAGGTGATAGATAATATGCAATAGGTGATAGATAATATGTTGTAATCTAATATTCTAAAGCCATCGAAATTAATTATATATATATATATAAAAACTATTCAAGGAAAAATAATTTTGAATTATTTTTTTATTAAAATAATTTTGAAAATTCATTAGTATTTAATAATTAATGAAATCTAAATTTTAGAACAAAAAGTTATTTAAAAAAAAATAAAAATAAATTAAAAAATATTTATGAAATTTTCTTAAAATATTATAGAACGTATAAAGAACTTGTATACTTTATTAGTTTTATGTTATTATTTTGTTTAAATAAATTAAAAATATTATATTTTTCAAAAAATAATTTTGATATAGTTTATTTTATATAGTTAAGTTTATATATTTTTATTTTTATATTAAAAATATTAAATTTGATAAGATTAATTTTAGATTTTTTAGATTTATAATTTTATAAAAAAAATGTCTTTTTATTAAGATAATAATTGATATGTCTTAAATGGTGATAAGGTGTTTTATAAAATATTTTTTGATGTGAAAACACTCGTTCAATTATTATTTTTTAGATACATGTAATATATTGGGCATAATGATATAATCTGACTCAAACTCACCAAAAAAAAATTATATAATTTTTTTTTATATTCTTATTATTTATAGCTAACTTTTTCAATTTTTATATTTGAATTATAATTCATTTATTTTTAAATTTTTATATTGAGTTGGGACTAACACCTTATAATATATTTAGTTTTGTTTAAAAAGTATGTGTATTAAGTAATTTATTAGTTATAATTTAATTAAAATGAAAAGATAAGGAATAAAGTTTATTATTAAAAAATAATCTTTTAAAATGTATTTAAATTTAATTTTTTTAATTAAAATAAAATAATGAAATATTATATATAAAATTTTTAATTTATATTAATTTATGAAAATAAATAAATAAATAATAGTTTTAAAAATTTTATTGATTTTATTTTTTAATTATAATAAACTATTATTATAAAATTAAAATTAAAATATTTGATGATGATGATGATGATGTTGGTTAACGTCCGCTGAGACCAAATAATGATCTTTTATTTTGATTTAAAATTTTATTCCTATGCTCAAAAAACTTGGAGAGAAGCCTCCCGAGTTCACTATAATTTTGGCATTGTAAAAGGCTAACAATTAACAATTTTTCTATTTCATTAATTTATTAAAAAAAAATATTTCATTATTTTATTAAAATTTTTCTATTTCAGTGTTTTATTAAGAAATATTATTTCATTATTTTAATAAAAAAAATATTATATTTAAAATAAATTTGAATTTAAAAAAATGAGTAGAAATTATATAAGGAAATTTTTGACCAACACATTTCCAACCAACTAATATAATTTATCATTAAAAATATTTATATATTTATATATTTTAATTTATTCTATTATAATAATTATTTATTAATATGATAAATTTTATAATTTTATTTTATGATTTCTTACAAAGGTTTTCCATTGCTTTATTTATTAATATGATAAATTTTATAATTTTATTTTATGATTTCTTACGCAGGTTTTCCTTACTTTCCAAATTTTGAATTGTATTTGATTTTTAACGGGGAACAACCGCTTTATCACGTATTTAAATAAAAAAGTATGTGATTTAAGTAGTTATATATATCCATACATATGAGTTGTAACTTGGTCAAAACGAAGAGACAACGAAGGAATGGCACGCTTAAAATTAACTTTTTAAAATATATTTGTTACTCGGTCAAAACGAAGAGAAAGAAGGGAGGGCACGTTTAAAAGTAACTTTTTAAAATATATTTGTGGTATTTTTTTAATTAGGAAAAGATAATAAATCAAATATATAAAAATATAGAATAACATATAATAGAAAGGCAAGAAGAAAATTTATGTGACATTTTGAATCTTACTATTGTATTATTTTTAATAATTATAATATTTTTATTGTGTTCAGATACGCATGACGCATAATATTTTTATTGCGTTCAGATACGCATGACGCATGTTGTTATGTAATATTAAATTTAAAAATAATAAAATAATAATTTAAATTAACCAATTTAAAATAGTAATAACAAAAGAAATTAATATTCATCATAATTAAAATATCTTAATTTTATATAATTTTTCTTATAGAAATATAAATAAAAAATAATAATTTACAAAAAGGAAGAAATGTAATTTACTACTTAATATAAGAATGGGCAAGAAAAAATAATTTACATTTATTATTTAATACATAGATAACAAGATATAATAGTTATAGAGATAATTTCGCTGAAATCATTCTCACAAAAATATAATAGTATTGATATTACAATATATGTAATTTATTGTAAATTCAACTTATATGTAATATTTAAAACAAAAATATATTAATAACAAAAATATGTGTTACTGTTAATTATAAATAAAATATAAATTTTCTTATTACGCATATATTTTATTTATTATCTTTTCCTAATTAAAAAAATACCACAAATATAGTTTAAAAAATAACTTTTAAACGTGCCCTCCCTTCTTTCTCTTCGTTTTGACCGAGTAACAAATATATTTTAAAAAGCTAATTTTAAGCGTGCCATCCCTTCCTTGTCTCTTCGTTTTGACCAAGTTACCACTCATATTTATATTTATGATACAGGTAACTACTCAAATCACATATTTTTTTAAAATATATAAATAACTACTTAAATCACATATTTTTTTTAAAATATATAAGAAGGCGGTTGGTCTCTTAAAATATATTTTAATATATTAAATAGTAAATTGTATATTTAATTTATACAGATAAAAATAAAGTAATTTAGATTAAAAAAAATATTATATTTTTATTTTCTATAACTAGACAAATATGCAATTTATTTTATTTTTAATATGGAGTTAATATATAAAATTTTAAAAGAAACAATAATAAAGAAAATTTTAATGTAGATTATAAATAAAATATTTAAATAATCAGGTTGAGTAAAAGGTTTTAACATGGAACACATATAGAGAGATTGAGAGAATTCTTATCCCATTAATAGTTGCTTTCCAATCCAATGTATGAGGGATATTTGTAATTCTTTTAATGCTTAATATGGATTTGATATGTAATATTTTAGAAAATATTAATAATAAAAATAATTAAATGTATGCATATAAGGAAAAAAAATATGAGAGGCATGTTTTAACATTTTAATGTGAGAACATGAAATATAAATAAAATATTTCAATGTCAACTACATATATATTATACCAGTCTAGATCCATCTGAACTCTGAATCTACCAAGCACAGAGAGGGATCAAATCTCTTTTCACTCTAAAAGATGTTTGCATCTCAAGAGATTTAATCTCTCTCGACACTTGGTAGATCTAGATTTAATACGTGTAACATCCACATGTAAGATCCACAATTTTTTTATTTTTTGTTTTATTGAATATTACATATATGTTACATATATTTTAACGTGATATGGGTTATTAATTGATTGTCTCATTATATTTCTCTTTATAAATAAGGTTATACATATATACATATATCGCTTGCAATTTGTTTTTGACATTTGTATAAGCGGGCTCCTTATGTTAGAGTGCCAATCTTATGTGTACATGTAATGCGCTCAGCATTTATTGATTTGGTCTCAACTACTACCCTTAAATATAACATTAGGTGAATATATGGTTTAATATTTCATAGTTGCAATAACATTGGATTTGTTTCAAGGATGGAACTATATGATCATGAAACCTTGGCATGAATTTAATATTGCACTTTGTTAGAGTTCGCCTTTGTAACTTACCAAGTTATTAGATGGAGGTAATTAACCCTTCATCTTCTAACACTTGACCGATCCTTATGCCTATTGAATGAAACGCCTACTCGGTCTAGAGGGTTCTTGTAAATACATGGCTAGTACTTACTGCGATGCAGTGGCTATGATTTGGACCCTAGATTGCTAGGGCTTGAGATCTGACAATCCAGATAGATTAGGGTTAGGTATGGGGTGTAACCACCCCCTCCCTGGCTGCACTCGCACCTCTATGCAATCGGTGGAGCTCCATCCCAACATCTTGAACCCTAGTCATTGGTTTCACAGGATTGCTTTGTTTTCAAAACTATGGCGACGACTGGTTGATCCAAATTTAAACATGAACGCAACAAATTACAGATGTAACCATAAATACAAAGATGCACTAGAAATAACGCTTCATTTCATTAATATCAAATACTGAAATATGCTTACAAATAGAATGGAAATTAGACTAGCTCGGGCGATGGTAGGTTATCTTTGAGAAGAGATGTGGCGGCTACATGCCTCCGAACTGTGTTACAATGAGGCTCAAAGGCCTATTTATTATTGAGAAATAATGAAAAACCCTAAACATCCAAAGACCTAACCCTAGGAGATGAAGCGCCAAAATTGTGGGCCCCATTTGGGTAAATTGGTACATCAACTTCCCGAGGTTGTAACTTTGGAATATAATCTCTATTTGGCTGTCATAATACGTCGTTTCGAAGATCTCAAAGAGAATGTCGAAAACAAATCAGTAATCCTATTTGGAACATTTATAATCTCTTCGTTTTCTCTAAAAATGTCGTTTAGGGCCTCAAAACGGCTCCGGAAGTTTAGGGCCCAAAAAACTGTCAAAAATAGTAAATTGTGCTACAATTAAGGAAACTGAAAAACTGAAAGAGACAATGTTGGGGGTCCAAGTGGAATAGGCAGGTGGCCACCAATATCCACCTGGATCATTCTTCCCCCCTAGGAAGCAATGGTCCCCATTGTGTTGAGTTCCTCCATGAGATGAGGAAACTTTTGCTGAACTTGGTCCCTGGTGAGCCACTTGCCCTGGTGAAGGAGTTGGCCTGCTTTGACAACTCGATATAGTTGGATCCTTTGTTGTCGCATGTTATTGATCTTCGTGTCCAGCATCGACCAGAGACTGGACCAAAATGTACTGAGGAACCTGCTATCCCGATCTGAGATGATAAATTGTGGGATCCCAAAGTGTACCCACACTTGTTCAAAGAAGAGTTTAGCAGTGGCATCCACTATGATATCCTTCTTGTAGGCCGCCATAATGTCCATCTTCGAGAATCTGTCGAAGATTACAAAAACACAGTCGTTGCCATGCTTAGTAGAAGGAAGGCCTGACATGTAATCCATGGAGATGGATTCCCAAGGTCGACTAGGGGTAGGAAGTAGAGTATAGAGGCCTTGTTTCTTGATAGTCAGTTTGGCAATGGTGTAGGCAGTGCAGGATCTGATGTACTTCCTGACATCCTGTCGAAGATTCGGCCAATATAAATACTTCTGCAGTACTGCGGTGTGCTTCCCAAATCATCTTGGCACGCTCTCTTGAAGGAACACAAAGGTGTCCTAGGTGGCATAATAGGGCATCCTGGAGGTGAAAATATGGAACTTTATGACCCTCCAAGAGCATCTGGTATGTGTGACCAAATTCTAGGTCGCTTTGGTAGAGAAGTGGCCAATCAGAAGTCTCGTGCCCACAAGAGTTGAGCACGGTGGTTAACGCCATGATCGGTGGTTGGCTGAGGCAATCTGCAACATTATTAGTGTTGCCCTTCTTATACTTGATATTCAAATGGAATTGTTGCAGGTATGTGGACCACTTCTGATGCCGATCATTCTGCAACTTCCCCTACATCTGTATGAACTGTAGGGGCCGGTGGTCTGTGTGGATGACCGTTTCCTTTCTCAAAATGTAATGCTTCCATTTTCAGCATGCTTGCACAATGGAATACATCTCTTTGTCATAAGTGGGATACTTATGGACTGTGTCTGAAAGTGTCTCACTGTGATATGCCATTGGATGCCCCTGTTGAGTAAGGACTGCCCCAATTGTTAGGATATTCTGACACATAGGAAATAGTTAAGTACAACTTGGTCTAGTATAGAGTTAGGTAAAGTGTGTTTCTTTACTATGTACATTTTGTAACTTACAATCCGACGGTCACGATATGTAGTGATTCGACGGTTCATTCTCTCCTTGGTATTACCGACACTTGATCCGTGGCTTAACACCCGATTGGTCCATGATCTCTATTTAAAGAGCATGGAGGGTCATTTGTAGGGTAATCCGTCTATGAGAGAAGCATATGTAAATTTTCATTCTTTTATTAATAAATTGCCTGAAGTGGTTGCGTTGGCTCAGGCCGTGGACTGTTTCCCTCTTTGAGGGTTTTAACCACGTCAAAATACTGGTGTATTGATCTGTGATCTGTTTGTCAGCGGTGTCCTTTGGTGTTCTGTCTGAGGAACTTACCCTGTAAATTCCTACATGGTATCAGAGCTATTTGAGGGCCGCGTTCGTTGGTGATCCAAATCTGAAGCCGCTAGAACTGCATCCGACTACCGTTTCCTAGATCTATTGTTTCTGACTGCTTTCGGGCCGAGAGGACTGCTCTGTTGTGTTGGGAGCATCTGTTCCAGTGAGGAACCCCTTTCGTTTCACGCGAAAAGGTTTCCGGTAGCCCTAGCTGCGTCATTTTTAAGATCTTGAGGTATACAATGTTTATTTGTAGTTTACAGTCATTTTCTCTCTGTTTATTTCAGTTTTTGGTTTATTTAGTTTTTTTTATTACCGGATCTATACCTTTCATTTCTGCATATGCTCTTTGTCCTGGGACTCTGTGCGATCTGGGCAAATCAAAAACAGAAAGGAAGGATTTTTCTCATGCGTATGCTCTTTTCCGCTGCGCCTTAGTGTGATCTCGGAAAACCAGAAACATTGAGGAAAATATTTAGTTTCCTGCTAAAGCTAACTTCGAGCCATAAGGTTCATTTTTTTTTGTATGTCCGTGTTGGGTTTTGTGTTTTTTGTTTTGTAGGGAAAAAGAGCTTTCTCAAAGCAAGCACGCAACCCAAAGCATCAACCTCTCTCTCTCTCTCTCTCTCTCTCTCTCTCTTCTCCGGAAGCCGTTTTCAGAACCGTTTTTTTTGAAACAGCCTAATTTTTCAAGATCTTTCCATTGAAACACTTAGTTTCAACATCTATAGCTTCAGTTTTTAAAAAAAATGGAAAGTCCATGCCAAGTTATTGTTGACAACACCAACTACTTCCAATGGTGGTCCTACATTGTGGATTTACTTAGAAGTAAAGGTATTTACAGAATAGCCACAGGCCAAGAGACCAAACCAAAATATGAAGACAAGGCAGCTAAATGGGAAAATAGGTAAGACCAAGCACGTGGGTTGATAGGGATGTCTATTTCTCCATATCTTAGATTCCATATTGCAGAACTTGATACTCCTGATGAAGCAATGAAACAGATTACTAAAATCTTTGGAATTAAAAATGAACTTAAAGCCCATCAACTTGAAAATGAATTGCTTACATTGGACCCCAATAATTTTTCTTGCATTGAAGATTTTTTGTCCAAGTTCAAGACCCTTAGACTTCTCTTGGAAGGTGTTAAGGTTAAGAAAGAAGATAGTAGCCTTATCTACTCCATTCTTACTAAGTTGGGACCAACCTATTCTGTGTTTGTTTCCACCTTCCATTCTACAAGAGAAGCCTTCATTTCTCAAGGACAAACCTACAAGTCCCCTTCCTTTGATTCCTTTTGTGATTCTTTAATAAGAGAACAAGAAAAACTCTTACACCTTGGTCTTCTTCATCTTGGAAACTCTTCTAAGAAAGCGTTAGCCGCCTAGCAGCAACCAAATCCAAAGAATCCTAAGAAGTTGTATCCTAAAAAGAATGGTCCTAAACCAAACAAGGGTCCTAAGCAATTTCAGCCTCAAAATGAAAAATCATTTCAACAAAATGATAAGACAAATAAAAACAAAGGGAAGAAGACTGATAGACATTGCAAATTTTGTAATCGAGATGGCCACTTAGAATGCAAATGCTTTAAGAAGATGGAAGCCTTGGAAGCAGTAATGAGGAAGCATAACATCCATTTGGAGCACTCTTCTACTTCAACTTCATCTTCAGGAATGGCACTTTTTGCATGTGGTTGTCAAGCATCTCGGTCTGGCTATGCACTAAATGTATCTTCTTCTTCTCATTCTCATGAGTGGCTCATTGATTCTGGAGCTTCTTATCACATGGCCAAAAACAAAGCCATGTTTTCTTCTTTATATGATTTTAACACCAAAAATATATATGTTGATGATGATAGATCTCTTAGTGTTGTAGGGACTGGAACTGTTCATCTAGACAATGGTCAGTTTAATGATGTATTATGTGTTCCAACCTTATCCTGCAACCTTCTATCTGTATATCAGATAACCCATTCAGGTGAAGGTAAAATCGTTGAATTTTCACCTCACAATGTTGTAATTAAGGACCTAATAGATCCTAGACAGATTTTAGCTACTGGCATTGCTGATGATTCTACAAGGTTGTATAAGTTTCACAACTTTGGGTCATCAAATCTTCCCTCAGTATTTGTTGCTCATAATGATGAAGTGAGCAAACTTTGGCATGAGCGATTTGGTCACTTAAACTATCTCTCTCTTCAGAATCTATGTAAAGAAAATATGGTCACAGGTCTTCCAATGGTATCTTGCAGAGATGGTGTTTGTCCGGATGTGTACTCGGAAAACATCATCGGGACAGTTTTGAAAAACGTGCCTCTTGGCATGCCTCAGCCCCTTTACAGCTCGTGCATAGTGATTTATGTGGTCCACTTCCAGTTGCTTCATTCTTTGGCTACAAGTATTTCTTAACTTTCATTGATGATTTCTCCAGACGCACTTGGGTATACTTCTTAAAACTCAAGAATGAAGTATTTAACATGTTCTTGGCCTTTAAGGCCTTTGTTGAAAAACAATCTGGACATCAAATTCTTAAGCTAAGATCTGATAATGGCGGAGAATATGTTAAAAACACATTCATCAACTTTTGCACTGAGAATGGAATTCAAATGCAACATACTGTTCCATATACTCCACAAGAAAATGGTGTAGCTGAAAGGAAGAATCACACCTTAAAGGAAATGGCTAATTGTATGCTTCAATCTAAAGGACTTAGTCTTAATTATTGGGCAGAAGCAATTAACTGTGCAAATTACATAATAAATCGCACTCCTACTAAGGTTTTAAAGAATATCACTCCAGAAGAAGCATGGAGCTCAATCAAACTAGATGTAAGTCACTTTCGTGTTTTTGGAAGTGAAGCATGGGCCCATATTCTAGATGAAAAAAATAAAGCTTTAGAACCTAAGAGTGAAAAATGTATTTTTGTTGGATATTCTGAAGATGTCAAAGGATATAGACTTATTCCACTTAAGTCCAAAAATGTTATCATTAGAAGAGATGTAAAGTTTGCTGAAAATATATCAGCCTGCGAGCCTAGTTCGGTGAATGTGCCACCTCTCCCTATCTCTTCTACTTTTGAAAATATTTCTTCTTCAGATGATGAAAGTGAGGATGAAAATCATCCCCCACCTTCTCAGGATCCTGCTTCAGCTCCTCAGCTTCCAAAATGGGTCCGTGCTACTTGGGATGCAGCAGGTGATCTTGCCGGTGATCCTACAGATCAGCGACGTACACGTTCTCAGTTCGAGAGAGCCTCTTCTTTACTGGCTCAAGCTTCAATGAATTATGATCCTAACACCTTTGCAGAAGCTTCAGGCCATCCAGATTGGGAAGCAGCTATGAATGAAGAATATAATTCATTATTGGCAAATGATACATGGGATCTTGTTCCTCTACCAAAGGGACGAAAACTTGTTAGATGCAAATGGGTTTACAGAACCAAGTATGGACAAGATGGGAAAGTTGATAAACATAAAGCTCGTATTGTTGCTAAGGGTTTTTCACAAGTTGAAGGCATTGACTATACGGAAACCTTCTCCCCTATTGCCAAAATGAACTCTATCTGCCTTGTTCTTTCCCTTGCTGCCTCTTTCAAATGGGAAGTCCATCAGATGGATGTCAAATCTGCCTTCTTGCATGGGGACTTGCATGAAGAAATCTATATGGAACAACCTATTGGCTTTATACAAACAGACTCCAGCCTTGTATGTCGACTTAAGAAATCCCTTTATGGTCTCAAGCAAGCTCCTCGAGCTTGGTATGCCAAAATGGATAACTTTCTTTTAGAAAATGGCTTTTCTAGGTGTCATTCTGACAATACTGTCTACACCAAGAAAGTGGGCAAGTCTCTTATCATTCTTTTTCTTTATGTTGATGATATTATCCTGACTGGTAGTGATCCCAACCTTATAAACCATGTGAAGTCTAGCCTTAAAAGGAAGTTTGAAATGACAGACTTAGGACACTTACATTATTTTCTCGGTCTTCAAGTCTTGCAATCCAAGGAAGGTATTTCCCTTTCTCAGTCCAAGTATGCCTGTGATATTCTACGCCATTTTCACATGGAAGACTGTAAGCCAACCCCTTCTCCCTTTCAGTGTGGAGTCAAACCTTCAGTCACTTGTACTTCTCCTGAAGTTGATGCTACCTTATATCGTCAACTTGTAGGAAAACTTTTGTATCTAACCCATACTCGTCCTGACCTTTCCTTTGCTGTTGGCCTTGTTGCTCGATTTATGAAAAACCCATGTGAAAGTCATTGGAAAGCAACTAAAAGAATACTTCATTATTAAGGAATTTAGACTTCTGTGATCCATAACATTGTTTAGATATCTTCGGCAAAATCACATAACCAATCTTTTGTCGACGCGTTTCGAACCAACCAGTGTGGTTCATCGTCAGGACAAGTTGAAGAACCAATCTGGATTATGCTTGATTAAATAGAGTGTGCAGAGACTCCAACAGCTATAATGATAACGGCTAATTTTGACCCAATGATCCTGGTCAACCACCAAATTCGTTAATTAATATTTCTATAAATAGCTAAATTAGGTAAATAAAGGAATTCATATGTTAATTTAAATTAGATATAATAATATCTCAAATATTAAGAGAATCCGAAGTTTTATTATTTAAATTATAATGGTCATTATATCTCATAATATACAATAAATAATCTATATTTAATATTACTTAAATTAATAGATCATTATTATTTTATAATTTAGTTCTTTAAAATATATCATATTTCTAATTAAATATAAAAGTTCATTAAAATAATAAGTTATATAAAATAATATATGTTTATTAAAAATCTTAATAATTTATAATTTCAAACAAAGTATTAAAACATTATTATTCCTAGAACTAAGATATATTAGGTAAAGTCCAATATCATAACTAATATTGTTGGTACATCATAATTTATCCTAATGGTCAAATAAGCCCTTAGGTAAATATATTATTACCTATAGGGTTGATAAAGCCCATGATTTTTTACCAAACCTAATGGTCAAATATCTATTAATAAACATTATTTATTCAGTATTTATTCATTTCAAAAAATATTAAAGTTCATTGCGTCATTAATATATTATTATTTTAATTATAATGTTCATTATATCTCATAATATATAATAAATAATCTCTATTCGATATTCTTCCAATATTATGATAATAAATCACTATTATTTTATAATTTTAGTTACACCAGGTAATTGTGTAATAATCATTTAATGGTCCATTGGTAAGTTAGATCCCTCACTATTTAGTTCTTTAAAATATATCATATTTCTTATTAAATATAAAAGTTCATTAAATTAATAAGTTATATAAAATAATATATGTTTATAACAAATCTATATCTACTTAATAATTTATAATTTCAAACAAAACATTATTATTCCTAGAATTAAGATATACTAGGTAAAGTCCAATAGTATAACGATATTGATGGTCCAATATTTATTCATGTCATTAGGTAAATATATTATTCTTTTAAGGTCTAAAAAGGGGGGTTTTTTAGACGATAGTTAAAGGGAAGACTCAATTCTAAGGCTATACTAGAAATAATTATAAATGTATAAATAATGAAATTAGGAAGAAATCAAATCTAAGTAAAGGGGTTAAGGATAATACATTAATTCGCCCGAAACTAATTCCTAACTTATTAAAGACTTAAACACTCCATAATAATTGGACAAATCTGCCAAAAGAAAAATTAAAGGAGGGGGAAGGCAGAAACCCTAAGACAAAGCAAAAAGGCTAGGAAGATAAGGCTGGGACCCAACAACTGCTAATCTTCCAGCCATCATCCCTATTAAGATTGTTCAGCCTTTTCTCGATCTCCAGGGCCTCTCTAAATTTGCGATGGTGAAAATGCGCAACTTTGGCAATGACTTGAGCCTCCTCTATACATACATGATGCATAGTTTTCCCCGCATGCTCAGCCAGGGCCGAGGACTTGGTCCTACCATGTCTTAAGTCAGCCGAATGCTAGCTAATCCGCTGATTGATAGAGCGACCAGTCTCACCAATATAAGGGGTCCCACAGGAACAGGGAATGACATAGACCCCCTTCATGTCCTTAGGGTCAATCGGGTCTTTCACAGACCTGAGGGAGCCACAGATAGTATTGAGAGGTCTAAAAGTTGCGGTAACACCATACTTCTTCAGAATCCTCGCAATCCTGTCCGTGGTTCCTTGGATGTAAGGAAGGTTCACACCCATGATATGATCATTAGGAACCTTACGGATTGAAGGCTCCTTCTTGGCCCCGAGGAAGGCTTTTTGACCGAGGTGCCTATTGTAACCATTCTTCTCAAAGACTTCAAGGAGGTGAGCCTTCTCCGTCTCCAGGCTCTCCTTATTCGAAATTCTAATAGCACGGGTGGCAAGCGTGCTAAGAACCCCTAACTTCTGAGCAGGGAAATGATGCGACGAAGCATGCAAGTCCATTATTGATTATTTGACCATTAGGATAAATTATGATGTACCAACAATATTAGTTATGATATTGGACTTTACCTAATATATCTTAGTTCTAGGAATAATAATGTTTTAATACTTTGTTTGAAATTATAAATTATTAATATTTTTAATAAACATATATTATTTTATATAACTTATTATTTTAATGAACTTTTATATTTAATTAGAAATATGATATATCTTAAAGAACTAAATTATAAAATAATAATGATCTATTAATTTAAGTAATATTAAATATAGATTATTTACTGTATATTAGGAGATATAATGACCATTATAATTTAAATAATAAAACTTTAGATTCTCTTAATATTTGAGATATTATTATATCTAATTTAAATTAACATATGAATTCCTTTATTTACCTAATTTAGCTATTTATAGAAATATTAATTAACGAATTTGGTGGTTGACCAGGATCATTGGGTCAAAATTAGCCGTTATCATTATAGCTGTTGGAGTCTCTGCACACTCTATTTAATCAAGCATAATCCAGATTGGTTCTTCAACTTGTCCTGACGATGAACCACACTGGTTGGTTCGAAACGCGTCGACAAAAGATTGGTTATGTGATTTTGCCGAAGATATCTAAACAAAATACTTCATTATGTTCGAGGTACAGTTCAGTTTGAGATTCATTACAGTGCTGAAGCAGCTCCTCTATTGGTTGGTTTCACTGATTCCAATTGGGCTGGTGACCCTGATGATCGGAAGTCTACTGCAGGTTATGTGTTCACTCTTGGTTCAGGACCTATTACATGGGCTTGCAAGAAACAAGGTGCCATTTCTCTTTCTTCAGCATAAGCAGAGTATGGTGGTGCCGTAGAAGCTAGTAAGGAAGCCTTGTGGCTTCGTCAGATCCTGTCAGAGTTTGGCTTTCAGCAGCAACATCTGACTACACTTTGGTGTGATAATCAAAGTGCCATTCAGCTATGCAAAGATCCAGTCCAACATCAGCGCAGCGAACACATTGAACTGCACATGCACTTCATCAGAAAGCTCATTCACGACCATGTTCTTGACGTGCAATATTGTTCAACAGATGATCAAGTTGCAGACATCTTTACAAAGGCTCTCACAGAGGCGAAGTTCACTAAACTTAGATTTATGGTTGGAGTTCAGGAAGTTGTCACTAAGGGGGGATTGGCTCTAGTGCCTCCTTCCTTCTCCTATTGTGTCATATTTGTAAATCCTTCAATCCTATCCCAAGTTGTTCTTAAGGGGGGATGTTAGGATATTCCGACACATAGGAAATAGTTAAGTACAACTTGGTCTAGTATAGAGTTAGGTATAGAGTTAGGTAAAGTGTGTTTCTTTACTATGTTCATTTTGTAACTTACAATCCGACGGTCACAATATGTAGTGATCTGACGGTTCATTCTCTCCTCGGTATTACCGACACTTGATCCGTGGCTTAACACCTGATTGGTCCATGATCTCTATTTAAAGAGCATAGAGGGTCATTTGTAGGGTAATCCGTCTATGAGAGAAGCATATGTAAATTTTCATTCTTTTATTAATAAATTGCCTGAAGTGGCCGCGTTGGCTCAGGCCGTGGACTGTTTCCCTCTTTGAGGGTTTTAACCACGTCAAAATATTGGTGTATTGATCTCTGATCTGTTTGTGAGCGGTGTCCTTTGGTGTTCTGTCTGAGGAACTTACCCTGTAAATTCAAGCATAGTCAGAGGCATCTGTCTCAATCTCAAACGGATGTTGCAAGTCTTGTAATGTGAGCACTGGTGCAAAGCAGAGGCGATGCTTAAACTCTATGAATACCTTTTGTTGAGATTTAGACCAAAAGAATTTTGTTTTCGCTCCTCCCTTGGTGACTTAACTCAAGGGACAAGTGATATGAGAGAATCCCAACATGAACCTGTAGTAGAAATTGGTAAGACCCAGAATGTTGTGGAGCTCTGTCAAAGTAGTTGGAGCTAGCCAATCCCAGATGACTTTGATCTTCGTTGGATCCACATGCACCCCCGTTCATTAACAATGTATCCCAGATACTGAACTTGGGTCATGCCAAAAGTGTATTTCTCCAAATTGGCACATAGCTTGTGTTGCCGCAGTGTTTGGAGAACTTGTCGAATGTGGTGGAGGTGCTCTTACCAACTCTGGCTGAAGATCAAGATGTCATCCAAGTATACCACTACAAATGAGTTGGTGAATGGCCACAAGATGCTATCCATCAACCTCATGACGGTTGCAAGAGCATTCGTCAACCCAAAAGGCATAACTACCCATTTGAAAAGGCCCTCCTTGGCTTTGAAGGCAGTCTTCCACACATCGGAGGGTTCGATTGGTACCTGGTGATATCTTGACTTCAAGTCGATTTTGCTGAAATATTTTGCCCCCTTTAGTTGGTCTACAAGGTCATCAATCTGTGGGATCGGGTACCTATTTCGGATAGTGATCATATTCAGCGCTTGATAGTCAATACAAAGTCTCCAAGTCCCATCCTTCTTATATACCAACACGATCGGGCTCCCATAGGGTGATGAACTCGGCCGGATGTGATCTTTCTGCAACAGCTCATGAATCTACCTCTTGATTTCGTCGTTCTCCAAAACAGAGTGCCAATAGATTGGTCCATTGGGCAGCAACACACCTGGGGTCAAATCGATGGAGTGCTTAACCTCACAGTGTAGAGGCACCCCTGCAGGGGAGGTGAATATGTCCTCATACTCCTCCACGACCTTGTCCATCTGTTGTTGTTGTGCAAAGGGGCCCTGTCTAGAGTTTGTGGCCACCATCTTCTTCTTTCCCTGAGGGTGTATCATCAGGAAAACAAATTTCCTAGTTTTGGAAATGAGTTTACTGCATTGTTTTGCAGTAACCAAAGAGATGGCAGTAGGCGGTGCTACCTCCGGTATCTTGTACAACTTATTTCCCAAAGTAACAATAACAACACAAGGCCTTGACTCATACACATCATGTTGCTTCCATAAGTATGGTTGACCTAATAATACATCACAAACATCAAGGGGAGCAACCTCATCCGTGAAGGGCTTGATGATGTATGGAAGGCGACACTGCTGGCTCACGCGAAGTTCCTGTCCTTGGTGAAGCCACCTGATGGTGTACGGTTGTGGGTGTGCTGTGGTCGGTAAGAGCAGCCATTTCATGACCTCTATCATCAGGAAAACAAATTTCCCGTTTTTGGAAATGAGCTTACTGCATTGTTTTGCAGTAACCAAAGAGATGGCGGTAGGCGGTGCTACCTCTGGTATCCTGTACAACTTATTTCCCAAAGTAACAATAACAACACAAGGCCTTGACTCATACACATCATGTTGCTTCCATAAGTATGGTTGACCTAATAATACATCACAAACATCAAGGGGAGCAACGTCACATAATACCTCATCCGTGAAAGGCTTGATGATGTATGGAAGGCGACACTGTTGGCTCACGCAAAGTTCCCGTCCTTGGTGAAGCCACCTGATGGTGTACGGTTGTGGATGTGTTGTGGTTGGTAAGCCCAATCGCTTCACGACCTATCCTGAAATGAGGTTCTTTTGGCTCCCGCTGTCGACAATGAATTGTAGTAGGGAACCCTTTACCCACATCTAAGAGTGGAAGAGGGGCCCCTCCTCCTCTTGATCTTTGGGTTCCTCCTTCTGGATCTTTGTGGTGGCAATGGTGGCGTTGTGCTCTACATCTATAATCTGCTTCCCCTTGTCATTCCCCTTGTCGGGTTCTGACTCAGAGTTGGAACATGCATCTGACTCCAAAGCCTTTAGCTCAGCTACCAACCACTACTTGGCCTGACACTTACTTGTGTTATGAGTGGAGCTCTTATGGAACTCACACCACTTTCTCGTGTCCTTCTTCAGCTTTGCGGTGTTGTTCTTTGCTTGCACCTTTGGCAGGTTGCACTGGGATGCCCCCACCTTGGCTTTGTCCTTTGTTCTGCAGTTTGGGGGTACCTTTCCCTTGCTTCAGATTCGCAGATCCAAACTCTCGCTTCTTCTGTTTAAACTTTTGCTCGATCTTGACGGCATATCGGTATGTCGTGCTGAGCGAGGAGATGTTTAGGAACTCCATCTCATCCTAGATGTACCTATGTAGGCAGTCGCGGTACTTGAGAACCAAATGGTTCTCAGAATCCTTGATACCCAACTTCGTGTGAAGGGTATGAAAAAAGTTGGTAAACTCTGGTACATCTTGGTCCCTTCCCTGTCGCAACATTGTCCACTTTATGTATTTATCCTCATAGCTCCCGACAAGGTAGTACTGCTCCTTAATGGCATCCCGGAACAAGTTCCAAGTGGGTGCAGCTGAAAACAATGAGTTTGTACTTTCATCCTTCTGATCACAGTAGGTTTCCCACCAATCCTTGCATGGGGGGATGCTTTGAGAAGTGAAAAAGTGATCTTTTCCCGGCTGGAAAAATACCATTCTAGTATATTTAACCATTTATCTACAATGTCTGCATCTATCTGACCCTAAAATATGGAATGCCATAGTCAACTTATACCTTAAAGGTTGTGGTGCTTCTAGAGTAGCTTCCAGAAGTAGATGCGTCGCCCATGGGTAGCCGCTGAAGGATTTGGACAAAGTTGTTCATCATCGCATTCCTTTGTTGCCCGAGGGCTTCTTCGAGCAAGATTTTGATACTATCTCCTGCCCCTTCATCTTTCTTTTCATTTTCCATGGGAGGTCGTCAGGATTTGCAAGGCTGGTCTTGCAAAGGTTTGACCAGTTCAAGCCCTAACTCCTTATATCCCGACCTCGTTGGGGACATGCAAAGAAAAACAAAGAAAGAGCATACCGCTCTGATACAACTAATCTAGATTTAAACAGGAACACAACAAATTACAGATATAACCATAAATAAAAAGATGCAATAGAAATAACACTTCATTTCATTAATATCAAACACTAAAATATGCTTACAAATAGAATGGAAATCGGGCTAGCTCAGGTGATGGTAGCTTATCTTTGAGAAGAGATGTGGCGGCTACATGCCTCCGAACTGTGTTACAATGAGGTTCAAAGGCCTATTTATTATTGAGAAACAATGGAAAACCCTAAACATCCAAAAACCTAACCCTAGGAGATGAAGTGCCAAAACGTGGGCCCTGTTTGGGTAATTTGGTACATCAACTTCCCGTGGTCGTAACTTTGACGTACGATCTCCGTTTGGCTATCATAATACCTCGTTTTGAAGATCTCAAAGAAAAGGTCAAAAACACATTGGAACGCTGATTGGAGATGTATTCAGTCTCTTCATTTTCCCTAAACACACCGTTTAGGGCCTCAAAATGGCTCTGGAAGTTCAGGATAAAAAATAGTAAATTGTGCTACAATTAAAGAAACCAAAAAACTAAAAGAGACAGTGTTGGGGGTCCAAGTGGAATAGGCAGGTGGCCACCAATATCCACCTGGATCACTGGTAAGGTAATAAACTATGGATTTAATTCTAGTCCTTTGTATTGTATTCAAAATATCAGGGTTTATTACTAATTTTCATCCTTGACCATAGGTTCAGAAGCTAAGCTACCACTATGTGATTGTTCCCTCAGGTCCTAACATGGATAAGGGAAAAACCTCCTCCATTTCTTCAAGATTTGAGATTTATTGGAGTTGTTGCAGAATTTCTTTAGCAACAAGTTCTTGCCAATAGTTTAAGGTAATGCAATCTCGTTTTTTTAAATTACAACTGTTATTCAAATTTATTTCTTGCTTTACAATTTACTATTCCATTAGCCCTAATAGGGTTGCTTTAATTACAGGTTGACGCGCTTAAGAGTTAGCGGCCATACATGTATATTTAGGGTTCATTTTTTTTAATCTGGGTGTTCTTAAATCCTTACTTAAATGTGTTTCATCTGGGTGTTCTTAAATCCTTACTTAAATGTGTTTCATCTGGGTGTTATTAAATCCTTACTTAAATGTGTTTCATGGCCGATACATTTCATGTGATAGTCAGGTTTGTTTTATACAATGCTCCTCTACTTAGTTTTCAACATTTGGAATTTTACGATCAAATTCAGGTTCCTCCTTCCCAAATCCTTCCTATAATGTTCCTTTTTGTTGATTTGGAAGCAGGGTCCAACCTAAATTTTCTTCTAGTACCCGGTTCATACGAGATTTTCTGTTAATTGAATAGTGATTACATTTTTTTTTTTTTGGTCGTACGACCCTGTCCCCTTCTGGACATTATGACTATAATGTGTAGTTGGGGTTCGGGGTGCTTAGCACCGAGGAATAGCTTAGTATTCAAAACTTGATTTGTAGAGAACCATTCTTGTACTTTTGAGTCTAAAAGAAATTGTTTTTGTCATACAAGAGTCTTGTTGATATACGTAAAGTTACTATTTAAGGGTTATTTACTATCTAATTTTCTTTGTATAGAGGATATTGCTCTTTCCAATTTTAAAAAAATAATTACATTTAATATGTGCTCAAAACTATGCGAAAATAATCTTGTTATTTATTCGTTTGCATAGTAGAACTGCTTAAGGTTTCACGAAACCCTTTCTTTGTTTTTTCATTGTCGAAATGATATTTGATAATTTTCTTGGTACAATCAATACTGCTCATAATACTTTTCATAATAGTCGGTGTTATCATTTGTTAATACTTGAATGGCTTGACCAATTGTCGTTGACAGTTTCCTATTTCATAAGGTTAATTATTATTATAGAACTTATCCTAGACCTGAGACTGCCTATTAGGCTACTAGAAATCGGCTTGGCTTCTGTGGCTAACCTAGGTCCCAATCATCATTTTTTTTTAATTCTTATGCATGTAAAGTTTTAATACTGGTAATTCACATATTTCGATGCTTAATTTCATTGTGTAGTATGTTCCCTTTATATATATGTATTTATCCAGTTATATGTCGGTAACTCTAATAGTCGGGTGTACCAAAAATTATCCTTCGTTAATTTTCTTTGTTGTTATTCCCACTACCAGCAACCAAGAGGCAAGCAGAATCCAATTTCTTTTTTAATCTACTAACACCTCTAGAATGCTTAAGTATATTTATATACTCATATAGAAATATGGACTATTTCCCCCTTTTAACTTCTCAACTAGGACAACTAACTTTTTTCTACAGTGTGCATACTATATGGATATTTATATAAAGACTTCCACTATAACATTTAAACATCTTTTCCACAAATCCTTTTCACACAGAGCCATAATTAGAAGCTTATCAGACCTTTATCCAAGTCTTCACACTATCTTTCTCCTTCACTTATTTTACAAAGAGTTATCATATAACCTTACATCATCCATTGCTACGAATACATATTTCAATTACTTTTGTCATTGACAACAACAATTTTATTGTGAGAGAATCATTAATAACATAAAAAACTTATTTTTTAACGTTGAAGTTGTGGGGGAATTCACAAGGGAGAAAGGTTACTCCTCCCAACCAATGAGAACAACAATCACGTCCAGTTCTCCGCCCCATATACTTTGTCACTCCCATAATAGTTACTTGACAGTGACCTAACAAGGTCCATTCAAAGGCATCAACATTGTACAAGTCCAGCCAAAGAACTCATAGACTCACAAGTCTATATTAGGGTTTCCAATGGCCACCAACCAGTTCAAGAATACCCTAATTGGAAACTTCCTTCATTTCGTTAACAACATCGTGTTCAAGGGATTAATATTCTTTCTCTCTCCCTCTTATTTTCCTAAGGTTCTCTTTCATACCTCTCTCCTCCCCTTCTTTTCCCAAGTAGGATGATTTATCTCTAGGGAAGTAACTGTCCTCTAACTGTCTGGTGAGTGAAATTTTTTTCATTTAGTGATCCGAATTGGATCTTAAACACTCTCTAAGTTTTCATGACTGTTTCAAATTATGCCAAAAGATTCAAGTCTTATAAAAATCAAGCTATCAGAAGGAATCCTCATGACAGATGCAATTGTGATCAGTGTGGAGCAACAAGGACCCTCGGTCGAAGCACGCAGACCGTTGGCCCATGGTAACGTGCGCTGGAGCAAATTGGAAAAACCGAAGGCCAAATCAAGAAACGGGGGTGGTTTCTGATATGCAATTATCGTAGGGCGTCCCCCTTAGTGAAGGAAATCCCCGAAGCTCCCGGACCCGAAAATGCTATGAAATGCGGAAAGTAACGCATTCGGTTCCGTAGTGCGGGATTCCACAAACCGGCAGGATATCGAAAGGCCTTAAGGTGGTAAGTAGTTTTGACTGAGTCCCGCCCAATGCCACACATCGAGCGACACGCGTTCGATGGATGAGAGAGAATCCGCTCGCATCGGACGGGTAAACTTCATGCAAATTGCCCACCCGATACGAACGACCACTGTAGGATTTGGGGAGCCCAGATCAACGGTGGAGGCGCAAACTGATAAATGACCGGATTTGACAAGTCAAAAAGCAAGATTACAGGGGATTTGAAGTCCGACATGGACGATGAGTTGGCAAACGATTAGTGTTTGCGGGCGATCTTGAAGCAAACAAAATTAACAACCATTCAAATATGATTCAAGGAAGCTGACACCCAGTTCGTTAGGAAACATGTGGCCACCTCCCTGCAAGGCGTTACCTAGTGATGCTGACGCAGAGCAAAGGAATTCGAACGGACAGAGGTAAGGAAACCAGAAGGCCGGGAAGCAGAAACGAATAGTCAAAGAACAGACTAGCGTTAAAGCCATGAATTGACAGAAGCAGAGAATGCACACGACATAGAGGCAGTGACAAGAGTTAGCTAGACGCAGAAAGCTAAGAGCAGAGAACAGAGAGTAAAAGCCGAGCTGACCTGAAGGCATCATCGAGCCAGACAAAGGCAGAGAGAGTCAGAGAGTCTGCGTACTCCATAGAAGGCTTGAGAGGTTCAAGAAAACTCCTCGGCATAGGCCTGTCATACTAGTGTGACCATTAGAGGTCGAGTTTCAGTAAGGAGAGTCTGTTTAGTGAGACTCCTACTAACTTTTATCTGTTTAGTGAGACTCGAATTGAGCTCATTGTTGTAAAAACTCTGCTTGAAAACATAGAGAGGTCACCAGTGAAGGCTGGACCAGGAGACGCAGCCCAAGAGCATTGGGTGAACTCCTTATTAAACTTGTTGCATTTACATGTTTGACTGTTATGTTTCCTCTAATTGCCTTAGTGTCTATGTATTCTAGCAATCTTATCGATCCATTGCATAAAGTAACATAGGCACATCCATGCACATGAGTCTGTAATACCTTTAATTCTTTGTCCTGGATAAATTCTAGATCATTTAGTGTCTTTTCCCTATGAATTCCAAGACTTGTCATAACTCCTTTTATAAAAAAAATATAAACTTTAAACATTAAACTTTTCCACTAGCCTTTCCACATAACCCATGATTTACCTAGTCTTTGTAGTAAAAGTAAATTAAATGTTTACTTTACATTTAGAGGTGTTACATCTCCCCCCCCACAAGTGAATGATCTTCCTTAGTGTTTCCTGGCTTTCAAAACAGGTTGGAATATGCCTCGCACATAAAATATTTATCCTTATCCTCTCCCGGTTGAAGTGCTTCTTGAGCTGGGTAATTGTTTGCTTCCGTAACATAATTTTTCTTTGGTCGAGAATGCACACAGGTTCAACCTGGATTATTCCATCCGATTTGACCTACATTCACAATCATTATGGTCATTAGTTTCCATCAATCATTATTTAAGAACGTATACATATTGTTTCGATCTTCATTACAAATGATATCAATCATTATTCATATACCCAACAAAGGTCATCAACATGTATCACAAACCAACAAGGGTGAATAATTTGCACTCAATAAGAGTTAGCAACATCATTGTAGACTCATCAATAATGGGAAATAAATCATTTTTACTTACCACATGGTTATGCCAAATGAAAAGGACCCCACCATGTGGTCCCACTATACATTTCAGACCACCAACCCTCTAATCATCAAAATGATAAATCATTGTACCATGTGCACACTGTCTTAGCTCCTGCTAAAGACATCCACACAATACTTCTAAAAGTACTCAAGGAGCACCTAGCTCTATAATCATCAAAACGACTATTAATTACATCAAGCGCAAATTGTCTTAGCCCCTATTAAAGACATTCACAGGATTGGTAATACAATAAAGGAACTTACACTTACAGTAATTCCTTTCCGAGCACTAGTCTCCTTTCTTATCAAGATGTACATAAAATATTTACACAATTGTCTAGAAAAATGATTTTTAACGCATCACTTATCTGATTAACTTGGTATGCTATGAGAACCACAGTGGCAAAAGAATGCTCTTCCCAACCAATGGGAACTAGTTTCCACAACCATATTGAGTCATTTTCACATCTAGACAGTTCTCTGACAGAGACCATATTATGTCTAATACAAGATTCCCCTTGGCAGCGTCCTGCCTATTCCTTTGACAATGTCTTGTTTGTGAGGAATTTAGAGCTCAACATCTCACTCTTTGGGCCTCTTCCAACAAGCTCCAAAATGAAGAGAGTTGACTCAAGATTTTTCCCCTCTCACCCTCTTGGCCAACTCTTTTCCTTTAGTGAGAGAATTTATGTCTAGGGAGAGGAAATCTAAGTAGGAAACTTCCATCAAGCCATCCGAGCAAGCAACTACCATCAACCCAAGGCCTCCCAACCTTTCACAACTATCCATAATTGTCTACCATGTGAAAATATCTTTAACACCTTTTTCCATTGTAATTTATATAACTAATCATATGCATATTATCATTAAAGCAAAGAAACTTATGTGTACATCATGCATTCATACTTGGGCCCTCAGTGTAGATTTTCCTGTAGATTGACATCTCATGTAATGTACTAAAACAAAAGACAAGAATCTACTCTACTCTTTAAACAACAGAAACCAATTGATCGATTAAAACTATAATTGACAAGAGGAAGATAATCAAAGACACATAACACAATTGTTTCTCTTGGGAAAGCCGCTGCTCAAAACCTCGACTATCTATTCCATTAATCAGAAATCTGAGTGATAATATAAAGCTTGTTCTCATAAGAACAATTTTGCACAAGTATGATCAACTCTCTACCTCACAAGCCCTCACTGACCAACACTTAGCCAATTTATTCTCCCTGCTAAGCCCCTATTTCCTTGCACTATTCCTGTGAGGAATAGCCCATATTTAATTGGGAATTCTTTCTTCCATAACTATGCAATCCAAAACTAGGTCCTCTTTTGATTGCATGCATGATCTGTACAACTCAGATCATTCTACAACTGATAGTACATTGTCCTTGCACTCAAATATCAACTAGGTATTTCTCTGAATTGACATGCATGAGTTTTTCATGAGGGAATATTCAGTTAGTTGGAGTAGCACTAAGGATGCACCAGTGCACCAACTCACTACTAGACCTCTACTAGTTCAACAAATAGTTAGAACTAGTTTAACTGTCTATAACTAAGTCAAACTGATTTATCTAATTAAAAATCAAATAAACTCATCCTAGACCCTTAAAATAAGGGAGAACATATGCATGACTACAGAAATACTTCCAACTCGAAATTCCTAAGATAATTAAGTCAATTAAACTTAATTAACTATTTACAAGTTGTTATGAGAATAGAATTCGATTTTAATTCACAGTTTAATTCAAGGATGAATTAAATTGTAATTTATTGTTGCCATTTCTCAACACTCGACATGATTCCCATAATCTGTAAAAATAAATTGACAGAAAACCATCACATGTCATACAAGTGGTATTTGACTCAAATTTCCCACATAATTATCAACATGCAATTTTAGATAACAATACCAGTCTTGCATATTATAACATTATACCTTCTCACTTGCGGTTGCAAATAATATTGCAATGATTTTACCCTTCACAGGTTTGTATGTTGCCATTATTCTACCCCTTCATGTCCAAAATCAGTTAGGTTGCCACAGGAAATCATTAAGGAAGGAATATTGCTCTGACACACCTTACCTATGAGTTTTCACAACTCAATTCTTGGGTTTACATCCTTTTCTATACTGCAATTCATTATTTAAGGTGTTTGGAGATCACATGTGCTCCTCATTGTAGTTGAAGTGAAATCAATTATGGGGTCCTCCCCCCTTTGCTTCTCCATGTCTGTCAGCTACCTCAACACATTACGTTAGTGTGGTTATCTTGACATAATAATTTTATAAGCATATGTTCATTCTAATCAACTATTTGACAAGACTTCATTTGTGTCTATAAAAGTCATATTAAAGTTCCTTAAGTACTTTTCTAGGGTAACATTGATGGATGGCATGTTTCCCTTCCCATGTCAACAAGCATAGGTAATGTTTCTACCAATAGGCTACCAACATTTTTATCATTAGTTTTTAAATTTTCTTATGCCACGTTTCCTTAATTATTCAATCAACCATATGCCTATTTCTAATCACACTTTTTCTACTTATATCCATCGACAATCCTTCCATCCACATCAGGACAACAGACTCCTCAGAGTATTCAATATACACATTCATTATCATGTGTATGTTATCAAGCATATTTCCTATGTTGTTCTTTTCCAGTTTATGTTATCCTCCAAAACATTAAAAAGAAAGCATCAAACCAGATACGACCAAGTTAAAAGATTTCTCTTGTAGATTACGGTTGTATCATTTGGCCTTAACTTATGTATATAATTTCCTATAATCCTACTAAATTTCCCAAGGGACATTACTTGCATATATTCATGTTCATCTCATTGCACCAACAATCATTCAATTAATCAAAATTCTCTTGTCATCTTGATTTTAATCAGACTTAATCTTTCAAATTGTGAGGTAGTTATAAAATAAACCAATTAGTGAATCATTCCATGATTTAGTATTACAAGTTTGTAACTCACACCATCTTGAGTCCCCCCCCACCATGTCCATAAGATACAGGAGGTTCAAAATTTGTCAGCATTCCTTTTCTATATTTTAGGGGTCATTGTCCAAATAAATTATGTATTCTTGAAATTAATTCTAGTCTTTCTCTCTATATACTTACTAAATTTGGTGTGTGTGTGTATATATCTATATATATATATATATATATTCTGAGTATCAACAACACTATTCTAAGGTGCTTCTATGTTTATTTAGTACCTAACTTAGATACTATTATCATATCACTTTCAACTTGAAATCTAATGTGCCACTCACTTCACTATTCCAAGACTAAATTATTTCCATCACAAGTTACTATGATAGCTTATCACAACTTACCTTCCTTTAGCTGATTTTTAAACAAGAAACAATTCTCAATTGTTTAACTTTGGCAAACCTCCATGCTGATGGTTTGCGCCAATTGTTCCACTATCGCATCAAATTTTTAGTGACTCCCTTGATGAAAAGACTTTCAGGGAGGTAGGTTCATTATTTACAACTTTTCCAACAGTCCTGAAATTCAAGCTTATTCGTACCAGTTGGATATTACTAGATTGGACTTGTTTATATCCAAATTAAAAATTGTTGATATATAGTTTTTTTTTTTTTTTTTTTTTAATTATAATATTTATTATTACCTTGCAAGTACCATGTTGTGTACTCCATATAATGTATATCGTTAACATTGTCAATATCCCTTGTTTCACTTACCAATGCTTAATTGGTAAAAATGGAGTCTAACCCTTTTTGACAATCACTCAATATAACCCCCAATTGATTCCTATTTATACATTATTTGGTAATTATAAATGTTTTGTATCTCCATTCAATATTTACAACAATTATCTTTAAGTATACCCAGTTGGCCTCCTTGGGGATACCAATACACTATACATTTGCTTTATGTAATACATGGTCCTTGACCCCCTTTTATTCCCTTTTCTAATTCCTATATACACTTTATTATGTGTATATTCTCCTTTTTTATTACAACATAAAATGTATTTATCATTGTGAATGTTTCACAATGTTGTTGCAGCTTCCATCCAAGATTTAAAAATTTTATTTTATCATCAATGACTTCCTTCGTTCATTCTTTCTACAAGGTTCTCGGTTAACATCAAGTATTTACTTTCCAAGTTATCTGATGTTACAGTTAAATGTTACATGATATCAATAGTACCTTAACCCCTCGTTCATACATGTCTCATTTCTTGATGAAATCTTTATGAATATTGATCTTATAAATTATGTATTGAAATAATATTTTGTGCAAATTAACAAAAGAGTCTCACAATTATAATCAGGAAATCATCATACGAATAATCCCAACATTTCAAGGTGATTTCACCTGCAACACCCCCACCTTCCTTTTCAAACATATCTATAGTATAGGAAATGTCACTTTACTAGTTTACTCTTGTACAAATCTTCTAATTTGTCTGTGCAATATGCTTCCTCATCGTTCCAGATCATGAACTTCTCTCATTATACAACAATGACGGGATATAATTTGCTTGATTACCATGTTTATTAAATAAATCTTCCAAACATTCGTTTATTCTCATAGGCACCCAATATATCAATTCTTGTAGGTAAGGGTGGCCTCAACAATAAGTCGATTAGTATTTTCATAACTTATCTCACATAGTGGAGCACGATTTTTCACTTCTTTTGTTTTGGCTTGATATCATAGAAATTTATTTGGTTTATTGTTAATTTCCATCTCTTAATTAGTGATTTTTGTCCTCCATTTTGCATTGTTTTAAAATAACATGGTGGATATGGTCTGGGTTCTTCACTTAACTGCATCCACATTTTCAAAATTTGTTTTAAGTATGCAGAACCTGATTCTACAGACAGGGTTACCATATTTCCAATTCTCCTTTTCTGTGAAACATAACACAAATTTTCTATTAATTTCCCTTAAACAGACCACAATGTTGAATCCTTCGGCTCTAATACCACTTGTGACATCCACATGTAAGATCCACAATTTGTTTTTACCCACAAACATTTAGTTTTATTGAATACTACTGATATGTTGCATATATGTTATCGTGATATAGGTTATTAATTGATTTCCTCATTATCTTTCTCTTTAGAAATAGGGTTATACATATACACACATATCATTTGTGATTTGTTTTTGACCTCAGTATGAGCAGGTTCCTTATGTTATAGTGCCAATATTACGTTTACATGTAACGTGCCTAACATTTATTGATCCTATCTCGATTACTACCCTTAAATATAACATTAGGCAAATATCTGGTTTAATGTTTCATTGTTGCAATAACATTGGATTTGTTTCGTGGATGGAACTATATGATCACGAAACCTTGGCATGAATATAATATCACACTTTGTTAGATTTTTCCTTTATAACTTACCAAGTTATTAAATGGAGGTAATCAACCCTCCATTTTCTAACACTTGGTTGGTCCTTATGCCTATTGAACAACGCACCTACTTGATCTAGAGGATTCCTACAAATACGTGACTAGTACTTATCGCAATGTGGTGGTTATGATATGGACCCTAGATTTCTAGGGCTTGAGATCTAATATCTAATGGTCCAGAGAGATTAGGATTAGTTATGGGGTGTAACCACCCCCCTCTTTGGCGCACTCACATCCCATTCACACCTTTGCACAACCGGTGGAGCTCCATCCCAGTGTCTTGAACCTTACTTGCTAGTTTCATAGGATTGATTTTCAAAACTATGGCAATTACTAGTAAGGTAATAAAATATGGATTTCATTTTAGTCCTTTATATTTGAAATATCAGGGTTTATTAATATTTTTCACCCTTGACTTCAGGTTCAGAAGCTAGGCTACCACTATGTGGTTTTTCCCTCGGGCCTTGACACGGATGAGGGAAAACCCTCCTCCATTCCTTAAAGATTTGAGACTTATGGGACTTGTTGCAGAAGTTCTTTAGCAACAGGTTCTCGCTTGGAGTTTAAGGTCATGTAATCTTGTTTTTTAGTTAAGTACAACTATTAATCAACTTTATTTCTGTCTGTACAGGTTATTATGCCATTAAACCTAATGGGGTTGCTTCAATTTCAAGTTGACGTGCTCGGGAGTTAGCGACCATACAAGTTTTTTGTTTTTGTTTTTGTTTTTTATTTTTGTCTTTGTCTTTGTTTTTGTTTGTTTGTTTGTTTGTTTATTTGTTTTTGTTTTGTTTTGTTTTGTTGTTTTTGTTTTTGTTTTTTCCCAGGTGTTCTTGAATCCTTACTTAAATGTGTTTTTTTAAGTGATACATTTCATGTGATGGTCAAGTTTTTTTTATACAACGTTCCTTTGGTTAGTTTTCAACATTCTGAATTTTATGATCACATTTGGGTTCCTCCTTCCCAGGTTCTTCTTATAACACTGTTTTTTTTGTTGATTTAGAAATAGGATCCAACCTAAATTTTCGTTTGGTGCCCTATTCAGATGAGCTTTTCTGTTAATTGAATAGTGATTATATTTTATTTGACCGTATGGCCCTATCCCCTTCTGGACATTATGATTATAATGTATAGTTGGGGTTCGGGGTGCTTAATGCCGAGGAATAATTTATTATTCAAAACTGAATTTGTAGATAACCTTTCTTGTACTTCTGAGTCTAAAATAAATAGTTTTTGTTATACAATATTTCTGCCGATACATGTAAGGTTACTATTACTATCCAATTTTCTTCGTATAGAGGATACTACTCTTTCCAATTTTAAGAAATAATTACATTTAGCATGGGCTTAATACTGTGTGAAAATAATATTGTTATTTATTTGTTTGCATAGTAGAACCGCTTAGGGTTTCAACAAAACCCTTTATTTATTTTTCTATGGTTGGAATGATATTTGATAATGTTCTCCTTTTTAATAACATATTTTTTTCTGTACCATCTCAATGATGGTTTACCTTAAGTGATGACTCTTATATAAACTGGTGATTTACGCTTACATATTTATGATTGAAGATTTAAATATTTTGTTTTTTTTTCTTGTGCATGAAACGAGAGAATAGTATTTTTTTGGTTGATCAATTGGTCGACAACTACATTAACAGTATGTACAAGTATATGTGTATATGAAAGAGAATAATAAATCTTGTTATAAATTACTCATTCTACTAATAGATACCAACTAAGTCCATTTTAGAAAGTCAAATCCATTCTCATTCAATCCTCCACTGAGACACACAAAATATATCAGAATATTATCCGTATCCTATATAATTCTATATTTCAGAACTGTTATCAGTAGTTAAAAATAAAACAACAACTTGTGGAGTTCACTTTACACCTTAGTATTCATAAGAAGTTGAGTAAGTCTAGTTACATCTTGTTTAAGTTGCTTCTATTTGTGATATAACTACTTTTACAGTACAATATACAACAATATTATTCAACTATGCCCATGCAAACAACATGCAAGAAAATAACTTAGAACAACATAATTAAATCATACAATAGAATATTCCACCTCCAACAAATAAAACATCTTTCATATCAACTAATGTGTAGGATAAACAATATTTTAAATAAACAAGAACCAAAAAATCTAACCATAACCACTCGATCTACTTGATATGAACAATTTTTCACCCAATCAAGAACCTTTCACCACCAATTCTCCCCCAAGCTGAGATCTTCTTTTCCCCCCATAATCAACAACCTCTTCTTTTCCCCCCATAATCAACAACCTCTTGTGATTTTAGGCAATGCATTTTTATGCCTTACCTCCCTAACAACCTTTCTTTAGTGGTGTCCAGCTTTCCAGGGTCTGCCAACCCCAAATTTTTGTTAAAGCCTGCCTTTGTCTCTGGTTGTGTTTTATTCCCCCTTGCTCGGTTTTTTTCGGCACTGAGTGATTTAAATATTTTTTCCTCCCAGTCATATTAAATCACTTTTAGCCACACGTAGGGATTTTTTGGGAGTAACTAAGGGAAGTTTGTCTTGTTTTTATCCATCCACCTTAGTGATTTTGGGTAAGGATCCCATTAACTAAAAATGTTTCCCAAGTAATTATCGAGTTTATCTTTAATATTCAATTTTTTAATACATCACCATGTTGTATTTCAATATTTACATGAACACAGATGGATATTACACTTGGCTTGGTTGATGCAAATAGGATGAAATGCGTCTTGAGAAGGATTAGTAGCAATGAGATAGAAACAATAGTAAAAATATTCACTTAAACTTCTATTTGATCTCAAAAAGGATAGTATTAGGTGTAAGACCAAATAAAATTAACTTCAAATATATAATATTTACACTTATTCATACTTATGGAATGTGAGTGAATGTATGTATGTATTCATTGATTAAGTAAAGCCCTACTCTTTCCCAAGGTATTTCCCATTACTCCACCTAAATTTGGTGTATTGTCCTAAATTTTTCTTTGACTCCTTTTATTTTTAAGTTTACTTTTGTCTTATATTGTCTTAATATTAAAAATTGGTCCATGAATTTATTTATGAAGAATTCAAAAGCAAATTTATCCACGTAAATTTATGTTTTTATCTTATGTTCTAAATGGAAAGTTTAGAAAGGTCAAAGGTTACACTTAATTAGAAAATCTCATTATTCCTACCAAATATTTCATTTTAGAATTCTAATATTCACTTTGAAATATTTTATTTTATCAAGTTTCCTGATAAGTTTGTATTTATCTCATATGCCTTTATATTAATTCTTTTATGTTTTGATTTTTTTAAGTATATTCTAACCATTTTTTTCATAAATACTAAATATAATTATGCATTTAAAAATGTAATTTAACCAATAAAAATATTACAAATTTGCAAAAATTGGATCATCAAATTTCTACTAAATATACTAAAATATATAATAATTAAAAAATATTATTTTTTAATAATTATATATATGTGGGAGAAAATTTTATATAAATATTGACTATATATTATTGAAAATTATCTTATATATAAATTAATTTATTTATGATTTGACATATTAATTCAAGAATATTTTAAATGTTTATTTTATAGTGTGTAAATTTCGTTAAAGAGAATAGTAAATTATAGATAAATTATAGAAAACAATGTTTCTGATTAATCGCATTGTAAGGATTCGTTCCACGTTTCGAATCAACTAATGTGGTTCATCCTTAGGACAAGGTGAGAAATCAATGATCTCAAAGAATAAATAGCATGGATGCATCATTGTTCAGTGTTAGCCTTTCAAAATCAAAGAATAAATAGCATGGATGCATCATTGTTCAGTGTTAGCCTTTCAAAATTAGCTGTTGGTGAAATAAAATTATTTAACTCATATTTAGTTAGAAACTAGCTGTTATGTAATAATTAATTATTTAATATCAAAATGGTCAATAATTTATCAATTTAAATAATAATATAATCTAAGGTAGAAAACTAGTCGTTATCATGATATAATAAATTAGTTACTAATAATATTAAAATAATACTAATTTATTTATATAATATTATTAGTTAACTAGAAAACTAGTCATTATCATGATATAATAAATTAGTTACTAATTATATTAAAATAATACTAATTTATTTATATAATATTATTAGTTAAGGTTTACCTATATTATAACTATAATAGTATATATTAAAAAAAACATACTCTTGAATTTTTATTTACTTATATTTGTTTTGTAAATTGCATGTATCTAAAGTTTTTAAAGATTTTTTTAATATTACATATTCTAATTATATTGTTATTTAAAAAATAAATAAATAAATAAAATTACTTTTAAAATCTCACTAAAAAATTTCTCAAATATACCGTTAATAAAAAAATCAATATTTCATCAAAATAATATATTATATTTTTTAATATTGTAAAAGTTTTCAATATTTTTATTTTATTTTTTAATGTTGTCAGTGTGAAAGAGTTCACCGAGGTTAATTTTCAAAAACACTTAATACTACGGTATGTTCTAATCTACAATAAAGATAACAATGACCTAATTCTAAAGATAAGAATGACCTACTGCTAGTACTCAGAAAAATAGTGTTTTTCCTTTCAAATTTCCTTCCTTCCTGTAATACTGGCTTACTGTAAAGAGGTAAAAAAATTATAAATTGAAAAATATTGTGAGTCCTTGAATGCGCACTTTCTTCTCAAGGCAATTATGATACTGCTATTTGGATAACGGATTTTGTTGTTAAGAACATTTCACAACCGCTAAAAGGAAATAGGAAATAGTGCAGACAATGTTAACTTTGAATTTTGGTGCCACATGTTTCTCCGTTCTCTTTAATAACTCCGGAAAGGAATACAATATAGTTTAAACAAGGATAATCTGCGCTGTAGTTGGTTCCTGCCATCGTTTAAAAAATATAATAAACGTTATAGCAAAAGCACTGAATGCCTTTACACGTCGTTGAATCTCGTCTTTTAATTATAATTTGTTCATTGAATTGCTTAATTCGGTTTTTTAATTACGCCGTAAGGCGTTCCCTCTGAGATCAATTCCCCTCTCTGCCTACCTGTCATCCTCTTACACCATAGGGTCTCATGTTAGACGATTGCAAAAGTTTCAACCGCTCGATCTAGTTTGGGAAACCGTTTGCGCATCTGCTTCCATCTTTGGCCTTCCATCTGCTCCATCTTTGGCCTTCCATCTGCTTTGAATTCTCATCGCCATTGTAGATACTTCGGCCTTCCATCTGCTTTGAATTCTCATCGCCATTGAAGATAGAGAAATCGTGTTTGGGAAACCGTTTGCGCATCTGCTTCCATCTTTGGCCTTCCATCTGCTTTGAATTCTCATCGCCATTGTAGATACTTCGGCCTTCCATCTGCTTTGAATTCTCATCGCCATTGAAGATAGAGAAATCGTGTATTTCAATTCCTTCATCTGCAAGAAAGTAATTTGTGGTTTTTCCTTGATTTAGGAGCATGTTCTCTGAAACTGCGGGCTGATTTTAGACTCCATAGCACCGTAAGGTTTCCGGCTGGCGAGTACCATAAGGTCTGCAGGCAGATTGAGGTAAGAAGCTTGCAATGCTAGCGAGTATTAATATCTTTGTTTTAAATTTTTCTTGGTGCATATAATTTCGAAATGAATCTGAAAGAGACTGTAATTATGATTAATTCAAGAGAGAATTATAAGATATAACTTGCGCCATTTTGGTTATTTTTCTTAAAAATATTCATATGCCTTCTTTTCCCAAACTTCTCGAAGAATGTTTAGAGATTTCAAAGTAAATATTCGATAAAAATTCTGCGCTACAGAATTTCTTTGCTTTTAAGAACTGCTACTTTCTTTTCTACCTCTGAAGTCTTCGATTGATATTATCTAGATGGTTACATTCTCGATCAAAAACTCATTTCTATTTCGTAAATGATCTGAAATTCTATTTCAAAAATTACTTTTCTTCTTTGAATATATATGGACCGAGTTTTGCAGAGGTCAAATCTATGCAAAGAACAACGCTCCAAGTACTCCAAGGAAGTGTTTACAGTAGATTCTTTAGGGAAACGAAACAGATCTTACAACTTTTCCTCCTTTCATCTGCAAGAAAGTAATTTTGGGCTTTTACTTGGTTTAGCTGGATGTTCTTTGAAACTGCGGACGGATTTCGAACTCCACGAGCACCATAAGGTTTCCGGCTGGCGAGCACGATAAGGTCCACAGACAGATTGAGTAGGAAGCTTGCAGGATTGGAAAACTTGTCGTCATTGGATCATCACAAGCCATGGAACCTCTGGCAAGAATTAGGCACTAACCGCGCTGTGGTTTAGAACGACTATACCTGTCCCTTTATGAACGAACCGTCTTCCCCTTCCTGCCATTTAAATATGGCTAGACTACATTACAGTGAACAACACAACAATTGTAACACTGAATTTCGATACTCAAGGCTTCAAGATTACCGAATTTTGGACTACATTACAGTGAACGACACAACAACTGTAACACCTAATTTCGGTACTCAAGGCTTCAAGATGACCAAATTTCAGTACTTAAGGCTTCGAGATTTCAGAGGGATTCATGGATATGCCACTGTCTGGTTTAGAAGCCATGGCTTTTGAGGATGATATTGATAAAGATCGAGATGAAGCAGAATAATTAATCATTTTCAGACGACTATATATTTTATATTCATATGTTGTTTTTTTTTCTTGGTATGGTGTCATTTTGACCTTTGTATTATTGGTGAATTCAAATACTAAGTGAATTGCTTCAACAGAGAGTAGTTCTTGATGGATTGCTTGAAAATAACAAGCAGTTAACATACCGTCTTATTGTGAATTCCAGTGCTGATGTTAATACAACATATGAGCAGGCAAAGACCAATTGTTGGAAAATCTATGTAAGGCCCAGGGCATCCGATCGAGCAGAGCCAAGACCAAGCAAGTAAGGTAAAACGCTTTCCGTCAGTGTCTTCCAAAACCGTTACTAAATTTTCTTCGCTGTGTCCTGAACCATAGACCTTCTCCTGAAGTGGTCACAACACCTTGGACCATGTATTCAATTTTCTTACTTTTACAACAGAATTTATTGCAATACGAGAACGCTTGGTGTCTTTTTGGATTTTTATCTAATATATATCATTAAATTTAGATCTCCTGTGCTCTATTTTCATTATAACATTATGTGTCTGTAAGTTCACTTAAAAGTCTATTTCGATGCTTTTTCTTTTACACTCAAAAAATTAGTTTGGTTGTAATTTTATTTTGTGAGAAGGGTCACCACGGTAAAATACATGATAAAGGGGAAACAACAAGTGCTTCTGTTTACAATCATCGTAGAATACTTAGCTGAAATCTCTGTTGTGTTGTATCAAAAAATAAGTTATAAGAATGATCACTTTTTATAAAAAGATATTGCATTATTTACGGATAAAGAGCATATGTTATTGACAATTATGTTATCCATATGGTTCTTATGTATACTAATTCGAATCCGAATCTTACATATTTTACTTCGTCCATTTTGTTGGTAAATTTCTCTGTCCTTAACATGACTTAATAGATATTATGATTTAATAGATATTAAAGTTTAGACAAAATAGATTAAGATAGGGCATACCAAATTGAGACTTTGACAACCCATTCGGACTTTATCTGCATCCATAATTTCTCAAAATCTATCGAATGAGAAGGGATCTCTCTGTATATGAATCTCTAACTAGATCCAGAACTGCACCTGCGAGAGCTGGATCTTTATCTTCAATAACTAGATCGAATTCAACCGGTGGATATGGGACTGGAATTGGACTGGGTTCAACTGAATCTACATTTCGGTGAAGTGATAACCTACTCAAAATTCTGGCAATAAAAGAGGTGAATAGCGAAACAAAGACACGTGAACAACCGAACTAATTCTGGCCATAAAAGAGGTGAACAGCGAAACAAAGACACGTGAACAGCCGAACGAATTCTGGCCATAAAAGAGGTGAACAACGAAACAAAGACACGTGGACAACCGAACGAATAGAGAATGTGCGTGCACACTCTTGCTTTTGTTTGGCTATACGTTTGGTTTACAAGGGGAGAAATGGAAATTTGGTTCTGAGTATAAAATTGAAAATAAAAATGATTTGGAAATACATATATTTTTTTATGTTTTAAAATGGTTTTAGGTATTAATAAAAATGATTTAATTTTTTTTTTTTTTTTTTTAATTTTAAAATTGTTTTAGGTATTAATAGGTCTGAAAATTCTGGTAATAAAAGAGGTGAACAACTAAACAAAGATGTGAACAACCCTACGAATATAGAATGTGCGCACACTCTTTTTTTTCGCTAAGTTTGGGTTTATAAGTGGAGAAATGAAAATTTGGCAAACAACCAATCAAAGACGTGAACTGCTGAACGAATAAAGAATGTGCGTGCACATTCTTATTTTCTTTTGTTTCGCTATAAGTTTGGGTTTATAAGTGGAGAAATGGAAATTGGGTTTATATGGAAATTTGGCAATAAAAGAGGTGAACAACCAATCAAAGACGTGAACAACTGAACAAATATAGAATATGCACACACTCTTGCTTTGTTCTATTATAGATTTGGGTTTTTAAGTAGAGAAACGGAAATTTGATTTTGAGTACAAAAATGGAAATAAAAATGATTTGGAAATATATTTTTTATGTTTTAAAATTGTTTTAGGTATTAGGAGAAATGAAAATTTGGTGCACACACACTCTTGCTTTGTTCTATTTCACTATAAGTTTGGGTTTATAAGTGGAGAAATGGAAATTGGGTTCATAAATGGAGAAATGGAAATTTGGCAAACAACTAATCAAATACATGAACAACCGAACGAATAAAGAATGTTTCTTTTGTTTCACTATAAGTTTGGGTTTATAAGTGGAGAAATGGAAATTGGATTTATAAGTGGAGAAATGGAAATTTGGCAATAAAAGAGAAATGGAAATGGAAATTTGGCAAACAACCAATCAAAGACGTGAACAACCGAACGAATAAAGAATGTTTCTTTTGTTTCGCTACAAGTTTGGGTTTATTAGTGGAAAAATGGAAATTGGGTTTATAAGTGGAGAAATGGAAATTTGGCAATAAAAGAGGTGAACAACTAATTAAAGACATGAACAACTGAACGAATACAGAATATGCACACACACTCTTGCTTTTGTTCTATTATAGATTTGGGTTTTTAAGTAGAGAAATGGAAATTTGTTTTTTTCGCTGAAGCAAGTGTCGATCCTTCTAATTCATTAATTTAAAAGAAAAATTACATATTGTACATAAAACCTGATCCTTTATAAGAATTCAGGAAAAAACCCTACCTATTTTGGACCTGCCTTCCGACCCACCACCTATCCTACCTATGCTGACTATATACCCATTGGGATTAGAGCCAGGACTCACCAAGAGGAAGAAGAGCGCTCCTACCAACCAATAGTCAGGAATACACAATAGACAGATCCCTACCAATTACCGGTATCCTTCTAATTCATTAATTCAAAAGAAAAATTACATATTGTACATAAAACCTTATCCTTTATAAGAATTCAGGAAAAAAGGAATCCCTGCCAATGACCAAGACCCCCCAAGTTACTACAGTGATCACCAAACTTCTAAGAAATAAACATGGAAAGGATACAAGAGCCCCCACCCACTAGGGAAGTTCCGGATAAAACACACTTCCCAAAGCCAACATATGACCATAGACACCTCCGACTGCACAAAATCCACACACCACGGAAGAGGGAAAAAACGTGCCAAACCGGATGAATGGATAGAGCCCACCTGGCCCCACAAAAACAACACATTTGATCCCAATCGTTGATCTTGGCTGCTAGATCCAACGGCCATAAATCATATCGCACAACCTAACACGACTAAGAGATGGAGGTGAACGTGGATTCTTTGGTAGACCTGGATTAGTTTCCAATGAGTAGGGACTTTCTCTCGTCGAGTACCGTAGTTGATTCTTTTCACAGAGTTAATGGTAATATCTGAGTCCGCTTCTACAATGACATTTGAGCCATGGTTCTGGATCAGAAACTCTAGCCATTGTTCCAAAGCCATTAATTCTGCCATATTATTTGTGGCTCTTCCCAAATAGCAGTGGAAGATAAAGATAATACTGCCCTTTTCATCTCTTAAAACTCCTCCAAAACCAATTGTTCCCGGGTTGCCTTTTGAAGCCCCATCAATGTTGTATTTCAGATAGCCTTTCGGTGGTGGTTCTCAAAAATCCTTCTTTGTATCCATAGTTATGTCCTTCCTAATCAATCCTTAGGGAATAATCCCTTTCATTCCCAGTTGTCTGAGAATTCTCAGCGCAGTCTTAGAGGGGGGATTTTTTGGGAGATTGCATACTGTGATACAAGCTGTCTCCCTAAGCTGTTTTAGGATCTGATCAAATAGTCTATGAGGAATAACCTTTTCATTCTTAAAAATTCTTTTATTTCTTTCTTTCCAAACATTCCAGATAATGAAGCTTGGCATGAAGGCTAATCAACTCTAGGGAAACCCAGATAATGAAGCTTGACGTGAAGGTTAATGTTAATCATTTCAAGCTTTATGAAACTCCTATTCTTGAAAGGGAAGTTCAAGTGACATCATAAACTCAAGCCCATCTACTATAGTCCATGTACTATTTTGAAGCAGGCTAGTGTGAATGCATGTCATCTAGGAAGCTCAAGCGACATCATAAACTCAAGCCCATCTACTATAGTCCATGTACTATTTTGAAGTAGGTTAGTCCATGTACTATTTTGAAGTGGGTTGGTGTGAATGCATGTCATTTAGATTTGTCTTGTTAGCTTTTCCTCGACAATGTGGTTAATGTTAATCATCTCAAGCCTTATGAACCTCCTATTTTGGAGGAGGAAGTTCACATTTCCCACTTGTTAGCTTTGCTTCCACAATGTGGTTAATGTTAATCATCTCAAGCCTTATGAACCTCCTATTCTGGAAGAGAAAGTTCACATTTCCCACTTCTGGATTTTTAGCAGTTGTTGGAGGAAGACACACGATTAGACCTATAGCAGCAGTTATGACGTATCTTGATGGGCACCAAAGCCTGATGGGCACCAAAGACAACTTCCTTGGGAAGACACAATGTTAGACTTGTAGCAACAGTTATGACATATTTTGATGGGCACCAAAGCCAGCTTCCTTCTTAGGACAAATGGTTGTCCCAGGTTTCTTAATAGTTAGTTGTAGGATAATGAAGGCATGGTTAATCTTAAGCACTATGCATTTTTTATTTATATTATTTCTTAGTTAGCACTCACTTTGCCAAAACAACTAATCAACTAATCAGATCTCATCTTAAGTAAAATATTATAAAAGGAATTTTCTTAGAAACATAAGAATGTTTTGGGAATCAATATTCTTATGCTTATGTTTGCAAGTTTTCATCTTCAACATTTGAATGTTATGGCTTATCAATCAGCCAACCACTAATGTAGGGAGGCATATCCAGTGGTGTAGCAATTTACAGATGGGAAAGAGGTTGATATTACCTCCAGAGCTCCCAAAATATGCAGTGATTTGGGAGGCATATCTAGTGGTGTAGCAGTTTGCAAATGGGAAAGAGGTTGATATCATCTCCAGAGCTCCCAAAATATGTAGTGGTTTGGGTCGTCAGATCCAAGAGGACAAATTAATGACAAAGTATGCACCAGCGTAATAGATTTTTATATGTCACGATTCTTCCCCAGTTTATGCCTTACGGCGTTTCCTTTGCAACATCTGGTGCAATTGCTAGTAATAATTTTTTCAGAATAGTTGGTGTTATTATTTGTTAATGCTTGAATGGCTCAACCAATTGTTGTCAACAATTTCCTTTTTAATAAGGTTAATAGATATTATAAAACTTATCCTGGACTCGAGATTGCCTATTAGTCCGCTGGAAACCGGCTTGGCCTCTGTGTCTAACCTAGATCCCAATCATTACTTCTGTTTAATTCTTATGCATGGAGATTTTTATTACTGTTAATTGGCATATTTTAATGCTTAATTTCATTGCGTAGTTTTATCCCTTTATATATATATATATATATATATATATCTATATATATATCTATATATATATATATATATATATATATATATAGCAAGTTATACGTTGGTAACCCTAACATTCGGGTCTACCAAACATTGTCCTCCATTAATTTTCTTTATTGTTATTCCTACTGCTAGCAACCAAGAGGCAAGCATAATCCAATTTTATTTGGAATTTGATGACACCTATGGAACACTTAGGTATATTTATATACTTGTATAGAAATATGGATTGTTTCCCACTTTTGACTTCTTTTTACTAGGAGAACTAACTATTTTCTATAGTGTGCATACTATATGGATACTTACATAAAGACTTCCACTGTAACATTTAAACATCTTTTCCATTAATCCTTTTCACATAGAGCCATTAGTAGAAGAGTCTTCGCACCATTTTTCTATTTCACTTATTTTATAGAGAGTTATCATAAAACCTTACATCAATCACGGTTACAAATACATATTTCACATACTATTATTATTCACAACAACAATTTTACTATGAGAGAATCATTAATAACATAAAATACTTATCTTTTAAGGTTGAAGATGTTAGGAATTCACAAGGGAGAAAGGTCACTCCTCCCAACCAATGAGAATGACAATCACATCAAATTCTCCCCCGAGCTAGTTTGTCACTCCCAAAACAATTTCTTGACAGTGACCTAACAATCTATGTTCAAAGGAATCATAATAAGGTATGTTCAAAGGCATCAAGACTGTAAAAGTCCAGCCAAAGAACTCACAAACTCACAAGTCTGTTTTAGGGTTTCCAGTAGCCACCAACCAGCTCAAGAATACCTTAATTCACAACTTCCTACCTTCCCTTAACAACGTCTTGTTCAAGGGATTAATCTTCTTTCTATCTTCCTCTTAGTTTCCTCTCTAGGGAAGGAAGTAACTATCCTCTAACTGTCTCGTGAGTGAAAAAATTTCCATTTAGTCTCTTTCCCCATGAGTTCCAAGACTTGTCATAACCATTTTTATACAAAATTAAAATAAACTTTAAACATTAAAGTTTTCCACTAGGCTTTCCACATAGCCCATGATTTACCAAGTCTTTGCAGTAAAAGTAAATTAAATATTTACTTTTCACTGAGGTGTGTTACAAGATGGATCTAGGATGGTATAATATATATGTAGTTGACATTGAAATATTTTATTTAAACCTCAAGTTAATTTTTTTGTTATTAATATTATTTTTGAGTTTATAGAAATATTTTGTGAAAAATCACATTAGAAAATCTTTTAAATATTATTAATAATATTAAATGTTATTAATAATATTAAATTTTATTAATATTATTAATAATATTAAATGTTATTAATATTATTTTTATTTTAAATGTCGCATGTAAACTAAATGTAGAATGAATTACACATCGTATAATATCAATAATTCTATTTCCAATCATCTCTATAGTAAGTAGTGAAGAAATTACATTTCTTTCTTGTACTAAAAAGTAAATTATTATTTTTACTTATCTCCTTATTAATTATTGATCATACTAAAAGGTAATTTTTTTTTTTAACTTTCGTTACTCTATATCTCTATATAAAGTTATGTAAAATTAAGGTGCAAATAGAAGTATTTTAATTATGACAAACATTAAATTCTTTTGTTATTACTATTTTTAATTTGTTAATTTAAAGTATTATTTTACTATTTTTAAATGTAACGTTATGTGAAAACATATCTCTCATACTAGGTTGTAGAGCGCCTCTCGACACAATTAAATTAAATTAATATTTTAAAATACATAATAAGATATTCCTATGAAAAATATTGTTAAAGGAATGCCTATGTAAAATGTTTTTAAAGAAGTGAATTTGACACATTATATGAGCAAATTAAAGAACTAATTACTTTTATTTTGATGCAAAAGAATTTAGTAGTAGCAGTTAGTACAAGGTACACACTTTTATTTTATTTTTCCAATAGCTTGGGAATAAGCTCTTATACCACTTTGTCACATACTCCTACTAAATTTATCCTAACCACACTTTCAAAAACTTGATTTTCATCTCTTATACATTGTCAAACACATTACATGTAAAGCTTTCTTTAAATTTTTGCATACCACCAATTAAGTATTTTTTCTTGTAGACATTTTGTTAAACATTTTGTATAAAATCAAATAAGAAACATTGCTTTAATTCCATTTGTAATATATTAACTAAACTATACCACTCAATCATGCAACTTTTGGTTTATGTATTTGAGGTATTTCATCAAATAGATTGTATGCAAATTGTAATAAAACACCTTTAACACATTTCTTCAAATGATTTGATTGAAAATATGCAAAGATCAACTACAACAGTACTATAATACGGCAATTATAACATACAAAAATATTATCCCCATCCACAAAACAACATTTTCATTGGGGCATTTCATCAAATAGTTTGTATGCAATGAATCATTAAACCATTTAGGCATTTCTTCAAATGCTTTGCAAGCAAACTAATATAACAACTTCCTCATTGAATATCTCCTCAATTATAACAATCCAAGTTCTAAAAATTGAAACAAATGATTAGTGGGAGTTCCCCTCAGAAAGGTCCAAGTTTCACCCTCTAGAACCTCATAGATGAAAATTTATAGCATAAATTCCAACATGGCATGTTTGATGCACGATTTTAGGAGCATCCAAGAAGCTCGACTTCCTCTAATCATATATCCTAAAATATCATGACCCAAGATATGAAAGTTGTACCAAATGATTAATGGTATTTACCCTCACTATGGTCCAAGTTTCAACTTTTGTAACCTCCCAGAAGAAAATTTATAGCAAAAGTTCCAACATCCCCTATTTGATGCATGATTTTAGGAGCATCCAAGAAGCTCGACTTCCTCTGATCATATCTACTAAAATATTGTGATCCAGGATATTAAAGTCGGATTAGATGATTAGCAGGATTTCCCCTCACTATGGTCCAATTTTCAGCTTATGGAACCCCCCAAAAGAAAAGTTATAGTAGAAATGATAAGATGCTCTATTTGATGCACGGTTTTAGGAGCATATAGGAAGCTCGACTTCCTCTAATCATGTCTCCTAAAATATTGTGATCAGAGATATGAAAGTTGTACCAGATGATCAAAATGATTTCCCCTCACTATGGTCCAATTTTCTACTTTTGGAACCTACTAGAAGAAACGTTACAGCATAAATTCCAACATGAACTATTTAAAAATGCATTTAGGAAACCCAACTTTCTCTGATTATAATTTCTAAAATTTTGTGACCAGATTTGAAAATTGGACCATAGGATTAGCAGGGTTTTCCCTCAATATGGTCCAAGTTTAACTTTTTAAACCCTCAAGAGGAAATGTAATAGTATAAATGTCAACATGACTTGTCTAAAGAATAATTTGGGAAGCCTATCTTCCTTAACCACTGTTGTTACAAAATTTAATACATATAAAAAGTTACAACCAAATAGTATAAGAGATACAACCATGATAAATTTATTGAAGGGTAAATGCATGCACATATAAACTTTCTAAAAATACAATTAAATGATCATACATGTCATGTTATGCAACTAGCTCACAAAATAGAAGAAGAGATAGATCAACAACTTCAAAATTAGCCTCTTCGAGGGGGCAATCTCATTTACATTACATAATTGAACAATTCTTGGATGATTCAAATGACAAAACCTCCTTTCTATATATAAGAGTCTAAGGGGTCACAATATAATCATAGCCAACATAAAAATAATAACGTAAGGGCATAACAATAACAATAGTGGGATTCTATGGGGCACAATAATAACAATATGGGGACAACATGGACACAACAATAACAATAAGGGCTATAATGAAAATAATAATGGGGGAATACATTAGTATTATAGTGACCTAACATGCCTCTCTCCTTTAAAAAAGTGTTGTCCTCAACGCCTGAGTAGTTCTGTATGCTTCTGTATAAAATTCTCATCCTCCCATGTGGAATATTCAGCGGGTAAGTTCTTCCACTTGATGATATACTATGAAATCGATCGATTTCCTAGCTGTCAATTTCTTGTTTCTATGTCCGCTTCAAGTTCCAATATGCTTTTTCCTTCCTCGTCAAGTTCTGGAAATATTGTTTGAACTGTGAGCTTGTCACCTATAACCTTCTTTAAGCATGAAACATGGAAAATTGGGTGCACTCAGGAAGATGTAGGAAGCTCAAATTTGTATGCCATAGTACCAATATTTTGCAACACCTTTTACGAACCATAATACTTCGGTGATAATTTATTATCCTTATTAACTTGCTTGAGGGACATTTGTTTGTATGGTTGTCGTCATAGAAATACCCAGTCACCTAAATAAAAAACTTCTTTCGCTGCGATGTTGATATGCCTGTTGTTTCATTCTATTCTGCGCTAAAGTGAGGTTATCCTTTAAGATTGGAAGAAATTGTTGTTGATGATCAATGTGATCTTCCATTGCCTGAACGTTAGAATTTTATCTTAAAGATGATGTGATGGATAGCGGATGATATTGTTATGAAACCAGCTCAAGAAAAGATAGAAAAGAAAGATCAACGCCTTAGAATTCAGCCTCTTCGAGGGGGCAACCTCCTTTACATTACATAAATGAACAATTCTTGGATGATACAAATGACAAAACCTCCTTTCTATATATATGAGTCTAAGGAGTCATAATATAATCCAGCCGACCTAACAATAATAAAGCCAAAAATAACAATAGAGGGATTCTATGGGGCACAGAAATAACAATATGGGGGTAATAGGGGCACAACGATATAAATAAGGGTATAACTACAATAGTAATGGGGTAATCACTAGTATTATAGGGACCCAACATGCCCCTCTCCTTCAAAAAAGTGTTGTCCTCAACGCTTGAGCAGTTCTAGATACTTCTGCATAAAATTCTCATCCTCCCATGTGGAATCTTCAGCGGATAAGTTCTTCCACTTGATAAGATACTCTGAAATTGATCGATTTCGTAGCTGTCGAGTTCTTGTTTCTGTGACTGCTTCCGGTTCCAATATAATTTTTCCTTCCTCGTCAAGTTCTGGCAATATTGTTTGAACTGGGAGCTTGTCGCCTATAACCTTCTTTAAACATGAAACATGGAAAACTGGGTGCAATCGAGAAGCTGCAGGAAGCTCCAATTTGTATGCCATAGTACCAATCTTTTGCAACACCTTGTACGGACCATAATACTTTGGTGATAATTTATTATCCTTCTTAGCTTGCTTTAGGGACATTTGCTTATATGGTTGTAGCCGTAGGAATACCCAATCACCTACATCAAAACTTCTTTCACTGCGATGTTGATCTGCCTGTTGTTTCATTCTATTTTGTGCCAACACGAGGTTATCCTTTAAGAGTTGGAGGACTTGTTGTTGATGTTCGATGTGATGTTCCACTGCCTGAACCTTAGAATTTTCTCTTAAATATGATGTGATGGATGGTGGTTGATACCCATAAAGTGCCATAAATGGGGTCATTTTTGTTGCTGTATGGAAGGAAGTGTTATACCACCATTCAGCCAGAGGCAACCATTTGACCCATTGTGTCTGTTTATCAGATACAAAGCAACGAAGATATCCTTCCAAACATTTGTTTACTATCTCAGTTTGCCCATCAGATTGAGGATGATAAGATGAGCTATGAGCTAACTGAGTACCAAGACAAGAAAATAATTCTGTCCAAAAATTTCCAGTGAAAATGGGATCTCTGTCACTTACAATAATCTTTGGGTTTCCATGTAGCTTTTGAACTGTTTCCATAAATGCAGTAGAAACTGTACTGGCTTTAAATGGATGTGATAATGCACAAAAGTGTGCATACTTGGTAAGTCTGTCAACTACCACCATGATGACACTCTTTCCCTCAGACTTGGGTAAACCTGTGATAAAATCCATTGAAACCTCCTCCCAACGTTGGCTTGGAATGGATAAAGGTTGTAATAGACCCGGTGTCTTAATTGTTTCAACTTTATTTTGTTGGCAAACCAAACATTCCGCCACAAACTTTTGAATATCTGATTTAAGGCCATCCCAAAAAAATTCCTTCTTAACCCTGTGGTAAGTTTTTAAAAATCCTGAGTGCCCTCCTAAGGGAGAAGTGTGCAATTCCATAAGAATCTTTTGTTTTAGCTGGGAATTCTTACAGAGGTATAAGCGATCTTTGTACCATAACGAATCATTTTGCCAGCTAAATGTATCAGAAGTACTGGAATCTTGTTGTAGCTTTCGAATAAGTGCCCACACTTCTTCGTCATTCTTCCATTCCTCCCTTGCTTCGTTTATCCAATCTGGTTGGATAATAGAAATGGCACACAACAATGCTTCCACATCCTCATCCTTTCTTGAGAGTGCATCTGCCACCACATTTTGCTTCCCTTTTTTGTAGATGATTTCAAAGTCATAACCCAACATCTTTGTGACCCACTTTTGTTGCTCTTCAGAGGATAATCTTTGTTCTAAAAAGTATTTAAGGCTATCATGATCCGTTTTTACCTTGAAGTGTCTTCCCATTAGGTAGGGTCGCCATTTCTTAAGTGCATGGAGTATTGCCAACATTTCCTTCTCATAAATAGCTTTGCTTAAAAACTTTCCCTTGATTGGACGACTTTCAAAAGCAATGGGTCTTTCATCTTGCATTAGAACAGCACCAATTCCATTTCCTGAAGCATCACATTCCACAATAAAGGTTTTTGTGAAGTCCGGTGTAGCTAAGACCGGTGCTTGGCACATTGCCTCTTTAAGATGTTCAAAGGCCTTTGTTGCTTCCGGAGTCCATGAAAATGAATCTTTCTTCAATAATGTTGTTAGAGGTGCTGCTATTCTCCCATAATTCTTAACAAACTTGCGATAATACCCTGTCAACCCAAGAAATCCTCGCAGATGCTTTATGGATGTGGGGATTTTCCATTCCTTAATGGCTTTAATTTTGCTAGGGTCTACCTTAACTCCTTCATGAGATACAATATGACCCAAATATTCCACCTCCTGGACTCCAAAGAAACATTTGGATCTTTTTGCATATAATTGTTTCTCCTCCAATAGTTGTAGCACCCTGTCAACATGTTCAACATGATCCTTCCAAGACTTGCTGTAGATTAGTATATCATCAAAAAATACTAACACAAATTTTCTAAGGAATGGTTTGAAAATTGAATTCATCAAACCTTGAAATGTTGAAGGTGCATTGGTAAGGCCAAAAGGCATGACCAAAAATTCATAATGACCCTCATGAGTTCTAAATGCCGTTTTCGGAATGTCTTCAATCTTCATTCTGATTTGATGATATCCCGAACGAAGATCCAACTTGGTGAAGTAAATTGATCCATGCAATTCATCCAGTAATTCATCAATGACAGGAATGGGGAACTTATCTTTAATAGTGAGCTTGTTGAGCTCCCTATAATCTGGACACATGCGCCATGATCCATCCTTCTTGTGCACCAATACTACTGGAGCTGAGAAAGAACTTTGACTCGGTTGAATTATACCAGCCTCTAGCATTTCTGCAACCATACGTTCAATTTCACTTTTTTGGACATAGGGATATCTGTACGGCCTGATGTTTGGAGGAACACTTCCTGGAATCAGATGAATAGCATGATCATGATCACGCATAGGTGGGAGACCTTTGGGAGTCTCAAATACCTTGGAATGATTGTCCAGGACTTTTTGGAGATCTGGAGAAATAGATGATTCCAATGTGGAAACATCTAGCGAACATAATTGTGCAATTACACCTCTTTGCTCCTTTTTTAGAAGCTTTGTCATGCCATTAGAGCTGATTATCTTTCCTGGTTTCCCTGCAATACCCCTTAATTCAACTTCCTTTCCTTCCACAGAAAATTTCATGAAAAGTTCTTGAAAATTAAAAGCTATTGTACCCAAGGATTGTAGCCATTGGACTCCTAGTACAACATCAGCACCTCCCATTGGAATGGAAAGCATTGGGCTAGTCAATACATATTCTCCCATGGATAGCTTGATATTATGGCACTTTCCAGAACAATTTATTGTTCCTCCATTTGCAATCATCACTTGACACTCTGGTGCTGGATATAGGAAGCAATTCAATTCTTTTGCTACCCTACAATGAATAAAATTGTGGGTGCTTCCTGAATCAATCAACACTATTACCTTTTTCTTCTTGATTTGTCCTTCTATCTTGATGGTTTGAGGAGTGGTAATTCCCGCCAATGCATTACAAGATATGGTCGGATTTATTTGTTCTTCATCTAGGCTTTGTTCCTGGAATATATCCTCTTCTTTTGACCTTTCTTGCTCCTTTTCTTCTTCCTCTTCACAATCTATGTAGAATAATTTCTTCTCAGCACACTTATGACCTTTTGTGTATTTGCTATCACAATTGTAACAAAGCCCTTTTGCTCTTTTTTCTTCCAATTGTTGTGGTGTCAACCTTGTAGGTTGTGGAAGACTATGGGCAACAACACTTCCGTCTTTATAGTTGTGAATGGTATGCTTCCTAGTTGCCATAATTTTGCTTTCCATTTTTCTTGCTAACCTGAATGCCTTCTCTAATGAATCAGGTTCCCAAAGGCAACATCATGTTGGATATTATCCTTTAAAGACCCTATGAACACATCAATCCTATGCTCCTCTGGAATATCTTTTACCCTTATGTTCAATTTTTGGAACTCCTCAATGTGCTCCATTATTGAACCCTTTTGTTTGAGACTTATCAATTGGCTAAAAAAAGTGTTGCTTTTTGTATCCTCATAATGTGCTATCAATTCTTCCGTAAAAATTGCCCAAGTGATAAATTGTTTACGAGAACAAAGCCATTGATACCATACAAACTGATTTGGTTCCAAATATAAAGTTGCCATACGTACCTTTTGTGTGTTTTGCACATTATTGAGATCGAAGAATTGCTCCATCTGTAATATCCATGTGGCGGGATCCTTGCCATCAAACTTCCTCATATCGATTTTTGGAATATGGTGAGTCTTCGATCCAACATTAGAGTCTATGGAATCATGATTAACATTTCTTTTGTTCTCATCATGAGTTTCCTTTACTACCTTTTCACCATTAGTGACCCTTTCTTGTAGCAACTTCTTCAATTCTTTCATATCTGTCTTCAAATCTGCCATGTCTCTCTTCAAATCTGTCTTCGAATCATCCATCTTAGCTTCCATACCCTTTATCTTAGATTCCACGCCACTTATCTTAGCTTCTGTTAGCTTTTGTGAGCGTGACATTTGTTGCACTTGTTCTTGTAATTTTGATATATCATGTAGCATTTCTTCCTCTTCTTCATGAGTCATGCTAGAGCTTTCAGGTTCCTTACTAGGTGTTTGCATTTTCTTTCCTCGGGGCATCAGTTACCGATAATAATGCTTTACTATGCCCTTTGAATTCCGTTAAACCAAGCTTACACAAAAATAAAAAAAAAAACTACACACCTTTTTTCACTTTATAGAAGCCTGATATTGAATCTGATGTATCTCTGTAATTTCGAATCATCCAGTTCTGAAATTGCTACCTGTAGTAGCCTTCTGCGTCCTCTTTCCAATGCCACAAGTCTGAGCCAAATTGGATTCTCCAAGGAAGAGTTATGTGAAATCTCCCACAGTGACTTGCTTTTAGACTAGTTCAGTAGAGCGAACTTGTACGACGTGCCACGAGTCACTGTTTCAACCTTTGAATCTGAAACAAACATACAAGAAACTACAGTCCGTCCTCTTTCTGTACCTTTTTACGAAATTTCAATCCGATCCTCAGAGAGAAAGTTATGACGATTTTCCCCAGGTCACCTGTTTTGAATGTAATTCAGGAGTCTGCAAAAAGACCAACTTCCTCAGATCATATCTCCGAAAATATCGCGCAAAAAGCTCTGAAATTCGGACCCAAGGTTCAGCGCCAATTCTTCTCAAATGGGTTTTTTTTGCGACTTCTGAAACGTCACAGAAAAAAAGTTATAGCGAAAATTCCACGATGACCTGTTTGGAGCAGCGAAACCCTAGAATCCAAAGCTCTGATACCAAATGTTATGAAACCAGCTCAAGAAAAGATAGAAAAGAAAGATCAACGCCTTAGAATTCAGCCTCTTCGAGGGGGCAACCTCCTTTACATTACATAAATGAACAATTCTTGGATGATACAAATGACAAAACCTCCTTTCTATATATAGGAGTCTAAGGAGTCATAATATAATCCAGCCGATCTAAAAATAATAAAGCCAAAAATAACAATAGAGGGATTCTATGGGGCACATAAATAACAATATGGGGGTAATAGGGACACAACAATATAAATAAGGGTATAACTACAATAGTAATGGGGTAATCACTAGTATTATAGGGACCCAACAGATATCCATAAAGTGCCATAAATGGGGTCATTTTTGCGGCAATATGGAAGGAAGTGTTATACCACCATTCAGTGAGAGGCAACCACTTGATCCATTATGTTTGTTTCTTAGTTACAAAGCAACGAAGATATCCTTCCAAGCATTTGTTCACCATCTCAATTTGCCCATCAGATTGAGGATGATAATATAAGTTATGAGCTAACTGAGTACCCAGACAAGAAAATAATTTTGTCCAAAAATTTCTAGTGAAAATGTGATCTTTGTCGCTTACAATAATCATTGGGTTTCCATGTAGCTTTTGTATTGTTTCCATAAATTCAGTAGCAACTGTACTGGCTTTAAATGGATGAGATAATGCACAAAATTGTGCATACTTGGTAATTCTATCAACTACCACCATGATGACACTCTTTCCTTAGGGTTTTTGCAAGCTCTTATACCAAATTTTATGCAACCAACTCACAAAATAGAAGAAATAGATCAATGAATTCAAAATTAGCCTCTTCGAGGGCGCAACCTCCTTTACATTACATAAATGAACAATTCTTGGATGATTCAAGTGAAAAAACCTCCTTTCTATATATAGGAGTCTAAGGGGTCACAATATAATCAGAGATGACATAACAATAATAATGTAAGGGCACAACAATAACAATAGTGGGCTTCTATGGGGCACAATAATAACAATATGGGGACAAAATGGGCACAAAAATAACAATAAGGGCGATAATGACAATAATAATGGGGGAATACACTAGTATTATAGGGACTTAACATGTCATTAAACCATCACAAATAAATAAATATTTATCTATTACAACTAGAAAAATATTAGAAACTAAAGTAGTGTGAGCCACATTCCACCCCACCATAGGCTTTGTTGTGTTGTAATTTTTCTCATAGCTAGCCATCCCTTTGCTAGATCTTGATGCCTTTTGAAGAACTTAACTTATGGGATTCACACCAAAGACGTGGTTAAACACTCAAAATATGGAGCCCTTGTCAAGGTGATTTATCAATTGCTCTCTAATAGAAAGCACCAATGTGGTTTATTAGATGTACCTATAGCAAGCATCAAGGTGGTTTATCAGTTATTCCTAGAAGTAAGCACCACAATTTTCAATCCACATTTAACATAAAAGTGAAGACCACTCTCCTTCACAAATAGGAAAAACTTAGTGTTTAGTTTTTCCATCTTTTCCCAAGCTCATAAAAATTCACAAAAATACCATGCAGGTCTGCATAACGCAATGGAATCCTTCTTTGATCTATGTAGTCCCTCAACCCCCACTTCTTCAATGATCTATGTGTCAAACACTAATAGGAATATTCCTAGTCCTCATAGCCATCTATTCCAAAGAAAACATGTTGCAACACATTCCATTCTTGTTACATAAGTTATCACCAATTTTCATGCCAATTTAAATTTATGTGTGTGAGAGAGGGATGTATGAGAGAGTAATAGAAGAGAGAAAAACTAGAAGCTTAAGAACCAAGAAGAAGAACCCCTTGATTGCTCCTCCCTCTTATTTTTATAATCACACCTTGACCCTTCATCTTCCCAAACTTTCAGCTTCTTAGGAAGACTAACCATCACATCAAAGGGAAATGTTCACCCATAGTATATGTTTCCTCTTAAGTCAAGTTTTCCCCCTCCCCAATGCATTATAATCTGTTGGTTATCCCCTTTACTCAACTCTGGCATTTTTATTAATAAAAATAAACATTACATCATATAATAGAGTTTGACATCATAGCATCAATGTTGGAACCCCAACATTATATGTTAATTACATTACAAATTTTGGGCTAATGAAAGGGGTGCCACAAAAAAATCCCTCCCCCCTTAAGGAATATTGTTTTTACTATATGTAGAACCATTCTATTCATAAGAAGAGATGTGCCTTTTTCATATTAGAAACATATTCCATGTCCTTAGTTTTCACTTCGAGCAATGCCATTCATTTTTCATGATCTAGTTACTTCTAGATCACCTGACATTCCAACACATTCCCGAGATGGTTGTTCATTACTTCATAAGGTTTCCACTACCATTGGGTTCAAGTTCAACTCATTCTTTCCTTTAACACACCCAATGCATTCATGATCCAAATGAGTATGTACATGAATATTTGAAAACAAATCCATTCATGCCTCCCCTTCCTTATAGTCACACACCTTCCAAATTTAGGAATATCGTTCTTTGCCTACCAATCCCTCGGGTAATTCATTCCTTGGCAAGACTTTCTCACACATGAAAGGTATTGAGACTTATGGAATCTTAGAGCCAAGGCATCCCTCTAGCTTGCTCTAAATAGCATAACATTTTTTTCATAACTTAAGTCATGGTGATCAATGTATGTCATAGGGTTCTAGTATCACCACAATGGAATTATCCCTAGGATTTTCAACTTCACAACCATCATCTATCCTTCCTGGATAGACCATCATCTCACATATATCACAAGCATATAGTTTCCTTGATATTAATCATGATGATTTAAATCAAATATTCTTCATTTTTATTTTCTTTTCCAAAATTACTTCATATAGGAATCAAATTTCATAAATATGAGATTCTTCTCATGATGTTTAACTCTTGCATATGATAGCACTCATACTTCATTACCATAACCAAGGCCATTTCAACTACAATCTATACTTTCAATCATCTAAACAATGGTAGGTATTGATACATAAAAATATTTTCATTTCAAGATTTATAATATCTCTTGAAGTGATCTTTGAATTATTATACACATAATAATTCAATCACTTTTAAATTATTTAAACATGAATTGAAATGAAGCTATCATTGCTTATTTGCATCACAATCATTTCAAGCATTCCATAATGCATTCAAATCTTTATTCAACAACAAAAGGGTTAAATATGAAAGATACATATCTCTAAATTCATGAGTAATTAGCTTCCACTTTTGCTTTGCAGGATGAGGAATTCATGCCACTCATTCCACTACTCAAAAATTCCTCAAAATTACTATAAGTTATTTCTTTTCATGACATTCAATCATGCAATTACATGTTCCTTACCAACAAACTCAGCATAATATGATAGGATCATTTGTCTCAACATAGAAACTATATTTGGGCCAATACTCATGGATTCATGAACACAATTTCAGTCCCTACATTTGCTTCACACATCCCACATTTTCATGCATTCTCCCAATTAAATTACCAAACATATTTGATCTCATGAGTGTATTATTCATTCATTTAATTTTTGTTCAACATGGCAGCTCAATACATGCACACATTATTAAGATTTTACTAAATCTTTTTGTGATGACAATTTTCTACCTTAACCATACTCCTTCTTAGGCATACATGCAATACATGCTTTAATTTGAAGAACAAAAGATAAAAAATTGAGCTAAAAGGAATTCTTACCCAATTTGTTTATATGCTACTTTCCCTACTTACTTTGATACCATCACATGCATTCTCAACTAAGTTTTTTTCAAGGAATTTAGTTGGCTTGTTAGTATACTTGATGTTACAACATTCACCAACCCTTGAAATGATCTCAACCACATATATTAGTCACAACTCTATTATTTCATCTGCGTACACACAAGTTTCAATGTCTATTCATAAAGGGCATTTGCACTATGTATCTAATTTACACATTCAAGCAATACCTTCAATCATACACCCAAAAATTAAAAATTATTAAATTATTTATATATATATATATATATATATATATATAATTAATTAATTAATTAATTAATTAATTTCTAGTTAACTTTTTTAATTTTTATATTTGAGTTATAACTAATTTATTTTGGGACTAATCATATATAATATATTTAGTTTTCATCCATCAATGTGTTATTTAATTTTAAAAATATATATTAGTTGTAATTGGTCCAAAATGAAAAGATAAGGATGAAAGGCTATTTTTTTTTTTTTTTTCTCGATAACACTGATCTATTTATATTACAAAAAGTCAAAAATATTACAAAAATTACATCTGGGCCAAAGCCCTGTACCTTCAGAGAAGATATCAGTCATTGCTACCTTGCATAGAAGAGCGACACGTAGCATACATTAATCGACACGGTGGATTCATTACATGACATGGTGAGTATCGAAACTGACACGATGGATGCATTACTGGACAAGGTGAACACAAATCGACACGCTGTGTATGGAAAACGACATGGTGAACATGTTGAACGACGCGTGGGCTGAGACTATGGTGATATGGACCGAAATTACAGACATAAACTCCATAATAGATATACAAAATCATGAAAATGAAAAGGTCAGAGAAATTCATTCCTTGCTGCCCAGACTTGGCGACTGCTGAGTTAATCGTCATCCGTGGTGTGAGGTTCATCAGATGCTGGACCCTTGAGCTTTTCCGCTGCATCCTTACCCTGGCACAAGCTCCTTTGAGCAGGTTCCTTACCCTGGCACGAGCTTCTCTGAACAGGTTCGCTGGGGCCAGCTTCATCCGTCTGAACCGGACGCGTGAAGTCTACAGTGGGAGTCTCCATGTCGACCCGCGGGACAGTCACCGTATCCAAGCGCCCACGAGCACTGCTACAATGCTCCACAGTAACCGACACTATCAGAGTGTTATTAGCAAAAGCACAGGGAATTCTATAACGAATGGCCGGATGTTCCGAGTGACCACACTCCGGAATGCCCCAATTGCCTCTAGCATTGCGGCCTGGAGGCCTGTTTTGCTCAGAGGTAATTTCAACTGAGGACGTTGGAGAAATCTCAGGCCTCTGAGAGGCAGAATGCCCTCTAGCCATTCCTCTGCGACTGCTCATCCTGAGCCTCTCCCTTGGCATTTGGCGATGGCTTCCCTCACCTACAATTCCTCCAGAAACCTTGTTCCAAGCAATAACCCACTCAAACGGCCTGGTATGCGGCAGAGAGGTCAGGGAGGCAACCTTAATAGCTCCCATGCTCCTCGGATATTGCAGTGCATTGAATGGCGCCTGCAACCTCCTGTACATTCCCCCGTCGTTCCCCTGCTCCAGACTAGACAGCCTAACTACATTCCTCTCCTCGCAAAACATTGCGAATTTGCTGATTGCATCGCCTTCCGGCGAATTTAAGGAGCCTGCTCCTTGGCTTGGCGTGGCTTGTCCGGGCTGACAGAGGCCCATGTGACAAGCCACATGCCTCATAACTGTTCTAACACTCGGCATGGACAGTGATGTCACCCGCATCCGGGAGAAGGAGATCTTTTTGCACCAGAGAGATGCAATCTTTCTTAAGTTGATCATCTTCTACCAAATCCATGGCCCCCGAGAAATACGATGTCGACTGAGTCGCTCCTTGATTAGCCAATCGATCTGCTACCTGGTTTGCTGATCTTCTGACATGCTTGAAGGTTATGTTGTGGGGAGTGAGAAGCTGTTCCTCCAAGGATTCCATACGGCTTAGCAGCCTCCAACTTTTTGCAATTTTGACTGCTCTGGCCCCTGCTTGTATTCGTTTGGCTGCCTCTATTAGTATGAGCGAGTCCCCTTCAACTTCAAGGGGAGAGAGGTTATATTGCTCGGCCAAACATATTCCTTTCCAAAGTCCTTCCAGCTCTGCCACGTTATTGGTATTTTTGCCTAGAGAGCCATAGTATAAGAGTTTCACCTCTCCTGAGTGATTTCTTATGACTCCTCCGAAACCTGCAGGGCCGGGATTGCCTTTGGCTGCTCCATCGAAGTTGATCTTGTAGGCATTTAAGGCTGGAGGGGACCATGATGAAGGAGAAGCCGATATGGAGCTGGGAGCCGTTTTTGCTTTGACCAGGGGCTTGAGATCTAGATCCCATGCCTTCATTATTCTGCATTCTTGAGGAAGATCGGGCCAGTCTGTGTCATTCCAGATTCGGATGGCCAGGGTTTCTTGGATATTTTGCTTGAGAATGAGCCAAAGATCATCCATGGAACGGTATGTGTTGTTGAAGATCCGATGGTTACGCTCTTTCCACAGAGTCCAGTACAGGAAGCCGGGAATGATATTCCATAGAGAGTTTAGAATTTGACTCTTAAATGGATTTTTGACCCAGTTTCTTATGTTTTCCGTAACGTCCATCTGTCTGGGTATTGCTCTCATATTACAATTTTCAACTTTCTTCCAAATTTGTTTTGCGAGTGGGCAGTCTTCCATTAGATGACTGATGGTTTCATTATTGGCATTGCAGTTTGGGCATCGGGAGGGCCCTATGAATCCTCTTTTTAGTAGATTATCCCAAGTAAGGATGCGCCTTTTACTTAAGAGCCAGATGAAGGTGGAGATCTTGGGCCATAGTCCTTTGTGCCAGACTTGCTTCCAAATTTGGTCTCTTTCCTCTTGGAGATTGGAATAACGCAGATGGTGAGCTTCTTTGGTGGTGAAGGTGCCCCTGGTTGTGTATCCCCAACGTAATTTGTCCTGCTGGTTTGAGAGACGAATTCTCCTTTCTTGGAGTTCCTGTTCTATTTCTGTATATGTTTCTCCTTGCCAATCTGTTTGCCATTGTTGCGCGGGTTTCCATATATGAAGATCGTGATTTGAGGAAGTCTGCCAGAACTGGTGAACCTGGGTATGACCTATTTGCTTCATGTGTGCCTGCCAAAGAGGTTTGTGGAACAAATTTGCGAGTTTTGGGAGCTGTTGCCAAGAGTCCTCCCAAAATCTGGCATCCGTCCCTGAGTGTATTTCCCAAAAGCTGTGTTCTTGAATGAAGCGGCTTTGCTTTTTTGCATTGTTCCAGATGAGTGAACCTTGCACCGTTGGGTTGATTCTGATGAGATCACTCCAACTGCTGCCTCTGGCATATTTTGCTTGCCATAGTTGAGCCCATGGGGAGTTCGGCTTGGAAACCCAGTTCCACCATATTCTGGCACCCATTGTATTATTGCTATGTAACGGATCCCGAAGTCCTAACCCTCCTTCTGACTTGGTTTTGCACACCTCTGTCCATTTGACTAGAGCCCATTTCCTGTTTAAAGCAGTGGAACCCCAGAGGAAGTTGCGTTGCAGAGTGCGAATAGCCTTCAGAATCCCTTTTGGAGCTGCCAGGATGGAGAAGAGATAGAGCGGCATTGCTTGCAGGACAGATTTAATGAGAACAAGCCTACCAGCTAGATTAAGAGCCCTGTAGGTCCATGAAGAAAGCTTTGATTCAAGTTTGTCCAGAAGTGCTCTCCAGGACACCTGTTTGATCGCAGAATCGGAAAGAGGGGCTCCTAGATATTTTGCAGGTAAATGGGAGATGGTGAATCCCAGAGATCTGGCAATGGATCTTTGCGTGGTGGGGGGGGGTATTGAAGAAAAAGAGCTGGGATTTGGAGGCGTTAATGGAGGTACCAGAAGCTTCAGCAAAGATATTTAGAAGGGTTTTGAATGCGGCGGCTTCTTTTACAGAGGGATGCCCGAAGAGCAGAGTGTCATCAACAAATTGTTGATGGGACTGTGGAGGGCGGCCGTGGAGAGATAAACCTTTGAGCGCTTGGGATGAAACGGCTGATTTGAGTAGCCTACTTAATCCTTCGGCCATAAGGACAAAGAGAAAAGGCGAGAGAGGATCCCCTTGCCTTATGCCCCGAGAGGATTTGAAGGGAGGAGAGGGAGATCCGTTCAATAAGACTGAAAAACTTGGAGAAGTAATGAGGCTCATGATCCATCTGGTCCAAGTTGCGTTAAAACCAAAAGCTAAGAGCATTTTATGTATATAATTCCAGCTAAGTTTGTCGAATGCCTTTGAGAGGTCAAGCTTGAGAAGCATACCTGGTTTTTTTAGGAGCTTTAGAGAATGTATGACTTCATTTGAGAGTATTATACCATCCATGATTTGTCTTCCCTCGACATACCCTGTTTGCTCTGGAGAGATTAGTATAGGTAGAAGAGGTTTGAGACGATTTGCAATGACCTTTGAAATGAGTTTGTAGATCACATTGCATAACGCTATTGGTCTGAATTTCTCAGGTTTGCTGGAGGCTGCTTCTTTGGGTACCAAGGCTATGAAAGTTGTGTTGAGGGCTGGGAGGACCCAGTGCATGCAACGAGATTCATCCACTAGATTCCATACTTCAACTTTGATGAGCTCCCAAAATGAAAGGCTATTACTATAAAGTACTTTTTTTAAATATATTTAGATTTAGATTTTTAAATTAAAAATAAAATAATGGTTTTTTTTGTAAGTTTGATATCACTTTGTATTTATTTTTTTCCAAAATGGGTAAGTTACAACCAAAATAAAAATGGTTAGGTGGCCTCAACTGTCCCAGAGGGAAACCAGATATGTTGGCCACCTAACTACATGATAAGCCATCCAAAAAAAAATATTATAAGTTTGTCAAACCATGACAAATATTTCTGAATGCCCTTATACCTCCTATACTCTAAATAACTGAAAACATATTGTAAAGTTTGTAATTGTTGCATATAATAAAAGACAAAACATAGATTAAACCATCATACTACTAATCATCAGATGAGTCCATGGGAGCAGGATCCTTCGCATTAGAGCTTGGAAGCTCAGTTTGCGGAATACAAGCAATATGCTGCTCGATGCGGCTGAGGCGACCATTCTGCATTTGAAGCTGAAACTGAATCTGCTGTAGATCCTTGCTGAAATTTGGGAGCCCTTGAGAGGTCGAGGGTGAGCCAGAAGGGATGTGCTCCAACGCTTTAGCTAGAAGGTTCTTCATCATCCAATACAAATGGATAATTTGCTTGTACTGAGTAGACCTGCCACGAGAGTGATCGAGGTCAGGCACTAGGGCCTGCCAGTCTCCCAGGTCAATTTTCGTTGCACCAACTTGCTAATTGAGTTCTTCTTCCCACCCAGCTATGAGCTAATGAACTTGAGCGGAGCTACCCTCACGATAAGCAGTGACAACCTCTTTTATGATGCGAGAGGATGATTTTTGACCTCGAGCTTTACTAGTTTGAGAATTGGCTTGACGACCCTCATGAGTTTCCATCTATTGCTTACCATGGCCGTGGGAACCCTGGGCGCGATTTTCCTTCCTTAAGGAAACATGGGCCATGGCACGAAAATGACTGAAAATTCTAGCAGTAACTGACTCAAACCCTAATAGAAGACCCGAAGTGAGCCTACACCCGTGAGATTGATGCTTCCCAGGACTGCACCGGACTGAAGACCCTATCAAATTATCAATGCACGAGGGCTAAAAAGTATAAGTATACCACTGACTTACCTTGTTGCGGACAACGAACCGGGAATGAAGCCAATCCCAGAGCCCTAAACCATATTCCCAACCTTGTCATGATCGACTGAGGGTAGAGGTTTGAGATGAGAAACACACATTCCAAAACCATATAAGCCTAGATCTATAACAACAGACATTCAGAAAAATACCAGAGCCATTGCACCAAAGATAGGAACAGAAATAAAATTGCAAATGATATAGCCGCCCTGCCCAAATTGTGCCCATGTGAGAAAGAAAAATACCATAGTACACAAAGACAAGAGTACAAAAGACAAAGAAACCCTCATAAAAATCCTCAATTTCCATGCAAAAATCCCAGTGGTGCTTCCGCCAAACCTTCAACTTCAGAACATAGTTGTTTCTCCAATAAATAAGATATTATTTGTAGCTAGCCATGGTAGCAGGGAAACAAAGACTGAGACAAAGAACATACCTGAGAGGAGTGACCAAAGCAAACTGTAAGTCGAACAACACCCGGTGGAGGACCACGAGGAGCACCACCCTAGAGCCACAACTTGTCACAGACCAAGTCAGAACTAAATTACCTTTGTAGACAAAAAACTTACTTACCTCAATAGCGAAAAAGCCAGAGAACCTCGCCACTATAATCTCCCTGCCACCTTCCTTATTGACATTAAATGGTTGCATGCGTGAGGCCACCACTCCATGTGCCTCGTGCATGTGGAGGGGGTAGATTGTCACCTTTCAACCTTCATCATTACAGACTAGCGTTGACGAATCCCAATCCTATTAGCTCGCACTTTGATGGAGAATAAATATTTATATTTATATTTATATTAATTTATGAAAAATACTTTTATAAAAAATTTTAAATTTTTGTAAAAATATTTTATTATTATTATTATTTTAATTATAATAAATTATTAATAAAAAATTTAAAACATGATGTCACAAATTTTCTATTTCATTATTTTATTAAAAATATTATATTCTAAAGAAATTTAATTTTGATGTGATAAATTGTATATATTGTATGCTACTCTTGTTATAAAAATAATTATTAAATTATTCATTAATGTGAATTATTATCATTCTTTTTCCTCATGATTTCTTATCAAGATTCTCAATTACTTTCCAAATTTTGGATTGAGGAGGGACTAACCACATTATAATATAATTTATTTAACATGTATTTAATTCCTTTTTTATAAGTATGTGAGTTAAGTAGTTATATATATCCATGCATATTAGTTGTAACTTGGTCAAAACGAAGAGACAAAGAAGGGAAGACACGTTTGAAATTCACGTTTAAAATATATCTGTGTTATTTTTTTAATTAGAAAAAATAATAATATATATAAAAATATAAAGGGAGGAAGAAAATTCATCTTACACATTATAATATTGTATTCATTTCTAATAAATATAATGATTTTTAATCTTAAAAAATAATAAAAATCTATCACAACACATTAATGTTTTTAAAAATTTGTTAATTCATATGATTAAATTAATATTTTAAAATACATGATAAGGAATTTTTGTGAAGAGAATGTGAAAAGATTTTAAAGAACTGAATTTGACACATTACAAGAGTAAAATAAAGTGGTGTTACTTTTATTTTGATGTAAAAGAATTTAGTAGTAATTAAATTAATACTTATATATATTGTTTTTCCAATGATTTACAGAGATTGTCAGTTATTTAATTTTATTTATTTTGTTAATAATTTGGCAATAAGTTTTTATACCATGTTTTTATATATCTTTACTATATTCATCCTAACCATATTTACAAAAATTTTATTTTTATCTCATATATATTTGTCAAATATTTTACATATAATTTTTTTTTCAAATACATTGTATGCAACCAATTAAGTATTTTTTTCTAGTAGACATTTTGTCAAACATTTTGTATGAAATCAAATAAGAAACATTGTTTTAATTCCATTTGTAATATACTAACTGAAATATACATATAAAACACTACAATCAAATAGTATAACTACAATCATGATAAATTTGCAGAGGGGTAAATGCATGTACATATAAACTTTCTAAAACATCAATTAAATAATCATGCATGTCACTAAACCATCTATGCTAGAAATATCGTTAACACATATATACATATCTATCTATTACAACTAGAAAAATATTGGAAAATGAAGTAGGGTGAGACACATTCCACCCCACCATAGGCTCAATTGTGCTACAATTTTTCTCATGGCTAGTCATCACTGTGCTAGATCGTGATGTCTTGAGAAGAACTAAACTTAAGGGATTTGCACCAGAGACTTTGTTAAACACTCAGAATATGGAGCCCATTGTCCAGGGTTTCTCAACTGCTTTCTAATAGCAAGCACTAATATGGTTTATTAGATGTGCCTATAGAAAGCACTGGGGTAGTTTATCAGCTATTCATCATAGTAATCACTGCAATTTTTAAGCCACATTTAACATAAAAGTGAAGACCACTCTCCTTCACACACATGAAAAAACTCAATGTTCATTCTTTCCATCTTTGACCAAGCTCATAAACATTCAAAAAAATACCATGCATGTTTGCATAACATAATGGAGCCCTTCTCTGATCCACGAAGTCCCTCACCCTTCGATTCTTCAATGCTCTTTGTGCTACACACAAATAAGACCATTACTAGTCCTTAGAGCTAGCTAGTCCAAATAAAAAATGTTCACAACACATTCAATGCCTGTTACATAAGCTATCACCAATTATCATGAAAATTTGAATTTATGTGTGAGAGAGAGTAATAGAAGAGAGAAAAATTAGAAGCTTAAGAACCAAGAAGAAGAGTTCCTTGATTGTGCCTCCCTCTTATTCTTATAATCACACCTTGACCCTTCATATTCCTAACTTTTCAACTTCCTGTGAAGACTAACCATCACATCAAAGGGAAATGTTCACCTAAGGTATATTGTTCTTCTTAAGTCAAGTTTCCCCCCCTCCCCAATGTATTATAATATGTTGGTTGTCCCCTTTCTTCATCTCTATCATTTTTATTAATAAAAATAAGCATTACATCATATAATATAGTTTGACATCATAGCATCAATGTTGGCACCCCAACATTATATGTTCTTAATTACATTACAAATTTTGGGGTAATGAAAGGGGTGTCACAATCTCCTTTCCCCACAAGGAACATCGTCCTCATGGTTCTACTATCTGTAGAACCATTCTATTTAGAAGATGGGATGTGTCATTTTCATATCATCAACATTTTACATGTCCTTAGTTGCCACTTCGAGCAATGTCATTCACTTTTCATAGTCTACTTACCTTTATACGACCTAACATTCCAACACATTCCACCATAGTTGTTTGTTGCTTCATAAGGCTTCCACATGGAACATGTCCAACTAATTTTTTTCTTGGACACACCCACTGCATTCTTGATACAAATGAGTATGTACACGAATCTTTGAAAACCGATTCATTCTGGTCTCCCCTTCCTTGTAGTCACACATCTTCCAAGTTTAGACATCTCCTTCTTTGTCTCCCAATCCCCTGGGCGATCCATTCCTTGGCAAGGCTTCATCACACAAGAATATTCTTGAGACTTATGGATTCTTGAGCCAAAGCATCCCTTTGCCTTGCTCTAAATAGCACAATAAATTTTTCGTAAGATAACTCATGGTAATCAATGTATGTGATAACGTTCCAGTGTCACCACAATGGCCTTGTCCCTAGGATTTTTAACTTCATAGCCATCATATATCCTTCCCAGATAGATCATCATCTCACATGTATCATAAGCATATAGTTTCCATGAGATTAATCATAATAATTTAAATTAAATATTATTCATTTCTCTTTTCTTTTCTTTTCCAAACTCGCTTCATATAGGAATCGCATTTCATAAATACGAGATTCTTCTCATAATGTTTGACTTTGGAATATGGTAGTACTAATCCTTCATTATCATATCCAAGGTCATTTCAACCGCAATCTATACTTTCAATCATCTAGACAATAGTAAGTGTTTATATATAAAATCTTTTCATTGTAAGATTTATAACATCTCCTAAAATGATCTCTAAATTATTATACAAATAATAATTCAATCACTTTCAAATGATTTAAAAATGAATTTAAATGAAGCTATCATTGCATTATTTATTTATATTACAATTATTTCAAGCATTCCATAATTCATTCAAACATTTATTCCAACAATAAAAGGGTTAGAATTGAAATATACATATCTCTAAATTTATGAGTAATTAGCTTCCACTTTCCTTTGTAGAATGGGGGATTAATGCCACTCATTCCATTACTCAAAAATTCCTCAAAATTATTAGAAGTTATTTGTTTTCATGACATTCAATCATGAAATTTATTGTCTCACACAAGTGTGCATGCATTCAATCCACCAAACATATATACCATCATGATTCATAATATGAGCATCATGACCAAATCATGCCATAGTAACCCATAGATGCATCACAAAAATTCTAGCATTCAATCCACCTGTTGACGGTGCTGGACTTGCCAACATTCATGGGATTACCTCAGTATGAAGTCCCAACTAGACCTCACACCATTTGGTGTGGGAGTCCCATCCAGTATGATGCTCCAATTGACATTATCTTAAATATTTGCCTCAACTCTTGCTTGTCAACACAAGAGAGTGGTCTGCTTTGTCTTTCGAGAAGTGAGGTTTACATGCCTGGTGATTGTAAGTGTCTCTTGTGTCAATGATTCTTTCATCGTAGAGGGAGAGGGTGGGAGTGAGTCCCAAGTCAGTTGGGAGAAGTCCCAACTCTGCTAGGAACACACAACACAATAGGATGTGCATAGCTTTCGGCGGAACAGTCCAAACGGATGCGACGGTCACAACACACAAGGGAAGATAACACATAGTGGATTAGTTCGTGAGAGTACAACGGTTGTTATAACAAGTTTTATGTGAAAGGTCTGTCTGATGTCTGGGAGAGTAGTCTACATGGGCGAGACAATGTTAACAACATATACAACACATTTTCATTAACATATATGTATTACAACAAGTGAATTAGTTCAAGTGTTAAACATAGGTTAAAGCAACATGCATTACAAGTGTTAAAGATTAGTCTTACAACAATTACAATACATGTGTGAAAACATGTTGGCCTGTGAGTAGGCTTCTAAATTAAGAAAAAGTTCCAAGACACATCATTACACCATACATAACTAACCCCGTGTGCGGGGCGTTGGAGCCACTACTTACTCCTCAAAGAAAAGATTACAAACTCTCAAGGCTATGTGGGAGGATCTGAGGTGAAAAGTCCTTTCCATGTACAAATGAGGGGGTATTTATAGCCAAGGGTGACACTGACCTTTGTGGTTGTTCAACTACCCTCATGACTGTTTGACTTCCATGACTTTTTGACTTTACATGACTCTTCATACAAGCAGTGGATCTCTTGGACTTCCACGTTACATTACATTGATTGACCATATGGCCCACAGTAGATATGTGGATGACATGACTTGTGACATGACTAGACATGAGAGTGCTGGTACATTCGTGTTGCTGCTAGTGTGCATGTCGAGTTGCAATGCTACTGGGTGATGGATGTCCTCATGGTGTGTCACAGCTTCACCTCCGCATGGAAAAGTGCACGGAGTCTTCGATGGTCGTTGGTTCACTTGATGTTGCATTCACACATTGCTCCTTGCTTGTATGTTGGTAAGCTTGACAGGTTTGTCTGTTCGCGAAAGGTGCATGTTCGTTCGTCCATTCGTCCATAAACACATCTTGCATGTTTGCTCATCCGTCCGTCCGTGAACACATCTTTGCATGATCATCCATTCACAAGAATATCTATTTGCATGCATCATTTGTTCATCTGTTGGTGAACCTATCCTTCTACATGTGCTCCCTTTGTTCATCCCATCTGTCATAACTGCATGTTTGTTTGTGTACTTGTATATGTAGTTACTCATGACGAGATGACATCAAATCCAAAAACGTCCTAGTATATCATGATGCATGAACATTTTAGATGTAGGTGACTGGGAGAGCTGACAAGGTTGCGAGGCGGGATGGAGCTTCCTGGCACTGCTAATGAAAACTGTGCAGGAGTCACTGGGTGATGAAGATGGGCAATCCGGATTGACAGTGACTGTCTGTAGGGTTTGGCTAAGGTGGAGGAAAAAACTGCGTAGTTTTTGGGAGGAATAGTTAGGGTTGCGGAAAAGGTGGGTAGGAAAAATCTGCACAATTTTTGGAACAAGTGGGCATCGGGAACTTGGCAGCAAAAACTACACAATTCCTGGAGGGAATTGGCAGTCATCTGTTGGGTCACTGGCAGCAAAAACTATGCAATTCCTGAGGGTAACTAGCAGTTAGCTGCTGGGTCACTGGCAACAAAAATTGTGCAATTCTTGAAGGGAGCTGTTAGTCAGCTGCCAGGAGTTGCTGGTAGGAAAAACTACGCTGATGCTGTGAGGCTGACCTGCTGGTCACCTCTTACAATTTTTGAGCTGAGCGGACTACTGGGAAGCAGAGGACTTGCTCATGAAAACTGTGCAATTTTTTGGGTGAGCAGCTAGTCGACTTTCGGGAGGGCTGGCTGGAAAAACTACACAATTTTTTGAGGAGATGGGGACGAGCACTGGGTGTCCATCCGGCCTGTCTACCCAAGTTTCTCAGTCAGTGGAGCAGGCAAGGTTTGCAACCTCTGCACAATTTTTGAGGGGAGTCAGTCCTGGGGTGGATGTCAGGTCAAACTCTTCGGTTGACCAACATGAAGGTTGATTAATGTGCTTGCAAAAAACGCAACTTGAAATGGCTTGCTTGGTGCTTCTGCGCTGTTCTAGGTGACAGTCGATCGAGTCGATGGCAGGGTGATGGTCCGGTTGTAAGAGGGGAATCCAGTTGTAAGAACTTCAACAAAGTGACTAAGTGTGTGAATGAGCGAAAGATGCATACGTGATCTTGCAAACACACGCTTACATGACTTGATGCTGAGACGACTCAAACCATCCAGACACACATGTTCAACATGACTGACTGATGGTGTGAGTGACAAGCGTGACACTTGTGATTGATCGTTGGTTAATTGTGAAGACACTTGCACGATAGTGTATGTGACTCCATGTGTGAGTGTGACAGATGTTTACATAGTGAACAAGTACACATGAAGCGAAGAACTTGAGTATGACCTGAACATGGTCGCAAGCATGACATTGACATTAACACACAAAATATTGGGTGAAATGATCGAGCAAGGTGGGTATGAAGACTCACACGAGCTCATGGAGTGAACTCGAGTGTGTGCACCCATCAAGTGAAACTCTCAAGGGAGTCTTCGAAATTGGCTGTAGGGCAAAATTTTGGAGGGTGGTTGTAGTTGCTACAACACTTGGTGACACACTGGTAGAACTCTAGCTTCTCTATTTTGGTTCATTGATAGCACATGACCCTGGTCTTTCAGGGACTATTGAATCGATGTGCGGGTTACTCTGGCTTCCCCACTTACCCCATGGACATACATGGTTCACATTTTTCCAACTCAGTCAAACACAATCAAAAGTTCAACTTGATCACAGTGTTTCAGATTCAGGAAGGGTAGTTTAGCTCACTAGTTGAATATTTTCATAGTATAAGTTTTCATCTCTGGTGTTGCTCCGCTGCCAGCACGCCTCGACAGTACCCTGACGGATTCACATAGGAACACACGCATTGCTCCACTGCCAGCGAGCCTGGTTAGTACCCCAGTGGAGTTGCATGCTTCACCTCTCTGCGCAAGAAGCTTTTCTCTTCTTTCAACATAGTTACCGATCAAATGAGAAAGTGAACTGGTACTCGTTTTTTTGAGGTAGTAGAAAAGTACCCGATTTTGAAAATTGGTGATGGTAGAATAAACATTTTTTTAGCATATTTTTGGCACTTTAAATTTTCTCATGTATCAAGTATGAACATTTTTTTTTTGACGTTAGTGATTTTCATGTTGATTTTGAAAAGTGCTAATGTAACATCAACCCCTTTTTTTAGAGGGTTGATTTTTGACACTTAATTTTTTTTTCTTTTTAATTTTTAATTTTAATTTATTTATTTATTTATGTAGCAAGTATGAACACCTTTTCTAAATGTTAATGATTTTCATCTTTATTTTGAAAAGGGTTGATGCAACATCAACCCTTTTTGTTTAGAGGACTTATTTTTTACACTTTAAATTTTGTAATGTATTAAGTGTGGATATTTTTTTTAAATGCTTGTGATTTTCATGTTGTTAAAAGAAAAAAAAAAGACCAAAAAAACTCAAATAATAAAAAATATATAAAAAAACTAAAAAACACCCATAAAAATGTAAAAATAAAACAAAATTCAATTATTGAATTGAGGCTTCTGTGATCTATATCAGTTTTAAGAAGGGTTTTGGCGTAAATGACATGTAAAAAACATTTGTCGACGCGTTTCGAACCAACCAATGTGGTTCATCGTCAGAACAAGTTGAAGAGTCAGATCATGGCTGCATATTAAATAGGGAGAGCAGATCATCCATAAAAAAATTAAACAAAAAATAAAAAAGAAATAAAAAAATGGAAAATATTTCAAAAAAACCATAAAATTTAAAGAATATATATATATATATATATATTTTATTTTTTTAATTTTTATATATATTAATTAAAAAAAAACATCAAAGACGATTTTTTTTTTTAAATTACAACCACATAATAATAATTAAAAAAACCCTAAACAAAATTAAAAAAAAATGTAAATATTTAAATTAAAAAAAAAAATATTAAGAAAAGTTAAATTTAAAAACTAAAAAAAATCATAAAAATTATAAAATAAAAATTAAAAAAATTAAAACAAAAAATGAAAAATAAAATTGAAAAATAAAAAATATAAAAAATGAAAAATAAAATTAAAAATTAAAAAATATTTAAATTAGAAAACAAAACAAACAAATCAAAACAAAAAAATTAAAATAAAAAGTTGAAAAATATATTTAAAACAAAACAATATAAAAATTAAAATTAAAAAAAAATTACAAAAAAAAAAATTATTAAAAAAAAACAATTAAAAAAACTCATAAAACTAAAATTAAAACAAATTAAGTTCCTTCACCCCTGGGTGGGGTTGGCCAGTGGGCGGGGAGACGACTACGTGCAGCGCACCTCCTCGCCCGCACCCAACCCTACCCGAGGGTGTGGAACCTTTTTTTTTTTTTAATTATTTTTCCTTATTTATTGCTTTATCTTTATTTTTGATTTTAATTTCTTTAATGTATTTTTTTATAATTGTTTTTTATTTAATTTATAATTGTTTTGTTTTAATTTTTTTTAGTTGTTTTTTTTTTTTTAAATTCAATTTATTTTTTTAGTTGTGTATTTAAAAAAAAATGTTTTATGTTTAAAAAAAATTATTTATATTTTTATTTTGTTAATTTAATTTTTCCTTGTTAAATTGTGTTTTTGTTTTTTACTTATTTTATGATATTTTTAATTTTTTTCCTTAATTTTTGATATTTATAAGTTAATTTTATGTTATTTATTATTTTTTTTTTAGGTTTTTTTTTGTCTTTTTTTTATAGTTGATTTTTTTTGCCACGTTTTGTTTTTTGTTTTTTTAATTTTATATATGCTTTATTTCTTGTTTTATATATATATATATATATATATATATTTGAATTTTTCGTGTTTTTGTATTATTTTTTGGTTTTTTTTTTTAACTATTTTTAATTTTTTATCATATATATTTTTTCTTTTGTATTAATTTTTGTGTTTTTTTTATTGTTTTTTTTTCAATATTTGAATTTTTGTTTTCTTTTTTATTATTTTTTGTGTTGTTGAATTGAAGCTTTTGTGATCCATATCAAGTTTATGATAGATTTTTGGCATAAATCACATGGTATTTCATTTGTCAACGCGTTTCGAATCAACGAGTGTGGTTCATCTTCAGGACAAGTTGAAGAATCAGATCATGGTTGCATGTTAAATAGGGAGAGCAGATCTGGGTTTCACTGGAAAATGACTATATTGGACTAGACTGGACCAATGACCATATTTGACCATGAAACGACTATATTTGACTAGCCAACTAGACTGGACCAAGGGATGGGGACAAGGGCTAATATTATATTTGATAAAATTATTTAATTATAATAATATTATTAGATAAATAGTTATTCAATGTATTATTAGTGTTTAATATCAATATTATTAATATAATATTTTTTAATGTTCTGAATGCCATTAATGTCTAAAATGATAAACTTATGAAATGCTACATACGAATATTATTTTAATACTTTTATGTTGGTCTTGTTTATTATTTAAGTAATATGTTAACCATATTTGTGTTAAAAAATAATAAATCTAGGGAATATTAATAATAATAATAAAGTAAACTGTTAACATATTTATGTTTAATATGTTAATAATAATAATAATTTATTAAAAGATCTAAGGGATTATTAATATTAGTAATAGTATGGATTTATTATTATTCTTAATATAACTAAAATAATAATTGTTGAATTGAGGTTTCTGTGATCCATATCAAGTTTACAATAGATTTTTCGGCGTAAATCACATGATATTTTTTGTGTTTTTTTAATTGTTTTTATTTTTTTCCAATATTTAAAATTTACTTTCTGTTTTATTATTTTTTGTGTTTTTTTTTTTTTTCTCAATGTTTTTTCTTTTTTATCAATATTAAAAAATATATATCTTTTGTATTATTTTTTGTGTTTTTCTTTTTATTGTTTTTCAATATCTGAATTTTTGTTTTTGTTTTTGTTTTTTTGTATTTTTCATTTTTATTTCTTTATACATTTATTTTTTTATTTTGGTTTTTATTTTCATTTTTTTTCTACAGGGTCTGCGTCGATGCTCGTCTAACAACCCGATCCCATTAGGGGCAATTTGATAGTTGGTTTTAAAATTTTCGTTATAATGAATCGAGTCTGCCCCACAATGTATCAATTTCATGGTTGATCTTTAAGTTTTCATTACAACGGGTCGAGTTCACCTACACCGCGTGTCAATTTGATGGTTGATTTATAATTTTTTTTTTGCAATGTATCGAGTTGTCTTAGGCTAAGATTTTAAAATCACTATATATTTTGCATTTAAAAAATAAATTACTCTTGAGTGTTCATTTTTAAAGTTTTTTGTCATAATTTTTTTCATAATGTCATGCTTGAAATATTTTGAAAACTTGAGATTTTTTGTAGGCATAATCTTTGGTTTTAATTGAAAAATTGTCAAAATTTTAATGTTTTTCTAAGTCATGATATTTTATCTTTAATGCTATGGTCGAAAACAATTACAATTTCAAGGTTTTTTAGAGTCAAGATATTTTATCTTTAATAACATGGATGGAAATAGTCAAAAATTCGAGACATGATATTTTATCTTTAACATCATGTCCGAGAATTGTTGGAATTTTACATTTTTTCAAAGTCCGGATATTTTCTCTTTAACTCTATTTCTAAAAAATGTCAAAATTGTAATCCGATTTTTTTTTTGTTATTCCAGAATAAACAATTTTTTTAAGTGTGTTTTTTCATCCATTTAAAAAAAAAATGGTTTTTACTTCCATTTTAAAAAAATGTTGAAAATTTACCCTAAAAAAACATCGTTTTGAAATAAACAATTTTCATTTTTGGGTTGTTTTTTCATGTTTTTTTGGGGTTTTTGGGCTCGAGTACCCATTTTGAGGTAATAGTTCCCATTTCATTCGTAACTATGTTTTTCGCCTTTGTATTTTTTCGAGAGGACTGTGCATAGGCACTTTTTTATTTTTGGGGCAGAAGAGGGATCCCGACTTATTGAGAGCAGAAGAGGTTGTTCCTTCAGGGAAGCGTGTAAGACCTCTAACATAGGTTTGCTCGTTTAGATTTTCCCCTTCTGCGTTTCTACTAGTTGAATGAGCTTGAACACATAGAGCAGAAGGTTGAGTATAGGCATGAGGCTTCCCAGTGTGGACATAGGTTCATGGTTGGACCAAAACTTCCCTTGCGGACGGCTCGTATTTTCCATCTAGAATTCATTAGCTGAAGGTTATAAGCAAGCACAAAGAAAACAGACACGAGACTGGTCAAGTGCTGCAGTGTCACAAGTTTCTTCAAATTTCAGCCACACACTCTATTCAAAAGCTAGAATGCGGTAGTTGGCAAAACTTATTCCTAGAAACAAAAATAGTAAGGTATCAAGCAAACAAAACAAACGTAAACAAAAATAGTAAGAAGAAGAAACCAAATAAGAACAAAGATAGTAAGCAAAGAAAATAAAATGAAAACAACAAGCAACAAGCAGACTATGTACATGGCACGGGGCGTGACCTGGCCTACTGAAAATAGTGCTTAAGATCTTGGCCATTGACAGGAAGGTTTTCAACCCTCCTGTCAAGTGATTGTAGACGGTATGTGTGTGGGCCAAGCTTCTCATGGACCAATATAAGACTATCAGGTTCCGCTATCGGAACCTGGTGGTATCCCGAAAGACCTTTAGGTGAAAACAACACTACTGCTTCAGATATTGCGTGCAACATAGGCTCTGATGATGGCACGAGGTAGTTGTTTTTATTCCGGGAACGGTTCAAGTTTCTAAAATCAATGCACAAGCAAATTTCCCCAGATTTCTTACATATAGAACTTAAATTAGAAACCCATGTATGGTGATGAACTTTGTAAGTAATCCAAACATCCAACAACTTAGTCAATTCTTTTTGTATAAGAGGTTCAAGTGACATATGTGTTTTACCCAGCTTTTGCTGCAATGGCTTGGCTCCTCCTTTGCTTGGAATCCTGTGTTGGATCATTCGCGTGTCATGTGTACTTAGGTCATCATATACCCACGCGAACACATCCTGATACTGTTTGATCAAATGAACAAAGGCTTGCCGCTGCAGTAGTGTGCAGTTTTCACTGAGAATGACTATCTTTGGATCGTGATTGGTTCCCAAGTTGCTTTGTTTGTTCGTAGTGGTGGACCTATGGGTTTTGATTTTTTTGGGCCCTTTATAGCGGTTCTGCAAGTCATAGAGTTTGTTGAGAGAAATCGCACCCTTGAGGATGGGGTTGCCTTTCTTTCCATCAGCTGCAGTTTTTAGGGGTTGCTCGTGCTCATCTTCATCAGTTGTTGTGTCCTTGAAAACATCAACGTTGCTGATGGAGTACAGTATCTGTCGACCATCACCAAAAACGTGTAGCTCAGTTATGTTATCAGAGACAGAAGGCTTATACAAAACTTCAACAATACATCTATCCCTAAGTAGTGACATACTAGTAGCTGCGTTTGCCAAGGCATTGGTAGCTGCAATACGCGTTCTTGGCACAACAGTGATATTAAATGCTTGGAAGTTAGAGATCAATCACCATACCTCTAGTTGGTAACTTTTGAGATGAGGTGACAAACAATGAATGGTGTTACGTACCTGTTGTACTACTGTTTCTGAATCACCTACCACTTTGAGTGCGACCACGTTGAGGCTAATGGATTTTTGTAAGCCCAACATGAGTTCTTTGTACTCAACAACATTTTTTGTGCACTCGAACTCCAAGCGGCTTGAAATCATGTGTTTTCTATTGTTTGGATAAAGCAAGATGCACCCAACCCTTGAGCCATCATGTGTCTTTGGCCCGTAAAAATATATGGTCCATAAATCGTATGTACACGGACCATTTGACACACTTGTACTGCTGCTACTACTACTACTAACAATGTTACAATGTGCTATACATGTTTCATTTCCATCAGTTGGGTAAGGAAGGAGGCCCAACTGTGTGTTTGGTGGGGTTGGAGTTAGCCGTGCAGGATAACACCCCAATGTTGTTTCCAGGAGGTAGTTTCCAAACATAAGTTCTGTGAAGGCCAATGGTTCATTCTCGCCGTTAAGGGGAATGGCATTGTGCTTCATATACCTCTCGGATAACACTTCGATTTGGTTGCATTTTCCCTTGTATGAAGCCACATGTGCGACCAGTCTGTAGCAAAATATATGTCCAGCTTGTTGGACCAATCTCTGCTAAGTAGTGGACTGTATGCTTCCAGTATGTCCACAACAACTATGTTGATGCATTGGTGGATTCAATCGTCATGAGATAGCCGGATGATCACATCTTGCAGTTCACCAATGGTTGGTAGCGATGTTCGATCAAGTTGGATGATTCGCGGGGATGTCTCGCTCCATTGTGCATTGATCATTTTCGCAATGGAGAGTAGCATGACGGTGGTTTCCGCACCAAAATCAACCAAGCAGTTGTGAATATTGAAGTTAAAAATTTCAAATGATAGTAGGAATGGAGGGCAACTTGAGTTTGCTTCCATTCGGAGTGTGTTGAGCATAGTAAATGTGATCCAGGATGTGTGCTTGCTCCCTTACTAGTAGAGGTTGCGTTGTCCATTGTTGTCTGTCCCAATGTGCACAACAGGATCTCTCGCTGACTCTAGATCTTAGCTAACTCGAACAAACTAATGTTCGCTCAAGTTTTCTTCATGTTGTCTACAATGTTGTAGTCCAGAGGTGGTAGGCTCACCAAGGTGTCCGGGGCTGGACTGATGTTCATGTTGTCCGACAGAGTGTTTTGCAGTTTGCTACTCATGGAGGTACCCTTGTCCACCGCTGTCTTCCCGGACTTGTTTTTTGTTTTCTGCTTTGGGGCAGCTGGTGGATCAGCCTTCCTCATCAGCAGTCTCATCTTTTCTTATGCTTCCCCAAGTGTAAGGGGAGCCCCTTTTCTCCTAATATTGTAGCAGTCATTTTGCTTTAGGGGCCGCTTCTCGGTGTTCGTCTTCAACATTGCTTGAGAGCATTGATGTGCATTCACAACATGCCTAGAACTTGATGCTTCATCAGGTGCACTACCTTCGTCATCATCTATGTCATCTAACTGCTCCTACATGTTGTTTTCTGCATCGAATGTATGGCTGCATACCGAGTTTGCAACTTGCTTCTAGTCTGAACAGAAGTTCTCGGGGTGATGTTCTTTGTGCAAATGAACAAACTCGAGATTTGTGCACTGTTCGACATTGAACACAGAGCTCTGCGTATTTTTTTGAGCGAACAGGTTGTTGCCTGATGAGCTGATTCCCTGTCTCTGTCTAGGCGATGGTTGCTTGCAGATGTGTCCGTTTTCTGTTGTTTAAGCTCGGACACTTCTGTTGTCAAGTTCTTGATGAGGTGAGTGAGGGTTTCAATATCATTTTCTTATTTGTCTCTACCCTTGCTCACTATCCCTTGGGACTTCCTGCTCACATCTTTGGATTCCTTTGCTAATTCATCATCCTTGATGACTCTAATCATGCGTAGGTCTTTTTCTATAACGATAGCCTCTTCGTAGTTTTCCAAGAGTGTTGGTTTCGCAACTCTCTTGATGAACTGCGCAATGCTGGTCACAGACATGTGGTAATCAACAGTGATGGAGTCATGAGGTTTGGTGTCTGCTGCAAATTTGTTCAATATGCGTGTAAACCTTTGATTGAAGTCTTTTACCTTTTCTTTCCCCTCCATCCTCAGGCTTCCCAATTCTTTGAGTAACATATCTGGGGTCTTGTCATCAGTGAACTTTTCAAGGAACATGCGTTTAAATGCACCCCAGTTTTGTATGGAGTTTATTGGAAGGTTGTGATACCATATAGTTGTGCAACCATCCAAGGTACATGGAAACAATCTACAAGCTACGTCATCATGTCATACCTCAAGGGTCTGCAGTTGTAGGTAGAAGTTATCTAAATGGTCTTCTTCCTTCACCGTGCTGTTAGGGTTGAACTTGATGTTCATTCTCTCCGCTCACTTCGACATCTTGTGAAAGACAACCGGGAGAGCCAATGGTCCCTGAGTCATCCATTCTAGATTTTGGTCAACCATCTCTTCCTTTTCTTCGTCCTCCTCTTCTCTTTCAGATTCTAACGGTTTTGACTCTGAGTTCGTTGGTTCGTCTCCGCCTCTGCCTCCTCCACTACCTTCCTCTCAGCCTCCTGTACCAGAGTCCGATCCCAAGATCACGAGGGTGTCTTGTTCCTCTTGCCGGAAGACCAGAGGTTCCTCTTTGTCTTCAATAGCTTTTGTCAGACCTTCAAGTGTGCCAATAACTACTTCTTCCACTGATGATACAATAACCCCTGTAGGAGTGGCTTTTGGCTTCCTTGATGCATATGGAAGATTATGTATGCCTCGGATCAGTTCGACTTCTTTCGTGAACTAGCGGGTGATGGGACGGACAGAGCAAAGGTGATGATACAGAATCTCGTGTTTAGTTCTGAGAGGTGAGGAGTAACCCACTGCAGAGTCGTGCATAGGTGAGAAGGAGTGCGAGTTATTGCCTTGACCAGATGGTTGATTAATGAGTGTGAGAGGACGTTCAACCATATACAACTGGTGACCCTCCCTCTAGCACTAGAAATGTTTATAGTGCTGGACCTGCCAACATTCAGGGGATCACCCCGATATGAATTCCCAACTAGACCTCACACCGTTTGGTGTGGGAGTCCAATCCAGTATGATGGCCCGTTTGCCATTATCTTAAAGATTTGCCTCAACTCTTTCTTTTCAACACAGGAGAGTGGTTTGCTTTGTCTTTCGAGTTCGCATGCTTGGTGATTGTAAGTGTCTCTTATGTCAATGGTTCTTTCACCGTAGAGGGAGAGGGTGGGAGTGAGTCCCAAGTTGGTTGGGAGAAGTCCCAACTCTTCTAGGAACACACAACACAACAGGATATGTACAGCTTATGACGGAACAATCCACACAGATGCAGCAGTCACAACACACAAGGGAAGATAACATGTATAACACTTAGCATACTAGTCCGCATAAGTACAACGGTTATTATAGCAAGTTTTATGTGAAAGGTCTGTCTGATGTCCGGGAGAGTAGTCTACATGAGTGAGACAAAATTAATAGCATATACAACACATTTTCATTAACATATATGCATTACAACAAGTGAATTATTTCATGTGTTAAACATAGGTTAAAGCAACATGAATTACAAGTGTTAAATATTAGTCTTACAACAATTACAATACATGTGTGAAAACGTGTTGGCCTATGAGCATGCTTTTGAATTAAGCGAAATTTCCAAGACACATTGTTACACCATACATCACTAACCCTGCTTGTGGGGCGTTAGAGCCACTACTTACTCCTAAAATAAAAGATTACATACTCTCAAGGTTATGTGGGAGGAGCTGAGGTGAAAAATCCTTTCCATGTACAAATGAGGGTATAGCCAAGGGTGAAACTGACCCTTGTGGTTGTTCAACTACCCTCATGACTGTTTGACTTCCTTTCGACTTTACATGACTCTTCATACAACAAGTGGGTCTCTTGGAATTCCACGTTACATTACATTGATTGAATGTATGGCCCACAATAGAGATGTGGATGACATGACTCATGACATGACTCGACATAACAGTGTTGGTACATTCATGTTGTTGCTAGTGTGCATGTCAAGTTGCAGTGCTGCTGGGTGATGGATGTCCTTATTGTGTGTCACAGCTTCACCTCCACGTGGAAAAGTGCGTGAGTCTTAAATGGTCACAATTCGTTTGATGTTGCATTCACACATTTCTCCTTGATTGTATGTTGGTAGGCTTGACATGTTTGTCCGTTCACGAAAGGTGCATGTTCGTCTGTTCGTCCGTCTATGAACACATCTTGCATGTTTACTCGTCCATCCATCCATGAACACATCTTTGCATGATTATCTGTTTCCACCATATCTCTTTGCATGCATCATCTATTTGTCTGTTGGTGAACTGGTCCTTCTGCATGTGCTCCCTTCGTTCATCCCATCTGTCATCGCTCCATGTTTTTTTGTGTACCTATATCTGCAATCACTCATTATGGGACAAAATCAAATCTAAAAACCTCATAGTCTATCATGATGCATGATCATTTCGGATGCAGGTGACAAGAGAGGGGACAAGGTTGCGAGGTGGGATGGATGCTCCAGGCACTGCTGATGAAACCTGTGCAGGCATCATTGGGTGATGAAGATGGGCAATCTAGATCGACAGTGACTTTCCATGGGGTCTGGCTCAGCTGGAGGACTTTGGGAGGAACAGCCAGGGCTGCAGAAAGGTTGGGCTGGCAAAATCTGCACAATCTCCAGAACGAGCGGGCACCGAGAGCTTGGCAACAAAAACTGTGCAATTCCTGGAGGGAACTGGCAGTCAACTACTAGGACACTGGCAGCAAAAACTGCGCAATTCCTGAGGGGAACTGGTATTTAGCTGCTGGGTCATAGGCGGCAAAAACTGCGCAATTCTTGAGGGGAGCTGTCAGTCGGCTACTAGGAGCTGCTAGCGGGAAAAACTATGCTGATGCTAGGAGGCTGGCCTAATGGTGACCTCTACGTAGTTTCTGAGTTGAGTGGACTGCCAGGTAGCAGAGGAATTGCTCATGGAAGCTGCATAATTTTCTGGGTGAGAAACCGGTCGGATGTTAGGAGGGTTGGCTGGAAAAACTGCACAATTTTCTGAGGCAGACATGGATGGGCACTAGGTGTATGTCTGGCCTGTCTATGCAAATTTCTCAATCAGCGGAGCGGGTAAGGTCTGCAGCCTTTGTGCACATTTTTAGGGGAGTCAGTACCCGAGGTGGTTGTCGGGTCAAACTCTCTGGTTGACTAGCATGAAGGTTGATTGATTTTTTTACGGACAACATAACTTGAAATGGCTTGCTTGGTGCTTCTGCTCTGTTTTGGTTGAAAGTCGATCGAGTCGATGGCGGGGTGATGGTCGAGCTGTCAGAGGGGAATTTGGTTGTCATAACTTCAAAAAAGTGACTAAGTGTGTGAACAAGCGAAAGATGCATACGTGATCCTGCAAACACACACTTACATGACTTGATGCCGAGACAACTTAAACCATCTAGACACACATGTTCAACATGACTGACCGACGGTGTGAGCGACAAGCGCGAAACTTGTGATTGATTGTTGGTCGATTGTGATGACACTTGCATGACAGTGTATGTGACTCATTGTGTGAGTGTGACAGATGTTTACATAGCGAACACAATCAAGTACACATGAAGCGAAGACCTTGAGTATGACCAAAACATGGTCGCAAGCATGACATTGACATCAACATGCAAAAGCTTGGGTGAAATGATCAAGCAAGGTGGGTGCGAAGACTCACACAAGCTCACAGAGTGAACCCGAATGTGTGCAGCCATCAAGTGAAACTCTCAAGGGAGGCTCCGAAATTGGGTGTAGGCCAAAATTTTGGAGGGTGGTTGTAGTCGCTACAACACCACCAAACATATATACCATCATGATTCATAATATGAGTGTCATGACCAAATAATGCCATAGTAACTCATAGATGCATCACAAAAATTCTAGCAAATTTTACACACTAAAGGTTTCTTGCCTTTGTCATAACACACTGGGTATTAATGACAAACTTGCTTTCATACGTCAACTATTCCATACAATTTTAATATTAACTAGGAAAACCCAATTCATCAATTACATGTTCCTTACCAACAAACTCAACATTATATGATAGGATTAATTGTCTCAACTTAGAAATAATTGGACCAATACTCATGGACTCATGAACCCAATTGCAGTCCCTACATTTGCTTCATACATCTCACATTTTCGTGCATTCTCTCAATGGATTACCAATCATATTTTATCTCATGAGTGTTTTATTCATCCATTTAATCTTTATTCAACATGACAATTCAATGCATGCACACATTATTAAGATTTTACTAAATCTTTTTGTGATGACAATTTTCTACCTTAACCATATTCCTTCTTGGGCAACCATTCAATACATGGGCTAATTTGAAGAACGATATACATCAAATTCAGTTGAAATGAATTCTTACCCAATTCTTTTACTTGCTACTTGCCCTACATATTTTGCTACCATCACATGCATTCTCAACTAAAATCTTTTCAAGGAGTTCAAGTGGCTTGTTAACATACTTGATGTTACAACATTCACTAGCCCCGAAATAATCTCAATTTCACATATTAGTCACAACTCTATTATTTCATCTTACACATAAAATAAATATTCATAAGGAAAATTTACAATATGTATCTAATTTACATATTTAAACAATATCTTCAATCATACAACCAAAAATTTACAATATGTATCTAATTTACATATTTAAACAATATCTTCAATCATACCACCAAAAATTAAAATTTATATGATTAAAAATTATTAAATTTTATTTCAATCATACAACCAAAAATTAAAATTTATATGATTAAAAATTATTAAATTTTATATGATTAATTTTATATTTTTTACCTAATAAAAATGGTTATTAAAAAAAAAAGGAAAAATCGCCCTTTGAATTATATAAATTATATAAAAAGAGTGGAGATACATAACAATTCATATATAGATTTTATGGACCACAGAAAAGGTATTGACATCTACAGCCTCAAACCACTGACCGAATGAGAAAGAGCACTAGAGGTGCGTGACCAGAGTTACATAAAAGGTGCTAAATGGACTTTGTACATGATTAGCCTGCAAAAACATATTTTAATTGAACAATAAAGTTAGACATGATAAAAGGTGCTAAAAGGACTTTGTACATGATTAGCCTGCAAAAACATATTTTAATTGACCAATAAAGTTAGACCTGATAAAAGGTGTGCCCATTGGAAATAGATGGGAATGTGCACATATCTCCTTCTAAGTAATTGGATGTCTTTTTGTTCTTCAAAGGAAATGGATCATTCCTCTTCCTGTAATGTTTTTTAAGATAAAAGTCTACTTGATAGTTCAATGCTCTCACGATATTTATTAATTCTTTTTATAATCTTATCATTTCTCGTTAATTTTTTCAATTTTTATATTTGAGTGGGGACTAACAACTTTGAACTTATAATATATTTAGTTTTGATTAATAGGTATGTGTTTAGAAACTTTTTAAAATATATATGAGTTGTAATTTGAGCAAAATAAAAAAATAAGGAAGAAAGGTTACTATTAAAAAACAATTTTTTTCTCGGCAAAGCTAACTAATCTATTTTATTATATACAGGTAACATTACATTCAAGGAAAACTGGCTACCCAGGACTGACTGTGGCTCCTTGGGTAGCACTTTTAGACTCAGAATTCTCCCTCGCATGGCAGCATCTCCAGATTAGATTATAACACATGACTTAGAGTAGTTCTTAGAAGAGAAACAAAACTGCCCATGCAGGGGCTGACAAAAAACGGCCCACGCAGGGGCATACAGCAAAACGGCCCACGCAGGGGTTTCCAACAGACTTTGCCAAGCAGTGGACAAAAAACTGCCCACGCAGGGGCTTCCAACATTCTTTGTTAAAGTAGCCGTGAACATGCCATGAACTAAAAGGAAACAAACAACGATAATTAACATAACCCAGATACTCACTGAGACCCAGCACGCATACCCGACCCGAGAGAGAGAAGAGTGTGAAGGAGAGTGCCCCTGAGAGTTAGTCGTCTGGTTTTTCCTCACGAATCCAGCACCAGCCTTGACCTTCTGGGACGCCCTCCCACATCGCCATCCAGCTCGGGCGACTGTGGTCCGGTGGTGCCTCCCGCTTTGGCTCTTGCGGTTGAGTGGAGGCTTGCTGATGCTCCCCTTCCAGATTACCCTCTGCATTAGATGACTGCACCATAGGGCTTTTCTCCTTATTGCCCTCTGAGAGAACCTCAGCATGGGTTGGTTGTGTTCCTTCCCTGTCCTCCTCTGGAGCCTTGGTAAAGAGGACTAAAATATGTGCCTGAATTCCATCATTGTCCCGCGAGCTGCCCAAGGTGAAAATGGCCGAGCCGAACGCTAGGAGCATGGGCATTCCATCGTTAGAGCTACCAGCCTCCAGAAATGGACCAGCTGGAATTGGTGTGGCTCCCGCCCTTCTATAACAGTAGCAGCAGTAGCAGTGATGATGAACATCTGTTGCTGGGGGACGAGAAGACTCCCCACGCCCCGAGCCTCTTCTGCACGACATTCTCTCACGCGGTGGTGCCATGGATTCCAGCACAGTGCCTGAGAGCCTGTTGCAATTGCGTGCCCTCCCAATTGAGTTCTGTACACAAGGGAACTCGGGGCGAAACTCAACAGAACAAAAACTAAGGCCCGAATAAACCAACAGAACGCACACCTCCTCTGAGCAAATGTCTTCGCTTTCAGCTTCAACTGCACCGCATTTCTGCCCAGCGATCTGAGTAACTGCCTCAGCATTCTGAGCCCAGCACTGTGATATTCCTTCATACTTAAGCCAACAAACATTCCTTTGAAGCCTGCCTGCATTAAATGCGCTCTGCCTGCTCGCCATCGTTTCCAGCGTCTGCGTTAAGGCATTCATTATGCCTCTCCCGTCTTAATGCCTCGTCTGCGATGAGCATTGAAGGCCCTCGTCCATCACGTGGCGGCACATGCTGGGCATGTGGCCTGCCATTTCCCAAATCCTTGACACCCGCATCCGGGGTAAAAAACAATTTTTTAAAAATATATTTAAATTTAAATTTTTTAATCAAAATAAATTATATAAAGTTTTTAATTTATATTAATTTTCAAAAAATATTTAAAAAAAATTAATTTAAAAAAATTAATTTAAAAAAAATTGATTTATTTTATTTTTTAATTATAATAGTTTATTCATATAAAAATTAAAATTAAAATATTTAATATATAAAAAAAATTTAAAACCTCATGTAACATTTTTTGTATTTCATTATTTTATTAGAAATTTGATTTTGATTTGATTAATTTTATGTACTTTATATAGTCATTGTTATAAAAATAATTATTCATTATTATGATAAATTTTATTATTTTGTCTTATGATTTCTTACCAATATTTTGAAATACTTTCCAAATTTTGAATTGAGGAGGGATTAACCAACTTATATTTTAATATATTTAATTTTTAACAAGATCCTGCTTATTATGCATTTAAAAGTATGTGATTTAAGTAGTTATTTGTCGAGCACTTTACAACCTAGTATAAGGTGTATGTGTGGTGTAATGTAAGTATGTAAATAGGTTTTGTTACAATACCATGTGCCAATATCATGGATTATCAATGCCACATGCCTAAAAGACATAAAGTATTTCACAATCAAAATATTTTATAACAATATGACAAGATTCTTAACGATCTCCCCCACTTTACCATGGATATTATTAACTTGTAAACAGGTGTTTTTACAATACCATGGGCCAATATCATGCCCAAAAAACATAAGTTATTTCACAATCAAAATATTTTATAACAATATGACAAGATTCTTAATGATGGATATTCACCTGCACTTTACCATGGATATTATTAACTTGTAAATAAGTTTTTTTACAATACTATGGGCCAATATCATGGATTATCAATACCACATGCCCAAAAAACATAATTTATGTCACAATCAAAATATTTTATAACAATATGACAAGATTCTTAACGATGGATATTCACCCGCACTTTACTATGGATATTATTAACTTGTAAATAAGTTTTTTTTTACAATACAATGGGCAATACCATGGATTAGCAATACCACATGCCCAAAAAACGTAACTTATTTCACAATCAAAATATTTTATAACAATATGACAAGACCCTTAACATGGATATTCACCCCCACTTTACCATGTACATTATTAACTTGTAAATGGACTTTGTTACAATGCCATGGCTTATCAATACCACATGCCTAAAAAAAACATAACTTATTTCACAATCAAAATATTTTATAACAATATGACAAGATTCTTATCCACATATATTCACCCCCACTTTGACATTAATATTATGAACTTGTGAATAGGCTTGGTACAATATCATGAGCCAATACCATGACTTGCCAATACCACATGCCAAAAAATCATAACTTATTTTACAATCAAAATATTTTATAGCAATATGACAAGATTCTTAACCATGGATATTCACATCCACTTTGTCAATAATATTATGAACTTGTGAATAGGCTTTACTTTACCATGGATATTATTAACTTGTAAATAAGTTTTTTTTACAATACAATGGGCAATACCATGGATTAGCAATACCACATGCCCAAAAAACATAACTTATTTCACAATCAAAATATTTTATAACAATATGACAAGACCCTTAACATGGATATTCACCCCCACTTTACCATGTACATTATTAACTTGTAAATGGACTTTGTTACAATGCCATGGCTTATCAATACCACATGCCAAAAAAAAACATAACTTATTTCACAATCAAAATATTTTGTAACAATATGACAAGATTCTTAACCACATATATTCACCCCCACTTTGACATTAATATTATGAGCTTGTGAATAGGCTTGGTACAATATCATGAGCCAATACTTGTCAATACCACATGCCAAAAAATCATAACTTATTTTACAATCAAAATATTTTATAGCAATATGACAAGATTCTTAACCATGGATATTCACATCCACTTTGTCAATAATATTATGAACTTGTGAATAGGCTTTGTTAGAATACCATGGGCCAGTAAGTACCATGACCTGTCAATAACACATGCCCAAAAATCATTACTTATTTCACGATCAAATTATTTTATAGCAATATGACAAGATTCTTAACGATGGATATTCACCCCTGCTTTACCATGGATATTATTAACTTGTAAATAGGCTTCGTTTCAATACCATAGGTTAATGCCATGGCTTATCAATACCACAGGCCCAAAAACCATAACTTATTACAAAATCTTAATATTTATAAAATATGACAAGATTCTTAACGATGGATATTGACCCCTGCTTTACCATGGATATTATTAACTTGTAAATAGGCTTCATTTCAATACCATAGGTTAATGCCATGGCTTATCAATACCACAGGCCCAAAAACCATAACTTATTACAAAATCTTAATATTTATAAAATATTTTATTTTAATTTAATTTTATAACATTTTTTTAATTGAATCTAAAAGGAAAAGGGTTATAATTACTTTTGAGATATATCTAAACTCTCTATCCTCACTGCCCAATATAAGGTAGATGTGTAGGTGCAATGTAAGTATGTAAACAATTTTAAATGTAATAAAAAGTTAAAAATAATAAAATAAAGTTACCAGCCTAGATCCATCTTAACCCTAGATCTATCAAGCAAGAGGGATCAAATCTCTTGAGGTGTAGACCTTTTTCTTACTGCAAAACTTGAGGAAGGTTTGCACCTCAAGAGATTTGATCCCTCTTGGAGCTTGAAAGATCCGAGGTTAAGATGGATATAGGCTATATAATCTTTCTTATTCCCTCTCTCTATCTCACCCCCAAAACATATACACTCTCTCCCCATATCTACTATTTCTCTTTCCCTCTCCCTCTCTTTCTCTTCCCCTTCTCTCCCTCTCTCTCTCTCTCCTTCTCTCCTTGGGGTCCTCTCTCTCTTCCTTCCTATGTATCCCTTTCTCTCCCACCTCCCTCTATCTTCCCCCCCATCACTCACTCTCTCTCTCTATCTTCCCTCCAAATATGTCACTATATCCCTCTCTCTCCCCCCTTCATCTTTCTCTCTCTCTCTCTCTCTCTCTCTCTCTCTCTCTCTTCCCCTTCTCTCCCTATCTCTCTCTTGTCACTCCTTCTTTCTCTCCACCTCTATCTCTCTATGTATTTGTTCTTTACTCCCTCTCCCTCGCCCTCCAACTCCATCTCTCTCTCTCTCTCTCTCTTCCTTCCTCTTTCTCCCCCCCCCATCACTTTCTCTCTCTTTGTCTCTCTCTCTTTGTGGACCCTCCGGATTTGTCACTATCTCTCTCCCTCCCTTTCCCTCCCCTTTCCTCTCTCTCTTAAATTTGATCCCATTGTACTGTGTTTAAGAAAGTATGTAAATTAAAAAAACTCAAGTGGTTGTAAAATATTAATCCTATATTTTGGATCAATCATGTCAAAGAAAATACAATAATGAAAAACTTAAAAATATCATGCATGATCTTTCCTATATTATTGTTAGTCACTTTGTTTACTCTCGTGGCTTGGATCCTTAGTTAAGATAGATCTATGTTGGTTCTTAATAATAATATTGATATTATAGAAATTTTATATCTTTTTATATAAAAGTATTCACATTTTAAATTTTATTAAAACCTTGATTTAATTTCTATGGGAATATTTTTAGTAGTCATGAGGATAAAGGGTTTAGATATATCTCAAAAGTAATTATAACCTTTTTCCTTTTAGATTCAATTAAAAAATGTTATAAAATTAAATTAAATTAAAATATGTTATAAAATATTTTGATTGTGAAGTTATGTTTTTTGGGCATGTGGTATTGATAAGCTATGGTATTGGCCCATGGTATTGTAACAAAGCCTATTTACAAGTTAATAATATCCATGCTAAAGTGAGGGTGAATATCAATTATTAAGAATCTTGTAATATTGTTATAAAATATTTTGATTGTGAAATAAGTTATGATTTCTGGGCATGCATAAGTCATGGTATTGGTCCATATTAAGTCATGGTATTGGTCCATATTATTGTAACAATGTCGTATTTACAAGTTAACAATATGCATGGTAAAGTGTGGTGAATATCCATGGTTAGAAATCTTGTCATATTGTTATAAAAAATTTTGATTGTGAAATAAATGATGTTTTTTTGGGCATGTGGTATTGATAAGCCATGGTATTGGACCATGGTGTAACAAAGCCTAGTTAAAAGTTAATAATATCTACGATAAAGTGGGGGGGTGAATATCCATGGTTAAGAATCTTGTCATATTGTTATAAAACATTTTGGTTGTGAAATAACTTATGGTTTTTGGGCATGTGGTATTGATAAGCCATGGTATTGGCCCATGATATTGTAACAAAGCCTATTCACAAGTTAATAACAAAATAAAAATATAACAAATTGAATTTTATTATTTTTATTACTTTAATTTTTTATTATTATTTGAGACAACATTTAAATGTTTACATTCTTTCATTTATATTACTTTTAACTTTTTATTTATTACTTGTAACTTTTTATTATTTTTAATTAATCCTAAATTTTAAATAGTTTACATACATTACACCTACACATCACAAAAAAAATTTAATAAAATAAATTATCCATTTAGGAAAAACCAATCCATCAATTACATGTTCTTTACCACCAAACTCAACATTTTATGATATAATCACTTGTCTCAGTTTATAAACTATTGGGCCAATACTCATTGAATCATGAACATAATTTTAGTCCCTACATTTTCTTCATACATCCCTCATTTTCATGAATTCTCTCAATGCATTACCAAACAAATTTTATGTATTATTCTTTCATTTACTCTTTGTTCAACATGATAGCTCAATGCATGCACACATTATTAATATTTTACTAAATATTTTTGTTCTGACCATTTTCAACCTTAGCCATACTTCTTCTTGGGAAACCATGCAATGCATGCATTAATTTCAAGAACAAAGGATATCAAATTTAGCTGAAAGGAATTCTTACCCAATTCCTTTACTTTCTAATTTCCCTTCTTACTTGGCTATCATCACATGCATTCTCAATTAAGATGTTTTCAAGGATTTCGGCTAGCTTGTTAGCTTGTTAGCATACTTGATGTTGCAACATTCACCAGCCCCTGAAATGATCTCAACCTTACATATTAGTCACACCTGTAATATTTCATTTGCTTGCACAAAAGTTTCAATGAATATTCATAGAGGGCATTTTCACTATGTATCCAACTTACACATTCAAATAATGCCTCCAATCATGCACCCAAAGATGCAAATAATACACCTTGTCATGTATGTATCATACACATATTCCATGTTATTCATACAAAATTATTTTTAAATTTAATTTTCAGCCTCTCTTGTTTTCAATAATTCACATGACAAGTCTCATAAGCATATGCATAAACACAATACTTTCTCTCATGTGGTAGTTAATAGCAAGAGATAACTCTTGATCGCTTACCATTTGAACATTCCATGTGACATGGAATTCATTAGGTAACCTTTATGTATTATCCAAAACAAGGAAAATACCAATTTCTATTTTCTTACCATTCATTCATTCATATTATTTTCTTAAATAAAATATATCATCCAAGAAAATTTTTTAGTCAAGGGAAACTCCATCCTTAAGATATTTTCTCAATTGTGACTTCATTGTCCATCTAGTCCATATTAACCCATTCAAGTCCTCCTTGACTGATTGTTTCTCCACATCTGCCATCTAATACAACTCTACAAGGAAAGATTCCAAACTCATTAGGAATTCACACCAAAGGTTTGGTTAAATACTTAGAATATGGAGTCCATTGTCTAGGTGGTTTATCAAGTCCCCTCTAATAATAAGCACGTAGGTGATTTATCAACTATACCTACAGAAAGAACCATGGTGGTTTATTAGTTGTATCCTAGTAGTAAGCAATGCAATGACTCACTTCTCTCTTATGAGTTCATTCATAGGGACAAACCAAAGGTTCAGATGGGGTATTGCTCACTATTAGGAGTTCGAATCCAATGTCCATGTGATTTATTAGCCATCCTTTCATATCAAACATCATAGGGGTCTGCAATCCACTATCTAGTGGTTTATGAGCTACTCAACAAGCATCACAATGACCTAGAATTCCCTATCTAGGTGGTTTATTAGCTACACAACAAGCACCACTATGTTTCAGTCATCCATTGAGCCTCCCACTAACCTCACACATAAACAATTACTCTTACACTCCTCCCTCCAGGACTCCAACCTTCCACATGTAAACCCAAGGATAATTTTATATCAACATGCATGGGTGTCACTTGTACCATTGTCTAATCAACACCTTATCTTCCATAGCCTTGATTCCAAAAAACTACATGCAACACCTTCATTGGCTTCCCAATCATGTTGTCAACATATTCTTGGTTACATGTTCACCACTAACCATTATTAGTCATTTGAATCATGTTATGACAAAAGACTAGTATGAGTTTCTTTGCATGCAAAAGCAATACTGTATGCACCTAACATATCTTCATGTGTTTAGCATATCATTATTTAATATGTGTTCAATGGGCATGCAATTTTAAACTATTTCATATCTTGCATCTTTATCATTCCTATGCTCTTAGTCTTGATGGGTAGCCCATGTGGTTGAGTCTCCCCTTCCAAGTCTTTGGCACTTTGTCATGAGACGTGGATTAAATTCTCCTTGGGTCCATCAGGGTTAGGCTCCATTAGTTGAGTCGGTTGGGTGTGCGACCCCTTTGGGTGGTCCCACCTAGGGGTGTTACTACAAAAAACAATATCATGCTTATGCTATTATTCATCAACATATTACAACTTCTCAAAACATTAAATAAAAGTACTAAAACTAGAAATAGATAAGTTAAGAGATTCCCCTCATAGTTATGCCTGCATCATTCGACCATAGTTATGACTACATCATTCGACCATAAACTTTTGCAATTTTTTTGGAATACTCTAGGAAATCTATTCAACATCATGCATGTCTATCTTACTGCATCAAACTCAATTCAATCTTCAAGTAATTTCATTGTCTTCATATATACAACAAAATAATTTCACATAAGTACACATGCATGCATAAATATTAATTTAAAACTTAAATTCTTTCCTATACTCAAGCCCATTTAGGTTCAGTGTTGAACCTTAGCTCCAATACCACTTTATGACATAGTATCAGAGCTCCCATTTCATTTTTTCTTGACACCATCCATGTAAAATGTTGAACCATGCTCTGATACCACTCCGTCACAGGCCTAGTTTCCTCAATGGTTTAAAGAGGTTATGGGGTACCCAGAATTTTCTTCTTCATTTTTTTTACTGGCTTGACAATAAGCTTTGATACCATTTTGTTACATACCCCTACTAAATTTATCCTAATCACACTTGAAATTTTTTCATTTTCATTTTCATTGTCATCTCTCATACATTTTGTCAGACACTTTACATGTAAACCTTTCTCCAAATACTTTGTATACAACCAATTAAATAATATTTTTCTTGTAGAAATTTTTTCAAACATTTTGTATGAAATCAAATAAGAAACTCTGCTTTGATTCCATTTGTAACATATTGACTGAAATACACCACTCAATCATTCAACTTTTGCTTTCCGTCTTTGAGGTATTTTATCAAATAGTTTATATCAAATTTGTAATAAAACACCTTTAACACATTTCTTCAAATGATTTTCATGCAAATAGGCATAGATCAACTACAAAAGTGCTATCATACAACAATGCTAATATATATCTTTTTTTTTCTTTCAAAGAAATGGGTAGGAATTTGTATTAAAAAATATCTAGTTACTAGGCTAAAACCTTTACATATTCCATCTTCCTTGAAGGTTTGAAATTGAGCATGAAGGCTCAATCCAAACCCTTAAATGATTTCTCCATAACACAAAATTTCAAACCCTTTTCAACTAAAAATTCTCCAAAAAACTCTCAATGTCCAGATATATTTACATTCCATTATTCACTACTTTTGTTTTGACTTAGTGTGACTTCTTGTTTTCCTTGGTGAAATGCATTTTACTTTCTTCCCAACTTAAGTCCAACCCATGTTTTCTTCTATTCTGGCATATCGTTCTTCAGCAAATGAAATTTGGATTCTTTCTCATCTACTTGATCTACCTAAGAAATGCTTTTCTAGCAAGAATCCTTGTGGATTCAAGAGGGCATATGTATTCCATGAGGGTTTGTTTCTTTTCTAATTTTTTTAGTATAGAGGATCCTCATTGGCATTCGTTATTTCCTTCTTGGCTTCTGTTGTCGCTGATGCAATTTATTTGGAAGTATATGCTTCCTTCTTGTATTCTGGTTCTTTCTTATCTTAAATCACATCCTCTTTAAATACCGTATAGTGAATTCCTTGAGCTCCCTCCCACCATTTGGGCATTTGGGTTTTTGTTTTTTCGGTCTTGGTTGTTCTTTAAATGTTTGGGGTTGTTTTGAATTACATACTTTGTTTCACAGCATGCTATACATCGGAAATTAATATTCCCATAGTCAAGATTTTGAGCCCAAACATATTTTGGAGCCATTAGATTAATCTTTGTAGGAAAATCCTTATTAAAATCTATCTCCACACATATTTTGGCATAAGTAGACTTGAAAATTTTTGCAGTTTCAGGACAATGACAATAAAACTTTCCTAATGCATTCCTAATAGAGGAAAGCAATGGAAGATTCCAAAATTGCAAGGGAATGTTTAGAATCCTTACCAAAAATGGAACCTTAGAGATTGATGCCCTTACTAGATCAAAAGTGGGAGACTAGGGTTGCATAAAAAGATAGTCACTACCCCAAAACCACATCCCAACTTCGCAAATGGCCTTTGTTTCCTCTATGTTATCAAAAACCACAACGAAAAAAACCTAAGCCAAAGGGTAAATATTTAATTCATCCTTATTAAGGGGCTTCCATGTTTCATAGATCCATTTGTGCAAATTAGTCAGCCATGGCCAAAACCCATTAACTCTGCAAACCAAACCTTACTCTAAAAACCAAGAAAAAAAATCACAACTGGTAGCTTCCTCACCTATAAGAACATTGAGGGAAGGAATTTATTGAACCACTAGAAGACCAAAACCAAATTTTAATATGGAACTATACAAAACCAAATAAGAGCTTGCTATAATGGTAGCCATACCTACAAAAGAAACTGTCTTTTTCACCAAATCACTAGAATTCACCATTACAAAAGAGATCTGCAAAATATTCTTGAAACTAAGCATATAGTCATCAACTAGGGAAACACCCTAGCCATTGAAAGGGTTTGCAAAGCTCCATCCATCCTTCATATCGCTACATTTATCAATAAAAACACACACACACACACACACACACACACACACCCACACATATACATATACATATATTATCCCCATCCATAAAACATATTTTTTATTGGGCCATTTCTTCAACACTTTGCATGCAAACTAATATAGAAACTTCCTTAGGGCATATCTCCTAATTATAATATTCCAAGCTCTAAAAACTAAAATAGAGGATTAATGGGAGCTCCCCTCACTATGTTCCAAGTTTCAGCCTCTAAAACCTCCCAGATGAAAAGTTATAGTAGAAATGCTAGCATGACATGTTTGATACACGATTTTAGGATCCTCCATGAAGCTCAAATTCCTTTGATCATATCTCCTAAAATATCGTGACCCAAGATATGAAATTTGGACCAGATTAACATAACATTTCCCCTCATTATTATCCAAGTTTCATCTTCTAGACCTCCGAGGAGAAAAGTAATAGTGGAAATGCGAACATGACCTATTTGATGTATGATTTTAGGAGCATCCAGAAAGCTTGACTTCCTCTAATCATATATGCTAAAATATCATGATCCAAGTTCTAAAAGTTGGACCAGATTAGTAGGATTTCCCCTCAAGATGGTCCAATTTTACGCGTCTTGAACCTCCCAAAAGAAAAGTTATAGAAAATATTCCAACATGACCCATTTAAAGATACATTTAGGAAGCCCAAATTCCTATTATGATATTTCCTAAAATACTGTTACTCAAGATATAAAAATTGGACTAAAGGATCAACATGATTTCCCCTCACTATGGTCCACGTTTCAGCTTTGAGAACCTCTCAAAATAAAATTCAAAATATAAATACCAACATACCTGTTTAAAGAAAATTTTGGGAAGCCTACCTTCCTCAACCAGTGATGTTACAAAATGCAATACATATAAACAACTACAATCAAATAGTATAACAACTACAACCATTTTAAATTTGTTAAAAGGTAAATTTATGTACATATAAACATATTGAAAATATAAATTAAATAATCATGCATGTCACTAAAACATCTCTACCAAAAATATCATTGACATAGAAATAAATATTTATCCATTACAACAAGAAATATACTAGAAACTGAAATAGGGTGAGCCATGTTCCACCCCACCATGTACTCAATTGCGCTACAATTTGTATCATAGTTTTCCACCCTTGTGTCAGATCTTGATGCCTTGAGGAGAACTTAACTCAGGGGATTCACAGAAAGTGATTGCTTAAAAACTTAGAATATGTATCCCACTATCTAAATGGTTTATCAACTTCTCTCTAACATCAACCTCCAAGGTGGTTTATCAACTACAACTACAACAAGCACAAGGGTGGTTTATGATTTTTTTCCTAATAGTAAGAACCACAATTTTTAGGCTATATTTAACATAAAAGTGAAGGCCACTATCCATCACTCACAGGAAAAACTCAATGTTCAACATTTCCATCTTTGACCAGACTCATAAAAATTCACAAAAATACCATGCAGGTCTGCACAACACAAGGGGTTCCTTCTCTAATCTCTACAATACCTTGTCTCTCCCCTCTTCATTGCACTATGTTCCATATACAAACAGGACCTGTTGACGGTGCTGAAAATCCATCAACCAATGGAGTCTCCTTGATGTGAAGGCCCAATTAGACCTCACACCGTTTGGAGTAGGAGCCCCATCCGAAGTATCAGCCTGACTACCATAACTCTAAGGTTTTTCTTGGATGCAATATATAACACAAGATAGTATGCACATCACCTTTCAACCAGCAAGTACTTTGACACTATGAAGCACCAATTGCAATGTGTAAAAGGAGACTTTCACGAGAGGGAAGTGTGACTCAGTGTCTAGAAGGAAAGTAATAGTACTATCCTACGAAAGGCACATGAGAGCAGGGAAATATTCATTAGTTATGTAGTGAAATAGTCCACATAGACACAACAAACATTAAAGCAAATACAACCCACATTCAACAAGAGAAGTACCAAATCCAATGAAGTAGTTCAATTTCCTTAGTACATATGAACAAAACATATATTGCAAACATATAAAGAATAGTCTTATAGTATTCACGATACATGCATGAAAATGTGTTGGCTCAATGAGATTATGATTATTAGGTGAAAGATTGAATTACACAGTTACAATGGTGAGACACTAGCTCCAATAGTGGAACATTAAGTTACTTCTTGCTTCTACAAAGAATTGTTAGAAATTAATTAACAGAGCAATGAAACACATACAATATTGCGGAAACAAAAAACACATAAATTCATAAAACAAGAGAGACACATATATATACGTGGTTCATCTAATTTGGGCTACGTCCACATAGAAAAAACTAGTCCTTCCTTTTATATTATCCAACAAAATGAAGAGATACAACCTATAGCCGATTTACTGTAATTTCCTCTTTTCTCTCACACAATATCCTCTCTCTTTGTCACTCAAAATAATAATACACAGCCGCAATACAATTCTGTTATATAAATTAAATGTTTCCTTCTAGGGAAAGAACCCTAAATTAACATAACTTCTACCATGAGATCATCTGCCTAATGAAGGCCCCAGATTGACTATGAAATTACAATATTTTACAAGGAAAATTTTCATCTGTTTTTAGCTTCGGGGGCCTGCTTTCCCGTGGACCCCCCAATTTTTTTTTCGGGGGGGGGGGGGGGGAATTCCCCCCCACATGGAGGGGTGTACAATCTTCCTAGGGTATACACCCACCTAAAACAAGATCTCTGAATCAGGAAGATAATTAGGTTCCACACCCAACAATCTCCCACTTGTTGGAAAATTCTTCCACTTTGGACCTGGTTGTTTCTCATCTTCATCATTGTATTTTAAGACCAATTGAAACGGAGAAAAATCTTAGTTTATCCCTAGTTACAACTTTTGTTAACATATCTACAAGATTCTGGCTAGTGTGTATCTTTTCCAACTTCAACTGTCCATCTTCAAACATTGACCGTATGAAAATGGTACTTGATATGTATATATTTAGTCTTGGAATGAAATGTTGACTTATTTGCAAGATGAATGGCACTCTGGTTGTCACTATATAGCGTGCTCATCTCTTGCTTTTTTTTCAATTCATCCATAAACCTCTGTAACCAAATCATTTATTTACTAGCCTCTGTAGCAGCAACATGCTCTACTTCCATTACTGAAAGTGAAATGATGTTTTTCAATTTTGAAACACAACTAACAGTTGTTACACCTACAGTAAACACATAATCTGTGGTGCTCCTCCTACTATCTCTATCACCTGCCATATCTGCATCAACATATCCCTGTAGGGAAATGTTTGAACCACCAAAGCATAATGCTCGATTTGTGGTACCTCTCAAATACCTGATAATCCACCTCACTTCCATCTAATGCTCTTTTCTCAGATTGTTCATATACCTTCTTACAACTCCCACTACAGGTGCAATATCAAGCCTTGTGTAGACCATTGCATACATTAAGCTTCCAATTGTTGATGCATATGGAACTTTACACATATAATCCATCTCTTCTCGAGTCTTGGGACACATCTCCTTAGTATGGGAAGGCTAGCCAAAGGTGTACTAACTGGTTTTGCACTCTGCATAATAAATCTTTCCATCACATTTTCTATGTACTCACTTTGAGACAATGTTAATTTGTGATTTTTCCTATCTCTAATTATTTTCATACCAAGAATTTGTTTTGCAGCACCCAAATCCTTTATTACAAATGAATTTGCCAATTTTCCTTTGAGCACATTTATTTCCCACATGTTATACCCTGAAACAAGCATGTAATCTACATACAATAGAAATATAATATAGCTGCCATTACTTTTCTTTTTAAGATAAACACAATGGTTTGAGTGACATCTAGTATAACCCTGTTCATACATATACCACTGCCTTGGAGCCTGTTTAGTAAGCCATACAATATGTTCTTCAATTTTCACACTAATTTCTTCTTTCCTTTGACCTCATACCCTTGTGGATGCTACATATATATTCCTTCCTCCAAATCCCCATGGAGAAAGGTTATGTTTACATTTAACTGCTCAAGATGCAAATATTCTATAATTTACCACTAAACTTAAAATAGTTCCGATTGAAGTCATTTTAACAACAGGAGAAAAAATTTCATCAGATTATATACCTTTCTTTTGTACAAACCCCTTCACCACAAGTCTAGCCTTATACCTATGTTTACTTTCATCTTCTCCCTTCAACCTATAAACCCATTTATTCTGCAATGTTGTTTTACTTGTAGAAAACTTGACTAATTCCCAAGTCTGGTTATGCATCAAGGATACCATCTCTTCCTCTGTGGCTTGCTCCCACTTCTTCATAGTTTTTACCTGCATTTCTTCTTCATATCTTTTCAGTTCACCAGTATCAGTCAAAAATACATAATATAATGAAGGAGAATATCGTTTAGGGGGTCTACTTATCCTGGTAGATCTTCTAACACCACTTTCAGGTGTTTGAGGTGCCTGTTACTATTGTGTTGTTGTTGTTGTTGTTTTAGCTACTAATCATTGTGATTTTTAGGCACCTTTAATTTTTCTGTGATCTCATCAAGCACTACGTATTCTTTGTTTTCCTTTCCCTGTTTATTTTCCTACATCTGATCCTTATACAAGACCTTTTCGTTAAATATGACATCTCTTCTCCTAATGATTTTGTGATTTTCATAATCATATAAGTGTTAAACAAAATCATTAATACCATATCCAATAAAGGTACATTTCTTTGATTTTTCCTCAATCTTTGTTCTATTTTCTTTATTAATGTGGACAAAGGCTTCAGAACCGAAAGTCTTTAAAAATGAAAAGTTTACATTTTTACCTATCTATGGCTCCTCTGGAATACCACCATCGAAGGAAATTCAAGGAATTCTATATAATAGATAAACAACAGTATCTACAACATCTACCCAAAATTGTATGAGAAATCCCGCATGCAATCTCATGCACCTTGCAAGTTCCATGATTGTCCTGTTTATCCTTTTTGACACACCATTTTCTTATGGTGTTCTTGGAACGGTTTTCTCTTTGCAAATTCCATGCTCTAAACAATATTTATCAAAATATTTGTTGCAGTATTCATCTCCATTGTTTGATTTGAGACACTTCAAATTCTTTCCTATCTCATTCTCAACCAAAACATTCCATTTCTTGAAAGTATCAAATACACAAGATTTATTTTGAATACAGTAAATCTAGGTTTTCCTAGTTGCATCATCAATAAAAGTAACATAATAGTGAGAGTCACTGAGTGATGATATTTGATTAGGTCCCCATACATATGTATGCACAAGCTCTAGTTTTTTGCTCTTTTTTCCATTCCCAACTCTGGGAAATTTGACTTTCTTTTGTTTTCCATAAACACAATTTTTATAGAATTCCAAATCAACATGTTTCAAATCTGGCAACAAAATTCTTGAGTGAAGAATCTACATCCCTTTTTCACTCATGTGCTTGAGCCTATGATGCCACAATGTCATATCTACTCATGTGGAGGTTAAAGCATTAACATAATTAGAAATACCATTGCTTAAATACAATGTACTAGCCTTTTCTTCTTTTGCTATTACCAGGGCACCTTTAGTGACCTTCCTAGTTTTGTCTGCGAATGTAGTTACACAACCTTCGCCACCTAACTACCTTGTTGAAATTAGATTTTTCTTCAAATTTGGAACATGCCTTACCTTCGTCAATAACCGTTGTTTTCATTTTTGTTTCTTTATTAAAACCTTACCCATTCCAATGATTTTACAGGGTTTATCATCACCCAAAGAAACTTGTCTTAAATACCCTTGAACATAGTCATGAAAATGTTTCCTATCAGGTGTGGCATGGAATGAAGCCCCTGAATCTACCACCTAGGAATCAATATTCTCTAATGAGAGAATCAAAGCATCTTGCAACACATCACCTGTCACATTCACTTCATGATTGTTCTCTTGTTGTCCATCTCCTTCTTTTCCTTTTTGAGATTTTCAATCTTTCTTCAAGTGTCCTTTCTGCCCACATTTCTAACACAATATCCCTGATTTGGATTTGGAACTACCTTTTCTTGACTTACTACAATTTTCTAAGCTCCTTCCTCTTACCATTTTTCTTCCCCTACTCTTTGCAGTCAAAGCATTACCTGATGTCTCACCAAAGATTTTTTGTCGCATTTCCTTACTAAGGATGGTATCAACAACATCATCAAACTTTAAAGTCCTAGATCCAGAGGCATAGTTACTAATAACCATAACTAAGCCATTCCAACTTTCTGGCAATGAGCATAGAAATAACAAAGCACTTCCTTCATCATCAAAATTTACCCCTAAAAAACTTAATTTATTGGTAACCGTGTTAAATTCATTTAAAATGATTAGCAACAGATCCACCTTCTTACATATTCATATTAAATAAACGCTTAATAAGAAATACCTTATTTGAGGCCAAGAGTTTTTCATATAGTTTGGTTATTGTCATCATTAAACCTTCTATTGTTATTTCCTTTGAAATGTTGAATGCCACTGATGCTTCCAAACACAACCGTATTATTCCTAGTGCCTTTCTCTCGAGAAGATCCCGCTATTTGTTTGTCATACTTGTCGGCTTCTTTGATTTTCCACTTAATGTAGGTACATATCTTTGTGATACAAATAATCCTCCATTTTCATCTTCCATATCTGGTAGTTTTGGCCATTGAATTTATCGACCCTAAACCTGCCATCTTCCGCCATTATTCCCACTTGAACAAGGAACCCTTCTTTTGTGCGAGTTTATCAACCAAATAGACCTTCAACTCTGATACCAATTGTTAGAAATTAATTAACAGAGCAATGAAACACATAAAATATTATGGAAACAAAAAACACAGAAACACATAAAACAAGAGAGACACAGATATACGTGCTTCACCCAATTTGGGTCATGTCCATGGGGAAACAACCAATCCTTCCTCTTGTATTATCCAACAAAATGAAGATATATAACCTACAACAGATCCACTGTAATTTCCTCTTTGATTTCACATAGTCTACTCTCTCTCTTTCTCATTCATAATAATAATACACAACCACAATACAATTCGCTTATATAAACCAAGAGTTTTCTTGTAGGGAAAAGAACCCTAAATTAACATAACTTTTAACGTCAGATCATCTGCCTAATGAATGACCTAGATTGACTAGAAAATTACAATATTTTACAAGGAAAATTTTCATCTATTTTTAGCTTCGTGGATGTTGCCCCCAAACCCCCTTCGGGGGCTTGCTAGCCCCTAAACTCCCTAGTCAGGGGGGACATCCCTCCCAAACCATCGCGGGGGGGACAAGTTCCCCCCACACCCCCCTACATGGAGGGGTGTACAATATTCCTGGGGTATACACCCGGCTGAAACAAGACCTCTGAATCAGGAAGATAATTAGGCTCTGTGGAGTACTGAAGAAGGTATGTTTTTATCGTTTATTTTGTCATATTTTCTTTAAAACTCATAACCTCTTTGCATCATGAACTAGGTAGATAATAAGAAATTATGACAAAATCTAAGGGATTTAGATGCAACGCAAAATAGCTAATAATTGCCATTTTCTTATGTAGGAAAAGGAGAAAATGAAAGATTTCCATCCCAAAAGAAAAGACAGCACAAAGTTAACTGCTGTCCCTCTAGCAAGAAACCACATGCAAACAAGACGATCCAAATTGGAGCGTTTCAGCCAAGGAAGGGAAAAGGAGATATCAAATTGGCGCAAGAGAACAAATGGATAACTGCTATCTTAACTATTTTTTCATCATTGATATCTCCGCTCGGCTATTATAAGAAGGGGTAGCACTGCTAGCCCGGGGGATTACATGTTGTTATTTTTATGTAATTCTCCTTTGTATTTGAACTTCGATCATCGACTCTCATTGAGAAATGATCTACTGTAACTCTGCTTTGATGTTTTAATATAAATCTGGTTGTCGTTCCATCTTTGATTCTGGAGTAATCTCAAGCAATGTGTCCCTGGAGGCTAAGGGCCCGACCCTGGTGGAACACTTGCTCCTATACCATTATCTCTAATTCGTGTGTGGTTTTCATCATTAGATCTATTTGGTAATTTGATGTGTTTTGCTATTTTACATTACGGTTCCGTTATATTTTGTTTATCCTCAACTGGGTAATGTTGTTCTCTATGACAGGAATGTTGTGTTGTTCATTATGACTTTATAACGCATTTCTGTTCCTTTAACCATTGATATAACATTGTAGTTCCTTACAGAATGCTATTACTGTTCAATTACAGAGTAACCATGTTGTAACATTCATAAGTTGGTATTACTATATTCATCTATGGTTTACACTTAATCGCGATTGTTGTTCAACTAGCGTTGCTGTTCCATTACGAATTACAATCATTATTCTTTATAAATGAGATTGTATCGAAGTCAGATTACTGTTTCTTTTAATATTAAGTGTGTCGTGTGTGTTATTTATCTTGGTTAATTGTGCATTTATATTTGACTTTAGTTGTTGTTCTATATTTCAGTTCTGATTAGTTGCCGTTCTATTCCCGTTGCTATCTGATTTATCTTTAGAGTAAGGATTGTTATGTGATTGCTGTAGGATACAATTGCTGCGTTTATTTCCTTAGACTAAGGTTTTGTTGTTCAATCTTGTTTATAAGACTAGTTGCTGTTCCATTTCTTGTTATTTGTATTATCATTGCTTTGGTGTGTAGAACGATATGAGACTGTAGTGAGTGTTGACATTTGTTGTCTAGTTCCTAGGTTGATGATCTTTTCCTTGATTATCTTTAGTTACATCAGTTTACAGAGGGATGAGTTATTGTTACTGTACCCTTGACTGATAAATTGCTATAGTTTCATGAGTGCATGATTTGAGTCTTAAGGGCAGATCTTATTTCAAGCATCCGTTTACTCTTGTATTTAGAGCACTATACTACTAGCATTACTCTGACAAATGACCACCTCAAACTGAGTACACTCTTTGAGATAACAAATTGTTCCTAGATTGATAAGTTAATGTAGGGTAAATAGAGGTGAAAAAAACCCTTTTTACTGCTCCACATTTTGGCACCGTTGCCAGGGAAGAGTGTAGCCATTTGTTTCTTTTCCAAAGTGATGTAAGAACCTGCTAGGAAAGCACTGGGTTTTAAAAATGGAAGGTAAGAACCTGCGTATGTAACATGTAATAGCCCTGCTCCCTTGCCCGCTTTCCTGCAGACTTGTTGCTGTTTTCTTTGGGTAGAAATTAGCATTTGATTTGTGTGCATGACTAAGCAGAAAAAGCCTGAAAAGAATCCTAAACCTCTACCCAAGCCTGACAAAGCTAAGGGGCTGGTGACCCTTGGTTGATCAAATTTTATAGACGAAATCCTTAAGAAAGCAGAATCTCAGCCTTCAGTAGGACCTAGAAAAATTACTTCTATACAACCTACTAGTTCCCTTCAGGCCACAACATCACCATCTGTAGCCTTTGCTGAGGTGCATAGTCAAACCGAAGAGCAAGATTTTCAAGAAATTGAAAATTCTAGCCCAAAATCATTGCAAGAAGGGAACCTTAGCAACCTCTGTGAAGGGAGAGGAGAAACAGGAGAAACTGAAGAACCAAGATCTCCTCTTGGGATAATTCAACCATTAAGTAGCCCAGATAAGGGAAGCACTGCAAAAATCATTTATAACGAAGTTGAAGAAACTCAAGAACCAGAATCCCCCCAGACATTAGGCACTCTCATCATCCTAGATAAAGGAAGTGCTGTTAAGGCCATTCCTGTTAGAGCCATTCCCCCTCAACAACCTAGGAATACCCTCCTAGATATCCCAGAAGGTTATTGGCATATATTTGACCAAATGGACTAGAACCAGCCAAACACCCAAACCTCTACACTGCAATACCCCATTGTGGATACTACAGCTAATGCACCTATGAAAGCAATTCCTCTCCAACATATCCCTACATTCCATGGCCTTACATCAGAAGATCCAGATGCATTCTTATTTGAATTTGATGTGCTGTGTAGAGGATATGACTATACCACTGATCCCCAAAAACTGAAATTATTTCCCTCTACATTAAAAGGGGCTGCTTTAAGATGGTTTATGGGATTGGGTGGTGGTGTTATAAATAACTGGGATCAAATGAAAGAGTCTTTTCTAAAAAAATATCAGGATTATTGCAGGTCTATAGAGTTAAAAGATGAAATATTTCAGATGGTAGTTAGACCGAATGAAACATTAGAAGAGTATGTTGAACATTTCCAGTATAATATTCAAATATCTCCTTATGCATCATTACCCTTACCTGATAATGTATTAAAAACAACATTAATTAGGGGAATGAAGGAACAATGGATTGAAATACTAAATATTATGGGAAAATGAGATATTTATTAGGAAAATTTTGCTGACATTATTAATCTATGTATCAGGAGCTCGAGAGGCAGCACAAGACTAAAACCATCAGAACATGATCGATTTGCAAGAGATAACAGAATTTTTGCAGAGGGAGTAACTCATGCAGAAATTGGAAATTTATTAGAAAATTTTAAAACTGACATATTGGGGACGCTGACAACATAACTTGATATTATGCAGGCCAAACAAAAGCAAGCAGAGGCAGAACAGAATTTGGCAATCTTCTGTCCTAGATGCAGAAAGAAACACAGCCATAAGGAGTGTCCATTAGATGCAGTCCAAGTTTGCGTCATTTGTACAAAAGACCACGCTACAGAGAGCTGTCCCTCACTTCCTGGATTGGAAGCAGTATACAAGGAAGCAGAAGAAGAGCTAGAACCGGTGTATCTACTCAATCAACGCGCCAATGGCATCCGCAACAATTAGGTATGTTCTCAGACCCAACTTCTTCTTTTTATCCTCCACAATATCATGCTCAACAATATAATACGACGTGGCAAAATCAACCTCCCTTCCCGAATTGGTCACATCAACCATTTCCCCCATCATCACCATGGCCAAACCAAACAAGTCAACCTAGTTGGCCAAATTTTCCCTATACTCCACCATATTCGAAAAACAATGTATATCCAGCACAATGGTCCCCTCCTACTTCACAGAGTCAAGCATGGCAGAAAAACTGGCAAAGACTAATGAATTAGCCAGTAGGAACCATTCTGCTCCCTCAACCTACACTGCCAGCATTACAACAAAACCCCCAATCTAATTTAAGACCGCAACTCCCAGCCCAACCCAACCCTAATCTGAATAACAAACTAGTCCAATCTATTCAAATAATTGAAACACCAGAGATAGGAACCGATCTAAGGGAGTGTAATGACCTTCAATTAAGATCAGGGCACATCATTGAAACAGAGGGAGATAAAACTTCTCAATTGAAAATCAGTTACCTATATAACAACCGCCACAAAAGAGGATGTGACCAGACAAAAAATTCATGATCAAGCAACCACATCTTCTCCCCCATTCCCAGAACGATTAATTATACCTCGACCTATACAACATCCTGATTTTGACATTCTTGGAGAACTAAAAAATCTGTACGTAAAAATCCCACTCCTCTGAGCCATCCAAGACATCCCAATATATGTAAAGACCATCAAAGAGCTAATGTATAAAGAAACCAAGGAGGAAAATAACAAATAACCCAACAGTCCAAGTAGTTGGCACCCTATCCGACCTATTATCAGGAAGAGAAACACCCGTTAAATATGAAGACCTAGGAAATCCAATAGTAACCGTGCAGATCAATGGACAAACCTTCTCAAATGCATTAGTTGATCTAGGAGCTGCAATCAATATCTTAATAACCACTACTTATCAAAAACTGGGCATTACATTAGTAGAACCGACCTCTACTTTATTAGAACTGGCTGATCGATCTGTGGTTAGGCCAAAAGGCACACTACATGATGTCATGGTATCCGTTGATTCCTGGGAGTATCCTGCCGACATTCTGATAATAAATCCGAAAAACCGACTTAATGGACATCCATTGATTTTAGGTAGACCTTGTCTTGCAACTGTTGATGCTTATATTGGCTGCCGACAAGGCAGTATGACCATAACTAGGGGGCTAATATCAAGAATCTAGCTTTATATCCTCCAGCCCAGCCAAGTGCCACAATAATAAAAACTAACAAACATCCTATATCATACCTCACTGAAAATATTAGATCTCCATTAACCACAGAAGAGGCCCTCGATTTCAAAGACCAAACAGAAGATGATGCCATTAACAATTTTATTAACCAAGCTGAATCCAGATCCCACATACAATGTCACATGATAGAAGCAACATTTGATAATGAATTAGAAGAAGATCCTCTTAAAGATACTCATGATCAAATAATACCTACTACCTCTGTCTCAAATAGCAAAACTGTAGAAATTGAGCCAGGAAAGACTTTAAACATTAATGCCAACTTGACTTCCGAACAAGAAGAAAAGCTAATCCAACTACTGAGGAAATACAAAGAAGCATTTGCATGGGACTATCTTGACATGAAAGGAATTGATCCCCAGTTATGTACACACCACATTTACATAGAGAAATATGCTAGACCTCTTCTCCAACCACAAAGGAGACTTAACCCTCATCTAAAAGACATTGTAAAAGTTGAACTTCAAAAACTTTATATGTGAACTTCATCTACCCTATCTCTGATAGTAAATGGGTCTCTCCACTTGTTGTGGTACCAAAGAAGAATGGAAAGTGGAGGATTTGTGTAGATTATAGAGACCTAAATAAAGCAACACAAAAAGACCACTTTCCCCTTCCATTCATTGACCAAGTATTAGACACTTTGATAGGAAAGAAATTCTTTTCTTTCTTAGATGGCTTCAGTGGATACAATCAGATTCAGATTGCCCCTGAAGACCAAGACAAAACCACTTTTACTTGTCATTGGGGAACATTTGCCTACAGAGTTCTACCTTGGCTTATGCAATGCCCCTGCCACATTCAAAGGGCTATCCTCAGCATCTTTTCAGATTTAATAAATGAAGGGTTTGAAGTATACATCGATGATTTTACACCATACGGAGATGATTTTGACCCAGCATTGGACACACTGGAAAAAGTGCTGCAGCGCTGCATTGCCACCAGGGTTTGTTTGAGCCATGAAAAATGCTATATGATGATGACTGAAGGACTTATTCTAGGCCATTATATCTCAGCAGCTGGTATACAGGTAGACCCAGCCAAAATTCAAATAATTTTGCTAATTCCCACTCCTACTGCTCAAACAGAGGTATGCAGTTTTCTTAGATTTTCTGGTTATTATAGAAGATTTATAGAACATTTTTCACATATTGCTGCACCTCTATATGCACTGACAGGTAACGTTGACTTTCTTTGGACAAAAAAATGCGACCGTGCTTTCCAGGATCTAAAAAGCTTGTATCAATAGCCCCAGTCCTTAGAGGTCCAAATTGGGACCTGCCATTTCAAATTTCATCAGATGCTTCAGATACAGCTATTGGAGCAGTCCTTGGGTAGGAAGAAGATAAAAAACCATATGAAATTTATTACCTTAGCAAGAATTTATCTCCTGCTGAATTGAACTATACTGTCACCGAAAAGGAATTTTTATCTGTAATACATGTTGTCAACAAATTCAGGCATTACATTACTGGATATCCTGTTATCTTATATACAAATCACTCTACCATAAAATACTTAGAAAATGAACCAATCACAAATGGTAGAGTAACCAGATGGCTGATTTTATTGTAGGAATTCGATATCACAATAAATGGCCGACCTGGAAAAGAAAATCCTATAGCTGACTTTCTCTTGCGAATGCCAAAACCAGTGGACGCAGCAGCAGTTGAAGATCAATTTCCAGATGAGCATTTGTTTGTTGTCACTGTTAAAACACCCTGGTATGCTGATGTTGCAAATTACTTAGAAGCAGGTAAATTACCGAAACATCTGACCGCCAATGAACGAAAACAAATTGTCCAGTGAAGTACTCGATTTTCTTGGATTGGGGGCTACCTATTCCATACAGGGGCAGATATGCACATCTGGAGATGCGTCTGCGAAGATGAAATTTTTGACATTTTGAAAGCTTATCACGACGGACCGTGTGGCGGACATTTCGCCGATTGAATAACTGGACACAAGGTGTTGCAAATAGGGTATTATTGGCCCACGATATTCAAAGATGCAAAGAAATTTGTTCAAGCTTGTGACAACTGCCAAAGAGCAGGACGCCTTAGACAGTCCGACGAAATGCCCCTGAATCCACAGCTAGTTATTGAACCATTTGAGTGATGGGCCCTCGATTTTTTTGGTCCAATTAACCCATCATCGAACCAGCAAACATATATTTTGGTAGCAACAGAATATGTCACCAAATGGGTTGAAGTAGAGGCATTACCGAGAGCTACAAAGGATTCCGTCATATAGTTCCTGTTCCATATATTTGTGCGATATGGGCTTCTAAGGGATATAATTACAGATGGTGGACCATAGTTTGTTGGTAATAAGATTGCTGTAACACTAAAAAACTATCATATCCAGCATAAAATTACTACTCCATATCGCCCACAGGCAAATGGTCAAGTAGAAAGCAACAATAAAATAATAGAAGCAATCCTAACAAAAACCATTGCGTCACATAGACGTGATTGGGCTGCAAGATTACCAGAAGCCTTGTGGGCTTACAGAACAACATGGAGAAGCACTACCGGCTATTCACCATACCAACTAGTATTTGGAAAGGAACCCATCTTCCCGATAGAATTCGAGATACAAACACTGCGAACAACACAAGAAGTCGGTCTAGATCTAAACGAGGCACAGATTAATAGATTACAGCAGATCAATGAGCTAGATGAAATTAGGCTCTCTTCCCTTCAACACACTGCATTGATCCAACAACAACGAGCTAAATGGCATGACACCCTCATTAAAAATAAAGTCTTCCGCGAAGGAGATTGGGCGCTCCTATATGATTCTAGGTTTCAGGATTTTCCCAGGAAGCTTCAGACTTGTTGGCTGGGGCCATATGAAATCCAGAAGGTACATGATAATGGCACCCTTACTCTAATTACCATTGATGGATCTGGACATACCTTCAAGGAAAACGGCCACCGAGTTTGACTATATCTCAAACCACTTACTCGGGAATCCTTCTACCAGCAACTCCGCGAAGACTCTGGCATGCAAATTTTGGAGGAGGAAGAGAAATCTTCCTCACCTCTGGTTCATTAAGTGATTCAACTGTTCTTACATTCTGTACATAATTCCTTTGTTTTGATAGCATAAATTATTCTCCGCGTATATTTTTTTTCATTTGCACTTTGCTATTCCTTTTAGGAAGAAACAACATTCTCACTGCCTTGCTGTTCCTTTTTCAAGGAACAACACCTCTGCATTTTGCTATTCCTTTTCGAAGAATCCGCAATTCCATCATTTTTGTTGTTCCTTTTAGAAGGAACAACATCTTCACCATTTTGTTGTTCCTTTTTCCAAAAGAATAGCACTTGCATTTTTCTGTTGTTCCAATTTCCGAAGGAACAACACTATTGTTTTTGCTGTTCCTTTTCTGAAGGAATAACACTTGTGAGCACTTTTGTTTTTTGTTGTTCTTTTTTCCAAAGGAACAACACTTTCATTTTGTTGTTCCTTTTCCGAAGGAACAACACTTTTGTTTTAGCTGTTCCTTTTTCACTTTCATTTTGCTGTTCTTTTTCCAAAGGAACAACACTTTTGTTTTTCTACTGTTCCTTTTTTCCGAAGGAACAACACTTTCGTTTTTGCTATTCCTTTTCCAAAGGAACAACACTTTTGGTTTCTGCTGTTCCTTTTTTTTCGAAGAAACAACACTTGTATTTTCTACTATTCCTTTTCCAAAGGACCAGCACTTGCGTTTTTTTGCTGTTCCTTTTTTGCAAAGAAACAACACTTGTATTTTCTGTTGTTCCTTTTCCAAAGGAACAACACTTGCATTTTTTCTGTTGTTCCTTTTTGAAATGACAACATTTTCGTATTCCTTTTACTTATTCTTGTTCTCCTTGTTGTTCCAATTAAAAGACAACTGCTGTTCCTCTCAATATACAATAGTTTCGAGTCTTTTGGAGCACAACTATACACTTATGCAATGGATACAAAACTAGAGCATACTGAAATCAACAAATTACATAAAATCACTATTTTTACAAGAAATTGCTTTGAATTGATAGGAGGAAAGAGGAAAGGACACAATTATTCATCACTTTGCTGTCATTATTCTACTAATACTGATATGATTGGTTATCTTTATCATGGTGGTTCTTTTTTTAAAATTCCCATAATCTTCTTTGATCATTATTAAGGAATAAGAACAAAGGGTATATTTTTCTATTGAGATGTTAAGACTTCTTCCACCATTCCTACTCTTAAGGAGTGCTGAACCACCCTTTGTGTATAAATAGGAAAGTACTTTATAAAAGAGAAAAAAGAGAAAAATGTTTATATGATTTGCTAATATGGGTTGTCAAATGAAGGATAGGGGGTCTCATCAAGAGCCAACCTACCATGATCATAAGGAAGAAAGTGAAGTGGCATTCCCACTATGGCCACCACACCAGGGATATGATCCAAGAGGCACATTAGAAAAAATAAAGAGTCCTTGGAACAAGAGGTCTCATCACGAGCCGGCCTGCCCACCTTTCACTCCTTCCTGGTGAATGGCATTATGGTTTAACTGGTTACCAAGCCAGCATAATGACCTCCATTTTGACATTGCACAACACTTCCTAAGCATACATAAAGGATCATGGTTCCATGGATGAAACAAACAAATCTGTTAAGGTTATGGACACCTATGGGCAACAGAGCTCTGTTGATGGTATTGAAGTCACATTCCTTATACACCAATAGCAATCATCAACACCCTTATTTGTCTTATACCTTTGTAATAGCTCAAATGATATTATGTATATCACTTCCCCGAACCTTTAAACACATGAAAATCTATTATAACCAATCATGACGGAAAAGTTGATAATGACCGCATCAGACTTTTTGTGCACGTCAGCTGTCCTATCCTCCCAGCCTCGCATCATATCACGGCATTCTCTTATTTGTTAAGCAATCCTATTATACACCTCGATTTCGACAACCTGCTCCTTTTGTAAACATGGAATTTCGGTATACGTTGTTCCTTTATGACTCTGTACCATGGTAGTTCGGCACACCGCTCCCTCATTTGACGGCCGAGGATGGCCTATCACATTGCAAGGGGGAAGCAGGTGACCTCATAATTTGCTGGTATACGTGTCAAACTATTATTTAGAAAATTTTCACTTGGGAATAGCAAGGCTTAACGGTATATTGTTTTTCAATTTGCATGGCTTGCTGTTCCTAAGCTATTTCCGTATTATGCTCTGCAGCAATTAGTAAGTGACTCGGGATTTGAATGAGCTTGTTGTTTCGTTATTTTCTCTATATTTCTAACAGTTTTAACAACATGTTATTCCATTGCCGTCTCTGCATTTTTACAGTGTGCTAAAACATGGGAGGAAGATCAATTCGAAGAAAACCATAGGTATTGACAGTTTCTGATGCTGCACGGGAAATCTTGACAAGGGCAGGATGGCTAGTTTATCTCAATCGTTTACAAGAATCCAATGAGACCGTAGCAATAGAATTCTTTCAAAACTTGCAAGAATATCACTCCACGGTAAGAGGGAGACACATAGCAGTCACTGATGACATAATTGCAGAGGTCTCGGGACTACCAGCCACTGGACCTATGTGGACTCTAAAGAAGGAGAGACTACGAAAAATCATAAAAATCTTCCAAGATGAAGGAAAGAACCTGACAGTAAGAGGAAAGGGAGTTCTACCAGCAACATTAGGAGAGCCGTGGGCAGAATTGGCGAAGATCATCCAGAGCTACATCACCTGCGAAGGCAGGAAAGACGTGGTAAGACCACGACACCTTAAAATTTTAGTCATATTAAAACAGAAATGCTCTGTGAATTTTCCTGCATTTTTAAATTATTTACTACATGATGTTTCCCGAAGCATGAAAAAATCGCGACACATAGAATTGGTAGTAAGTCACCATGGGCTGATACGACTAATAGTTAGCTACAATCTTGCTCAGCGATAGAGCAGTTGGGAAGAACTAATTGCCATGATAGATGGGGGACTGACTCTGCCAACCCCAAAACGAAAACATGCTACCAGTACATCGAATAGACCATTGAAACGGAGGAAATCAGTTAGACTGGCATGGATCAGAGGGAGGCTAGAAAATTCCCAAGGGAATACCAGCCAACCGGTGGAGATAGATGATTCAGGGGATGAGCAACCCCCGGAATTGGAAGGAGAGGAGAATGAGAAAGAGATGGAGGAAAATGAGGAAGGAGAAACAGAGGAAGAGACCGAGCAACCTGGATAGGTGGAGGAAGAGACAGAGCAACGCAAAGAAAGCTCGTTGCAAAACCCATTACAAGAGGACGAATTGACACAAATTGTGGCTAATATGGATGAATATGCTCAACCTCTCAGCCCGCTAGGCCTCCACATCGAAGAAGAACCAAAGGAGCATTCTGCTCATGACAAAAATGCATCTGAAGAATTGTGTGACAAGGAAGAAGAAGAAGAGAATCATTCCGTTTATGATGAAAGTATATCTGGAGAGAAAGGTGATGAAGATATAGAAGAGGAACAATCTGTTCCCAGCTAGACTACACCAGAAGAATTTCATGGCGAAGGGGTGGAAAAAGAAGTCACCCAGGAAATAACAGAACCAGTCAAGGTTTTTGCTCCTGAGCAACCCGATCAAAACAACGAAGGGGCACCCCAAGAAGAAAACTAGGGAATTGGCCAAGACAACAGTCCAGGCCCAAGTAAACAGACAACTGTTCCTTCTAAGAAAATAGAAGAAATTAAAAGATTACGAAAAGAACAGCAAAGACTGTTGAATGTGATAGCACGACTTCAATAACAAATCAGGGTTTTGAAAATGGGAAAGAGAGCAAAAGGACCTCGGGGATAAGACATGCAACCACTCCGGTGAGACTCCTCAAGAAAAAGGTTAAGAGGACTCAAGTCCAGTCTTCCGTTCAAAACCAAAAGGAACAACATTCAGCTGTTGCCCATGTTGAAGTGAAAACAGATGATATATCGGCCTGTGACAAAGAAGTTTAGACAGAGGCACAGTCCTCTGAAGAAACTCGAACCATAGTTACATAACGATGCAATAAGAAGATTCGAGTGAACCTCCCACCTACAACTACCATGTGGGACAATGATCCGAGGATAGTAACCCTACGAGAGGGTTTGATGCAATCTCAACAAGCAGTAGAAAAACTTATAGAACAAACAGTTTCTCGAGAAAAGTATGAAGAATTACAACAACAGCTAAGGAATGTCAATTTATCCGAAAGCCAGGCTTTTGAAGGATGGCGAAAGGAAGAAGAAAGAGTCGCAAAGGTAACTCATAGGTTAGATGTAGTTATCAAACAGATGGATACCTTATGCTCTTTGTACACTGACGTCCTAGCATGTAGAGCCCCTGCTAAGAATTATGCCTTGTTTTTAATGGAACGATATTTGCAATTGAAAATTAAGGCTGTCAAAGCAGGAGCCCCTATACAAATTAATACTATTGATGATTTCATAAATTGTTGTAAGCACTATGGAGTAAAGGTTCAAAGATTATTGTGTGAATTCTATCTGCATAACCTTGTGTTAGATCAAGAGATAGAGCAGAACCCAGGCCCTTTCATTGGGGATATCCAACTGCAGGCATTTATTTCGTTTGGAGTTAATCAAATCAAATGGCTTAAAGCCTATAATGCCTTCCAAAGACAAGAAAATAGATTAGACTTATGGGTAAGAGCTGAGCCTAGAGATCCATTACAGTTGTGGAATAAACATAGGAACCTCATGAGGACTCCGAGCGTGATTGAAGCATTAGGACCCATTCATACAACAATCAATCGGCAAGGGATAGAATACTTTTTTACCATTAAGGACCTTGCCATTGCAGCTACTAAATTTCGATATCAGACCTCTAATCCGAATATCCAACTCAGGGAACCATTTAATTATGAGAACTTTAAGTTAGCCGCTGATCGCTTGAGCCTCTATGGTGATCTTATTTTGAGGGAAGGGCCATCTTGGTTAGGCTGTAGGTTCCGCAGTCCGGTTATTTGGCACCCTGCACCTGGATACCAAGCCTTGTATGAGATGCCTGAGGGTCAGACAGGACATCTTTTTGAACACCTAGCTAGGCATCATGGCTGTAGACCACCACATGAGATCCCGTCTCCGGCCTACTCTCTCACCGCCTTACATGTCAACTACAATGTTTTCATGAAGGCATGAAAAAGGGTAAGCAGGGGGGTGTGTGGAGTACTGAAGAAGGTATGTTTTTATCATTTATTTTGTCATCTTTGCTTTAAAACCAATAACCTATTTGCATCATGAACTAGGTAGATAATAAGAAATTATGACAAAATCTAACAGATTTAGATGCAACGCAAAATAACTAATAATTGCCATTTTCTTATGTAGGAAAAGGAGAAAACAGAAGATTATTGTCCCAAAGGAAAAAACAACACAAAGTTAATTGTTGTACCTCTAGCAGGAAACTGCATGAAAACAAGACGATCCAAATTGGAGCGTATCAGCCAGGGAAGGGAAAATGATATATCAAATCGGCGAAAGAGAACAAATGGATAACTGGGAATTAAAAGTCTGGCGAATCCCTCAGGATCCTTTGATCCTGAGGGATCACTATCTTAACTATTTTTTCATAATTGATATCTTTGTTCGGATGTTATAAGAAGGGGCAGCACTGCTAGCCTGGGGGACGACCTGTTGTTATTTTTATGTAGTTCTCCTTTGTATTTGAACTTTGATCATCAACTCTTGTTGAGAAGTGATCCACTGTAACTCTTCTTTGATGTTTTAATATAAATCTGGTTGCCGTTCCATCTTTGATTCTAGAGTAATCTCAAGCAGTGTGTCCCTAGAGGCTAAGGCCCGGCCCTGGTGGAACACTTGCTCATGTACCATTATCTCTAATTCGTGTGTGGTTTTCATCGTTAGCTCTATTCGGTAATCTGATGTGTTTTGCTATTTTACATTACGGTTCCATTATATTTCGTTTATGCTCAATTGGGTAATGTTGTTCTCTGTGACAGGAATGCTGTGTTGTTCATTCTGACTTTGTAACACATTGCTATTCCTTTAACCATTGATATAACATTGCCGTTCCTTACATAATGCTATTGTTGTTCAATTACAAAGTAACTGTGCTATAACATTCATAAGTTGGTATTACTGTATTCATCTATGGTTTACACTTAATCGCGATTGTTGTTCAATTGGCGTTTCTGTTCCATTACAAATTACAATCGTTATTATTTATAACTGAGATTAATACTTGTTGTATCGAAGTTAGATTGCTGTTTCTTTTAATATTAAGCGTGTCGTGTGTGTTATTTATATTGGTTCATTGTGCATTTATATTTGACTCTAGTTGTTGTTCTATATTTCAGTTTTGATTAGTTGTCGTTCTATTTCCGTTGCTGTCTGATTTATCTTTAGAGTAAAGATTGTTATTTGATTCTTGTAGGATACAATTGCTGCGTTTATTTCCTTACACTAAGGTTTTACTGATCAATCTTGTTTATAAGACTAGTTTTGTTCCATTTCCTGTTATTTGTATTATCATTGCTTTGGTGTGTAGAACGATCTGAGACTATAGTGAGCATTGAAATTTGTTGTCTAGTTCCCAGGTTGATGATCTTTTCCTTGATTGTCTTTAGTTACATCAGTTTACAGAGGGATGATTTATCGTTACTGTACCCTTGACTGATAAATTACTATAGTTTCCTGAGTGCATGATTTGAGTCTTAAGGTTATTTTTTGTAAGCAGATCTTATTTCAAGCATCTGTTTACTCTTGTATTTAGAGCACTATACTACTAGCATTACTTTGACAAATGACCGCTTCAAACTGAATACACTCTTTGAGATAACAAATTGTTCCTGGATTGATAAGTTAATGTAGGGTAAATAGAGGTGAAAAATACCCTTTTTACTGCTCGACAGGTTCCACGCCTAACAAGAATGATATTCTCTCCTATGCAAAGGTAGAGAAGCCAAGGCCAGCTCTCCAAATTCTATGACTCAAAAAGCCCTTGCTTGAGTTATGAGGTTTCTTTTATTACAAGAGGAATTAACTTGCATATCCTCTATGACTCTTGAGTTACCCTCATGACTCTTGGACTTATAATGTGACCTTTGGACTTCTATATGAATTTTGGACTTTTCCTAAAGACTCTTTTGTCCATATATGACTATCTGACTTTTCATATTCTGCATATGATCCTTTGACTTCCACACATTACATTTTTCCCTTTCCTTTTGATAACTACATATTACATCCACAAATGATGTGGCAAGATACATGAAAACACATGACAATGTGATGACACTAGCAAAAGTCAAATCTTGAGAATGATGACATGGACTTCATGATGAAGTGGAAATTCCAAGTTATTCCTCTTGCTGCTTTGTCTTCAATATTCATGAGAGATATATTCAGTACATCATCTTCATGAAATATCTATTTCTTTCTTCATATTCATGCTCTAAGGGGTCTTGAATTAGTATGGAGTCTTCATGCGATCATGATCTTTGATCTTCTATCGTAGGCTAATGTCCTTTCATCTTCTTGCTTGATGACTTCTTCATGGTTCCCACTTCACAATGTTGAAAATAGCAACAAGAAATGATAAAAATAGAATCCAGAATATTCTAATTTTAATTTGTCCATTGAGAATTAAAATTTGAATTTAGTCTCACCAGCTGCTTGCAAAATAATTAATTAATTCATCTTGAGTTAATTAGTTGGAGAAATTCAAGTTAGAAATCTTTGTGAAGTCATGTAGCAATTATCCCTTAAATTAAGGAGATTATCCTATAATTAAGGAGAGAAGATTGAGTTGTATTTGAGTTGTAATTAGTTAGCTCAGTTTACTAGGTTAAGTTCAATTAAATTAGTTCTAAATTATTTGAGGAACTAATTGTGAGTTCAGTCAGTTAATGCATGCATGCATCCAACTAGGGTACTCCAGATAACTGAATATTCTCTCATCAGAAACTCATGCATGTCTATTCAGAGAAAGACCCAGTTGAGCTAAATGTCAAGGACATGTTTCTATCAGTTGCATGAGTTCTCCTATAAAGGAAACTCATCCATGCAGAAGGAAGAAGTCTCCTTGAGGATTGCGTAGTTCTGACAGGGTGTAGGATCAGTGTGAGTGATCAGTCTTCCACTTGGTAATAGGAGGATCACCCAGAGAAACTTTGCAAGGAAATAAGAGGCTTGGAGGGCAGAGGAGAAGGTTTGTGAGAAGCCTTGCTTGCTTGTGAGCATCCAGGAGGATTGTACTGAGAGTTGGCTAGCTGTGAGAGCTAAGGCTTTGTGTAATTCTGAGATATTTCCACCTTGTATGATAATACAGATAGTGGGGTTTTTAGCTGAGTCTTTCCCTTGAGTATTTTCTATGTTTCATGTGCATTGATTCTTCTTCGTATGGTTATATGTGTTCAGCTCTAATTCAGCTCTATCTTTAAGCTTCCACAAGTTTGATAGTAGAAGTAGATTATAGTATTTTGCTTTGGTATATTGCATTATCGAGTTAATCTACAGTCAGATTTTCTACATAGATCTTAGAGGTAGATTTGTAGAGAATTTGCAGGAAATTCTACATGGTATCGGAGCCAAGTTTATTAGAGCTGTGAACAGTATATGGAGAAGAGAATTTGAAGTTTGAAGTTTGGGGTTGAAGGTGCAAATCGAATTCATCTCATACTTCAAGGTTGTTCAATGGCATTATATGGCTTAATACTCGAGTATGCCTTGGATGGCAACTCAAATTAAATAGCATGGAAATATCGCATGGAGGTTGTATTAGAAGACAACGACTTGAAGGATTTCATTGATCAAGAAATCCCAAAGCCAGGTTCAACTAATGCACAAGAGTTGGTTGAATGGAAGAAGTGTGTGGCGAGGGCGAGACAGATCATCCTTGAGGGAGTTCGAGACCATATTGTCTTGAGTCTCCATGGGAAGGATACTCCATATTCAATGTGGAAGACATTGAAGGACCTCTACCAGAACAGTAGCGACCAGAGGAAATTGGTGCTCAAGGACAAGCTTCGAAGAATCAAGATGGAGAACAACGATACTATTTCCACATATCTTAACAAGCTCACCACTTGCAGAGATGAGCTTGGAAGTGTGGGAATAACCACTGTCGATGATGATATGGCAAGCCTCACTCTCCTTGGCCTTCCAAAGAGTTGGAATAGCTACCAGGACTCTGTGAATGGAAGGGAGACACTGCCGGATTGGGAACAACTGTGGTCAGATCTCATACAGAAGGAGATCATGAGGAGCACACAAGATGGTTCTTCATCTAAGGATGATGATGAAGAAAATCTGTCCTTTGCAAGTAAGGGAAGGAAAGGGAAGAGGAAGGCGTCCCATTCGAATTGAATTCTTCTCATGGAGGGAAGAAGGTGACAAGTCTAAAGTGAGATGCTTTAATTGTCACGAGATGGGACATTATGTGACTAATTGCATATCGAAGAAGTCTAAGAAGGGATCCTTGGAAGGATCTAAAGGTGAGGCATTAGCCTCTTAGTTCGAAATGGACTTCATCCTCATCGCATACATGGTGTCATCGATAATGGGTTGTGGTTGGTTTCTTGACAGTGGAACCTCATTCCACATGACCGATGATAAAAGTTTATTCAGTACCTTAGAGGAGAAAGACCTCAAGATGTGCACAGAGATGGGTGATGATGAAAGGTATAGTATTTCAAGAGTGGGCACGATTGCTTTTCAGAGGGAGCATGGAGCTCTTATCACCTTGACAGATGTGAAGTATGTGCCTGGACTGAAGAAGAATTTGGTATCGATCGCGATGTTGGAGGACAAAGGCTACGATGTTGTCTTCAGTAAGGGAAGGTTTTCCTTAGACACATCACCACGAGACAGGTGAAGTAGATTGGTTCACGAGTTAAGAACATGTATGCTCTTGAGGTTCAAGATGCATGAAAAGCGTTGAGAAGCAAGGCAAATGTTAGAGACTTGGTGGTTGAGAGGGAGAGTAAATTACCTCTCAACATACAACCCCAGAAGAAGTCTCAAACAATTGTGGAGGAGCCACAATTGGAGATGCTGAGAGGAGACCAAGTGGAGGCATCCACTCATGCAGAGACCTCCAGTAGGGGGAAATTTCAAGCCAAGTCAACAGAGGGATCACATGCAGCCATACCTCTAGGTGTGAGGTGGGGCGATGTGAAGTGATAGTCCTAAGAAGGCTGAAATTGGGTAGGGTCCATTGAGAGGTTTTATCTCATGGATCGTACCTTGCTATGGGATCCCAAAGTACATAGTAGCGGGAGGAATCAGTGAGATTGATGCAGTCAGAGATCAAAGTGACAGAGGCTAGAGCAGTCATATACTAAAGAGTGCAGAGAAGGGATGACAATAGTGCAGAAAGGCTGATTCAGCAGAAGCGCAGAGTTTTTCAGTCAACAGAGGCAATAGTAGTCAGAGACTTTGATGACAGAGGCATAATTTTGATTCAGGTTGGATGTTTTTCTATTTCTGGAGTTGTTGGAGCAACAACACTAGAGAGAAGTGTTGCATGCATAACATTCCAAAGGTTCAGGATCGGGATCGAGTTGAATTCCTTTCTTGTTGAGAGGGAGCATTGAAGATAGAAACAGGAAATGATAAAAATAGAATCTAGAATATTCCAATTTTAATTTGTCCTTGAATTAAAATTCGAATTTAGTCTCACTAGCTGCTTGAAAAATAATTAATTAATTCATCTTGAGTTAATTAGTTGGAGAAATTCAAGTTAGAAGTCTTTGTGAAGTCATGCAACAGTTATCCCTTAAATTAAGGAGATTATCCCTTAATTAAGGAGATAAGATTGAGTTGTAATTAGTTAGCTCAGTTTACTGAGTTAAGTCCAGTTAAATTAGTTCCAAACTGTTTGAGGAACTAATTGTGAGTTCAGTCAGTTAATGCATGCATGCATCCAACTAGTGTACTCCAGATAACTGAAGATTCTCTCATAAGAAACTCATGCATGTCTATTCAGAGAAAGACCCAGTTGAGCTAAATGTCAAGGACAGGTTACTATCAGTTGCATGAGTTTTCCTATAAAGGAAACTCATCCATGCATAAGGAAGAAGGTTCCTTGAGGATTGCGCACTTCTGACAGGGTGTAGGATCAATGTGAGTGATCAGTCTTCCACTTGGTAACAGGAGGATCACCCAGAGAAACTGCACAAGAAAACATGAGACTTGGAGGGTAGAGGAGAAGGCTTGTGAGAAGCCTTGTTTGCCTGTGAGCATCCAGGAGGATTGTACTGAGAGCTGGCTAGCTGTGAGAGCTAAGGCTTTGCGTAATTCTAAGATATTTCCACCTTGTATGATAATACAAATAGTGGGGTCTTTAGCTGAGTCTTTCCCCGGAGTATTTTCTGCATTTCATGTGCATTAATTCTTCTTCTTATGGTTATATGTGCTCAGCTTTGATTCAGCTCGATCTTTAAGCTTCCACAAGTTTGATAGTAGAAGTAGATTATAATATTTTGCTTTGGTATATTGCATTATCGAGTTAATCTATAGTCATATTTTCTACATAGATCTTAGAGGTAGATTTGTAGAGAATTTGCAGGAAATTCTACACACAAGTGTCTTCTAACATAGTCTCCTTCTCCTCCTTTCTAAGCATCATCCTGTCATGTCAAAGTATAGTTATTACAGATGAAATTCACTCATGACAAGATGACATCAAATAGAAATATCCTAGTCTAACCTTCTTCATGAAAACCACTAAGTGACCTAGAACTGAGTATTGAGTAAGGAGGAATGTTTAAGAATTGCACATTTCCAAAGGTCAAGAGTGAGGGAATGCTGATTGTGATTGTGTGATGTGTAACACTAGAGGTCCAGGAGATAAGACTATATAGTTGAGGGCCACAATGACGTCATCTTGCCAATTATATTTACACAATGTGTAGTTCAAGATAGAATTAGAGCCATTGGATTGCGCAGTTGCATAGTCTAGGTAGATAGGGAGACAAGTTGTTGCTTGCAATCGTACAATGTGTAAACAAAGGCTAAATAGGAGGCAAAATTGTACAATTCTAAGGGGGTAGGAGGCAACAATTAAGCATTATGACTGTATAATGTGTAGTCCTTGGAGGCAGTTATTACGCATTGCGTAGCTCTAGGAGGAAGGGATACATGCTTGAGGCTTGCAATTGGAAAATGCATAGTTCAAGTGGGTAGAGTGAGCTCAGGTTGGTTGGGCATGGAACTTTCCAAAATTTGACTAAGTGTGGGATGAATGAGACAGAGATGAAACCAAGGTTGGAATTGAACATGACCACACACTTCAAATGATAAACGACAACAATTTCTATTATGTGATTTCTACTGAAATAATTTTCTTAATACAACAATGAACACTCAATCACCCAGAATCAACATGATCCCCTTAATATGACAACAAAACAACATTCTCCTCCAAGTGCGAAATTTAAGATATATTGTGCGATGACAATGACGACACTAGTGAAACAACACTCAAGACTTAGGGAGTGTGTATAATGCATGTTTGTATGATGGATATGATACAATAGTGCATTAGAATGCATCAAAACTATCCTTCAAGAATGTTCAAATGACTCCCTTTGATTAGATGCGACACTTCCCTAACTAGAAGACGACACTTGCGAAAGTAAGAGAAAGTGAAAATGACACTTACAAAGGATTAAAGAAAGTGAAAGAGACACATGCCAAAAATGAAGATAAAATGAAAATGACACTTATTAAAGTGAATGAAAGAAAAAATGACAGTTGTGAATGTGAAGGCGATACTTGCAAAAATAAAGGTGTGCTAGAGTGATAGTTGAGAAAACTCACCAAAATAGAAGTACAATTTCAATTGAACTGAGGAATAATGTCCATCGAGAGTGTGCAATAACTATTGATATGTATTGTGTAGTAAACTATGTTTATTGATTGCACAGTCAATGTCACTAGTGATTGTGCAAGCCTTACCTTCAAGAGTTATGCAATGCCTATCTAAGTGTTAGAAGTTTAGCAAGAAAGGCGCATTTTGACTTTAGCCTTAGTCAAATTGATTAAATTGAATTTTTACATCAATAGGACAACTTGGAGGTAGTTAACTAGTGTGACATGTCTCTTGTCACTTAGTTATATCAACAAATTTGAGTTAGTGGGCTTGGAGTTCATTCATTCATGTGTTGATTGCTTAATTTTAGCAATCTAGTTCAATTATTTTTAGTTGTACATAGTTAATTGACTTCTAACAATTAATAGAGTTATTTGAAGGTAAGTTGAACAGTGAGACAACAATCTAGATCAGAGATGTGTCATTTAATTGATCAATCAACCCAAAATATCCCATACATGCATGGAATTTGAATTGCCCAGTTGTAGCGGAGGAGACAAATTCTAGTGTAACATTAATTGTATACTTGTTGAGTGTAGAGTTTTTGCATGCAGTCAAGAGATAAATTCCTTGGGAATTATGCAAGGAAATAGGGACTTCCGTATTGTTTAGGAGATTGAATTAACTCAGATTCACACAAGGAAATATGAGGCTAGAGGAGGAAAAAATTGGCTAAGTGTTGGCCAAAGGTTCTCATTTTAGCAGAGAAAATAGTTTTTTTTTGCATGTGGTGCTCAAAGCTAGAGCATGCAATTGTAATAGTTTCTTTATTAAACAGATTAGTGCAAAGAGGATTGGGAAGTTTTTTACTAGTTGGGTTCCCCTATAAATCACTGTGTAATTGTGGTTTTTCTTGTTGCATGTCTATGCATGTTGTTCTAAATTGTGTTTTTCATTTCGAAGATTAGTAGGGTAAAATTTGTGTCTCCTGATTTTTGTTTGATTTCTTGAGCAGTTGCAATTTATATCAAATTTATACATGGTATCAGAGGTCTAAAATAACATTAGAACCAATATTTCAAATTTGTCCATCATGAATTTCGAATTTGCAGCTTCAATGTAGCATCTTTTCTTCAGATTCGGAAGAATGTCTTTCAACAGAATGAGATTGGAGTATTCCCTAGAAAGTAAATCGAATTCCATAGCCTATAAGGACAAAATGGAAGTATTTCTTGATGATAATGGTGTGTTAGAATATGTTAAAACTGGCATTGTGAAACCCCAACAATCTGATGCACAACAATTAGCCTAATAGAAGAAGGATGTTGCAAAGGCTAGGAGAATTCTTCTGGAAGGTGTGGGAGACCATGTGGTCTCAAATATAGGAAAAGAAACATAATTTTCCATGTGGAAGACACTGACTCAGCTATTCAAAAATAACAGTGGCCATAGAAAATTGGCCTTGAAAGACAAACTTCAAAACATTTGGATGTAGAAAATTGATACCATTCGACAATATCTTTCCAGATTCACTCAAGTTCGAGATGAGCTTGGACAGGTTAGGGAGAATGTTGTAGAAGGTGCTCTGGTGAACTTATTAGATATTCTAGGCCTTCCAAAATCCTGTCACAACTATCAGGACTCTATGAATGGATGTGAAAATTATCAAATTTGGAAAGGTTGTGGTTTGATTTGGTTCAATAAGAGAACATGAGAAATACCATAGATGGAGTATCATCCAAAGAAGAGGATGAAGAGTTTTTCCTTGGTTGAGAAGGGGAAGAAGGGAAAAGGAAAGAATACCCAAATAAAATCTGAATCTAGGCAAAATAATGGCAAGAAAAAATACTTGAGCAAGATAAAATGTTTCCACTACCACGAATACAAGCACTATGAAACAAAATGTTTGCACAAGAAGTATAAAAAGAAGCCTTCAGGAGGAGCAAGAGATGAAGCACTGGATTCACAATTCAAATTAGACTTCACCCTAATAGCATGCATGGGAAACATTATTATGGGGAATGTGTGGTACGTTGATTTCGGTGCCTCTTTCCATATGACAGGGTGCAAGGAATTTTTCAGTAGCCTAGAGGGGGAGGATATTTAGATGCATATTGAATTGGGGGATGATGGGAGGTATGGTGCTACAAGAATCGCTATTGTTATCTTTGAGAGGGAGAAATACTCCCCTCTTCACCTCAAATATGTTATGTTTGTACGTGAGCTGAAGAAGAACCTGATCTCTATAGTAGTATTGGAGGATAGGGGCTATGATGCTATTTTCAATAAAGGGAAATCCTTTCTAAGACACATAGCTACCGGGAAAGTGAAGCAAATTGGAGTTCGAGTGAATAACCTATACAAACTTAAGGTGGGAGATTACGCTACATTGAGCAAAAAGGCAGAATAAATGTAGAGTAGAGATGTTGGAGAACTTTGGCATAGGTGATTGGGTCATCTACACCATGGTGCCTTAAAAATCATGCAAAAAAAATACCACTGGTATCCCTAAAGACTCCCTTGACTAACAGGATGTCTACAAGGGTTGCACATTGGGGAAATATTTCAAATCCACCTTCCATGGCAGAGATAATAGAGAAGATGAAATCTTGGAGTGAGTCCACTTTGATGTTTGTGGAGCCTTATCTATAGCCTCCACAACAAAACATAAGTTCTATGTAATTTTTATTGATGATTTCTCTAGAAAATGTTAGATTTTTTTTCATTAGGAAAAAGGATGAAATGTTTTCTAAATTTGTATAATTTAAGGCATTAGTTGAGAAGGATACTAGGAAGAAGGTGAAGGCTCTCAGGAGTGTCAATGGAGGTGAATTTGTTTCGGATGACTTCAAGGATTTATGTGCTAAAGAAGGTATTAAAAGAGAACTAATAGCACCCCATAACCCATAACCCATAACAAAATGGGGTAGTTGAGAGGAAGAACATGAGAACAATTGGAGTTTCAAGAACTATGCTACATGATCAGGGGTTTCCATTGCATCTATGGGAAGAAGCATGTAACACAACAATTACTTGTAGAACTGGAGTCCTCATAGAATACTTGGTATGATCACACTCGAGGAAGCTTTCTCTGAGAGAAAACCTAGTGTGTCTCACTTCAATATTTTTGGAGCTTTAGTTTATTGTCATGTCTCCAAGGATTTTATGAAGAAACTTGAACCTACAACAAAGTTGGGAGGTTTTGCAGGATACACTGAAACTCCACACAATTACCTGGTGTATTTACCTTCATTGAGGATGAAAGTGGTGAGGAGTGATGTCAAGTTTGATGAGGAGAAGGTTATGATATGCTCTTTGGAACAATAGAATAGTATCCCACTGGAGCATGAGCTTATAACTCCAAAGGAGGAGCCTTACAATGAGCTTCAGGAAGTTGTAGAGGAGCCAAAAATGGAGGAGTAGAGAAGAGGCCGAGTGGAGACACCCACTCATCTAGAAACATCCAAAGAAGGGAGAAAGAGAACTAGAGAATTTTATTGACTATTGCAAGATATTAGGGAGAATGTGGGAGTCCCTACATCAGTACACAAGAAAAGGAGGTCACTAGAGAGGTAGACTAGTTACATGACTCTCATGACAGACCTCATTAAGATAAAGCCTCCTTCATTTGAGGAAGTAGTCTCTCAACTTGTTTGAGTTGACGCCATGGTTGAATAATATGAATCCATCATGAAGAAAATTGTATGGGAAGTGGTGTCGAGAACATAAGGGAAATCAATGTTTGGTTCTAGATGGATCTACCAAGTGATGCATGAAATTGGTGGGAGGATCAAGAAGTACAAGGCCAGATTTGTGGCCAAAGGATTTTCTCAGATATAGGGAGTTTACTAAGATGAAACATTTTCCCTTGTGGCAAAGTATTACTCCATCAGATAAATTCTTGCATTAGTTGCACAGATGGGATGGAAGAACCACCAGATGGATGTGAAGACCTCCTTTCTCAATGGTGTTGTTGAGGAGGAAATTTACATAGAGAAACTAGAAGGATTTGGGACATATAATCGGGAGTCACATGTGTGCAAACTCAAGAGCATTGTATGGTCTCAAACAGGTGCCCCAATCATGGTACACTCAGATCGACAATTATCTTAGTGGATTGGACTTCACCTAACGTCAAGTAGATGCAAATCTTTATCGCATTGTGGTAGATGGTAAGTTTCTCACTCTTGTTTTTTTATGTTAATGATTTAATATTGATAGGTGATGATTAGTTGATTTGCTCTTCCAAAGAGGATCTTGCGAGGGAACTTGAGATGAAATACATGGGCTTAATGCATTACTTCCTCAAGCTGGAAGTATGGCAAGGTGATGGTGAATTGTTTGTGTCTCAAGGGAACTATGCCTTTGAAATACTTCAAAGATTTCACATGGAGAAGTGTAAGCCTATGGACACACATATAGCTACAAACTAGAGGAAGGAGAATGCCACTTCAGGTGAAGAGGTATATTATACCATCTACATGTAGCTTGTGGGGTCTTTGATGTATCTTGTGAGCAAAAGACTAGACATGTGTTATGCAGTAAACCAACTTAGTCAAGCTATGGTGAGGCCTACCAAGTTGTATTGGAAGGCAACAAAGCATGTGTTACATTACCTCAGAGGCACTACCAAGTATGGATTATGGTACATGAGGACAGAGGTAATGAAGCTACAAGGCATGACCGATGCATATTGGGCAAGGCGTTCATCAAACAGGAAAAGTACTTCAGGTGCTATGTTTAGTGTTGGGTATTTAGTTATTTCTTGGTACAATAAGATGAAAATGTCTATGGTACTTAGCCCAACAGAGGTTGAATACATGGCTGCAAGTCAAGAAACATGTGAGGCCATATGGTTGAGGGAAATATTTATGGGTATTTTCAGTCAAGAGATGGATCTAATAGTGATAAACAGAGTTGCATTAAGCTCTCTGAGAATCCGATATTTCATGGCAGGTCCAAGAACATCAATATTTGATATCATCATTTGCAGGACAACATGTAGAGGATAATTATGTTGCTACAATACATTCCAATTGAGGAGCAATATGTTCACATATTGATAAAGGCATTGTCAAGAGGTAAATTTGAATTCCAGAGGTGCAGGATAGGGGTGGTGAAAAATCCATTTCTTTCTAAGAGGGAGTGTTAGAAAGTGTAGCAAGAAAGGCTCAATTTGACTTTAGCCTTAGTCAAAGTGAGAAAATCAAATTTCCACATCAACATGATAACTTGGAGGCATTTAACTAGTGTGGCATGGCTCTTGTCACTTGTTTAGATCAACAAATTTGAGTTAGTTGGCTTGGCATTTAGTCATGCATGTGTTGATTGCTAAATTTTAGCAATCTAGTTCAGTTATTTTCAGTTGCACATAGTCAATTGATCTCTAACAATTAATAGAGTTAGTTGAAGGTAAGTTGAGTTGTGAGATAACAATCTAAATCAAATATCTATCAATTAATTGATAAATCAACCCAAAAGAGCATAGACATGCATGGAATTCGAATTTCCCAGTGGAGTGGAGGAGACAAAATCTAGTGTAAGATTAATTGTATACTAGTTGAGTGTACAATTTTTGCATGTAGTCAAGAGATCAATTCCTTGGGAATTTTGCAGGGAAATAGGGACTTCCCTATTGTTTAGGAGCTCAAATTAGCTTAGTTTTCACAAGGAAATAGGAGGCTAGAGGAGGAATAAATTTGCTCAATGTTGGCCAGAGGTTCTCATTTCAACGGAGGGAACGTTTTTGCTTTTGCAGGTGGTGCTTAGAGTTGGAGCATGAAATTATAATAGTTTCTCTATTCAACTTATTAACGAAAATAGGCTTAAGGGTTTTTTTACCAGTTTGGTTCCCCTAGAAATTACTATGTACTTGTCGTTTTTCTTATTGCATGTCTATGCATGTTGTTATAAATTGTGATTTTCATTCCGCAGATTAGTAGAGTAGAATTTGTTTCTCTTGATTTCAGTTTGATTTCTTGAGCAGTTGCAATTTCTATCAATTTTTTGCACTAAAATTGCATAAAAGATGTGTGTTTGTGAATTCATTGAAGATAGAACATGTTTGAAAAAGTGACTTTGACACTTAGAAGAAGAATTAGTAGATGATCATGAAGTGACCATGGAATGACAGATCACAAGATCCTCGATAGGCTCCAATATTTAAGTGTAAGCAAAATTTTGGAGGGTGTTTGTCGCAACGAAAACACTTGGTGACACACTAGTAGGACTCCAACTTATCTACTTAGGTTTTTTCCTTAAGTGCAAGGTCTTAGTTTTTGAAGAAGTATTGATTCGCCATGAAGATTACCCCGACTTTGATACTTATCTTAGATAAATATATAGTCTCTTCTTTTCCTTGCTCAACTTAAGACACATAAACATAAGACTAGTCACACCTCAACCATTTTGATAAGAGAGAAGGATAATAAGTGTATCGAGCATTTGATATTTAGAGTTAATCACATTCCCTAGTGTTTCTATGCTTCCAGCGAGCCTGTTCAATACCCCGATGAAGTCACCTCAAGGAAACACAAGCATCACGTCACTGCCACTGACCCTGTTCAGTACCCCAAAAAAGTTTCTTGCTTCACCTCTTTGCACATGAAGCCTTTCTTTTCTTCACCTCTTTATTTACTTACTAATAAAATGTGCAACGACAAATATTTATTTTGAAGGTGGAAGATGGATCTCGTATTATTTATTTGCAAGAGAGGTTGTTCCTTGTTTAAGGGATTTGAAAGATAATTAAAGTTAATATGCTTGTTTACAATTTTTCTCCTTTTACCTTCTCTACTTCGTTGATTCGACATGTCGAAACACCATTAACATAGGGCCGAGTCGGAATGAAGATCCTAATAAAGATACAAACTTCATAGTTTGAACAAAGGCTTGTTGTCTAGAACAAATCACATTTTTCCTTCAAAAATCATTGACTCAAAATATATATAAACCCAAATAGAGAAGAGGATAACAGATTAGCCAACCATTATTCATCATCACAACTTCCCTTTTCAAGTTTTGCCACATTGTCTTTTGAGCCAAAAGAAAGAAATTTTTATGCAATAGTCTTACTAAACAATCATGAAAGAAATGACATAACTAAGGTACAAAAAATGATCAAAAGAAAAAAAAAAGATGGAGAACTGAACTAAAACAACATGCGCGACAAAAATAAGAGAATAAAATTTTAACAACCTTGGTCAAAAATCCATGTAATAAAGTTAATAAAGGAAAAATAATAACCAAAGTCAGGGGACACATATTCCAAGATGAATGTTGGGAAAAAACATAAATATGGGGATCACTTGTGATTAATTAATGGCTATGGAAATTGGCAAAGGAAATGGCAAAGGCTTTAGAAAGACAAAGTGGCATTAATTGTCATTTTATTTATGAAAATAATGGAAAATAAGAGAAAAGGGAGGTGAAAGGTCACAGGTTTCATGTGAGGAGGAAAATGAAGGAAAAATAATGGAAAATTAAGAAAATAGAGACCTCATTAAAAAAAGGCTTCTGAGGATTAGTTTGTAGCTTTTTGTTAGTTCAATTTTGGAGCTCTATTTTTCTACTCTCTCTCTCTCTCTCTCATACTCTTGGACACTTAGAGTTTTATTGGAGAACTTTTGGAGGAGTGTGACATACTTTGGATTTGGGGAAAGAAGGAAAATGAAGAGCAAGAAAGCGTAAGAGGACATCAGGATCAATAAATACAACGATTTTTCTTGTAGGTACTGAGTTGCATGTATGATTTCCTTATTAGTTTTGGCATGCATGACACATGCATGTGGTTTCTTGGTTATGATCTATCATTGGCATGGAGGTCTACCAGGATTGATAGTGGTTTTTCCTAGCCTTGCCATTTCCTAGATAACCATGGTGTTGTGGGTTTCTTTCCTCTTGTTTTTTGGTTGGTTCTCATGTTCCTTATGGTTATGAGTTGAGTTACTAGTTTCTGGAGCCTTGGTTAGACAAATGCTTTGGAAGCCCTGTAACAACTTGGGTTGAGTTACTAGTCCTATAAGCCTTGGTCAGAAAAATGCTCTGGAGCCCTTGGTGGGTTGAGATACTAGTCCTAGAAACCCTAATTGGACAAATGCTATCGAGCCTGGTAACAATATGGGTTTAGTTACTAGTCCTGGTGTAACAACCCTAGTGAAAATCCCCTGTAATAAAAGTTAATAAAGGAAAAATAATAACCACAGATGATGGGACACTTATTCCAAGCTGAATGTTGGGAAATATCATAGTGATGGGGATCACTTGTGATTGTTTATGGCTAAGGAAATTGGAAAAGGCAATGGCTAAGGATTTGGAAGGAAAAAATGTCATTTTTGGCACATTTATTTATGAAGATAATGGAAATTAGGAGAAAAGGGAGGTGAAAGGTCACATGTTACATGTGAGGAGGAAAATGAAGGAAAATGAAGGAAAATAACGGAAAATGAAGAAAATAAAGGCCTCATTCATAAAAAGGCTTCTGAGGACCAGTTGGTAACCTTTTGTCAACTCAATTTTGGAGCTCTCTCATTATTCTCTCTCTCTCTCTCTCATGCTCTTGGAGAATTAGATTTTTCTTGGAGCACTCTTGGAGGGTGTGGCATACTTGGATTCTTGGAGCAAGAAGTCAAAGGAAGAGAAGGAAAGCACCATAAGGCATCAAGATCAACAACTACACCAGATTTTCTTGCAAGTACCAAGTCGCATGTATGTTTCCTTCACTAGTTTTGGCATGCATGTGGATTTTTGGTTGTGATCTATCATTAGCATGGAGGATGGTCGAGATTGATAGTGTATTTCCTGGCCTTGAATTTTCCTGGATATCCATGGTGATTGTGGTTTTATTTTCATCATTGTTTTTTTGTTTGGTTCTCATGTTTCCTTAACTTGGGTTGAGTTACTAGTCCTGTAGCCTTGGTTGGATAAATGATCTTGAGCCTTGGAGCATATTGGGTTGAGTTACTAGTCCTAGAGCCTTGGTTGGACAAACGCTCTAGATCCCAGTAAAATTTGTGGGTTGAATTACTAGTCCTGGAACCTTGGTTGGACAAACACTATGGATCCTTGGAAGGTTTGAACAAAGACCAATCTGATGATGGTTTTGTGATGTCCGACCATGAGGTGGAATCACTATTTGATGGTTTAGGTGGATGGCCTCTGGAAGCCCTGGATGGGCTTTGATTGATGTGGTATATGATATCCCACATTCATGCTTGGAATATGGCATAGGGGTGAATGGTTGAAGAGAGATTTGGCTTAGACATTCTATGATCAGGTGGAACATGGAAGTCCCATCTCGGGTTTGGATTTTGCATCATTAATGAAAGGTTATTTCTCCTTGTATTTCTATGAACATTTTGATGGATCTTATGTGGTCTATATGGTTGTAGTTTCATGAGTATTTTTGCTGCTATTATGCTGGTTATGTATTTGTTTTATGACAACAACCATGTATGGCTTTCATCATGTTTTTACTTGTAATCGAATGATCAATGTATCTATGACATAATGGATGGAATGAAATTTGACGTGTTGAGATATCAATGGTTCTTAGCAATTCTCAGCTAAGTATGAGACCTCTATGCTCAAAACTATTATTTACACCTGTAGTTTACATATTCGTGATATGTTTGACGAAATGTATGTCATGGCTAGTAGGGGTCCAATCAAGGTCTTAAACAAATATTTGCTTTAATATTGTCATTTCCATGTTATTTTACTATTCTGAAAGTTTCATGAAATTATGGGCAATGACCTGCGCTCTAGGCCTAAAAAAGGGGCTCAAATCCCGGGGACGCTGGCATATAACTGACAAGTTTAGTCTTTGGTCACTAGTAGGTAGGCCTTTGAGAGCAACTTTGGGTTTCTGGACATTGTCATGCCTATAGCATGAGAGTGACTGAGGCTTAATTTGTCCAAAAGTTCAGTGGGACCCAAGGGTAGGCTGTCTAAAGTATTGGATTAATTCCTGAGGGTCTTGTAGCTGATGTTGAATGTTTGTATAGTGTGTTTTCATCGGTTCCACTTCCTTAATGTGAATTAGGAGATTGAATAATATCATAGTGGCCTCTCATCGCATGCTTACCCCGACTGGTCGGTTTCTTAGGTAGATGTGGGAGGAGGGTGTTACAGTGTGTTATCAAAGCATGGTTCACCCCTCAGACTAGATGGGCTATGTGTTGGTCATGCATGCAAGTCAATTGCATGCGTGTCTCTCACACTTGCATTCCATGTGTTTGTTGTATTTGCATGATGTGGATCATTGTTGTAGTGATGTTGTCATGTAGAGTTGATGTGTTTTTCTATGGGATGTATCACTGTGAGTGTACGGCTGGTTACACATCAACTTATGTCTCTTACATGTATTGTTGTAGTATGTTTGGTTGCAATCTTGATTGTTGGTTACATTTTTGTATGCTTGGTTGCATGCATCATTATTGCAGGTTTGATTTCAAGTATTGTTCATTCATGCTTGATCATATGTGTTTATGAATATGTGTGGATGGTTATGCATCACTTATGCATGTTCATGGTTGCATGTGGTCAAGTGTATAGTGACATAATGATGGTGGTTTTCATGCATGAGGTCGTGGCGTGTGTTGTTGTTGAGGTCATGCTTGATGACTGGACCCTAGCTAGAATGATAGTTGCATGGTCATATGCTTAGGTTTTATGTTTCTATATGCTGTCATAATTTATACATGTATCACGCCGATTTGTTGATATTGCAAACAAGGTATCCTCCTCGAGTTATATTAAGGTACGTTGGTTTATTATGATTTGGTTTAGCTAACATGATATACCTTGCAAGAGGAAATATCAAATGGCTAACAAGATGGTTGACTACAAAGACTCTACCTATGAATCAGAAGAGCATTATGGTATTGGGAACTCTTCCAACTTGGAAGTGATGCTGAGAAGTATAAAGGAAGAAATAAGGAGTTGTAAGGAAGATGATGATAGAATCATACAGGCACAGGAAAAGTTAGCAGAGGTAAATGCAGTCATACTTCAGAGCTTGTTAGATTTGTAGTGACAGGGACTACTTCAGACCAACCATGAGTAGGAGGATAGAACTAATGGGGCATATGGTAGTAGATCGCATGGCGGTCACAGATCAGATGGATATGATAGAATCGGAGATAGTAGATCGTTGGAAACTACAGATAAGAGAGGGGATAGACACAAGTATGATTCTAGTTCTGATTCATATAAGCACTATGATCATCATCAATATCATCCTTACAGGAGGAGTGATAAGGGGTATTTTCCATATGAGTTTAAGAAAGCAAAGCCACCTGCTTTTGATGGAGAGGTAAAGAAATCACAAGATTTAGAGGCATGGTTTCTAGGCATGAATAAGTTCTTTAGATTGCATGACTATTTAGAGAACATAAAATCTAGAGTGGCTACATTCAGTCTCAAAGGAAAGGCAGACATTAGGTGGGAAGATGTGGAGAATGTCATTGGTATAAATGAGGAAGACTTGAATTGGAGTGAGTTTGAATGGCTATTCAATAAGAATTATTTGTTGGAAAGATACTTTGATGACAGGGCAAATTTTTTTTATGAGGTAAAGATGGAATCCATGACAAATGATGAGTACACTAGTAGGTTCTTGGAGTTGCTGAGGTATGTGCCTTACCTCAAGGAGGAGAAGGCTAAGATTTAGAGATTCGTTAGTGGGTCACTGGTTGCATTAAAATATAGGATCGATTTCGATGAGCCTAGATCATTGGAGGAGGCCATCCATAAGTTGAAGCATTACTATGAACATTCGAAGCGCAAAACTGAGGTGAAACCAGATTGGAAAGGCAATGCAAAGAACAAAGGAAAATGAGATAAGAAGCGAGTAAGACCACATGATTTTGGTAACGAGGAGAATGTTGCACCACCTAAGAGGTTCAATCTATTAGATAGAGGACATGGACATAGATTTGAGGAGAAGAATAAGGAGCTCGTGCGATGTTGGATTTGTGGAGGAGATCATCGCAGGAGGGATTGTCCACAGGACTATAGTGGTAGGCCTAAGATATACAGTGCGTAGGAGGCACAAACTGTTGGGAATCTTGGTAAGAGTATTCCGCATATCTATGCAACATTGGATAACAAACAGACATAGCATCATGCATCTATCATTGAGATGGAAAGTAAGCTTTGTGAGAAATTTATTTATATTTTGATTGACCCTGGATCTAATTATAGCTATGTTAGTCCTGACTTGGTGGATAAGTTTGGTTTGAGTAAGGAATTGCATGCGGATGATTAGTTAGTGCAGTTGGCTACAAGTACTAAGAAACGAGTTCATAGCTGGGTAAGAGATTGTGCATTTGATTTGAATGGTATATGCCTATAACAACACATTTGAATGTATTACCATTGGGTTCATACACTATGTTGTTGGGCATGGATTGGTTGTATCTTCATAGAACCAAGGTAGACTGTTATAAAAAATCCATTGAGTGTGTTGGTGACAATGGATAACCAAGAGTCTTACAGGGTAAGAAGAAGGCCACATCGGTTAGGATGTTGACATCTATGAAAGTGAAGCGTAGCCACAGGAAAGGGTGTAAGCTATTCGCAGTGCACATTTCTAGTGATAAGGGTAAGGAAGTTGAGGATATAGATGTGTTGAGCAAGTACCCAGTTTTACAGCAGTTTAGGGATGTATTTCCTTAGTACATTACAGAGTTTCCACCTCACAGGGAGGTAGATGTTTCTATTGAGTTAGTGCCAGGGGCAGCTCCAACATCAAAAGCACCTTACATGATGAGCACACCTGATTTGGCTGAGTTAAAGTTGTAGTTGAAGGAAATGTTGGACAATGGATACATTAGGCCAAGTGTATCACATTGGGGCACACTAGTGTTGTTCGTAAAGAAGATAGATGGAACTTTCAGATTATGCATTAACTATATGCAGTTGAACAAAGTGACCATTAAGAACAGGTATCTATTGTCGAAGACTGATTACTTGTTCGATCAACTAAAGGACCAGTAGTGTTCTCTAATATCGACTTGAGATCTAGATATCATTAGGTATGCATCAAAGAGGAGGAAATTTACAAGACCACATTCAAGACCAGGTATGGGCATGATGGGTTTTTTGTAGTTCCATTTGGCTTAACTAATGTTCCAGCTACATTTATGTGTTTAATGAATAGTGTGTTGTATTAATACTTGGATAAGTTTGTTATTGTGTTCATTGATGATATACTGGTATATTCTAAAAATGAGGAAGAGCATGGTGAATATTTAGAAGCAATTTTGAGGTTGTTGATAGAGCATCAGTTGTATGCTAAGCTCAAAAAGTATAGTTTCTTTAAAACTGAGGTACACTACTTGGGGCACATTGTCTCCAAGGAGGGGAATTGTAGTAGATCCCACAAAGATAAGGTCCATCATGGAGTGGGTAGCTCCTAAGAATGTGGATGAGGTGAGATCTTTCATGGGTTTGGAATGCTACTATAGGAGGTTCATCAGGAACTTTTTATAGATTGCTTATCCTATCACATTATTGTAGAGGAAAGGCAAGAAGTTCGAATGGACAGAGGAGTGTAAGGCTAGTTTTGAGCAGATCAAGTAGTTTTTGACACATGCATCAACGTTAAATATTGCAAACCTAGAGAAAGAATTTGTAGTGTGAATAGATGCTTGCAAGAGAGGACTTGGTGGAGTCCTTATGCAGGATGGATTAGTGATATTCTATGAGTCGCGAAAACTGAATGAGCATGAGCAGAACTATCCCATACATGATCTTGAGCTAGCAACGATTATACATTCATTGAAGATGTGGAGACATTATCGTCTGGGAAGAAGATTTACATTGATGAGTGATTAGAGTGGTTTGTGATATCTATTTGACCAACCGAATCTGAATGGTAGGTAGGCTTGGTGGTTGGCTACGATCAGTGAGTTTGATTTTGAGATTCGATATATGAAAGGTAAAGAGAACAGAGTGTTTGATTCTCTTAGCGGGTGGGTGCATGTAAATCACTTCGCAGCTATGTGATCCTATGGGAAAAATCTACAGGATAGGATCTTGTGGGCAGGTCAGGAGGATGTCAGATATATGGATATTGTGCATAGCTTGCAGCAAAGCACAAGTACAGGTACATGTATAGGTACATGTGATGGTATAGGTACATGTAGTGGTACATGTACAGGTATAAGTGCAGGTGCACAGGGTATGGATTATTGTCTTACAACAAATGGATTGGTCCGATTCAAAGACATGATATATGTGTCGGATAACATTGAGCACAAGATGATGATCTTGAGAGAGTTTCATGTGAAATCATATTCAGGTCACCCAAGTTATCAGAAGACACTTATAGTAGTGAAAATATTTTAATATCAGTTGAATCTGAAGAGGGATATAACAAAGTTTGTGGCTAGATGTTTTGACTGTTAGCGTGAAGGCAGAGTGTAAACATCCGGGTGGACTACTACAGCCAATTGTAATTCTAGAGTGGAAATGGGAGGTCATTCACATGGAATTCATCACAGGGTTGTCAAAGATAGTGAGACAACAAGATTCCATCATGGTTATTGTGGACAGGTTGACGAAGGTTGCACATTTCATTTTGGCGAAGTCTAAATTCTTAGCTAGAGATGTAGCACAAGTGTTCATTAAAGATGTGGTCAGATTTCATGGTGTTCCAAAGAAAATTGTGTCGGACAAGGATGAAAAGTTCATAGATTTCACCTTCAATACGACTTATCATCCACAGGTAGATGGACAGACAAAGAGAGGGTCAACAAGATATTAGAGGACATGTCGAGGATGTATGTGATGCATCAGCAACAAAGTGGGAAGAGTATCTCCCCTTGGTAGAGTTTGTGTACAATAATGGTCATCAGGAATCATTGAGGATGAGTCCTTTTGAGGCATTGTATGGGTGGAGTTGCAACACTCCCATCAGTTGGAGTGATCTGGTTAACAGGGTGTTGATTGGACTAGACAGGTTGGGAGACATGGAACAAGAAATGAAGGTTATAAAGAATAATATAAAGGAAATATTGGATAGGCAGAAGAGTTATGCAGATAGGAACAAGTTGTTCAAGGAGTTTGAGGTTGGGGAACATGTGTATTTGCGCATCAAACCGTAGAAGATCTCCTTATGGATTGGATCATGTGCCAAGCTAGCACCATGGTTTTGTGGACCCTTCAACATTATTGAGAGGATTGGGCTAGTATCCTATCGACTTGCATTTCCTCCAACAATGAAATTCCATGAAGTTTTCCATGTATCATTGCTTAAGAAGTATGTTAAGGATGTTGATCATGCAATTGACTAGTTTGTATTGCAGGCGGAACCAAATGGGGAATTCCAGCCGGAGCCTCCGTGTATATTGCAGAAAAAGGTGCTCATGCTCCAAAATCAAGCAATCGAGCAAGTTAAAGTGTAATGGAAGAACTTTTGGCTTGATGAAGCTACATGGGAGATGACGGATCAGATGCAGGCTATGTATCCTTCCTTTTTTGCCGGTTGAAGAAAATAAGTTTTGGTGTGATTTTGGTATATGCTTTGGTATATGTTTTGATATATGTTTGGTGATGTTGGATTATGTACATATGTATATGGATGTAAATACCACCATGAGATATGTTATAAATTTCCAATAAGCGGTATGGGTGTCATGTCATTATGATGTTATTTTGTTAAGTTTTCATGTTGGTTTGCTTCTCAACAGGTTGATCATTGTAAATACTGCATCGGGCTAAGTTATAAAGCTCCATCGGCAGTATATTTTTCTTACAACATTTTTAAGGTTATAGGTGTTGTTGAACACTGAGGATAGTGTTCCCCCAAGGGGGAGGATTCTGTAACAGCCCTGGTGAAAATACCATGAAATAAAAGTTAATAAAGGCAAAATAATAACCATAGACGATGGGAAACTTATTCCAAGCTAAATGTTGGGCAAACTCCTAGTGATGGGGATCACTTGTGATTGTTTATGGCTAAGTAAATTGGCAAAGGAAATGGCTAAGGCTTTGGAAAGGAAAAATGGCATTTTTGGCAAATTTATTTATGAAAATAATGGAAATTAGGAGAAAAGGGAGGTGAAAGGTCACATGTTGCATGTGAGGAGCAAAATGAAGGGAAATAATGGAAAATGAAGAAAATAGAGGCCTCATTCATAAAAAGGCTTATGAGGATCAATTGGTAACCTTTTGTCAGTTTAGTTTTGGAGCTCTCTCAATATCTCTCTCATACTCTTGGAGACTTAGAGTTTTCTTGGAGCACTCTTGGAGGGTGTGGCATACTTGGATTCTTGGAGCAAGAATACAAAGGAAGAGAAGGAAAGCACCATAAGGAATTGGGATCAACAACTACACCATATTTTCTTGCAGGTATCGAGTTGCATGTATGTTTTCTTCACTAGTTTTGGCATGCATGGCATATGCATGTGGATTTTTGGTTGTGATTTGTCATTGGAATGGAGGATGGTCGAGATTGACAGTGGATTGCATAGCCTTGCCATTTCTTGGATAGCCATGGTAATTGTGGGTTTATTTTCATCGTTGTGTTTTTGGTTGGTTCTCATGTTTCCTTAGCTTGGGTTGAGTTACTAGTCCTGGAGCCTTGGTTGGAAAAATGCTCAAGAGCCCTTGGTGGGTTGAGTTACTAGTCTTGGTGCCTTGGTTGGAAAAACACTCTAGAGCCTAGAAAAATATGTGGGTTGAGTTACTAGTCCTGGAGCCTTTGTTGGAAACACACTCTGGAGCCCTGGAAGGCTTGGAAAAAGACCGATCTGATGATGGTTTTGTGATGTCCAACCGTGAGGTGGAACCACTGTTTGATGGGTTGAGGTGGATGGCATATGGAACCATGGATGGGTTTTTATTGATGTGTTCTATGAGATCCCACATTCATGCTTGGAAAATGGCATGGGGGGAATGGCTAAAGATAGATTTGTCTCAGCTATTCCACGGTCAGGTGGAACGTGGAAGTACCATCCCAAGTTTGGATTTTGCATCATTAATGAAAGGTTATTTATCCTTGTATTTATATGAGAATTTTGATGGACCATATATGGTCTATATGGTTGTACTTTCATGAATATTTTTGCTACTATTATGCTGGTTATGTATGTGTTTTATGACAATAGCCATGTATGGATTTCATCATGTTTTTACCTGTAATCAAATGATCAATGTATCTATGACTTAATGGATGGAATGGTAGTTGATGTGTTGAGATGTCAATGGTTCTTAGCGATTCTCTACTAAGTATGAGACCCATATGCTCAGAACTATTATTTACACCTGTAGTTTACATATTCGTGATATGTTTGATGTAATGTTTGTCATGGCTAGTAGGGGTCTAGTCAAGGTATTAAACAAGTTATTTATTTAATACTATCATTTCCATGTTATTTTACTATTCTGAAAGTGTCATGAAATTCCGGGCAGTGACGTGGGCTCTGGGCCTGAAAAAGTGGCTCAAATCCCAAGGACGCTGGCATAGCATTAACAAATTTAGTCTCTGGTCACCAACAGACATGCCTGTGAGAGAAAATTTGGGTTTCTCGACACTACATGCCTATAGCATGAGAGTGACTGAGGCTTAAGTTGTCAAAAAGTTTAGTGTGACCTAAGGGAAAGCTGCCTAAAGTATTGGATTGATTCCTGAGGGTCCTGTAGTTGATGCTGAATGTCTGTATGGTGTGTTTCCGTCAGTTCCACTTCCTTAATGTGACTTAGGAGGTTGAATCATATCATAGTGGCCTCTCGTCACATGTTTACCCTAGTTGGCCGGTTGCTTAGGTAGATGTGGGAGGAGGGTGTTACACCTGGAAGCCTTGGTTGGAGCAAACACTCTAGATCCTGTTGATGGTGCTAGACTCGCCAACATTCAGGGGAACACCTTGGTATGAAGTTCCAATTATACCTCACACCGTTTGATGTGGGATTCCCATCCGTTATGTTGGTCTGGTTGCCATTGCCTTAAGGATTTGCCTCAATTCTTTCTTGCCAGCACAGGAGAGTGGTCTACTTTGTCTTCGAGAAGAGAGGTTCACGTTCCTGGTGAGTGTAAGTGTCACTTGTGTCAATGGTTCTTTCATTGCAGAGGGAGAGGGTGGGAGTGAGTCCCAAGTTGGTTGGGATGAAGTCCAAAAACGGCTAGGAACACACAACACAATAGGACGTGCACATCTTTCGGAGGAGAAGTCTACACTGATGTGACAATCACAACACACAAGGTAATATAGCACGTACAACACTCAACAGATGAGTCCGAATGAGTGAAATGGTTGTTACAACAAGTTTTATGTGAAAGGTCTATTTGGTGTCCGATAGAGTAGTCTACACGAACGAGACAATGTTAACACCATATACAACACATTTCCATTAATAGATTATGTATTACAACAAGTGAAATAGTTTAGATGTAGAACATAGGTTAAAGCAACATGCATCACAAGTGTTAAAGATTAGTCTTACAACTATTACAATACATGTATGGAAATGTGTTGGCCTGTTAGCAGGCTTTTGAATTAAGCGAAAGTTACAAGACACATCGTTACACCATATATCACTAACCCCGTGTGAGGAGCGTTGGAGCCACTACTTACTCCTCAAAGGAAAGATTACAAACTCTCTTGGCTATGTGGGAGGAGCTAAGGTGAAAAGACCCTTGCATGTACAAATGAGGGGGTATTTATAGCCAAGGGTGAAATTGACCCTCGTGGTTGTTCAACTACCCTCATGATTGTTTGAATTCCATGAATTTTCGAATTTACAAGAATCTTTGTACAACAAGCGGGTCTCTTGGACTTCCACGTTACATTACATTGATTGACAACATAGCCCATAGTAGAGATGTGGGTGACATGAATCAACACGACAGTGCTGGTACATTCATGCTGCTTCTAGAGTGCATGTCGAGCTACATTGATGCTGGGTGATGGATGTCTTCATGGTGTATCATAACTTCACCTCTGCATGGCGAAGTGTGTGGAGTCTTTGATGGTATTTGGTTTGCTTGATGAAGCTTTGGCATTTTGTTCCATTCTTGCATGTTGGGAGGCTTGACAGGCTCATCTGTTCACGAAGGTTCATGTTTGTATGTTCATCCATTGGTGAACACATCTTGCATGTTTTCTCATCCGCTCATCCATGAACACATCTTTGCATGATCATCCACTCACGAGAACCTCTCTTTGCATGCATCATTCATCCATCTGTTGGTGAACCTATCCTTCTCCATGTGCTCACTTCATTCATCCCTTTCGTTGTCGCGCCATGTTGTTAGTGTACCTGTGCATGCAGTCACTCATGAGGAGACGACATTAAATCCAAAAAATTTCGAGTCTACCGTGACACATGATCATTTCAGATGTGGGTGATTAAGAGAGGCAACAAGGCTGTGAAGCGGGATGATGGCTCTGGGCACTTCTGATGAAAACTACGCAAGAGTCACTGAGTGATGGAGATGGGCAATCCAAGTCGACAGTGATTGTCCGTGAGGCCTGGCTCGGCTGGAAGGAAAAATTGCCCAAATTTTGGGAGGGATAGCCTGGGTTGTCGGAAGGAAAGGTAGGGAGAATCTGTGCAGTTTTTGGAACAAGCAGGAAGCAGGGGTTGGAAGGAAAAATTTACACAATTTTCTGGAGGAACAAGCTGGGTTGCAAGGAGGGTCAACAGGAAGAGATTGCGTAGTTTTTGGGAGGAATTGCCCGAGAGCCTCGAAGCCAAAACTACACAATTCCCAGAGGGAACTGGCAGTTGGCTGCTGGGTCACTGGTAGCCAAAACTGTGCAATTCCCAGAGGGAATTGGTAGTTTCATGTTGGGTCGCTGGCAGCCAAAACTACACAATTCCTAGAGGGAACTGGCAGTTGGCTTCTAGAAGCTGCTCACAAGGGGAATTTCATTGAGGCTAGGAGGCTGACTTGCTGATCATATCTGCAAAATTTCTAAGCCGAGCAGACTAATAGATAGCAAAATTCCTGCTCATGAAAACTGCACAATTTCTCGGATGAGCAGTCGATCGATTGTTGGGATGACTAAATAGGAAAACTACACAATTTTCTGAGGGAGACAGGGACGGGCGCTTGATGTCTATCCGGTCTTTCTGCATGATTTCCTTAGTAAGCCGAGTGGGCAAGGTCACTAGCCTTTGCGCAATTTTGGAGGGGAGTCAGTCCAGGGGTGGCTGTCAGGTCCTACTGTCTAGGTGGATAGCATGAGATCTGATTGAATTGATTGCAATCAGCGCATCTTGGAAAGACTTTCTTAGTGCTTCTACGCTGCTTTGGGTGACAGTCGATCAAGTTGATGGCGTGGTGATGGTCCGATTGCCAGAGGGGAGTCCGGTTGTTAGAAATTAAACAAAAAATGACTAAGTGTGTGAACGGTCGAAAGATGCATAGGTGATCATGCAAACACACACTCTCATGACTTGATGATGATATGACTCAAACCATCCAAACATACATGCTCAACATGACTAACCGACAGTGCAAGTGACAAGCGCGATACTCATGACTAATAGTTGATTGACCGTGATGGCACTTGTGTGACAGTGAATGTGACTCCGTGTGTGAGTGCAACATATGCCTTCATAGTGAACACAACAAGCACACACGAAGCGAAGACTTCAAGCATAGCCAAAACATGGTCACAAGCATGACTTAGACACCAACATGCAGAAACTTGAATGAAATGAACAAGTAAGGCAGATGCAAGGATTCACATGAGCTCACGGAGTGAACCCGAGTGTGTGTAGTAATCAAGTGAAACTCTCAAGGGAGGCTCCGAAATTGGGTGTAGGCCAAAATTTTGGAGGGTGGTTGTAGCTGCTACAACACTTGGTGACACACTAGTAGAACTCCAACTTCTCCTTTTTGGTTCATTGCTAGCATAGGGCCTTGGTCTTTTGAAGAGTATTGAATCACTGTGTAGGTTACTTCAGCTTCCCCACTTACCCCATGGACATACATGGTTCACCCTTTGACAACTCAATAAAACACGATCAAAAGTTTATCTTGATCTTAGTGTTTCAAATTTAGGAAGGTTAGTTTAGCTCGCGAGTTGAAGATTTTCAGAGTATAAGTTTTCACCTCTGGTGTTGCTTTGCTGCCAGCAGGCCTGGACAGTACCTCGACAGGGTCATGCAAGAACACACTCATTGCTCCACTGCTAGGGAGCCTAGTCAATACCCTGGTGGAGTTGCATACTTCACCTCTTTGCGTAGGAAGCCTTTCTCTTCTTTCGCCTTTGTATCTTTTCAAGAGGACTATGCATAGGCACTTATTTAGTTTTTGGTGCGGAAGAGGGATCCCGACTTATTGAGAGTAGAAGAGGTTGTTCCTTCAGAGAAGCATGTAAAATCTCTAACATAGTTTTTCTCATTTAGATTATCCCCTTCTCTATTTCTACTAGTTGGACGAGCTTGGACACACAGAGCAGAAGGCTGAGTATGGGAATGGGGCTCCCCAGTGTGGGCACAGGTTTGTGGTTGGACCAAAACTTCCCTTGCAGATGGTTTGTATTTTCTGTCAAGACTTCATTGGCCGAAGGTTACAACCAATCACAGAGAGGACGGGCACAAGATTGGCCAAGTGCTCTAGTGTCATAAGTTTCTTCAAATCTCAACCACATAATCTATTCAGAAGTCAGGACATAGTGGTTGGCAACACTTATTTCCGGAAAAAAAATAGTAATATATCAAACAAACAAAACGAACATGGACAAAAATAGTAAGCAGAATCAAACAAAGTAAAACAAAGATAATAAGAAAAGAAAACAAGATGAATACAACAAGCAACAGGCAGACTATATACATGGCACAGTTGCGGCTCAACCTATTGAAGGTAATGCTTGAGATCTAGGCTGGTGATAGGAATATTGTCAATCCTCTCATCAAGTGATTGAAAGTGATATGTGTGTGGACCAAGCTTCTCGTAGAGCAGTGCAAGTCCACTGGGCTCCACTACCAGAACTTGGTGGCATTCCAAAAGACCTTTAAGTGAAGACAACACCACTGTTTCAGGTACTATGTGAAATCTAGGCTTGGATGATGGCACGAGGTAGTTGTTTTTATTCTGGGCATGATTCAAGTTTCTGAAATCAATGCATAAGCAGATTTTCCCGGATTTCTTACGTGCGGAATTTAAATTAGAAAACCAAGTATGATGACAAACTTTGCAAGTAATCCAACCATCCAAAATGTTAGTCAATATTTTATGTGTAAGGAGTGCAAACAACATTTGTGTGTTACATGGTCTTTGCTACAATAGCTTATCTCCTCCTTTACCTAGAATCCCGTGTTGGATTGCTCACGTGTAGTGTGTACTCAGGTCATCATATGCCCGTGTAGACCCATTCCAGTACTATTCAAGCAAGCAGTCAAAGACTTGTTGCTGCTATGGTGTGTAGCTTGTACTGAGATTGTTTATATTTGGATCATGATAGATTTCTAGGTTACTCTATTCATTCATAGTGGTGGTCCTACGGGTTCCGCTATTTCTTGGCCCTTGACAGAAATTATGCAAACCATAGAGTTTGTTGAGGGAAACCCCACCCTCAGGAGTGAAGCTACCTTTCTTGCCCTCGGCTATAGTTTTTAGGGGTTGCTCGTGCTTACCTTCACCAATTGTTATGTCCTTAAAAGCATCAACATTGTCTGCGGGGTATAGTATCACTTTGAGAGTGGACGCATTGAGGCTGATGGTGTTAGGGTCCAACCCTAACCCCCTTATTTATGTAATAGGGTCGAGTCATAGTTATAGTTAGTTAAAGAGTCAATAAAGCCAACATTAATAATTGTAAGTGGTTGACCTGCATTTAAAGAAGGGACCACAATTAGTTGCAAATGGGCCATGGTATTAATAAGAACCATGGTACTGACCCATGGTATTGCATGTATGAATCCTATATAAAGGATAAAGACTCCCCTTGAGGAGCGTCGTGTCTTATTTTGTAATTGAGCCCAGCTCTATTGGAGGTTGCCCCCTTGAACAGGCAAGTGAACATTACTTTCCTTTCTGAATAATAAAATACAAGCTGTTATTTCTTATTGTTCTATGTTCTGGGTATATTTCTTCAAATATTTTGTATTCTGGTATCTTCTCATAGGTCAAGAGCATAACAAGTGGTATCATAGCACTTTCCAGGGCCGGTGAGATCTCCATTTTTAGCAGAATTTTTTTTGGCTAGAGATGTGTTTCGGTGTCTTTAAACCATGGGATCTGTCGTTGAGCGCATAAACTTGTGGATTTGGGGAGGTAGTAGGAAATACAAGAGGTGGTCACACTTGTTGGACTCCCTTGTAACCCCTATGGGTACCCCTTCGAGTAGTAGCACATTAGATAGAACCGCACACATATTGTCTTCCAAGTACCCTCTGGGTATATCAGAAGTCCCCTAGGCTCTCTTGAAACCTTGCCATAGATAAACCGTTAGCCGTCTTGCTGCTACAGTACACCGTGAATAGCACTCGGGGAGATTACTTGCGTGTACAATAGGGTAGTTGGGTTGTATGGCTAAGGGTATAGTTGATCCTCCTTGGTTAGTGCCCTCAAATATTGGGCCAAGTACTACTGTCGGGCACTTATGTATATTGCAATCTGTAGCACCTGACACTCGAGACCATAGTTCCCTTGCCTCTCTCTTGATCACGCATCATCTTTTCCAGATCAGATCTAGCAGGTTGGATTCTATCGCAACTGCAACAACCAGCTTTGTCATTCATATCTCTCAGATTAGCCATTCAGATCTATCAAATCCGCCAATCAAATATATCAGATCCGCCATTCAGATCTAGCAGTTTGGGTTTTGTAGCAGCGCAACAATCAGATCCGCCATTCAGATCTAGCAGCAGAGGTTCGATCACTGCCACATTCCTACTCATACTCTATAGTTGAGGGTTTCATCGACAGATTTGACTATTTGTGTGGCTCCTATACCTCGACTTGATTCTCATAAGACATTGGGTAGAATTAAATTTTTTGGGAATCGGCTACTATAGTATTCCTAAGCAAGGAGTAAAACTCCTTTCAGAGTAAAAAAAGGAAAAAAGTCCGAGATCCTCTCGGGACACTTATAGGAGACTTAGCCCATAAGAATCAGGTCGATGGGCTGAGCAAGGTGGTACCATTCACTTGTCAGTGTCAAAATTTTGGGTGGTCCCAATTTTTATTTTTTTCACAGTAACGACAAGTGCACCAGATTGGTGCTTGGTACAAACTAGAGCTCAAGCTATGTCCAATGAGAAGATCGACGCCCTTGAACAAAAGTTGGAGGCATTAATGAAGCAGATCCATACCTTATCTGACACAATCACAAACATCAAGTCAGGGGAACAATCAGAGGCATATGCTTTTAATGAAAACCTTGAGGGCGAGTCTAGCCATTCTCTTCACTTTTATGGAAACCACCAACAGTCCCAACTTCGACCACCCAAGATGGACATGTATAAATTTGATGGCTCTCATCTGGCCATATGGCTAGCACAAATGGAGAAATATTTCACACTGAATCACATCAGAGATGATGTGACTAAGCTAAGTGTGGGAAGCCTGTACTTGGACAAGGAAAGATGGCAATGGTGGCAGTGGCATCAACACTTCTATGAAATGCCACTAACTTGGAAGATATTCTCAAAAGCCCTTTCTGATTGCTTTGACCATGAATCTAACTTTTTGGGTCATCTTAATAAGCTCTGATAGACAGGCACAGTGCAAGAATATATTAAAGCCTTTGAAGCATTAGCCTTCCGCACAAGAGGTCTAGCAGATGAATTCTACTTGGAATGTTTTATCAGTGGTCCCAAAGACGCCATACAAGCCCACGTCCGACTACAAAACCCAGTCTCATGGTTGGCATCTTGTAAGATAGCTCGTGAAGTAGAACGTGCGTTAGTGGCCCAGTCAACTCATCCAAATTTCATAGCTAAGGGACGCCCCACCTAGGCTCCGAGCACTACCCAAACACTTAAGGTTCAAAAGGTGTCACCAGCGGAAATGGCAGAAAAAAGAAAACAAGGATTGTGTTACTACTGTGATGAGAAATACTCCTCGGGGCATAAATGCAAGGAAGCCAAATTCTCTCAAATTGATGCTACTGATCACAATCCATCTGAGGAAGCCCCACCATTTGAGGGACTAGAGGAGGAATATGAGGAAAAATAGTTGGAAAATGAGCTCCCAACTACACCTAAAGAACCAGTTATCTCGCTTCATGCTTTGGCAGGAATTTCTTCTCCCAAAACTCTCAAAATCACAGGTTTTATTAAGAATCGCCCTGTAGTTGTCTTGATTGATAGTGGCATTATGCATAACTTTATCCATCAAAGGGTCCTTGAATCAGTGCATTGTTTTGTCAGAGTAGTCTCTAATTTCTAAGTCCATATTACTGATGGGGGGACAATGAAATGTTAAGGCTGCTGTGAAAATGTCAAACTTCAAATGGGGGATTATCACCTAAAGACCCACATGTTTTCCATCAACATGGGTGGGTGTGACATTATCTTGGGTGCTGAATGGCTCCGCACACTCGGCCCAATCGCAATGGATTTCCAGGAGTTATATATGAGCTTCAAGCAGAATAACCACACACATACCCTCCCCGGACTCCAGGCAGGTGCTCCTTCTATCATCAGCTCGCATAGGATGGAAAAATTGTTAAAAAAGGGCCACCATGGAGTTATATCCCAATTTAATGCCATCCAAGCCTTCGAACCCACTTCTCTTCATAGTCATCCTGAGATGCAACAGGTCTTAAACACCATTTGCAGGTCTTTGACAAGCCTGATGAGCTTCCACCCTCGAGAGGGGAACATGATCATAGCATTACATTGGTCTCAGAGGCACAACCACCAAATGTGTGCCCATATAGATATCCTTTCACCCAAAGGAATGAAATTGAAAAAATCATCAAGGAACTCCTGGAAGCTGGTGTCATTCGTCCTAGCATTAGTGCTTATTCATCGCCTGTGGTCATGGTGCTCAAGAAATATGAGGAATGACGTATGTGTCCAGACTTCAGGGCCCTCAACAAGCTGACGATCAAAGATAAATTTCCCATCCCGGTTGTTGATGATCTGCTGGATGAACTAAATGGGGCTCAATTATTTAATAAGCTCGACCTTCACTCAGGCTATCACCAAATTCGCATGAAAGAAGTAGACATTCCAAAGACTGCTTTCCGAACTCATGAAGGCCATTATGAATTCCTGGTCATGCCATTTGGTCTTTGTAATGCCCCATCCACTTTTCAGAGCCTCATGAATCACCTGCTCAAACCATATCTCAAAAAATTTGTCCTTGTTTTCTTTGATGACATCCTCATCTACAACCTCACCTGGGAAAAACATCTTCAGCATGTAGATATGCTCTTGCAACTGCTCTGGAAGCATAAATTATTTGTCAAATTGTCCAAGTGCTCTTTTGGCATGGAAGAAGTTAAGTATTTAGGCCACATTGTGGGGCGTGAAGGTGTCAGGGTGGATCCAAAAAAGATCTAGGCAATGCAGGATTTGCCTCAACCAAAGACCTTGAAGAGCTTGAGAGGATTTTTGGGTCTCACTGGCTACTATCACAAATTCGTGCACAATTATGGTCACATCGCTAGACCCCTCACTCACCTTCTCAATAAAAATTCATTCCTCTGGAATGATGAAGTGCAACGGGCATTTATAGCTCTCAAACATGCCATGTGTTCCACTCCCGTATTGGCACTACCCAACTTCACCAACTCTTTTGTGATTGAATGTGATGCTTCAGGTACGCGTATTGGGGCTGTCTTAATGCAGGAAGGTCGACCCTTGGCCTTCACTAGCCAACAACTGAGTGGGACAAATCTGGGACAATCTACCTATGAGGAGGAGATGATGGCCATCTTACATGTAGTGGATAGCTGGCAACCATACTTATTGAGGCGGCATTTCCAAATCCACATAGACCATCAAAGCCTTAAATATTTTTGGAGCAACACCTATCCTCACCACAACAAAATAAATGGCTAGCCAAAACTTTGGGATATGGTTATGAGATAATTTACAAGAAAGGGAGAGAAAATGTCGTAGCGGATGCTTTATCATGCCAATTTGAGGAGGAAAGCACCATGCTAGCAATCTCTCTTCCCATTCTAGAGTCGATTGAAGAGGATCACAAGGAATGGTTTTCACATCCTTTGCTCTCCCAACTCATTAATAAATTGTAGGCGGATCCAAATTCCATAGCGGGCTACTCTTGGCAGGATGAGATTCTTTTCTACAAGGACAAAGTAGTGATATCACCAACATCCAACGTTAAAATTCGCATTTTGGCAGAGTTGCACTCATCTCCCACTGCAAACCATTCAGGGTTTCAAAAGACTTATGCTCGCACTCGACGTTCATTCTTTTGGACAGGCATGAAAAAGGACATTCTTACTTTTGTAGCTGAGTGTGATGTGTGTCAGCGCCGCAAAGAAGAAACAGTCAAATCCTCAGGCACATTATAATCATTGCCCATCCCTGCCTCAATCTGGATGGAGGTTTCTATGGATTTCATTACATGTCTTTCGAAGTCAGGTAACAAGTCAGTCATCATGGTGGTTGTGGATAGAATTTCTAAGTATGCTCATTTTTGCACCCTACCCCACCCTTTTACACAAGCTTTGGTGGCTCAATATTTCATGGACCAGATCTTTAAATTTCATGGCATGCCCACTTCCATTGTGTCTGATTGTGACCCGGTCTTCACCAGTAACCTTTGGCAGGAACTCTTCAGGCTACAAGGTACCCAACTACAACTCAGTACTTCCTATCATCCCCAAACTGATGGTCAAACTGAAGCAATCAACAAATATCTGGAGACCTACCTCAGGTGTTTCACTTCAGAAAAGCAACATCTATGGGTACAATGGTTACCTCTAGCCAAATGGTGGTATAATACTAACTATCATGCCACCACCAAAATGACTCCAAATGAAGCAGTTTATGGTCAACTCCCTCCTTCACCTACTTCTTATATCCAGGGATGATCAAAGGTACAAGCAGTAGATAAAATCCTACAAAACCATGCAACCATGTTGGCCCACCTCAAAGAGAATCTCCATCAAGCTCAAAATCGCATGAAGCAACAGGAAGACCAACATCATTTAGAGCACAAATTTCAATAAGGGGATCAGGTATTATTGAGGCTGCAACCATATAAGCAAACATCACTCAAAGACAAGGGTTGTCAGAAATTATCTCCAAAATCCTACGGACCATATCAAATACTTCAGTGCATCGGAGAAGTAGCCTACAAGCTAGCCTTGCCACCCACTGCACAAATCCATCCCATCTTCCATGTCTCATGCCTCAAGAAAGTGGTTGGGAACCATTGAAGAATTAAAACCAGTCTACCGGAATTGGATGAAGAAGGTTCAATCTAGCTCCAACCTAAACAGGTTCTTGACACGCGAGAACGGCACCTGCGCAGCCACATGATCAAGGAAGTCCTCGTCAGGTGGAAAGACACCTCTCCAGAAGATGCGACCTGGGAACTATCCATTGTTCTTCAACAGTTTCCGCAGCTTTAGCCTTGAGGACAAGGATATTTTTATGGGGGAGGGCATGTTAGGGTTCAACCCTAACCCCCTTATTTATGTAATAGGGTTGAGTCATAGTTATAGCTAGATAAAGAGTCATAAAGCCCATATTAATAATTGTAAGTGGTTGATCCACATTTAAAGAAGGGACCATAGTTAGTTGTAAATGGGCCATGGTATTAGATAGATGGTATTAATAAGAACCATGGTACTGACCCATGGTATTGCATGTATGAATCCTATATAAAGGATAGAGACTTTGCTTAAGGAACGTCGTGTCTTATTTTGTACTTGAGCCCAACTCTATTGGAGGTTGCCCACTCGAAGAGGCAAGTGAACATTCCTTTCCTTTCTGAATAATAAAATACATGTTGTTATTTCTTATTGTTCTGTGTTCTGGGTATATTTATTCGCATATTTGGTATTCTAGTATCTTCTCGCAGGTCAAGATTATAACAGATGGTCCTTTGTAAGCTCAGCACGAGTGCTTCACACTTAGCAGTGTCGTTTGTGCACTCGAACTTCAAGCAGCTTGAGAGCATTCATTGTCTATTTTTTTTGGATGACTGAGATACAATCGGTCTGGTGAGTTCTAGTATTGCAGCAAGAATGCTACAACTCATGGGCTGCCAACTTTACTTTTATCAACTCACTAGTTTGTAACAAACTTGGAAGCATCAGTGCTATATGCACAAGTACTAGTTCTCACTGCAGGTTGTCACTTGGTCAACTAGCGCGAGATCACTAGGAGCTCAAGCCAACTTCAATAGATTTCAGAAAAAGCTCTATGTGTGATGAAAGGAAAGAAATATTACTCTACAGAAGCTATTCTAATTGCAGAAACGAAAAACACTCGAATGTAAAGCAAAACCTAGTAAACCCTAATTGACAAGCTAATTCTAGTTTTGCCAAAAACACTATGAAAACCATGAAAGAAATGCCATTACCTACTTAAGAAAGTAAACAATATCTAACCATGCTATTTCTGGAAGTAAATAAGCAAAAAAAAACATATTTTTTGATTTTTATGTGAACTTAGTCATGCATCTAATTTATTGTGTGTGAGTGTGGCAACGAACAGGTGGCGTTAGAGGGCGGTTTTGGAGATTGGGAGGATGTAATATGGTGTGGATGGGTCATAGGAGGTCTTAAGTGGCCTTCTGGAGGCTTTTCCCACACTCAGCCTTCAAAAGAAAGCCTACAGGAAAAACTACAGGAGGACACAGGGAAACTACAGGAGGAAAATAGGGAAACTACAGGAGGAGGCCTAGAGAAATTCCCTCTGTTTTGAGGGTGTGAGAGTGGGTGGAAAAGGTGGAAAAAGGTTGGAATGAGGTGTTAGGGCACCTAAGGTCTACCATGAACCACCAGGAGAGAGAAAGATGATTGGATTTTCTCAAGGAGAGAGGAAGAAGTTCCATAGAAAATAAAGGAAACTAGGGCAGAATTGAGGTGAGGTTTGGGAGACCTATAAGGCATGGATCAGATGGAGGGTGCGATTACTGGTAAGCTGGCCTACTACTAGAAGAGATCTGCTGCATAGAAACTAACAGTCAACCAAGAAAATCAAACAATAAAAGAAATGAGTGCATCCTAGGAAGAACAGAGTTTTGCATAAAAATGGTCTAAACTATGATGTATGATGGGAAATGTTGAGAAATTCTACAAGAAAGGAAAGAATGAAAGAGGACTACTGCAAATTAGGAAGTAAACATGATAAAGGAGATCTAAAGCAAAGCAAAACTGGACTATTAACCTACTAAAGAGCTGCAAACACTAGAAGTCCTATGAATGAGGAAAATCTGTGTTTTTGGGGCAACAAGAGAGCCTTTGCCTCAAATCATGGTCCCATAGGGAGGAAGAGAGGCCAAAGCCCTATTACTAGCTTTTTGAATCTTTTTTTATTGCTGCTTAACCTGCAACAGAAAGCACAAATGGAAGCAAACTACTAAATCATCAAAAGCAATCTATTCTTAACCATGAACGAAATACATCTAATAGCAAATTAATCTACAAACTGAAGTAAAGCATACAAATACAAGTAAAGAGAAGCTTGGTTGCTTACGTTGGGCCCTAACCCAAGAGCTCAGCCCTCTGAGGTAACTTGGTGCTAGCTCAAAAAGGATTCCATCTTCATTATAAAAAAAAAAAAATAGTAAGATTACATGAAACTATCACAAAATAATAAGATCGAAATTTGAGCAGAGCTTACATAAGAAAAAAATCCGACCCTAGTGAGGCTGTGGGCCTCTCTACTTATACATCTAAAGCTACCAACATCTTCCTTAAAATAAGGGAGTCTTGGCTCCCAAAACTCGAGATAAATCTCCATCATCTTCCACTTGCTTGGCTGCCTTCTAGTGCATGATTCGGCTGCTTGTACTCCGAGTTGAATGAACGGGAATTCGAAGTGAGGGGAAATAAATGAGGGGAGTTCCCTCCTATAAGTCCTCTCCTATTTCTACTTCAAGTTATTGCTGTAGTTTGGCCATTAACTCCTTGACTTTGACCTGGAAATCCATCAATAATCTACATTAAATACGTGTTAGACCACATGGCATAATAACTAACTCAACTCACCCTTTAAGCATAAATATAATTAGAAAATCATACAATAAGGTAAGAAAATGGTTGATTTGACTAGGTTAGGCAGTAAAAAGAGCCCATATAATTACCCATTTATGAGGCTCATCATCACCCCCCTACTAAAGGTGTTGCTCATCCTCTGAGCAACCTAATCCATATCCTCATCTTTTATGGCCTTTGTGGCCTCCTTAGCATCCCGGGCTTCTGATGTGGTCTGCTCATGTTTGCCATAAAATCTTGCCTTTCTATCTATGTCCTTCCACTGCTCCTCCTCTTCTTCTTCTCTTATGCCTTCCAGCATTCCTAACAGGAGTGGAGGATTCAGTTTGAGGCCAATCTAGTGGACCTTCAGCCTTTGCATGGAGTGCTTGTACATTGGCACTCTTTTCAATGCCTCCCTTAGCCTCATGGGAGAATGGCATTCTTTGATCTGTACACTGTGGGGTAGGGTGTTCCATCTTCTCATGCATGCATGCACACAGTGATCCCCAGGTAGCCTAAGCATATCTTCAAAGCGTGCAATGGCTTGTGCCTGATTGGCTAGATATCTAGGGGCAACCTGAGGGTCATTGGCAAGTAGGTTGTGTGTGCTGATGATTGCCATAGGATCTGATGGCTCAACTCTTACCATTAATGGTTCATTTTTCTCTTTTATCATCAATCTTTTCATTTTTTTTTTCCCTCAATTCTTCATGGTTCATCCATGAGGCCATGGCCATAAATTGCAGGTCCCCTAACTTGGCATTGGGGTCCCACACATTCATGTCTGTGAGGGCCATGTTGTGTAGGTATAACTCTGCCATCTTTTCTTTATCCTCTGAGGTTCTTTGGTCACACAGATCCATGAACTGCCTATAGTCTTGGAAAGGCATTGTGCCTCTTTGTGCCAAAGTTTTTATTTGGAATTGAAGTCATTGATCCTTTAGATAGAGGCCATAATATTTGGTTGGTGTTCTACATTGTAATGCTTCCATGGATAAGCTGGCCATGTATGCCAAATGAGTCTCTTTCTCCTACAGCTACCTCCTTAGTATTTCATTCTCATTCTTAAGGTGGCTTCTTGTGATGGCTTCTCTATATCTTAGAGCACTCAATTCCTTGCCCATTTCCCTCAGTTTGTTTTCCATGTGGCCAATATCCTCAACTACTTTGGACTTAGCTATCTGAATCCACCTATGTGTTCTCAATCTTTCTTTCTCCAATTTGAAAAATAGTGGAATTGCAAATTTCTGTGGGATTATATTTCCTCCCTCAAGTAGGTTGTAGTAGGAGGCAAGATTAGGTTGGGGGTTAGGTTCTTGTAGCTCTTGTGCTTCTTCTTTCACCTCTGGCTATCCTCCTATCCTTTCCTCAAGCTTTCAAGTCTCCTGTAGTTTGGATAGTGTCTCCTGTAGGACTGTTTCAGCCTCCTGTAGGTCTGGTTTGGGGTCCTGTAGAATTGACTTTCCCTTCCATGTAGAAGATATTGGAGTCCCCCTTTCATAGGTTATGGGTGTCTTAGAAGGATATTCTTTCACCTTGGCAGATGGTGAATCTTCAATGGTAATGGGAGTATTTGAGGAGGGTTGCGGTTTGACTATTTTAATTCTTGTGCTTCCTTGCCCTGAAATACATGGAGGTTTTTCTTTTCCTCTTCTTCTTTGGCTTGACTGGTGTACTGAGGGCAGTGAAGGCAGCTTCTGCTTCTCTTTCCCAAGTTTCAGGGGACTCTTCTCTTTGCTCTACCCTCTCTGCCTCCTTTTCTCCCTCTTTTGTCTTTTTTCTGTCTCTTCAACTTTTCCCTCCTCTGTTTCATTTCCTTCCTCCTTCCTTTCTTGATTTGCTATTTCACCACTGGCTTCATCTTCTCCTCCTTGCTCTTCTCCTCACTGCCAGTAGGACTAACATCATAGGTTAATGCCTTTATGTCATCCTCAATTTTCATATTTTGAAAAACTTCTCATGCTATAGGGAGTGTAAAGGTATGGAGGGCTTCCTCTACTAGGATTTTGATTAAGCCATGGTGATCTAACTGCCCTAAATTTCCTGCTTGTACCTTGGTGCTGGAGTCGATGAGGGACTTAAGGAGAAACTAAGGGATACTGAGATTTGGAGGTGCTGGGGTATCCATGCCATACCTCAAGTCATGGAGGATTCTGAAATGGTATCCATAAACAATGTTGTGCCTCCCCTCACAAGAAATGTATTTTATTACTTGGTAGCTAACCTCATCCCAGGGATATGGTATACTAGCCCTTCTAATTCCATTTTTATCTTCAACAGGGGTTTCATTATTTTGGAAGAATTTCTTCTTAGCAGCCTGGCCAATTGGTTTCTCATCTTTACTCCAAGGCAGCCCAAGAGGAAGGGCAGTGAACCTACTGATAAATTCAAGGGTTATTTCAATGGAGAGGCCTCTAATGGTTACAGTAGCATGAGTTCTTGTGTGAGGGACCAAAGAGAGAGCAAATTATTGGGAAATTTCATCATCAAACCCTCGAAATTTCTCAAAGAAATTCATCCAGTTTTCCCTTGTGAATATGTCCACCACTTGAGGATGTGCATGGAGCCTAGTGGAGTTAGTGGGCTCCTTTCTCATAAACCCTCCTATCATACTACCTATACTTTTTTGAAGAACCAAATATGGAGGTGGAGACAAAGTATTTTGAGAAAACCAGAGAAACAGAGGAGATTGTGTTTTTTATTTTTTTTAAACAAACAGAATTTTTTAGGTATTTTATACCCTCTTAAAGACTTATTTCATCCTCAAATTGAGACCACTTCTTATATATATTGATATTCAACAAGGGGAATTCATGAAACCTACCTCTTTAGACTGAAATTCGTGCCAAAAACCATGTTTTCTCCCTTCAAAATGACTCATTTCCCCTCTTGTAGAAGCCCACTGTCCCTCTTGTAGATTTCCTGTAGGTGCTCCTGTAGATTTCTTGTAGGTGCTCCTTTAGAAAATGCTAAGAGCAAGAATATGGAGGAAATCGATGGAGGATGGTGGTTACGAGGCTGTAGGGGCACAAGAATACTGTTGTGGTTGTGTTACGAGGAGAGAATGAAGAAAAGGTGGTGAGAATGCGCGGGAAGGAGTTCTCATTACCCTTTATGGATATTTTCGGTTATGAGTGCTGAGCTGGCAAGGTGTACGTTGTCCATATTCAGACTATTGGCCCCCACCTACTTGGTCATCATGGCCCCTCCTCGTAATCATCCCTCATCATTGCATTGGAGTTAACTCTTCCTCCCACTACCTGTTCCTGGCATCTTTGGCTTGAGTTGACTGTGCGCACGTGTGGGTGACATCTCAGATAAGTGGAGTCAACTAAATTAAGGTGGCCAAATTAACTGGCCACCTTTCGATTCCAACAGTCTCGTTGCCTTCGTATGATTTCTAATTACACAAATGCAGATAGATGAGTGATTTAGTTACTTACCTGTGATCCGAGTGTATTTGCTGTGAGGTGTTGTGGCTTTCTCTGCTGTATGCCTTCATTTTCCTTCATGCATGCTATCCTTGATTACTGATGTGTTGTTGTGTGCTTTTGTAGGTTCTTCCTTTGCTGGAGTTGAGCTGCATGTGCCTTTTCAGCCTACAGGCGTGCACTCTTTTGTTGTTCGTGCTGGACTTCTATGGGATTAGTTGCTACAGGAATTCATAGAAGAGCTCCTGTAGCTGCTTCTCCCCTTGAAAATTTAGCTTTTCCTATGTTTGGAGCTCGCGAATGATGGTAGAGGTGTAGATAAAGATGGAGGGATAATAGTTAAGCTTCAGGTAAGGTTATTGGTGCCTTTTCCTCCTTTTATTTTTGTTTTTTTTCAAAATTGAGAAACTATTTTTCTATGGATTTTCTGGACATGGAAAACAAATAATGATGCTTGGAGTGTGATGCAGACTTGGAAATGATGGAAAGGAGGTTTGGAGATGGTAAGAGGGATTATAGGTTCCTCATGAATATTTTTTGTCCCTCAAACTGCCTTCTGTAGACATTTTTGGCTCTCTGTAATTCCTACAGGAGCCTCCTGTAGAAAACACAGTTTTGGAAAAAGAGGTACAGTGGGGTGAAAGAGATACCAAAAATGATGGAGGAAGGTGTGGAGAAGATGAGATGGATGCTGGTATGAATGTCAGGGTCCCCTTGGCACCTTCTTCTGCTCCCTGTAGTCCTCCTGCAAACTTGCAATGTAATAAAAATTCATTTTTTCTCTTTTTTTTTTTTAAAACAACTAGGGCGCCTCAGAGAGGTTTTCACCTTAATTTCCTACCCTTGGCGTCTCCAAGGGAGGTTTTCACCTAGGGATTTTATTATTTTTCCTCTTTTTTTTTGTGACATCACTGGGCCACCTCAGAAGAGGTTTTCAACCCAATGATGGGACTCGAGCACCTCATGGAGGTTTTCAATTGAGTCCTTATTTTTTATTTTTTCTTCAGTGAGTGGGTGAAGTGGAAGCTAAGACATGCTCCACTACCATCACTATTTTATTCAAATATTCAATAAAATCTCAATTGGAGAGGGGTTTCTTGTAGACCTTCAATAGATGTCCATTGATAAGAATGGGGATGGCTTCATCATCAATGGTTCTAATCAGAAATGAACCATTGTCATTGCATTTCTCCACAGTGTAGGGTCCTAGACATCTTGTCCTCAGCTTACCTTTGAAATCCTTGTATCTTGAATCATACAGTAGTGCCCAATCTCCCTCTTGGAATTGCTTCTCCTTGATATTTTTTTCATGCCATATCTTTCTCTGAAGCTGAAATACCTCTGTATGGAGAAGGGCTTGTAATCTGTATTCATCCAATCCATTGAGTTGAAGTAATCTCTCCTTCTATGCATGGTTGAGGTCTAAGTCTAGCTGAGCTGCCATCCTTAGGGTATTGAATACAAAATCTATTGAAAACAAAGACTTCTTCCCATAGAAAAGTTCATCGGGTGTGAACCTAGTGGTGGTCTTCCGAATGGGAAAGGTACCCTCTATTATCTCTCCATTCCCCCTAGCATTTTTGTTTTCAGCCATTGGCTCCAGAGGAATATTTTCTTCTTCTTCTTTCCCTATAGGTTCTTCAAATATGTCAGGCTGTTCACCTAAGGTTTCTTCTTGATCGCAACCACCAAAGAAGAGAGAAGGTTGGCTGTGTGAAGCAGTGGGGGCGTTGGGAAATTTTTTTTTCGAAGTTATCTCTATTCCTATGAGGCATGAAAGGAAATATTTTTGGTTGGTTCTTTTCTTTTTCCCCACACTGAAAGTACCTGCAGAAACTGAAATTGATTGAAAAAAACAAATTGCAACTAGCTGAAATGAACTTGTTGAATGAAATTTGCAGAATTGAAAAGAAAACTAAGGAAATGCAGAACTTTGAAAGAAAAGAAATGACTAGTCTACTTTCGCTGAAATAAACTATTAGAAAAATGTTGCAATAGGAAATAGAAGAAAGCAGTAATCACAGAATACCTTGACGCTTCCCCGGAAACGATGCCAAAAAGTGGTGAGCATCAGTATTGCAGCAAGAATGCTGCAACTCCTGGGCTGCCAACTTTACTTTTATCAACCCGGTAATTCGTAGCAAACTTGGAAGCATTAGTGCTGTATGCACAAGTACTAGTTCTCACTGTAGGTTTTCACTTGGTCAGCTGACGCGAGATCACTAGGAGCTCAAGCCAACTTCTATAGATTTCAGAAGAAGCTCTATGTGTGATGAAAGGAAAGAAAGATTACTCTACAGAAGCTATTCTAATTGCAAAAAGGAAAAAGACTGGAATGTAAAGCAAAACCTAGTAAACCCTAATTGATAAGCTAATTCTACTTTTGCCAAAAACACTATGAAAACCATGAAAGAAATGCCATTACCTACTTAAGAAAGTAAACAACATCTAACCATGCTATTTCTGGAAGTAAATAAGCAAAAAAAAACATATTTTTGGATTTTTATGTGTTTTTATGTGAACTTAGTCATGCATCTAATTTATTATGTGTGAGTTTGGCAATGAACAGGTGGTGTTAGAGGGTGGTTTTGGAGCTTTGGAGGATGTAATATGGTGTGAATGGGTCCTAGGAGGTCTTAGGTGGCCTTTTGGAGGCTTTTCCCACACTTGGCCTTCAAAAGAAATCCTAAAGGAAAAACTACAGGAGGACACAGGGAAACTATAGGAGGAAAACATCGAAACTACAGGAGGACACAGGGAAACTATAGGAGGAAAACTTCAAAATTACAGGAGGCCTACAAGAGGATGCCAAGAGCAATTCCCACTATTTTGAGGGTGTGAGAGTGGGTGGAAAAGGTGGATGAAGGTTGGAATGATGTGTTAGGGTGCCTAAGGTCTACCATGAACCACCAGGAGACAGAAAGATGATTGGGTTTTCTCAAGGAGAGAGGAAGAAGTTCTATGGAAAATAAAGGAAACTAGGACATAATTAAAGTGAGGTTTGGGAGACCTATAAGGCATGGATCAGATGGAGGGTGTGATTGCTGGTAAGCTGGCCTACTACTAGAAGATATCTGTTGCATAGAAAGTGACAGTCAACCAAGAAAATAAAAAAACAAATGAAATGAGTGCATCCTAGGAAAAACAGAGTTTTGCATAAAAATGGTCTGAACTATGATGTATGAAGGGAATGCTGAGAAAGGCTGCAAGAAAGGAAAGCATGAAAGAGGACTATTGCAAATCAAGAAGTGAACATGATAAAGGAGATCTAAAGCAAAGCAAAAATAGACTATTAACCTACTAAAGAGCTGCAAACACTAGAAGTCCTATGAATGAGGAAAATCTGTGTTTTTGGGGCAACAAGAGAGCCTTTGCCTCAAATCATGGTCCCAGAGGGAGGAAGAGAGGCCAAAGAGCTATTTCTATAATTTTGAATCTTTTTTGATTGCTGCTTAACATACTACAGAAAGCACAAAAGGAAGCAAACTACTAAATCATCAAAAGCAACCTATTCTTAACCATGAAATAAATACATCTAACAACAAATTAATCTACAAACTGAAGTAAAGCATACAAATACAACTAAAGAGAAGCTTGGCTGCTTGGGTTGGGCCCTAACCCAAGATCTCAGCCCTCTGAGGTAACTCAGTGCTAGCTCAAAAGGGATTCCATCTTCATTATAAAAAAAAATAGCAAGATTACATGAAACTGTCACAAAATAATAAGGTCAAAATTTGAGAAGAGTTTACATAAGCAAAAAATCCGACCCTAGTGAGGCCCTAGGGCTCTCTGCTTATACATATGAAGCTACCAATAGCTTCCTTAAAATTAGGGAGGCTTGGCCCCCAAAACTCGAGATAACTCTCCATCATCTTCCACTTTCTTGGCTTCCTTCTAGTGCATGATTGCGCTGCTTGTACTCCGAGCTGAATGAAGGGGAATTCAAAGTGAGGAGAAATAAATGAGGAGGGTTACCTCCTATATTTCCTCCCCTTTGTCTACTCCGAGTTATTGCGACAGTTTGGCCATTAACTCCTTGACTTTTACCTCAAAATCCATCAATAATCTGCATTAAATACATGTTAGACCACATGGCATAATAACTCAACTCACCCTATAAGCATAAATTTAATCAGAAAATCATACAATAATCTAAGAGAATGTTTGATTTGACTAGGTTAGGTGGTAAAATGAGCCCATATAATTACCCATTTATGAGGCTCATCATGGTCCTTGAGCCATCATGTGTCTCTGATATGTCAAAATCCATGGCCCATAGCTGATCTGTACACAGACCATTTGGCATGCTAGTACTACTACTATTACTATTGCAGATACTACTGCTACTATCGGTACAATGAAATGCACAAGCTTCATTACCATCAATTGGGCAAGGAAAGAGTCCCAACTGTGTGTCTGATGAGGTTGGAGCTGGCTGTGCAGGATAACAGTCCAATGTCATTTCAATGAGGAAGTTGCCAAACATGAGTTCTACGAATGCCAACGGTTCGTTCTCGCCATTAAGGGGAGTGACATTTCGCTTCATATACCTCTCGGATAACACCTAGATTTGGTTGCATTTTCCCTTATACAAAAGCCACATGTGATACCAATCTATAGCAAAATATCTATCTAACTTGCTGGATCAGTCTCTGCTGAGTAATAGACCATATGCTTCCGATATGTCCACAAAAAATATGTTGATGCATTGGTGGAATTGACTGTCATGAGATAGTCGGATGATCATGTCTCACAGTTCACCAATGGTTGGTACTAATGTTCAATCGAGTTGGATGATTCTTGCGGATGTTTCGTTCCATTGTGTGTTGATATTATTAGCAATGGAAAGTGGCATGACGTTGGTTGTCGCACCATAATCAACCAAGCAATTGTTAACATTGTAGTTAAAAACTTCAAACAAGAGTAGGAATGGAGGGCAACCCGAGTTTGCTTCTTCCATCCAGAGTGTGTTGAGCACAGTGGATAGTGATTCGGGAGGTGTGTTTTCTCCCTTGCTGGTGGAGGCTGCGTTGTCCATTGCTGTCTGTCCCATTGCATGTAGTAGGATATCTCGCTGACTCTGGACCTTAGCTAACTCAAACAAACTGATGTTCACTCGAGTTTTCTTCATGTCTTCAACAATGTTGTAGTCCAAAGGTGGTAGACTTACCGAGGTGTCCGGGGTGGAACGGATGTCCATGTTGTCTGGCGGGGTGTTTTGCAACTTGTTGCTCATGGATGTAGTCTTATCCGCTGCTGTCTTCCCAGAATTTCTTTGTGTTTTCTACCTTGGGGTGGCTGGTGGATCGACCTTCTTTATTAGCAGTCTCACCTTCTCTTGCATTTCCCCAAGTGTAGGGGGAGCCCCTTTACTCCTAAGATTGTAATGATCATTTTGCTTTTGGGGTTGCTTCTCGGTGTTCATCTTTGACATTACTTGCGAGCATTGATATGCATTCACCACATGCCCAGAACTTGATGTTTCATCAGGTGCAGTGTCTTCATCATTGTCAATGTATTTCGGCCGCCCCTTCATATCTCTTTTTGCATCAAGTTGATGACTGCAGACAGATCTAATGACTTGCTTCCAATTCGAACAAGAGTTCTCGGGGTGATGTTCTTCATGGAAGGAAGAGAACTTAGGACCTACACACTGTTCGAATTGGAACACATGCTTCTACACATTTTTTGAAGCCAACCGATTGTTGCTTGATGAGCCAGTTGATGAACTATTTGCTTGTCTTTGTCTGGGCAGATGACTACTTGCAAATGTGTTTGTTTTCCATTGCTTGAGCTCAAACACTTCCATGGTCAAGTTCTTGACAAGGCGAGTGAGGGTCTCAATATCGGTTGCTTCCTTGTCTCTACCCTTACTCGTCATTTCTTGGGGATTCCTGCTCACATCCTTGGAGTCCTTCATTGATTCATCATCCTTGATGACTTTGATTGCACGTAAGTCCTTTTCAACAACAATAACCTCTTCATAACTTTCCAGGAGTGTTGGTTTCACAGCTCGCTTGACGAACTGCATGATGCTAGTTGGCAGTGTGGACATGTAATAGTCAACAGTGATGGAGTCATGAGGTTTAGTGTCCACTGCAAACTTGTTCAAAATACGTGTAAACCTTTGATTGAAATCTTTCACTTTCTCTTTTCCCTCCATCTTAAGGCTTCCCAATTCTTTGAGTAGCATGGTTGGGGTCTTGTCATCAGCAAAATTTTCAAGGAACATACATTTGAAAGCACTCCAGTTCTGTATCGAGTTGGGTGGAAGGCTGTGATACCAAGCAGCCATGCGATCGTCCAAGGTACATGGGAATAATCTATATGCTATGTCGTCATAATGTACCTCAAGGGTATACAGCTGCAAGTAGAAGTTTTCTAAGTGGTCTTCTGCCTTCACCGTGGCGTCAGGGTTGAACTTGATGTTCATTCTTTCTGCTCGCTTTGACATCTTGTGCAGAACAATGGGGAGAGCCAATGGTCCCTGAGTCATCCATTCAGGATTTGGGTCACCCATATCTTCTTCTTCTTCATCCTCTTCCTCTCCTTCAGAGTTTGATGGTTCTGACTTTGAGTTGGTTTGTTTCTCTACACCTCCACCTCCTCTACTACCTTCCCTCTACTTCCTATACCGAAGTCTGATCCCAATATCACAAGGGTGTCTTGTTGGCCTTGCAGGAAGATCGGAGGTTCCTCCCCATCTTCAATAACTTCTGCTAGACCTTCAAGTGTGGCAAAGACTGTTTCTTCCACCAATGATACAAAAACTCTGGTGGGAGTGGCTTTTGACTTCTTTGATGCATATGGAAGATGTTGTATGCCTGGGATCAGTTCGACTGCTTTCGTAAACTGGAAAGTGATGGGACAGACGAAGCAAAGGTGTTGATATGGAATCTCGTGTTCAATTCTGGGAGGTGAGGAGTAACCAAGAGCATAGTCGTGTGTAGGTGAGAGGGAGTGAAAGTTACTGCCTTGACCAAATGGTTGATGAATGAGTGTGAGGGGAATTTCAGACATATACAACTAGATGCCCTCCTTCTAGAACCAGAAATATTGATGGTGCTGGACCCGCCAACATTCATGGGATCACCCTGGTATGAAGTCCCAATTAGACCTCACACTGTTTGGTGTGGGAGTCCCATCTAGTATGATGGGACGGTTGCCATTTTCTTAAGGATTTGCCTCAACTCTTACTTGTCAGCACCGAGAGTGGTCTTCTTTGTCTTCGAGAAGTGAGGTTCGCGTGCCTGGTGAGTGTAAGTGTCACTTGTGCCAATCGTTCTTCACTATAGAGGGAGAGGGTGAGAATGAGTCCCAAATTGGTTGGGATGAAGTCCTTACTCGGCTCGGAACACACAACAAAACACGACGTCCACAACTTCCGGAGGAGTAGTCCACACAGATGTGGCAATCACAACACACAAGCTAAGATGACATGTACAACACTCAATGGATGATTCCGAACGAGTGCAATGGTTGTTACAACAAGTTTTATGTGAAAGGTTTGTCTGGTTTCTAGGAGAGTAGGCTACATGGGTGAGACAATGTTAATAGCATATACAACACCTTTCTATTAATAGATTATGTATTACAACAAGTGAAATAGATCAGATGTAGAACATAGGTTAAAGCAACATGCATCACAAGTGTTAAAGATTAGTCCTACAAGAATTACAATACATGTGTGAAAACATGTTGGCCTATTAGCAGGCTTTTGAATTAAGTGAAAGTTCTAGGACGCATCATTACACCATACACCACTAACCCCGTGTGAGGGGTGTTGGAGCCACTACTCACTCCTCAGAGGAAATATTACAGACTCTCTTGGCCATGTGGGAGGAGCTGAGGTGAAAAGTCCCTTGCATGTAAAAATGAGGGGGTATTTATAGCCAAGGGTGAAACTGACGCTTGTGGCTATTCGACTACCCTCATGATTGTTTGACTTCCATGACTTTTCGACTTTACATGACTCTTTGTAACACAAGTGGGTCCCATAGTAGAGATGTGGGTGACATGACTCATGACATGACTCAACATGCCAGTGTTTGTACATTCATGCTACTGCTGGAGTGCATGTTGAGCTATAGTGCTGCTGGGTGATGGATGTCTTCATGGTGTATCACAACTTCACCTTCGCATGGCAAAGTGTGCAGAGCCTTTGATGGTCTTTGGTTCGCTTGATGAAGCTTTGGTACGTTGTTCCTTGCTTGCATGTTAGGAGGCTTAACATGCTCATATGTTCGTGAAGGTGCATGTTCATCCATTTGTCCATTGGTGAGCACATATTGCATGTTTTCTCATCCGTTCGTCCCCAAAAAAATATTTCCATGATCATCCGTTCGTGAGAACCTCTCTTCACATGCATCATTCATTTGTCTGTTCATGAACCTATCCTTCTGTATGTGCTCCTTTCGATCATCCCTTTCATTGTCATGCCATGTTTTTTAGTGTACCTATGCCTGCAGTCACTCATGACAAGATGACATTAAATCCAAAAACCTCCTAGTCTACTGTAACACATGATCATTTCGAATGCGGGTGACCGAGAGAGGCAGCAAGGCTATGAAGCGGGATGATGGCTCTGGGCACTGCTGATGAAAATTGGGCAAGAGTTACTGAGTGATGGAGATGGGAAATCCAAGTCAACAGTGACTATCCATGAGGCCTAGCTCGATTGGAAGGAAAAAATGTGCAAATTTTGGGAGGGACAATGCGGGCTGTAGGAAGGCAAGGTAGGAAAAATTTGCGTAGTTTTCGGAACGAGCGGGCAACAGGGGTTGGAAGGAAAAGTTTACGCAATTTTATGGAGGAACAGGCCAAGATACAAGGAGGGTCAGAAGGTAGAGATTGCACAGTTTTTGGGAGGAACTCCCTCAGATCCTGGCAACCAAAACTGCACAATTCCCAGAGGGAACTCACTGTTGGCTACTGGGTCACTGGCAGCCAAAACTGCACAATTCCCAGAGGGAACTAGCGGTTGGATGCTAGGAGATGCTGGTGAGGGGAACTACACTAAGGCTAAGATGCATGCCTGCTAATCATTTCTGCGCAATTTCTGAGCTGGCGGACTACTGGGAGGTAGAAGGCCTGCTCATGAAAATTGCGCAATTTCTTGGATGAGTAGTCGGTCAACTGTTGGGATGCCTGATAGGGAAAACTGTGAAATTTTTTGAGGGAGACAGGGATGGGTACTTGGTGCCTATTCAGTCTGTCTTCGCAATTTCCTCAGTAGGCCGAGTGGACAAGGTTAGTATCCTCTGTGCAATTTTGGAGGGGACTTAGTCTTGGGTTGGCTGTAGGGTCTGACTGCCCGAGTGGCTAGCATGAGATCTGATTGAATTTCTTGCGATCAGCGCAACTTGGAAATACTTGCTTAGTGCTTATGCACTCCTCTCAGTGATAGTTGATCGATTCAATGGCGAGGTGATGGTCCAGCTGTCAGAGGGGAGTCCAGTCATCAGAACTTCAACAAAAAATTACTAAGTGTGTGAATGGTCAAAATATGCATAGGTGATCATGCAAACAAGCACTCTCAAGACTTGACAACAAGACGACTCACACCATCCAAACACACATGCTCAACATGACTGAGTGACGGTGCAAGTGATAAGCGTGACACTTGTGACTGATCGTTGATCGACCATGACGGCGTTTGCATGATAGTGAATGTGACTCGTGTGTGAGTGCGACAGATGCCTTCATAGCGAACACAAATAGCACACACGAAGTGAAGACTTTGGGCATAGCCAGAACATGGTCACAAGCATGAATTAGACACCAACATGTAGAAACTTGAATGAAATGAACAAGCAAGGTGGATGAAAGGATTCACACGAGCTCACAGAGTGAACCCGAGTGTGTGTAGTCATCAAGTGAAACTCTCAAGGGAGGCTCTGAAATTGGGTGTCAGCAAGAATTTTGGAGGGTGTTTGTAGTCACTACAACAGATCCTTGGATAACTTGGGTAGAGACCAATCTAGTAATGGTGTTTGATGTCCAACTGTGAAGTTGAATCACTAGATGAGGGTTGAGGTGGTTTGGCCTCTAGAAGCCCTAGTTTGGTTTCGTTCGATTTGTTTCATGAGATCCCACATTCATGCTTGGAATATGACATAGGGGTGATTGACTGAATGAGAGATTTGGATCAACCCAATCTATGGTTGTGTGGTACATGGAAGTACCTGACTTGGTTGGATTTTCCTTTAGTATTCTATGAGTAAATGTGCTTGCCATTATGTGGCTTTAATGGTTGTTTTCTCATTGATATATCTTTCATTATTTGATGGTTATAAGCATGTTTTATGACAATTATGATGTATGGATGTCATTATTTTTTGGTTAGTATATGAAATGTTAATGAATGAATGACCTAATAGATAACAATGCAGCTACTGTGAGGAGATATCAGTATGTTGACATGACGAATTTTCACTATACCAACAAGGGGAACTAACCCAATCACAGACCCTAATTAGATCTGCTTTCGTTTGGGGTGGCTAGCTCCAATGGGTTTTAAAGGATCCCGTAAACTGTTATATGTGTCGAAATATTTCTTCTTAGAGGAAGACTTCAAATAAATCAACAAATCAAACAACTAACCTATGTGTATCAAGTCCTATCTACACTACTTCTAACTACTCTAATCTAGTCCTAACTATCCTAATCTATCTTGCAGGGGAAAAACAAAAGGAGGTTAAACATCATATATAAATCCCAAGTCCAAATGAATCAATTACTGGTCCACATAAGAACAAGGCTATATTAAATCCTAATCACAATCCAATTACTTATACAGGAATATACGTTCCTTACCATACAAATAACACTTGCAACTGATGTTTAACAAAGTCTGGAATCAACAACCTTTCATGAATTATAAATGCTATTGAATTACATTCAAATAACCAGGAATAACCATGAAATTCTAGTTATCAATATGCACAAAGCAAATCACATTTGTCTTTATACCAACAACAACACATTGATTCTAAACATATGAGAGAAAAGGGAGATAAATCTGAAACAACATGCTCCTTCTTGAACCAAACAATCTTCTTTATTCATAATAAATCAAAGTTGTTCTCTCCAAACAAAAAGCCCTACTCTCCTATCCAGAGGTAATACTTATGCAGCATGAAATGACCCTCGATCTTCCATGACTTTTCACCTCCCCTCTTTTCATTACACAAATCAAAATATACAGATGAGAACGGTTGGTGAAACTGCTGACACGTCGAGGTCACCTTTGTTGGAGCGTTCTACTTCCTGGGGGAATGAAATGGATGCCGATGAAACAAAGAATGACTGCATATCATTTCTTTGCACTTGTGTGGAGTGGCTATTATTCCCTATCATTTCCTGAAGGAAATTGAAGATGTTGCACTCATCATCCCACATCTAGCATGCTTTGAGGTGTATCTGGAGGAACTGACATCTTGATGGATCAGTGCTACGACAAGTGCTTCAATTTCGCCTCTCATCTCTTGATCCTCGCTTGTAGAGATATTTAATAATTAGCTATGGATATAAAAAATATAACAAAAATTCCTACACAAAACACAAACACTGCCTTCATTAAACTTTTATAAAATAATAAGGAACAGGTGTGAAATAATCGACTCCCTGGTCCAGCCAAGGGTGCATCGCAATCAAGTCACAATCGCATATCATAGTGGGAAATCCCATGCGAAATCACCCCTATCGGATTTTCTTTTAAAAACCTGGAATACAACATTTACTGGCACACATAGGAATACACAGGAAAATCCACATCAAGCCATAAGGCCGAACTTGAAAAACTATATACCCGGCTTCATAGCTATCGGCGAGTCTACTTTATCGCATTGGGATGAACTCTGCCGATTGTGATAAGCGATTAGGGAGGCGGACCCAAAATATATATGTACCACGTTTTATAATCCTTTCGGATCCACCATATAAGACCTTCCTTTGAAAACATGGACCATAACGCTTTATCATAATACAAGGGAATACACGGGAAAACTCGCGTTCGACCATAAGGCTAGAATTGAAAAATTATGTGCCCAAATTCATAGTGATCGATGGGTTCGGTATATTGCATTGCGCTATATGCGCAGGCCTAGGGCTCCGTTGATATGCGATTGGGGAAGTGGACTTGATAACATAGGGTCTGCTATATCGCATCGGTCTTATGTATTGGCTTTGACTCCCAACGATTGTGATATGGTTCCAAACCCGATATATATGAAATATGATTAATAATGTCGCCAGGTCCGTAAGACAACGGTGCACCTTATATAAAAGCCTCAGACCCTGCCAATTGCAATATGCGATATGGTTCTGGACCCGATATATATAAAATATGGTTGATAATGCTGTCAGGTACGGAGTATAGCTGTGAACATCATGCCTTAGTGTTGATTCCAATAGGCGAAAAAGGGGTGGTTTATGCATGCTTTGCGAAGTATTTCCACTGTAAAGAGTTATGATGTAAGTAATGATGCGATAGAAGGTTTTGAGGGTAAAAAATGTCCAGATGAGGATATGAATGAAGGGCTTAGAGAGGATTATAGCTGAATCATGTGGTAGGGATTTATTAAACGAGCCTTAACCTTTTAAAAATTGAATATGTGACTTGGCAACGAGTTAAAGTCTCTGGGATGAAACAGATCATTTGGAGAGGTGAAAGATCAAACTTTTTAGGGGACCCATTCAAAATTGCTACCAAGGCAGGTTTTAATAGGGTGGTGGTTGTGGCCACAACAAATGGCGAACCGCTGGGCGAACCAATTATCTCTGTTTCCAAACAAACCTTGGATCAATAGAACATCAGGGTGTTAAGATAAACTTCAAATGAAAACTGTATAGATGGACAAGCATGGGTTCCACTTCAACATTAATTGCTTCAGGTGGGATAAAGACAAATAGATTCTACTTACTGATAGGGTTTTGACAGGCATTCTCCAATGGTAGTATTATGGAATTTATTGACCTTCCTTTACCTATTTCCTACTTTCAAAAATCCTTTTGGGGCCATCACTGGTCTGTCAATACCTATTTAGGTGTGTACCTCAGCTCTTTATTGCTCATCAAACTTGATGTGGATATGTTTATCTGCACTTTATATGAGAATTTCAATGCTTTATTTTCACATGATTGAATGGGGCGCAGTCATGGATCATGCCATATTTTTAAACTGCTTAAGCAAGGTTGGGCTTGCTCTATCAACCAGTACTATGAGCCCAACAATAGTCCTTACTCTAACCGGCCTCCCAAACAACCTGTCCTTCCAGATTGGCATAAGGACTTGACATTTCATTTTCTTTTAAATAAGTCCTTCTAGTTTTAGGCACAAGGACTAGAGCACAATTGGATTTGCCACATGGTATATGATAGTGAGTTTAGCCCATGAAAGGAGATTTACTTGTAGATAACAGGTATTGGACAATTTAGTGTGGTGGATGGGACCAATGGAGAATGACTGCAAACCTTACAAGCAAGTATAGGCTAGGTCTGAGTGGGATTTATTCAAAATGCAGTGTTCCTCCATGCCAGTCCAACTGTAGTTACACATTTCGTTTTATAAAGAAGCCCCTACATGCTCTAGGTATCCACGTTATCAACAGATCTTGCCTAGTTCCCAACAGATGCTAATGAGTGGCTTCGGTTTGAATTCCACCTCTGATTTTCCAGTTCTCATGGGCTCATTGAAAATTTGTTTGATTTGCAAGGTAATGATGGATTTAGGATCAGTAGAATTATCAGCAAGTTAATGAAGGAGGCGAAAGTTGAAGGTGGTGAATGAGGGCAATTTGAAAAGGTAAAAACGAGACTGGAGGGATGAAATCAGTTGGCTGAAAGGGACTGCAATTTAAAATAGAAGGAAAATAAACTTTGTAGAAAAACAAGAAAGGAAAAGATGGAAATGTCACTAAACTAACAACAAAAAATAAAATGAATCCTAACCTATTTAGGAGGTAACCACCTTGTGGTGGCTACTGGAAGTATCTCTTCAGTTGTTGGCCATTAACAGAGAGTTTTTTAGTTTCTCCCTGTAAAGTTTTCAACCTATAAGTTCCTTGACCAATTTTTTCCACAACTTGGAATGGGCCCAGCCATAATATTGGAATTTCAAGTGTTTACCTTTTGGCTTATTCAACTTGTCCCATTTCAGGACTAGCTCTCCTACTTGGTAATCTTTATCTCCTGCCAGATGGCGATCAAACCACCTCTTCACAATCATTTGGTGATTTCTGAATTTATTTCTGGATTTATCTCTCAATTCCTCCAACCTCACCAGTTGGTTGATCCTTTCTTGAAGTAAGGCTGAAGGGGTTCCTCTTGAAGCTTGGGAGAGCTGTAAAGAGGGAAGGGTAATGTTTGGAGGTAAGATGGCTTCCTGTCCATAGACAAGGAAGTATGGGGAGTTTCCTAAGGCCACTTTTGGGGTGACCCTATCGGCCCAAAGGGCATTTGTTAGAGCGTTGTGCCAGTTCCTCTGGTTGTCAGCGACAGATTTACAGATTATGCGTATGAGGTTCTTGTTTGAGGACTCTACAACTCCATTTCCCTGGGGGTAATAGTTCGATGCATACCTTATGTGAATTGATTTATCAATAGAAAATTCAGTCAATTTCAGTGATGAAAAGTAAGAAGCATTATCAAATATGAGAGCGTCAGGAATGCCATACCTGTTGATAATGAATTTCTCAATAAATGATATTACCTCATCTTCGTTCACCTTCCGAAGCGGGATGGCTTTGGTCCATCTGGTGAAGTAGTTGATCGCTGTGAGTATATACTTATGCTACTATGAAGAGTTTGGAGTGATCTTGCCTATGAAATCCAGGCCGCATTGCTGGAATGGGTGATAAATCATAATGGGCCTAAGGGGAATGACTGACTTTCTTTCTCGTCCTGCGACAGTTTGACATACCTTGCATTTTCGAGCGTAGGCATGCAAGTCCCTAAACACTATGGGCCAATAATATCTGGCTCTTAATATTTTGTGAGCAATGGTATCTTCTCCATAGTGACCACCTGCTGGGCTATCATGCATTTCTTTCAAGACATGGTAGGTATCATCCTTTTCCAAACACCTCAGCCAGATTTCGTCATAATTTTTTCTGTACAATGTGTTATTGGCCAAATGATACTGATTAGATTTCAATCTGAGCGCTCTCCATTGTGATGCATCCATGCATTTAGGACATGACCCCCGTGTAAGATAAAAGCAGATGTCGTAATACCACGACTCAGGATCCAAAATGGCTTCTAACGTTTCTCAGTCACACATCAACACTTCATTAGTCCATAGGGGATCCTCCCTGAATTCCGTTTGTGCATTCTAAAAGTTATATGCTTCTTGCTCATCGGACACCCCTATTTTCTCTGCCAAGGCTTCTGACGCGAGCTCACACAGTCCCTACCCTCAAACTATCTTCATCGGCTTAATCTCGAGGTCATATTCTTGAAGTGCAGTTATCCAATTTCCTCTTCGTTCACCCATTTCTTTCTGCACAAAGAGGGCTCTTACAACAAGATGGGGAACAATCACTTTAGTCCTAGCCTTCAATAAATAAGGGCGGAAATGTTTTATGGCCTTAAAAACCGCAAAGCCTTGTTTCTCCACGTCTGGGTAGTTTAGTTCTACTCCTTGGATATTAGCTCATACAGAAAATGGGGACTTTGTTGCCCTCGTCATTTTTCTGGGTGAGGATTGTGGCATATGAAACATCAGAAGAAAAAGTGTACAAGAGGAATTCCTTGTTGAAATCAGGACTAACCAACGAAGGGGCTTTTGCGATGGACTCTTTAATTCGCTGAAATTCTTTCTTGGCTTCATCACTCCACTTATACACCACGTCTTTCTTCATCATTAGCTGCATGGTACACACTATTTCTGCAAAACCTGAGACAAATTTCCTAACGAAATAGATCTTCTTGAAGAAAGATTGCATTGCCCTTTTATTGGCAGCGGTTGTATTCTCATGTTGGTCTCTATTCTTTCAAGATCAATAACAATCCCTTCTTTAGAGAGGATGTGACCTAGTAGTTTCCCTTTTGTGACTGTGAAGATGCTCTTCTTGGGATTCAACAATATTCCATACCTTCGGCATCTTTTGAAAATTTGTTTCAGGTGATAAATATGATCCCTTTTGCGATATGAATATACAATAATGTCATCCATGTACACTACTACTGATCTGTTGATCAATCCTCAGAAAGCTATGTCCATGGCTCTCTGGAATGTGGCGCCTACATTAATAAGTCCCAAATGCATTTTACGATATGCGTAAGTGCCCCATTTAGTGTTGAAGGTTGTCTTCATTTGATCCCCATTAGATACCAACACTTGATTATATCCTAAAAACCCATCTAATAAGGACAACATTTCAGACCTAGAAACACATTGAAGGATGTGTTCCATAGAAGGGACATGATAGTTATCCTTTTGCGATGCTTTTTTCAGGTTTCTAAAATCGATACAGAACCTGATGTCTCCATTTTTCTTTCTCACTGGCACGAGATTGGCTACCCAGCGGGTGTGTCTGACCGAGAAAATGATTTTAGCATCCAACATTTTGTTTAATTCTTTCTTTACCAATGGTTCCAGGCTTGGATGCATCTTGAAAATCTTTTGTTGGTAGGGTTTAGCCTCCTTTTCCAAAGGAATTACATTCTACACAACACTAGTATCAAAGGTTTTTAGGTCTCCATATGTCCATGCAAAGCCATCATTGTATTCTTTAAATAGCTTGACAAATGCAGCCTTTTCTTGTGGAGAGCACCCCAAGCCCAAATTAACAGTTTTTGGGTCCTCTTTGGTTCCCAAGTTGACCAATTCGTACTTCATGGATGAGCTATGTGTTTTGCAATTGGGCAAGCTTTTGAATTTATCATGGAAGTCATACAAGTGCTCTATCTGGACAACTGACTTGGGAATCATATGGGACTGATCCTTTTCCTCATCTTCCCTCTAATTTATAAGCCTATCGTGCTCTTTTTCATTAATGATTACATTCTTGAATGTATTCTCGCAGTGAAAGAACTCAAGGATTTGCTCATCATCTTCGAACACCTACCAATTTGAGATGTTATCAGGCATGGGTGGTCTGAGAATCAATTCAACACAACATTTATTCTTCTTTAATCTAAAATCAGGAAAAAGTTGTGCAACCATACTAGCCATCAGATCGACATCTTGGTTTTATCCTCGAGGTATGTATGTGATATTAAAAGAATCAAAATTGTCAATTAAGTTCCATACCTCATGTTGATACCTTACCAGGTGTGGCGAATTGCAGTGTATCCTCTTGCTTACCTAGTACACAATTATCTGCGAGTCACCGAAAACTTTAAGATTTTTTACCTTCATATCAATGGCCCTTTTCAGGCCCTACAGCAAGCCTTCATATTCTACCGTGTTGTTGGTGCACGTGAACTCCAACCGGCTGGCCATCAGATGTTGGTTCCCTTGTGGATCAACGAGAATGCTTCCAACACTTGCACCTTAAATCCAATTAGAGCCATCAAAATAGAGTGTCCAAAATATAGAGTCTAGTGTTACATCAATTGAATTACTTCCTAAGAAACTAGTTCTATCATCTACTATATTACAAGGTGGTTCATCAGTTGGATTATAGGGGAGAGCTTCCAAATGTGTGTTTATTGTAGTTTGTTCAATTGTTTCTGCATGGAATTCTCCAAATAGGTTTCTATGGCACAAACATTGAAACTATAATTCCCAAGGATAGAGTTGGTAAACGTTACAGGTTCATTGGGACCATTTAGCTCCGTCACTACATACTTCATGTATCTTTCTCGATCAACTCTCAACATATCACTTTTTCCCTTCTGAGGCAGCAAGAGATGGGACCAATCAGTTGAGAAGTATCCATTCAGTTTTGCTGACCAGTCCCTACTAAGCAACATCCCATAAGCCTCGGGTATGTCGACTCAATGACTTGTGTGTACTGTGGTTTAGTAGTCATCCGAATCAATACATCTTTTAATTCCCCAATTACTTTCAAATTTGTCTTGTCTGATTTCATGATTCGAGTTCCAGTTTTCTCAGGTATCACATGAAGTATTTTAGCAATAGCGTAAGGCATCACAGTGGACGAGGCATCTGAGTCTACCAAGAAATTGTGTACGTTCATGTTGAAGATTTCAAATGTGATAAGGAAAGGGGGAGTCATGGATTTTGATTTCCTTCCTATCATGGCTACACTGACATCTTGGGGGTTTTGATTCATTTTTGATAGGGTGGCTTCCATGGTTGCTGGCGTTTGGGTTACACTGGGAGTACTAACAGGTCTGGAGACCGACTTCTGGGTTTTGCTACTTGGAATGGTGGGATATTTGCAATTCCGTTCATTCATAGATTTTAAGAGCAGATCTCTTTGCTGCATTAACTTTAACAAATCAAAATATGTGATATTAGCTCGAGATTTCTTAAGATCATCCACAATGTTGTAATCAATGTTATAAATGTTATAAAATTATATATTACAGAGCAATGGAACACATAGAATATTGCATAAATATAAACACAGAAAAAGCATAAAACTAGAGAGACACAGATATACGTGGTTCACCCAGTTTGGGCTACGTCCACCCCGAACAGCCAGTCCTTCCTTTCTATTATGCAAAAAAATGAAGAGACACAACCTACAACAGATCCACTATAATATCCTCTATTTTCTCTCACAGTCTCACCTCTCTATTTCTCGCTCGGAGAATACACACCTATTATACAGCCTCAATACAATTCCCTCATACAAAGAGAGGGGTTGCCTTCTAGGGAAAAAAACCATAAACTAAACATAAGTTCTACTGTCAGATCATCCGCCTAATGAACGACCCAAATTGACTAGAAATTACTATACTTTTACAAGGTAATTTTACATCTGTTTTTAGTTGCAGGGGCGCTGCCCCCAAAACCCCCGCTAGGGGACCGCTGGCCCTCGGACCCCCCAGCCGGGGGGATCGCCCCCCCAAAACCCCCAGTCGGGGGGATCGGCCCCCTTGAACCCCTGCAGGGGGGACAAGTCCCCCCCATACCCCCCTGCGTGGAGGGGTGTACAAACTTCCTGGGGTATACATCTGACTGAAACAAAGACCTCTAAATAATCATGCTCCACACCCAACAATAAACAGGGTAGGGTAGATTAAACATACCAGTTTTGTCATTTTTAGGTGGGACTTCACCATTGTGAGTCACCTTCATTGCATTTGGAGATGCATTTTATTTTTGAGGATAGTTCACGACTGGCATACTCTTGGAACCACCACTAGGTTTATTCCCCTCAGCAGGAACCTTGGAAGCGGATGCCTTCAAAGGGCGAACATCTTTCTTTGTATGGTCTACAAGCTTTATCGTGCCCACAAGTGGCCCTTTACTTCGTGTATGGATTTAATTAGTGTGGATTTCTTCCATACTATCTCCTTCATCATCATCGTTCTCATTCATGTAGAAATCCCATAGCACATTGATTTGAGATTCTTTGTCCAAGGTCTCTTCTACTTGGTATTCTTCCTCATTTTCTTGTTCTAGCTCTAGCTCCGCTATAGGTTCTTCTTGGTTAAGGAGCGATCCAATAAGAGCTAACTCTTCTGTATTTAAATTCCCTTCATTGGGTGGAGCAGGCAGTGCAAGTGGACCATGACCACCTTCTGTCTTGTTATGATAGAAAGGTTTGAAAGATTTTCTATTGTTATACTCTCCTCCACTTCCGCTTGTACTCTCTCCAGAATTCCTTTTCATATCGATGACTTTGTTTGTCAACTTCTTAATGATTCGATGCAAACCTTCCACATCTGTGGTGTCCCTTTCTTTTCCCTCAACCACTTTGTTATCACTCCCATTATTCTTCTTGGATGACTGAGAGGCTTTCTTTTCTTCGGTTGTGTGATGACATGCTGTGAGACTGATCATTTCATTCTCGACTTTTACAGCTTCATCGATAGAACCCTGTAAGGTTTGTGTGTTACTCCTCTTGACTGACATTGCAGCAGGGATAGGGAGAACAGTGATGTAGAATTCCATGAGCACCTCCTCAGTAGGTCTAGCGTTAGCCGGGATTCTGTTGAACAAGGTGTTGAACCGAATGTTAAAATCCTTGACCTTTTCTTTGGTTTCCATTTTCAAATGGGATAGTTCTAAAACTAAGGCTACAGGTGTTTTGTCACCGCCATAATTGTATAAGAAGGCTTGTTGAAAGACATCCCATGAGGTGATCGATCCCGTTCTCAAGCTAAAGTACCATGTGGAGGCCGCACTAATCAGAGTAAAAGGGAATAGGCAACATGCTATGTCTTCATCAGCTACCCCCAACATGTGCATGACCAGGAAGAAAGAGTGAATATGGTTATCAACGGTTTCTCCCCACTCAAGGTCGAATTTAGGCAATACTCTTTCTACATTCTTGGGTAAGGGATGCTATTGCCCAGGTATCGCTACGACGTCTTGAGCGAGCCAGGGAGGAAGTGCTCCCGGAGGAGGTGGGAGTTGGTTCCCACCCTGTTGAAGTTGGTTCGCACCTAGGAGAGGAATGTTAGTCATATCATGCATAGGGATGTTCTGGTTGAAGGTTTCTTCAAGGCTTTCTTTATTAAGACTTCCCAAATTGGGCCAGGGATTACCTTCAGAGAGTGGATCTTCAGGAATTTCTTCCTAGTGAGTGTCGATACTTTGCAAGGATTCAAGCACAATATCTTCAAGAGACAGGGCTACAGATGTCTCTTTGTATATGGAATAGATCCTTGGCTTTCTTTTAGTTTTTGGAGGTAAAGAGTGAAAGATGGGGAGTTGAGAGAGGGAATGAGCGTAAGCCCGAGTAAGTATTTTGACTGGTTGTTCCTGAGTGATAGGATACTTCCACAGTGTCTCTTCTTTGAAATGAGGCTTTTCTAAATGGGAGGAAGGGTATTTTCAACCTTCACTATCCATGCATTAATTTTTTAGAGTCCATGCGTGAAATTTATAGATGAAATCATAAAAAGTTTTGGACCACGGTTCAGGCCTTCCTTCTAGCGCCAATTTGTTGACATTGCGAATTTTCACTATACCAACAAGGGAAACTAACCCGATCATAGACCCCAATTAGATTTGCTTTCATTTGGGATGGCTAGCTCCAATGGGTTTTAAAGGATCCCGTAAACTGCTATATGTATCGAAAGATTGCTTTCTGGAGGAAGACTTCAAATAAATAAAAAAATCAAACAACTAACCTATGTGTATCAAATCATATCTACACTACTTCTAACTACTCTAATCTAGTCCTAACTATCCTAATCTATCCTACAAGGGAAAAACAAAAGGAGGTTAAACATCATATACAAATCCCAAGTCCAAATGAATCAATTACTGGTCCACATAAGAACAAGGTTGTATTAAATCCCAATCGCAATCTAATTACTTATACAGGAATATACATTCCTTTCCATACAAATAACACTTGCAACTGATGTTTAACAAAGTAGGAAATCAACAATATTTCATGAATTATCAATGCTATTGAAATACATTCAAATAACCATGAACTACTAGTTATCAATATGCATAAAGAAAATCACATTTGTCTTTATACCAACAACAACACACTGATTCTAAACATATGAGAGAAAAGGGAAATAAATCTGAAAAAACATGCTCCTTCTTGAACCAAACAATCTTCTTTATTCATAATAAATCAAAGTTGTTCTCTCCAAACAAAAATCCCTACTCTCCTATCCAGAGGTAATACTTATGTAGCATGCAATGACCCTTGGTCTTCCACGAATTTTCACCTCCCCTCTTTTCATTACACAGTTCAAAATATATAGATGAGAACGGTCGGTGAAACTGTTGACACGTCGAGGTCACCTTTGCTAGAGCATTCTACTTCCTGGGGGAATGAAATGGATGCCGATGGAACAAAGAATGACTGTGTATCATTTCTTTGCACCTGTGTGGAGTGGCTATTATTCCCTATCATTTCCTGAAGGAAACTGAAGATGTTGCACTCATCATCCCACATCTGGCATGCTTTGAGGTGTATATGGAGGAACTGACATCTTGATGGATCAACACTGCCATGAGTGCTTTAATTTCGCCTCTCATCTCTTGATCCTCACCTGCAGAGATATTTAATCATTAGCTATGGATATAAAAAATATAACAAAAATGCTTAAACAAAACAAAAACATTGCCTTCATTAACCTTTTATAAAATCACAAGGAACAGGTGTGAAAGAATCGGCCCCCTGGTCCAACCAAGTGTGCAATGCAATCAAGTCACAATCGCATATCGCAACGGGCAATCCCATGCGAAATCACCCCTATCATATTTTCTTTTAAAAACCTGGAATACAACATTTACCGGCACACATAGGAATACATGGGAAAATCCACATCTGGACATAAGGCCGGACTTGAAAAACTATATACCCGCCTTCATAGCTATCGGCAAGTCCGCTTTATCGCATTGGGCCTTATGTTTTAAACGATGAACTCTGCCAATTGCGATAAGTGATTGGGGAGGTGGACCTGAAATATATATGTGCCGCATTTTATAATCCTTTCGGATCCGCCATATAAGACCTTCCTTTGAAAACATGGACTAGAATGCTTTATTGCAATACAAGGGAATACATGGGAAAACCCACGACCAACCATAAGGCCGAAGTTGAAAAATTATGTGCCAGAATTCATAGTGATTGGCGAGTCCGGTATATCACATCGCACTATATGCGTAGGCCTAGGGCTCCGCCGATATGTGATATGCAATTGGGGAAGCGGTCCCAATAACATATATATTTTACTTTATAGTCCTATCAGGTCCGCTATATCGCATTGGCCTTATGTATAGGCTTTGATTCCTGGCAATTGCGATATGGTTCCGGACCCAATATATATGAAATATGGTTAATAATGCCGTCGTGTCCATAAGACAACGGTGCACCTTATATAAAAGCCTCGGAACCCGCCAATTGCAATATGCGATATGGTTCTAGACCCAATATATATAAAATATGGTTGATAATGCCGTCGGGTCTGGAGTATAGGAGTGAACATCATGCCTTAGTGTTGATTCCGATAAATGAAAAGGGGTGATTTATGCATGCTTTGCGAAGTATTTCCACTGTAAAGAGTTATGATGTAAGTAATGATGTGATAGAAGGTTTTGAGGGTCAAAAAAGTTGCGATGAGGATATGAATGAAGGGCTTAGAGAGGGTTATAGCTGAATCATGTGGCAGGGATTTATTAAAGGGGCCTTAACCATTTAAAAATTGAAGATGTGACTTGGCAACGAGTTAAAGTCTTTGGGATGAAACAAATCATTCAGAGAGGTGAAAGATCAACTTTTTTAGGGGACCCATTCAAAATTTCTACCAAGGCAGGTTTTAATAGGGTGGTGGTTGTGGCCACAACACAATCCTCTTTGACAATTCTCATATAATTATGAGATCCATATGCTTATATATGTTGTTATGACCTGTAGATTGCATGTTTATGATATGTTTGATGAAATTCCTGTCATGGCTAGTAGGGGTCAGATCAAGTCCTTGTTAAAGTGTTTGCATTAGTAACCTTGTTTCAATGTTATTTATCATATCTGGAAGTTTCATGAAATTATGGGCAGTGTCCAGAGTTAGGTGGCACAAAATACGGGGTTGTTGACATTGAACTACCTGAAAAAGGCCATAGTCACATGGATGCCTTGCTGTGGGAGTGATTGGAGTGTCCTAGTCGCATGCATGCCTTGTCATGGGAGCGACTGAGGATCTAGGTCAATGAAAAAACAAGTTCTATCAAGGATCGAACACCTAAAAGGATTGGTTGGATCTTGAAGGTTCTGTAGGTTCTGAGGAAGCTCAGATTGGTATTTTCATGTTGATTCCACTTCCTTAATTGTACATGGGTAGTTGAATCATATCATAGTAACTCTTCATCACATTTTTACATCGGTGAACTAGTTAGCTTAGGTAAATGTGGGAGGAAGGTGTTACATAGTGGTATGAGAGCATGGTTCTATTCTCCTTGGGTGATCTCTAGTTTTTGTTCTCCTTGGAAGAATGTGTTGTCATGTGTACATGTCGGTTGCATATGTTTCCTAATGCTTATGGTCTATGTGCTCATTGTGTATGCATGGTGGTGGTCATAGTTTCCATTGTAATGTCATTCAGAATTCGATGGTGTTGTTATCAGAATGTGTTCGTTATGAATGCATGTCAGTGTTTGTATGTATTGTGTATGCATGTGTGTTGTACATGTGTTGTTATTCATTCATTGTGTCTAGTTGGTGTGTAGTGTGGCATCATGCATGGTGACTGGATGATGATTGAGATGATGTCCATATACTGTGATGATCATGATTATACATGTATTGTGCTAATCTGGTTGATCTTGCAGATGGGATCTCCTCTCTTGAACTAAACTGACGTACATTGGTTTGTTTATGATTTGGTTTAGATGACATGATATACCTTGTAGGAAGAGAATATGAAAGATGACTCAAGATAGTAGACTAGATCTCACGAGATTCTCTCTATAGATCAAATCAGCAACATGGTGAGGGATATTCTCCTAACATATCAGACACTTTGAGAAGTTTGTAGAAATTTTGAATAATTTAACACATATTCAACAAAGATTATCCTGATCATGTACTATTGTGGAATACATACACAATACATAAGCTCCTCTACGTTGATCATCAATATAGTAGCATCAATAACAATAAAACATCAAGAGCATTCACACATTAACACAGTATGTATCCCGGGGAAAGCATCTCGCTAAAAACCCCACACTATCTGTATATTAATGATTGAGTCATGTAACATTACACAACATAATACTTCTCACAAGTATCTCCACCTCTGTTACACACAATACAGCTCAGATCTGATCTCCAAATCTCTTCCACTGCGTGCCTGCCTCCACTGCTCAATACCTGCTCAAGAACTGATGAGAATGGCTTACCAAACTCGTTTTTCACCTGAAAAATAGTCACTCACTCTTTTTTGGACGTGAGCACAAGCTATAATGTGGGAAAATACGTGAGAAAACTCATTGGCATACTCAATCCCTTGATTGTGCAAGATCTGGTGCACAACTATAGTCACAACTGATAGCAATCTGATTCTCTACCACCTGTCCCTGTTGAACTGAACATGCACTGACATGCAACTGAGTTAACTGATGTATTCATTAGTTGCATCATGAGTTAATAATTAGTTTAACAACTCATCATTAGTCTATTTGCAGTTAGACTAATTACAACTAGTTTAACCAAGTCAAACTGAACACAACTCCATCAACTCCACAATCAACTCCACCAAACTCAACTGATTGAGTTCTAACTGAAGTCATGCATGCAACAACTCAACTGACTCATGAGAAAAGCGTATTTCCTTCTGACAGCTACATGTGCCACCTCTGTAGCTCAAACTGAAGTGCTCCAAGAGAATAAGATCAAGTTTATAGTCCAAATATTATTATGAGACAATAATATTTGACTTTTCTATTTTTGACAGCCAGTCTAAAAATAGACTTTAATCACTCACACTGTGATCACTCACACTTTGATAAAAAATAGAAGTCCATCTATTTTTCCCAACTTGACCAATCAGCCATAAACAACAACCTGCAATCCATAGACATGATCCATATGTCTAAAAATAGACATAGTCTAAAAATAGACTTGCGCCAAAAATAGCATGCGAGCCCACTTAGTGAAGGCGACTCTTTTCACTAAGATCCATCATCTTGTTGCAATCTCAACACTCCCTCTCGACAAGATATGAATTATCAGCAACCCCTATCTTGCCTCGGTGGTACTCGAATTTGCTCCTGGTGATAGCCTTCGTCAGAATATCAGCATCCTGATCCTCCGTTGTAATGTATGAAAGTAACATGATCCTCCGCTGCACACAATCTCTGATATGATGGTACCTGATGTCAATATGTTTAGATCTGTCATGAAATACAGGATTAGCCGAGAGTTTAATGCAACTCTGGTTATCACAGTAGGATCCAAATGAGAACCGAACAAACCAACCAGGATCTTCCTCATCCATATAGCCTTGCATGCAGCCAAACTTGCTGCCATATACTCGGCCTCCGCTGAACTGAGTGCCACGGATCTCTGCTTCCTGCTGTACCAAGAAACTGCTGTTGATCCGATACTGAAGACCCCTCCTGATGTGCTCTTTCTGTCCGTTGGGCTCCCTGCCCAATTTGCATCCGTGAAGCTACATAGCTTCACCTCATCCTCCTGTCTGTACCACAAACCATATCCCGATGTGCCTCTCAGTAGCACAATACATGCTTGCCCGCCTTCCAGAAGAGCTTGGTAGGCTTAACCATAGCTTGTGAAAGCTGGTTAACTGCATAGCATATATTAGGTCGTGTATTGACCAAATACATCAGCGACCCCACCAACTGTCGATAAACAGTGGCATCCACTTCTTCTCCCGAAGTGGGATCCTCCTTCCTCCAACCTCCAGGAAGAGGAGTATCAATAGGCTTGCAGCCATGCATGTTGAACTTCTCCAGTATCTCCCGAGCATACTTGCCCTGAGAAACAAACAATACACCACTGCGCTGCCATATTTCCAATCCTAGGAAATAGTGAAGGAGGCCCAAATCCTTCATCTCAAACTCTGTAGCAAGATCCTTCTTGCATGACAGTATCAACAGCTCATCACCCGTTAGAATCAAATCATCAAAATACAGTACAATGATAAGCAACTTACCCTCCACCACAATCTGGTATAGGTTCGGATCCGCCTCGCTCTTGGAGAATCCAAGTCCTGTGAAATAGCTGTCTATCCGTGTGTACCAAGCACGTGGTGCTTGCTTCAACCCATACAACGCTCTCTTGAACCTGCACACATGCGACTCGCTGCTGAAGACTTCAAAGCCTTCGGGTTGCTCAATGTACACCTCCTCCTCAATGACTCCGTTGAGGAACGCAGTCTTCACATCCATCTGATGAATGTGCCATCCCATCTGCGCTAAGAGAGCAAGAATCGTCCGTATGGAAGAATACCTTGCGACAGGTGCAAAGGTCTCCTCATAATCGATCCCCTCAATCTGTGAAAAGCCTCGGGCAACAAATCTTGCCTTGTACTTCTCCACACTCCCATCAGTTGCCTGCTTAACTTTGTAGATCCATCTCGAACCCACCACTGATTTCCCTTCCAGTCTAGGAACAATCTCCCATGCACTGTTTCTAACAATAGAATCATACTCTTCCACCATGGTGTCTACCCATGCGGGATCCTCCACAGCTTCCTCGAAAGAGGATGGCTCAGTCACAACACACTTGCTCATCAGAGCCATGTATCCAGTGTACCGATCAGGTGACTGTCTCTGCCTGCGTTGGGCTGTAGGTGGTCCTACAACTTTCTCTGCATCTTGAGCCAGTCGCTCAGCTTCTGTCAAGCGCTTTCGCCCTCTAATGGTTGGCGTTGCATGAGTGGACTCATCCACTCCATGAACCTCATCTTGTGGCTGATCCACATCTTGAAGCTCATCCTTAGGAACTAATAGCTCCTCATCTGCATGCAAGTGTAGCTCCCTCTGAAGCGAACAATTCATGGCTTTCTCCTCCTGAAATTTTATATCCCGTTGCACGACAGTTTTACCACTGTCTGGAAAATACACACGATAGTTGTGGGGCGTATCAGTGTACCCCACAAATATCCCAACCTCTGCGGTTGGCTCCAACTTCTTCCTGGCATCCTTCGTTACATGCATGTAAACGTTAGCACCAAAAATCCTCAAATGAGAAAGATCAGGCTTCTTACCAGAATAAGCCTCCTCGGGTGTACTCATGCCAAGTATCCTATGAGGACAACGGTTTTGCACATAAACTGCTGTATTACATGCTTCCGCCCACAAGTGAAGGGGTAGGGCCTGATCATGCAACATTGCCCGTGCAACACCCATGATCGTTCTGTTCTTCCGCTCAGCTACCCCGTTCTGCAGTGGGTTATGGGGAGCTATGAGCTCTCTACGAATCCCTTCTGCCTTGCAGAAATCCTTGAACTCGTCCGAGATGTATTCACCACCATTATCGCTCCTAAGAGCCTTCACCTTCTTCCCCGACTCCTTCTCGACAAGTTCTCTGAATTCACAGAACTTTGAATATGTCTCGCTCTTCTTCTGCATGAAGAAGATCCAACACTTACGAGAGAAATCATCAACAAAAATCACATAATACCTGTGTTTTGCTGTCAAAGCAACTGAGAAAGGTCCACACACGTCTGTGTGAATTCTCTCAAGGATCGTCGTGGCGCAACTATCCTTCTCGTGAAAGGTGGCTTTCACAAACTTCCCCAAGTACACCCCTTGCACTGATCTGACTGTGCAAGTGTGCCTTTAGGAAGCCCTGTAGTGATCTGCTGCAGTATCTTCAAGGCTCCATGGTGAAGGTGACCCAATCTCCTGTGCCACAACTCGCCATCATCCCGACTCACCAATCCTTCTGCCTTGCCCGCCATTGCTGTGCATCCATCTACATGCAACTGATAAAGGTTCCTCACTCGAACCCCTATCTTCCGGGTCTCACCAGTTGTCTTGCTGCACAGGAAAGCCTTTCCCTCGCTGAAAACAACATCATACCCCTTGTCTTTTAACATCGCCACTGAGATGAGATTCTTCTTCAATCCTGGAACATGCATGACTTCCTTCAATACAAAGGGTTTACCAGACTCCCTCTCAAAGGAAATGGTACTGATACCAGTCGCACTATATCTACCATCATTGCCCATCTCGATGTGCACTCCAAGATCTTTGTCCTCCAGATCAGAGAACAAATCTCTATCTCCCGTCATGTGAAAAGACGCACCACTGTCCAAGAACCACACTGATCCCATCACACTTGAAACCAAACATGTGATCAATGAAAAATCAAGCTCAAACTGTGAGGCTAGAGCCTCTCCTGCTGAAGATCCAGCAGCCTGCTTGTTCTTCTTCTTCTGCGGACAATTAGTGGCATAGTGTCCATGCTGGTGACAGTGAAAACACTTCACCTTGGACATATCCTGCTTCTTGCATTTCGCACCAGACTAAGAAGCTTTCTTGTTCTTCCCCTTCTTTGCTTTGGCAGCCAAAGCGCAATTCTCTTCATCAGATACCTTTGATGAAGATCCATTCTCACCTTTATTGTTTCTGAGTTTACCCTTGAGCGCCAGGTCGCTCTTGCTTTGGAATAACATTTGCAATCCGTTGAAAGACATTTCAACAACACTGCTACAAATTCGATTTCCACCAGCTCAAACTCAACCGCTTCCGATCTGAAATTCGTGAGAACACAATATTTCTCGTACAGAGATTGACTGTTTGGGTATTCACCGGATATCTCACCTTCCAAAGGAAGGATGAATCCAGAGGCTACTTGGCCCGATTACAGACTCTGCCTGAAGAAATAGAATGTAAACACTTCCTGAATAGTAGATCTGATGATCAACAGCTCTGATACCACGTAGAAATTTTGAATAATTTAACACATATTCAACAAAGATTATCCTGATCATGTACTATTGTGGAATACATACACAATACATAAGCTCCTCTACGTTGATCATCAATATAGCAGCATCAATAACAATAAAACATCAAGAGCATTCACACATTAACACAGTATGTATCCCGGGGAAAGCATCTCGCTAAAAACACCACACTATCTGTATATTAATGATTGAGTCATGTAACATTACACAACATAATACTTCTCACAAGTATCTCCACCTCTGTTACACACAATACAGCTCAGATCTGATCTCCAAATCTCTTCCACTGCTTGCCTGCCTCCACTGCTCAATACCTGCTCAAGAACTGATGAGAATGGCTTACCAAACTCGTCTTTCACTTGCAAAATAGTCACTCACTCTTTTTTGGACGTGAGCACAAGCTATAATGTGGGAAAATACGTGAGAAAACTCATTGGTATACTCAATCCCTTGATTGTGCAAGATCTGGTGCACAACTATAGTCACAACTGATAGCAATCTGATTCTCTACCACTTGTCCCTGTTGAACTGAACATGCACTGACATGAAACTGAGTTAACTGATGTATTCATTAGTTGCATCATGAGTTAATAATTAGTTTAACAACTCATCATTAGTCTATTTGCAGTTAGACTAATTACAACTAGTTTAACCAAGTCAAACTGAACACAACTCCATCAACTCCACAATCAACTTGATCTAGGTGGATGTTGGTGGCCACCCACCAACCCATTTGGACCCCCACAACTGTCTCTTTCAGTCTTTTCAGTTTCCTAAATTGTAGCACATTTTACTATTTTTAGCAGTTTTTCGGGTCCTGAACTTCCAGAGCCGTTTTGAGGGCCTAAACGACGTTTTTTTGGGATTCTGGGGCAACATGGGTCCATGGATCGATGTTGCCTCCCAAAGTGGTAGTACTCGGATAGATCTTTCTAACGAGCTATCGTACGCGTCAAACGGAGATCGTATGCCAAAGTTACGACCCCGGGAAATTGATGTACCAATTTACCCAAACGGGGCCCACAATTTGGCGTTTCATCTTCTAGGGCTAGGTTTCGGGATGTGAAGGGTTTTCCATTGTTTCTCAACAATAAATAGGCCTTCGAGCCTCATTGTAAGTCAGTTCGGAACAGTTCAGAGGCATGTAGTCGCACATCTCTTCTCAGGGATAAGCTACCATCGCCCTAGCTGGTTTATTTCCATTTCTGGTTGTAAGCATATTTCAGTATTTTCCATTAATGAAATGAAGCATTATTTCCGCTGCATCTCTGTGTTTATGGTTATTGCATCTCTGTATTTATGGTTATCTCTGTAATCTATTGCGTTCCTGTTTAAATCTGGATCAGTGGTATCAGAGCGGTCTGCTTTTTCTCTGTTTTTCTTTGCATGTCCCCAACGAGGTCGGGATATAAGGAGTTAGGGCTTGAACTGGTCGAACCTTTGCAAGACCAGCCTCGCAAATCCCGACGGCCTCCCATGGCGGATGAGAAGAAAGACGAGGGGGCAGGAGATCCTATCAAAATCTTGCTCGAAGAAGCGCTCGAGCGACAAAGGAACGCGATGATGGATAGCTTTGCGCAGATTCTTCAGCGACTACCCAGAGGCAACGCATCGGCTTCCAACAGCGACTCTGGAAACACCACGCCGTTTAAGGTACAAGTTAATTTTGAAATCCCCATCTTCGAGGGTCAAATAGACGCAGATGCCGTAGATAAATGGTTAAATCTGCTAGATGGGTATTTTTCTGTTCATGAATTTTCAAGTCGGGAAAAGATTGTTTTTGCTCTTCTCAAAGCAGCCCCCCACGTCAAGGACTGGTGGGAAACCTACTGCGAGCAGAAGGATGAAAGTACAGGCTCACTATTTTCAGCCGCACCCACTTGGAATGACTTCCGGGATGCCATCAAGGAGCAGTACTACCCTGTCGGAAGCTATGAGGACAAATACATCAAATGGACCACACTGCGGCAGGGACGAGACCAAGATGTGCCAGAGTTCACAAACATTTTTCATACCCTTCGCACACAGTTGGGTATCAAAGATTCTGAGCTGCATTTGGTACTCAAATACCGCGGCTGCCTACACAAATACATCCAGGAAGAGATGGGGTTCTTGAACATCCCCTCACTCGGCACAGCATACCGATACGCTGTCAAAATTGAGCAAAAGTTCAAACAGAAGAAGCGAGACTTTGGATCTGCAAATCCGAAGCCCAAAGGACAAAGCCAAGGTGGGGTGACCCAAGACAACCCGTCGAAGCCGCAAGAAAAGAACAACACCACGAAGCCGAGGAAGGACACAGGAAAGTGGTGTGAGTTCCACAAGAGTCCCACTCATAACACAAGTGAGTGTCGGACCAAGCAGTCACTGGTGGCCGAGTTGAAGGCTTCCGAATCAGATGCATGTTCCGATCCTGAGCCAGAACCCGACAAGGGGAATGGCAAAGGGAAGCAGATCATTGATGCAGATCCCAGCGCCACTGTTGCCACCGCCAAGATCCAGAAAGATGAGCCCAAAAATCCAGAGGAAGGGGAGCGTCTTTTCCACTCACAGATGTGGGTGAAGGGTTCGCTGCTACAATTCATTGTCGACAGTGGCAGCCAAAAGAACCTCATTTCAGCAGAGGTCGTGAAGCGGTTGGGCCTACCAACTACACCACACCCACAGCCATACAGTATCGGGTGGCTTCATGAAGGACGAGATCTGAAAGTTCGCCAGCAGTGCCGCCTTCCCTACAGCATCAAGCCCTTCACCGACGAGGTATTGTGTGATGTTACACCTCTGGATGTTTGTGATGTATTATTAGGCCAGCCATACTTGTGGAGGCGACATGCTGTGTATGAGTCAAGGCCTCGTGCTGTCATTATTTCTTTGAACAATTCATTATACAGGATACCAGAGGTAGCCCCACCTACCACCACATCTTTGCTCACTACCAAGAAAGGCAGCAAGCTCATATCACAGACCAGGAAATTCATCTGTCTGGTCCACTCCCAAAGTAAGGGGAAGATTGTTGCTACATCCATGACCCCTGCAAAGGGTTCCTCTACGCAGCAGCAGTAGCAACAAAGGAATACGGTCATAACAGAACACAGGAACAACTTCTCACGCACAGGGGTACCACACAAGCTTCAAGTGGGCGACAAAGTCTGGTTGCATATGCAGAGAGAACACCTTACCAGAACCCTTCAGAAACTCAGACCACTCCGACATGGTCCTTACAGCAGTACCAAGGCTATGGGGAACAATGCTTTGGAGCACATCATTCCTCAATTCCTTCGCCTGCACCAAATGTTCAATGTGGACCATCGTCGACCATGCTTCCCACCATCACTGGACACATCAGAGATTGCAGCAGATGGAGGAACTCAACGCAATGGGGACCATTGCTTCCTAAGGGGGGAGGAATGATCCAGGTAGATGTTGGTGGCCACCCACCAACCCATTTGGACCCCCACAACTGTCTCTTTCAGTCTTTTCAGTTTCCTAAATTGTAGCACATTTTACTATTTTTAGCAGTTTTTCGGGTCCTGAACTTCCGGAGCCGTTTTGAGGGCCTAAACGACGTTTTTTTGGGATTCTGGGGCAACATGGGTCCATGGATCGATGTTGCCTCCCAAAGTGGTAGTACTCGGATAGATCTTTCTAACGAGCTATCGTACGCGTCAAACGGAGATCGTATGCCAAAGTTACGACCCCGGGAAATTGATGTACCAATTTACCCAAACGGGGCCCACAATTTGGCGTTTCATCTTCTAGGGCTAGGTTTCGGGATGTGAAGGGTTTTCCATTGTTTCTCAACAATAAATAGGCCTTCGAGCCTCATTGTAAGTCAGTTCGGAACAGTTCAGAGGCATGTAGTCGCACATCTCTTCTCAGGGATAAGCTACCATCGCCCTAGCTGGTTTATTTCCATTTCTGGTTGTAAGCATATTTCAGTATTTTCCATTAATGAAATGAAGCATTATTTCCGCTGCATCTCTGTGTTTATGGTTATTGCATCTCTGTATTTATGGTTATCTCTGTAATCTATTGCGTTCCTGTTTAAATCTGGATCAGTGGTATCAGAGCGGTCTGCTTTTTCTCTGTTTTTCTTTGCATGTCCCCAACGAGGTCGGGATATAAGGAGTTAGGGCTTGAACTGGTCGAACCTTTGCAAGACCAGCCTCGCAAATCCCGACGGCCTCCCATGGCGGATGAGAAGAAAGACGAGGGGGCAGGAGATCCTATCAAAATCTTGCTCGAAGAAGCGCTCGAGCGACAAAGGAACGCGATGATGGATAGCTTTGCGCAGATTCTTCAGCGACTACCCAGAGGCAACGCATCGGCTTCCAACAGCGACTCTGGAAACACCACGCCGTTTAAGGTACAAGTTAATTTTGAAATCCCCATCTTCGAGGGTCAAATAGACGCAGATGCCATAGATAAATGGTTAAATCTGCTAGATGGGTATTTTTCTGTTCATGAATTTTCAAGTCGGGAAAAGATTGTTTTTGCTCTTCTCAAAGCAGCCCCCCACGTCAAGGACTGGTGGGAAACCTACTGCGAGCAGAAGGATGAAAGTACAGGCTCACTATTTTCAGCCGCACCCACTTGGAATGACTTCCGGGATGCCATCAAGGAGAAGTACTACCCTGTCGGAAGCTATGAGGACAAATACATCAAATGGACCACACTGCGGCAGGGACGAGACCAAGATGTGCCAGAGTTCACAAACATTTTTCATACCCTTCGAACACAGTTGGATATCAAAGATTCTGAGCTGCATTTGGTACTCAAATACCGCGGCTGCCTACACAAATACATCCAGGAAGAGATGGGGTTCTTGAACATCCCCTCACTCGGCACAGCATACCGATACGCTGTCAAAATCGAGCAAAAGTTCAAACAGAAGAAGCGAGACTTTGGATCTGCAAATCCGAAGCCCAAAGGACAAAGCCAAGGCGGGGTGACCCAAGACAACCCGTCGAAGCCGCAAGAAAAGAACAACACCACGAAGCCGAGGAAGGACACAGGAAAGTGGTGTGAGTTCCACAAGAGTCCCACTCATAACACAAGTGAGTGTCGGACCAAGCAGTCGCTGGTGGCCGAGTTGAAGGCTTCCGAATCAGATGCATGTTCCGATCCTGAGCCAGAACCCGACAAGGGGAATGGCAAAGGGAAGCAGATCATTGATGCGGATCCCAGCGCCACTGTTGCCACCGCCAAGATCCAGAAAGATGAGCCCGAAAATCCAGAGGAAGGGGAGCGTCTTTTCCACTCACAGATGTGGGTGAAGGGTTCGCTGCTACAATTCATTGTCGACAGTGGCAGCCAAAAGAACCTCATTTCAGCAGAGGTCGTGAAGCGGTTGGGCCTACCAACTACACCACACCCACAGCCATACAGTATCGGGTGGCTTCATGAAGGACGAGATCTGAAAGTTCGCCAGCAGTGCCGCCTTCCCTACAGCATCAAGCCCTTCACCGACGAGGTATTGTGTGATGTTACACCTCTGGATGTTTGTGATGTGTTATTAGGCCAGCCATACTTGTGGAGGCGACATGCTGTGTATGAGTCAAGGCCTCGTGCTGTCATTATTTCTTTGAATAATTCATTATACAGGATACCAGAGGTAGCCCCACCTACCGCCACATCTTTGATCACTACCAAGAAAGGCAGCAAGCTCATATCACAGACCAGGAAATTCATCTGTCTGGTCCACTCCCAAAGTAAGGGGAAGATTGTTGCTACATCCATGACCCCTGCAAAGGGTTCCTCTACGCAGCAGCAGCAGCAACAAAGGAATACGGTCATGACAGAACACAGGAACAACTTCTCACGCACAGGGGTACCACACAAGCTTCAAGTGGGCGACAAAGTCTGGTTGCATATGCAGAGAGAACACCTTACCAGAACCCATCAGAAACTCAGACCACTCCGACATGGTCCTTACATCAGTACCAAGGCTATGGGGAACAATGCTTTGGAGCACATCATTCCTCCATTCCTTCGCCTGCACCAAATGTTCAATGTGGACCATCGTCGACCATGCTTCCCACCATCACTGGACACATCAGAGATTGCAGCAGATGGAGGAACTCAACGCAATGGGGACCATTGCTTCCTAAGTGGGGAGGAATGATCCAGGTGGATGTTGGTGGCCACCCACCAACCCATTTGGACCCCCACAACTATCTCTTTCAGTCTTTTCAGTTTCCTAAATTGTAGCACATTTTACTATTTTTAGCAGTTTTTCGGGTCCTGAACTTCCGGAGCCGTTTTGAGGGCCTAAACGACGTTCTTTTGGGATTCTGGGGCAACATGGGTCCATGGACCGATGTTGCCTCCCAAAGTGGTAGTACTCAGATAGATCTTTCTAACGAGCTATCGTACGCGTCAAACGGAGATCGTATGCCAAAGTTACGACCCCGGGAAATTGATGTACCAATTTACCCAAACGGGGCCCACAATTTGGCATTTCATCTTCTAGGGCTAGGTTTCGGGATGTGAAGGGTTTTCCATTGTTTCTCAACAATAAATAGGCCTTCGAGCCTCATTGTAAGTCAGTTCGGAACAGTTCAGAGGCATGTAGTCGCACATCTCTTCTCAGGGATAAGCTACCATCGCCCTAGCTGGTTTATTTCCATTTCTGGTTGTAAGCATATTTCAGTATTTTCCATTAATGAAATGAAGCATTATTTCCGCTGCATCTCTGTGTTTATGGTTATTGCATCTCTGTATTTATGGTTATCTCTGTAATCTATTGCGTTCCTGTTTAAATCTGGATCAGTGGTATCAGAGCGGTCTGCTTTCTCTCTGTTTTTCTTTGCATGTCCCCAACGAGGTCGGGATATAAGGAGTTAGGGCTTGAACTGGTCGAACCTTTGCAAGGCCAGCCTCGCAAATCCCGACGGCCTCCCATGGCGGATGAGAAGAAAGACGAGGGGGCAGGAGATCCTATCAAAATCTTGCTCGAAGAAGCGCTCGAGCGACAAAGGAACGCGATGATGGATAGCTTTGCGCAGATTCTTCAGCGACTACCCAGAGGCAACGCATCGGCTTCCAACAGCGACTCTGGAAACACCACGCCGTTTAAGGTACAAGTTAATTTTGAAATCCCCATCTTCGAGGGTCAAATAGACGCAGATGCCATAGATAAATGGTTAAATCTGCTAGATGGGTATTTTTCTGTTCATGAATTTTCAAGTCGGGAAAAGATTGTTTTTGCTCTTCTCAAAGAAGCCCCCCACGTCAAGGACTGGTGGGAAACCTACTGCGAGCAGAAGGATGAAAGTACAGGCTCACTATTTTCAGCCGCACCCACTTGGAATGACTTCCGGGATGCCATCAAGGAGCAGTACTACCCTGTCGGAAGCTATGAGGACAAATACATCAAATGGACCACACTGCGGCAGGGACGAGACCAAGATGTGCCAGAGTTCACAAACATTTTTCATACCCTTCGCACACAGTTGGGTATCAAAGATTCTGAGCTGCATTTGGTACTCAAATACCGCGGCTGCCTACACAAATACATCCAGGAAGAGATGGGGTTCTTGAACATCCCCTCACTCGGCACAGCATACCGATACGCTGTCAAAATCGAGCAAAAGTTCAAACAGAAGAAGCGAGACTTTGGATCTGCAAATCCGAAGCCCAAAGGACAAAGCCAAGGTGGGGTGACCCAAGACAACCCGTCGAAGCCGCAAGAAAAGAACAACACCACGAAGCCGAGGAAGGACACAGGAAAGTGGTGTGAGTTCCACAAGAGTCCCACTCATAACACAAGTGAGTGTCGGACCAAGCAGTCGCTGGTGGCCGAGTTGAAGGCTTCCGAATCAGATGCATGTTCCGATCCTGAGCCAGAACCCGACAAGGGGAATGGCAAAGGGAAGCAAATCATTGATGCGGATCCTAGCGCCACTGTTGCCACCGCCAAGATCCAGAAAGATGAGCCCGAAAATCCAGAGGAAGGGGAGCGTCTTTTCCACTCACAGATGTGGGTGAAGGGTTCGCTGCTACAATTCATTGTCGACAGTGGCAGCCAAAAGAACCTCATTTCAGCAGAGGTCGTGAAGCGGTTGGGCCTACCAACTACACCACACCCACAGCCATACAGTATCGGGTGGCTTCATGAAGGACAAGATCTGAAAGTTCGCCAGCAGTGCCGCCTTCCCTACAGCATCAAGCCCTTCACCGACGAGGTATTGTGTGATGTTACACCTCTGGATGTTTGTGATGTATTATTAGGCCAGCCATACTTGTGGAGGCGACATGCTGTGTATGAGTCAAGGCCTCGTGCTGTCATTATTTCTTTGAACAATTCATTATACAGGATACCAGAGGTAGCCCCACCTACCACCACATCTTTGCTCACTACCAAGAAAGGCAGCAAGCTCATATCACAGACCAGGAAATTCATCTGTCTGGTCCACTCCCAAAGTAAGGGGAAGATTGTTGCTACATCCATGACCCCTGCAAAGGGTTCCTCTACGCAGCAGCAGCAGCAACAAAGGAATACGGTCATGACAGAACACAGGAACAACTTCTCACGCACAGGGGTACCACACAAGCTTCAAGTGGGCGACAAAGTCTGGTTGCATATGCAGAGAGAACACCTTACCAAAACCCATCAGAAACTCAGACCACTCCGACATGGTCCTTACAACAGTACCAAGGCTATGGGGAACAATGCTTTGGAGCACATCATTCCTCCATTCCTTCGCCTGCACCAAATGTTCAATGTGGACCATCGTCGACCATGCTTCCCACCATCACTGGACACATCAGAGATTGCAGCAGATGGAGGAACTCAACGCAATGGGGACCATTGCTTCCTAAGGGGGGAGGAATGATCCAGGTGGATGTTGGTGGCCACCCACCAACCCATTTGGACCCCCACAACTGTCTCTTTCAGTCTTTTCAGTTTCCTAAATTGTAGCACATTTTACTATTTTTAACAGTTTTTCGGGTCCTAAACTTCCGGAGCCGTTTTGAGGGCCTAAACGACGTTTTTTTGGGATTCTGGGGCAACATGGGTCCATGGACCGATGTTGCCTCCCAAAGTGGTAGTACTCGGATAGATCTTTCTAACGAGCTATCGTACGCGTCAAACGGAGATCGTATGCCAAAGTTACGACCCCGGGAAATTGATGTACCAATTTACCCAAACGGGGCCCACAATTTGGCGTTTCATCTTCTAGGGCTAGGTTTCGGGATGTGAAGGGTTTTCCATTGTTTCTCAACAATAAATAGGCCTTCGAGCCTCATTGTAAGTCAGTTCGGAACAGTTCAGAGGCATGTAGTCGCACATCTCTTCTCAGGGATAAGCTACCATCGCCCTAGCTGGTTTATTTCCATTTCTGGTTGTAAGCATATTTCAGTATTTTCCATTAATGAAATGAAGCATTATTTCCGCTGCATCTCTGTGTTTATGGTTATTGCATCTCTGTATTTATGGTTATCTCTGTAATCTATTGCGTTCCTGTTTAAATCTGGATCAGTGGTATCAGAGCGGTCTGCTTTTTCTCTGTTTTTCTTTGCATGTCCCCAACGAGGTCGGGATATAAGGAGTTAGGGCTTGAACTGGTCGAACCTTTGCAAGACCAGCCTCGCAAATCTCGACGGCCTCCCAGGGCGGATGAGAAGAAAGACGAGGGGGCAGGAGATCCTATCAAAATCTTGCTCGAAGAAGCGCTCGAGCGACAAAGGAACGCGATGATGGATAGCTTTGCGCAGATTCTTCAGCGACTACCCAGAGGCAACGCATCGGCTTCCAACAACGACTCTGGAAACACCACGCCGTTTAAGGTACAAGTTAATTTTGAAATCCCCATCTTCGAGGGTCAAATAGATGCAGATGCCGTAGATAAATGGTTAAATCTGCTAGATGGGTATTTTTCTGTTCATGAATTTTCAAGTCGGGAAAAGATTGTTTTTGCTCTTCTCAAAGCATCCCCCCACGTCAAGGACTGGTGGGAAACCTACTGCGAGCAGAAGGATGAAAGTACAGGCTCACTATTTTCAGCCGCACCCACTTGGAATGACTTCTGGGATGCCATCAAGGAGCAGTACTACCCTGTCGGAAGCTATGAGGACAAATACATCAAATGGACCACACTGCGGCAGGGACGAGACCAAGATGTGCCAGAGTTCACAAACATTTTTCATACCCTTCGCACACAGTTGGGTATCAAAGATTCTGAGCTGCATTTGGTACTCAAATACCGCGGCTGCCTACACAAATACATCCAGGAAGAGATGGGGTTCTTGAACATCCCCTCACTCGGCACAGCATACCGATACGCTGTCAAAATCGAGCAAAAGTTCAAACAGAAGAAGCGAGACTTTGGATCTGCAAATCCGAAGCCCAAAGGACAAAGCCAAGGCGGGGTGACCCAAGACAACCCGTCGAAGCCGCAAGAAAAGAACAACACCACGAAGCCGAGGAAGGACACAGGAAAGTGGTGTGAGTTCCACAAGAATCCCACTCATAACACAAGTGAGTGTCGGACCAAGCAGTCGCTGGTGGCCGAGTTGAAGGCTTCCGAATCAGATGCATGTTCCGATCCTGAGCCAGAACCCGACAAGGGGAATGGCAAAGGGAAGCAGATCATTGATGCGGATCCCAGTGCCACTGTTGCCACCGCCAAGATCCAGAAAGATGAGCCCGAAAATCCAGAGGAAGGGGAGCGTCTTTTCCACTCACAGATGTGGGTGAAGGGTTCGCTGCTACAATTCATTGTCGACAGTGGCAGCCAAAAGAACCTCATTTCAGCAGAGGTCGTGAAGCGGTTGGGCCTACCAACTACACCACACCCACAGCCATACAGTATCGGGTGGCTTCATGAAGGACGAGATCTGAAAGTTCGCCAGCAATGCCGCCTTCCCTACAGCATCAAGCCCTTCACCGACGAGGTATTGTGTGATGTTACACCTCTTGTGTGAGGAGAAAAACATGGGTGATGATAGGAAGCTCTTGTAATGTTAGACTTATGGAGGAGAGCATTGAAAATGATATTTTCCACAAAGTCAAGGTGGTAGACTGCATGTCTACAATTCTTAGGAGGCACAAATAGTGGGGAATGATGAACAGAGTATTCCTCAGATTTATGCAGTGCTAGATAATATGTAGGTAGATCACCAGGCATCTATTATTGAGATGGATGGTAAGATTTATGATCAAGTTGTTTCTATTTTGATTGTCCCTGGATCTAATTATAGTTATGTTAATCTTGATCTGGTGGATAAGTGTGGTTTTAATAAATAAGTGCACCAATAATCTTGGTTAGTGTAGTTGGCTACAGGTACAAAGAAGAGAGTTCATCATTAGGTAAGATCTTGTGCATTTGAGTCGAGTGGTATGCCTACCTCAACACATTTGAATGTACTACCATTGGGATCATATAGTATGATCTTGGGTATGGATTGGTTATATCTTCATAGGACCAAAGTGGATTGTTATCACAAGGCCATTGAGAGCTTGGATGATAATGGGGAACAAATAATCTTGCAGGGTAAGAAGAACGAAAGATCAGTTAGAATGGTGATAGCTATCTAGGCAAAGCACAATCACAGGAAAGGGTGCATGTTATTCGCAGTGCATATTTTAGTGATAAAGGTAAGGAAGTTGAGGATGCAGATGTCTTGAGGATGTATCCAATTTTACACTAGTTTTAGGATGTGTTCCCGACAAATATTTCACAGTTGCCACCTCACGGGGAAGTGGACTTTTCTATTGAGTTGGTACAAGGGGTAGCACCAGCATCAAAGGCACCATACAGGATGATCACACCAGAGTTAGTGGAATTGAAGTTGCAGTTGAAGGAAATGTTTGACAAGGGATACATTAGGCCAAGTGTATCACCTTAGGGTGTACCAGTGTTGTTTACGAAGAAAAAGGATGGTACTCTTAGGTTATGCATTGATTACAGGAAGTTGAATGAAGTGACCATCAAAAATAGGTATTCATTGTCGAGGATTGATGACTTATTTGATTAGTTGAAGGGAGCAACAGTGTTCTCAAAGATTGATTTGAGATCAAGATTCCATCAGGTATGCATTAAGGAAGAGGACATCTACAAGGCTTCTTTCTGGACTAGGTATGGGAATTATGAGTTCATTGTAGGCTTGACTAATTATCTGACTACTTTTATGTTCTTGATGAATAGTGTATTGCGTCCTTATCTAGACAAGTTTGTTATTGTATTCATTGATGATATATTGGTATACTCTAGGAATGAGGAAGAACATGTCGAACATTTAGCAACATTATTGAGATTAACGAGATATCATCAATTGTATGCTAAGCTCAGTAAATATAGTTTTGTTTAGACAAAGGTACATTACTTGGGACACTTGGTTTCCAAGGAAGGCATAACAATGGATACAGAAAAGATAAAATCTATCATGGAATGGGAAACTCCTAGGAATGTGGATGAGGTAAGGTCGTTTATGGGGTTAACAGTGTATTATAGGAGGTTCATCAGGAACTTCTCTCAGATTTATTATCCTATTACATTGTTGCAAAGGAGAGGTAAGAAATTTGAATGTACAACGAAATGTGCGACTATTTTTGAGTAGTTGAAGTAGTTGTTGACAAATGCTCCAGAAAAATAGCTTGTGGTATGTACAAATGCTTGCAAGAGAGGACTTGATGGATTACTTATGTAGGAAGGACAAGTAGTATGCCATGAATCAAGGAAACTAAATGAGCACAAGAAGAATTATCTGACACATTATCTTGAGTTGGCAACGATCATCCATGCATTGAAGACGTGGAGGAACTATCTTCTTGGTAGGAATTTTATATTGATAAGTGATCACAGTGGATTGAGGTATATATTTGACCAACGAAATTTTAATGCTGGGAAAGCTAGGTGATTGGCCACGATTAATGAGTTCCACTTTGAGATTAGGTACGTTAAGGGTAAAGAGAATACGGTTGTAGATGCTCTTAGAATGAGGATATAGGTAAACCATAAAGCATCTATGAGATCCTATGGGACAGATTTAAAGGATCAAATATTGCAGGTAGGACAGTAGGATGACAGGTATAGGGAGCTTATGCATAGGCTACAATAGGGTATAGCTGATGAGGATGTGGATTATCATCTCATAACAGATGGATTAGTCAAATTTAGGGACAAGATATATGTACCAGACAAAAGTGAGCTCAAGAAGCTTATCTTGAGGGAATTTCATGCTAAGCCATACTCAAGTCACCCAGGATATGAGAAGTAATTGACAATAGTGAAGAAGTTCTACTATTGGCTAAATTTGAAGAAATAAGTGGCAAATTTTTTCAATAGATGTTTGTATTGTCAATAGGTATAGGCAGAATGTAAGAATCCAGGTTGATTACTACAACCGATTCAGATTCCAGAGTAGAAATGGGAGGTAATTTCCATGGATTTCATTACAGGTTTGTCGAGGACATCTAGACAACATGATTCTATCATGGTTGTGGTGGACAGGTTAACTAAGGTAGCGCACTTCATTCCAGTGAAGTCTAGATATTCAACTAGTGTTGTAGCACAGATTTTCATTAAACATGAAGTGAGGTTGCATGGTTTCCCAAGGAATATTGTGTCAATCAGGGATGCTAAGTTCACTTCTAGATTCTAGAAAGAGTTATTTGTAGGTTTGGGTACATATTTGGTCTTCAGTACAACTGATCATTCGTACATAGATGGAAGACAGGGAGGGGAAACATGATATTGTAGGACATTTTGAGGATGTATGTGATGCATCAACATCAGAGGTGGGAAGAGAAAATTCCACTAGTTGAGTTTTCTTACAACGATGGCTATCAGGAGTAACTAAGGATGAGTCCATTCAAGGCACTGTATGGGTAGAGTTGTAATACTCCCATCAGTTGGAGTGATCTAGTTAATAAGGTGTTGATAGGACCAGACATGTTGGTGGAGATGGAATAGCAAATACAAGTAATCAAGAAGAATTTAAAGGTAACACATGATAGGAAAAAATTTATGTAGATCAAACAGGTTGTTTAAGGAGTTTCAGGTTGGGGAACATGTGTACTTAGAAGAGCTCCTTAAGGATTGGATCATGTGCCAAGATGACACCTCGGTTTTGTGGACCTCTCAAGATTCTTGAAAGGATTGGACCAATATTCAATTGACTTGCACTACCTCTGAAAGTGAAATTCCGTGATGTTTTCCATGTGTCATTGCTTAAGAAGTATGTTAAATATGTTGATCATGTGATTGAATGGTCTGTACCATAGGTGGAACTAGAAGGATAATTCCAGTCAGAACCCTATTTCATTTTACAAAGAAAGATGTTCATGCTCTCAAACTGAACAATCGAGTATGTTAAAGTGCATTGGAAGGAATTTGGGCCTGATGAAGCTACATGGGAGATCGTTGATCATATGCGGGCTATGTATCCTTCCCTATTCGATGGTTAAGAAAATGTTTTTGGCATATGTTTTGGTATATGTATATATGTATATGGATGTAAATACTGCCATGAGCTATGTTATAAAGCTCCAATAAGCGGTATGGGTGTCATGTCATTATGGTTGTCATGTTGTTATGTTTCTCATGTTAGTTTGCTTCTCAGCAGGATGATCATTGTAAATACTGCAATGAGCTAAGTTATAAAGCTCCATGGGTAGTATGTTTTTTCTTTTCAGCAGTCTTGCTAGTTGTAGGTGTCATTGAACACCGAGGACAGTGTTCCCCCAAGGGGGAGGGTTCTATAATAGCCCTAGTAAAAAATCCATGTAATAAAATTAATAAAGGAAAAATAATAACCAAGGTCATGGGACATGTATTCTAAGATAAATGTTGGGAAAAATACATAGTGATGGTGTCACTTGTGATTAATTAATGGCTATGGAAATTGGAAGAGGCAATGAAAAAGGATTTGGAAAGGCAAAGTGGCATTAATTGGAATTTTATTTATGAAAATAATGGAAAATGGGAGAAAAGGGAGGTGAAAGGTCATAGGTTGCATGTGAGGAGGAAAATGAAGGAAAAATAATGGAAAATGAAGAAAATAGAGGCATCATTAATAAAAAGGCTTCTGAGGATCAGTTTGTAGCTTTTTGTTACTTCATTTTTGGAGCTCTCATTTTATACTCTCTCTCTCTCACTCTTGGACACTTAGAGTTTTTTTGGATCACTCTTGGAGGAGTGTGGCATACTTGGGATTTGGAGCAAGAAGGAAATGGAAGAGCAGGAAAGTGTAAGAGGACACCAGGATAAAAAAATACATTGGGTTATCCTTGCAGGTATCGAGTTGCATGTTTGATTTCCTTGCTATTTTTGGCATGCATGGAACATGCATGTGGTTTCTTGGTTATAATTTGTCATTGGCCTGGAGGAGTACCTAGATTGATTGTGGTTTTGCCTAGCCTTGCCATTTCCTAGATTACAATGGTGTTGTGGGTTTCTTTCCTTTGTTTTCTGGTTGGTTCTCATGTTCCTTATGTCTATGGATTGAGTTACTATATCTTGAAGCCTTGGTTGGGCAAACGCTTTGGAAGCCCTGCAACAGGTTGGGTTGAGTTACTAGTCCTGGAAGCCTTGGTTGGAAAAAATTTATGGATCCCATGGTGGGTTGAGATACTAGTCCTGGAAGCCCTAGTTGGACAAACGCTCTAGAGCCTGACACTAAATATGGGTTGAGTTACTAGTCCTAGAAGCCTTGGTTGGAACAAATTCTCTAGAGCCCTAGATAGCTTTGGTAGAGACCAATCTGGTGATGGTTACTGATGTCTCACCATGGCGTGGAATCATTGGTTGAGGATTGAGGTGGTTTGGCCTCTGGAATACTTGACTTGGTTTCATTCAATTTGTTTCATGATATCCCACATTCATGCTTGAAATATGGCGCGGGGTGATTGGCTGAAAGAGAGATTTGGTTCAACCCAATATATGGTTGGGTGGTACATGAAAGTCCCTAACTTGGTTGGGTTTTCATATGTTAAGAAGATCTCCTTTTCCTTTGGTATTTTATGGGTAAAAGTGCTTTCCATTATGTGGCTTTAATGGTTGTTTCCTCATTGATATATCTATGGTTATTTGCTAGTTATAAGCATGTTTTACGACAATTACGATGTATGTATATCATGATGTTTTGGTTATTATATGAAATTTTAGTGAATTAATGACCTAATAGATAAAAATGAAACTACTGTGAGGAGATATTAGTCCTCTTTGACGATTCTCAGATAAGTATGAGATCCATATTCTCAGATCTATTGTTGTGACCTGTAGATTTCATGTTTATGATATGTATGACAAAATTACTGTCATGGCTAGTAAGGTTTAGATCAAGTCAGTGTTCAAGTGTTTGCATTAGTAACCTTGTTTCAATGTTATTTATCATTTTTTGAAGTTTCATGAAGTTCTAGGCTGTGGCCTGAGTGCTCACCCTTAAAAGGTGGCACATAATCTGGGGTCATTGGCACTGAACTACATGAAAAAATCCATGGTCGAATGAATTCCTTGTTGTGGGAGTGTCTGGAGGGTCCCATTCACATGCATGCCTTGTCATGGGAGTGACTGAGGGTCTAAGTCAGTGAAAAAGCAAGTTCTCTTAGGGTTTGGACACCCGAAGGGGTTGGTTGACTCCTGAAGGTTCTGTAGCTTTTAAGGAAGGTCATATTGTTCTTGTCATGTTAATTCCACTTCGTTAACTGTACATGGGGAGTTGTATCATATCATAGAAAATATTCATCACATGTTTAACTTGATGGATTGGTTAGCTTGGGTAAATGTGGGAGGAGGGTGTTACAAAAACCAATGCAAAAACTAGATGGAGAGAAAATAAAAAATGAATGTACAAGGGGAAATTGGAATGCAATTAGACTTACTCCTAACCTAACTGGCTAGAAGGTTAAGGCTAAGTGAAATACAATTTCCAATGTAGCCACTATAACTTATCCCAACCTAGAAACAAAAAGATACAAGCAACTAAAACAGGTACAAAATAATGTGCAACAGAAAATATAAGAACTTGAATAACTTGCACAAAAAGCTGAAGGTATTTGCTAAAGGAGGAAATATGTTTCATAACAACTAATCTTAACCAACTAGACACCTTACCATTTGATGACTTAAACAATCAGACAAACCTCAAAGGCTTCCCATGAATGTACCTTCATCTGTATTTTCCTTCTTAGCAAGCATCAAGAAAAATTGAAACTTATTATTAGAAAAGGGAGTTTCTAAGTACGATGCCTCTAACAAATCATAGTTTTGGTCATGAAATCCAAAATAATCCTTTTTTAAAACCATGAAATTCTAGGAAATATGAACTTTCAATTAGTGTACTCGAATCATAAGGAGAATCGATAAGATCAATAAATGTAGGACAACTATCATCAAATGTGCTAATGAGAAAATGATTCATTGAGTGACAATTGTTACGACTAGGGTTAAGGCCAGGTTGATGAATAAACATAGAAAATTATTGATTCTCCAATGGTTTCCTTTGTATATGATTATAAAACAGACCAATAATATGAAAGCTTGGGAAATTAGAAGCAATTGCCAACCTTATAAATTTGGGAAACCAATTGAAATAACATGCTGATAAAAGATTAGAAGGGTATGTCACATCAAGTCTAGAATCCATATCAAAATGAGGGTTTTTCTCCACTAAATGATTCAAGAATTGAATGTTGCTCAAAATGATTGATTGGGCCAAAACTATAATGGTTAGTTTAATAACATTCATGATAAAGATTACGATTTGATTGTTCACCTAAGCTATTAACAGAGATGAATCCTTCAACCAATGTTGATCTTTATCTTGAAAATTGGAATGATGGGCTTCATAACTCTATACATCCATGAATGATATACATTCCAAACCTGAATTTGATACAATAGATTTGCATAGAGATGAATCAAGTAAAGCAAAGTCTTTTATCTTATTAGAAACCAAGTCTTGAAAGTTATAAAAACTATATCTGAAATACCAAAAATATTTCAAGAAAGAGTTTTCATCTAGTGACACCATAAGAAGGAAAGAATTCTGCGAGGAAATCCAGATTTGACATGATTCAGGGATCTTACAAGGATTGTGAGAACTTGACATAACCATCAACAAAAGTTGAAGTGCCTCAACTCCCTCACAAGTTCTGAAACTTTGAAAAGATAGATAAGTGAATTTTGAGGATTGAGTCAGACCACAAATTGCATGTAGACAATTGCTATTAGTTAAATTAACAATATCACTATTATCTAGATGGAAGCCATCTTCATCACTAGTTTGATAAGTTTTTTCAACTTCCACAAACATATTACTGAAGCCATAAAATTATTCTAATTGAACATGTAGGGATGAATAGATTGAATCAATCTCATAACATAAACAAAAGAATTTTCCTCATGCAATATTAAAAATGATAAGGAATGGAATGGATACTTTATGAGTTGCTTGTTTTCCTTTTCATCATGGATAAAAATGTTACCTTGTGTCAATGCAAAATCCAACTAATTAGTTGATGATCTTGAAGATCTTGGAGTATCTTATTCACAATTTACTGTGTTACACATTGGAGAGCACAAGGGATAGTGAGGTGAAGAGGAAGTTTCCATAGGAACATCTTCTTTGATCGAATTAGATTCTAGATATAGATATTTGAAATTAAAATCTTATCGAGAAACTGAAAGATCAATTGGTGCACTTAGGCATTCATCACCAAATACATCAATGGAATCATCATCATTAGAATATTGGTTTCCCAAGACTTTAGATGGATTAAGAAAATTAACTTCATTTGATTGACTACCGAGCTTAGTATATTCTAAATTAGCCGTGAATGAAGGAAAATTATTTTGACATAGAGGACCTTGAAAAAGAGTAGAGATATCAAAATAATCTTCACCTTTCCGCTCCTCTATCTGCAAAATGTGGCTTCCTTACACCTAATAATTGTTTAGATTAACAGACTGAGAATCATAAAAAAATGAAAGATACTTATCAAGTGAATCAAGGGGCAAGGGGTCATGAGAATGAGGTGATAGGAGATGAATGACATCCAAATCAAATTCAAGGTTGATGTTGAGAGTGTTAATATCATCTTAAGAAATGGAAGGATGAGTCTTCACCCTATGCTTCATGAACCATTTCAAGATTTCCTCCATTAGATCTAGATCATGGAAAATGGAAGAGGATAGAAGAGATGGATCAACAATTTGATTTTAAGATTTCCCAACCTTGACATCATCATAAAGGGCACCCATATCAGAATTGAAAAAGGAGGAGGATAAGGAATAAAAGGAATAGTTTGTTCCTCCTCTGAAATTAAAGGTGTCTCATGATTTACAAAAGTTTGGGAAGCAAAAACATCAAGGGGTTTTAGATTCACCATGAAAAGAGATATTAACCAAATGCTCAAACTTTCTTTTAAAGAGATCCCAATCCATATCTTCTCGAAGAAACTCGTAATATAGGTGAAGGAATCGATTAGCAAAATCCTCAATTGACTCATCAAGCTTCATTCTTAGTTGATTAATCCTTTTAAGGACATCTGAGTAAACATATTTATCAAAGGCTAAATGGAGCTTCTTGATGAAGTGTTCAAAAGAATGAATGGAAGCGGGTGGTAAGGTATGACACCATCGGTTAATTCAACCTTCAGGGGTGGAAGAAAATAAAATAAGCCAGATCTTCACAATCAATTTCATAATGTTCACATACTTGAGGAAAAGAGATGCATGCTCAACTATGGATGTATCACCCTTGCCATCAAACTTTAATTGAGACAAGTCATAAAGAGGTTCATCGAGGACAATTTTTTTACCATTGGATCTATTGGAAAAACACCTCGAGAGTATGATTTGGGGATGAACCATTTAAGATATGAGCTTCAAAACAAACTTAATGGGCACAACTTGTCATTTGGTCCTCCTTCTAGTGCCACCTATGGACAGTGCTATAAATATGTCAACCAAGGGGGTCTCCTCAATGTCAAGTCCCAATTAGATCTCACACCATTTGGATTAGGAGCCCCATCTGAAGTATCGACGCAAATACCATAACTCTAAGGGTTACCTTGACTGTGATATATAACATAAGAGAGTATGCACATAACCTTTGAAATCAGCAAGTAAGTTGACACTATGAAGCAACAATTGCAATGTGTAAAAGGATACTTTCACAATAGGGAAGTAAGAGTGGGTCTCTAGAAGGAAAGTAATAGTACTATCCTAAGAGAGGCACATGAGAGCAAGGAAATATTTATTAGTTATCTAGAAAAATAGTTCACATAGACATAATGAAAATAAAATAAAATAAAATACACATTTAGCAGGAGAAGTACCAAAGGCAATGAATTAATTCAATTTCCTTGGTACATATGAACAAAACATATACCACAAACATCTAAAAAATAGTCTTTCAATGTTCATGATACATGCATGAAAATGTGTTGGCTCAATGAGCTTCTGATTATTAGGTGAAAGATCCAAGTACATAGTTACAATGTTGAGACACTAGCTCCAATAGTGGAACATTAAGTCACTTCTTGCTTCTCTAAACAATGGTCTTCTCCCCTATGCCAAGTTAGAGAATCCAATGATAGCTCTCCAAAATCTATGACTTCAAAAGCCCTTTGCTTGAGTTACGAGGTTTCTTTTATAACAAGAGGAATTAACTTTCATACCCCCTATGACTCTTGAGTTACCCTCATGAGTCTTATACTTATAATGTAACCCTTGGACTTCTATATGACCTTTGTACTTTTCCTAAAGACTCTTTTGTCCATGTATGACTATGTGAATTTTAGTATTCCGCATATGACCCTTGAAATTCAACACATTACATTTTGTCCTTTTCTTTTGATAATTACATCATTACATCCATAAATGATGTGGCAAGACACATGGAGACACATGACACTGTGATGACACTTGCATAAGTGACAACTTGACAACGATGACATGGAATTCATAATGATGTGGAAATTCCAAGATATTCCTCTTGTTGCTTTGTCTTCAATCTTCATGATAGATCTGTTCAGTGTGTCATATCCATGGGATCTGCTTATTTCTTCATCTTCACCCTCCAAAGGGTCTTGAATTAGTATGGAGTCTTCATGTGATCATGATATTTGATCTTTTGTCACAAGCTCATGTACCTTCATCTTCTTTCTTGATGACTCCTTCATGGTTCCCGCTTCACAAGTGTCTTCTAGCATAGTCTCCTTCTCCTCCTTTTTGAGAATCATTCTGTCATGTTAAAGTGTAGTACCTGCATATGAAATTCACTCATGACAAGTTGACATCAACTATAAATCTCCTAGTCTAACCTTCTTCATGAAAGCCACTGAGTTACTTGGAACTGACTATTGAACAGGGAAGAAGTCTTCGGGATTGCATACTACACAGTTCGAGAGGTCAGGAGTGAGGGACTAATGCTTGTGATTATGAAATGTGAAACATTGGAGGCCCAAGATACAAGATTGCACAGTTGAGGGTCACAGTGAGATAGGCTTTCCCACTGTAACTATGCAAAGAGAAGTTCAGGAGAGAAAGAGAGCCAATAGATTATGTAGTTGCATGGTTAAGGGAAGATATTGCTTGTAACTACATAATGTGCAGACAAAGGCTAAATGGGAGGAAAGATTTTCCAATTATGAGGGGCAGGAGGCAATTGTTGAGCACTGTGAATGCGTGATGCATAGTCGTTAGAGGAATTAAATGTGAATTATGCAATTTCAAGAGGCAGGGATGCATGCTTGAAGCTTGCAACATCACAATGCATATTTTAAGGGGGAAGAGTGAACTCAGGTTGGTCGCGCATGGAACTTTCCAAAATTTGACTAAGTGTGGGATTAGTGAGGCAAAGATGAAACCAAGGTTGGAATTTAACATGATCACACACTTAGAACAATAAAAAAAACAAAATTGAACATTCAGCCACTCATAATCAACACGATCCCATTAATGCAACATCAAAACAACATTCTCCTCCAAGTGCCACACTTAAGATATACTTTGCAACGACAATGACGACACTATTGAAACAACACTCAAGTCTTGGGGAGTGTGTCTAATGCATGTATGTATGATGGATATGACACAATAGTGTAGGAGAATGCATCAAAACTGTCCTTCAAGAATGTACAAGAATGTACAAATGACTCCCCTTGACCAGATGTGACACTTCCCTAACCAAAATATGACACTTGTGAAAGTAAGAGAAAAGTGAAAATGACACTTGCAAAGTATTAAAGAAATTAAAAATGACACATGCTAGAAAAAAGATAACATGAAAATTACACTTATTAAAGTGAATGCAAGCAAAAATGAAAATTGTGAACGTGAAAGCGACACTTGCGAAAACTCACTTGAGAAAACTCACTGAAATAGAAGTACAATTGCAATAGAAGTGAGGAATATTTTCCATGGAGAGTGCACACTAACTATCAATATGTATTACGTAGTACACTTTGCTTATGGATTGCATAATCACTGTCATTGGTGATTGCGCAAGCCTTACCTTCAAGAGCTACTTAATGCCTATCTAAGCTTGCATAAAAGATGTGTGTTTATGAATTCATCGAAGAAAGAACATGTGTGAGTAAGTGACTTCAACACTTAGAAGAAGAATTAATACTTTGCAAAACATTAGACAACCATGAAGTGACCATGGAACGACATATCGTAACATCCTCAGTAGGCTCCAAAATTCATGTGTAAGCAAAATGGGTGTTTGTCTCAATAATAATAAGACCATTGTTAGTCCTTAGAGCCATCTAATTCAAAGATTTTTTTTGTAAAACATTCAATTCTTTTTACACACGCTATCACCAATTCTCATGCCAATTTGAATTTATGAGTGAGAGAGACAAGTGCATGAGAGAGTAATAGAAGAAAGAAAAACTGGAAACTTAAGAACTAAGGAGAATAATCCCTTTATTTCTCCTCCCTCTTATTTTTATAATCACACCTTGATCCTTAATCTTCCCACACTTCCAATGTCTCGGGAAGAATAACCATCACATAAAAGGGAAATGTTCACCCAACGTATATATTTCCTCTTAAGTCAAGTTTTCCCCCTCCCTAAGGAATCATAATCTATTGGTTGTCCCTTTTCCTCAACTATAGAATTTTATTAATAGAAATAAAAATTACATCATATAATAGAGATTAACATCATAGAATCAATGTTGGCACAACAACATTATATGTTCTTAATTACAATACAAAATTTTGGGTAATGAAAGGGGTGTCACAATATTGATCAAGAGTTCATCGATATAAGCTTTTTTTTTATAAATCCAAGACCAATTAGACATAAATTGATATAGTAATCAATAATAGAAGGCTCGTCAATAAGGGATGCATCAATAAAGGTGTGATTGATGTATCTATCATCGACGATAACTATCTTGACGACAATAAATGTTCATTAATAAAGGAGGAGACATAAAAATTGACATTGATAATGGAGCAATGATAAAATTTTATGATTTTGATGGTGCATTTGTATATTTTGAGTGGTGATTGGGAAAATCATTGGTTCCAAGAAATCATACACAACCAAAAGGAAAGTTTTAACCCCATCTCAATTTTCTTTAATCAAAATTTTAGATTGTTTGATGTTAGAAACTATTACGGAGTCATGGATTGAGTTAAAAAGGTCGTGCATAGGTCATTCAAGCTATGGGGGTCGAGGTGCCACCAAGAACCATGATATAGAAGTCACATCTAGCATGGAAAATGGCCATTAATTTCCATTGATTGTTTAATTGTTTCTCGATCTACATTTGGTGTTAGTCCTCAAAGTCAGAGTCATATGATGTATATAAAGTGGTAGGCATGAGGAAGAATTAATGTCATATTGTTAATATGTAGATCAATGGACATGGTTCTATCTCATATACTTTAAGGAAATTTGGGGCAAGGTCATGAAAAAAATCTAGAGAATAATTCAATAGATAAAGATCACTGCTCCCTTCTACACCATGTCACAGATGAAGTGGTACTGGTCTCGATGTGCTTCGACTGATCATGGAAAACTGGATTTTCTGTAAGCTTTACATAGTTTTGATTATCATAATATATCATGGTCGGTTCCAACATATAATCAAGTAGTCCTGCGAGTAACTTTCAAAGCCACATTGCTTCACAACTCACTAAACTGGTTGTAATATACTTTTCCTCGACAATGTTGAGTGCAACAAATGTTTGCTTCCTGCTCATCCACAAAATTATAGTGAAGCCCAAATTGAAGCAACCTCTAAATGTACTATTCCTATCTTCCGCACTCTCTGCCGAATAAAAGTCTGTATATCCCTACAATTGTACATCACTATTTGAGAGATATCTCAAACCATAATTAACTTTACCATACAAATATCTTAATGCATGTTTTGTTACAATCCAATGAGCATGTCTTGGTTCCACCTGGAACTAGCTCAAGGTGTTCATTGCAAAGAAAATTCGAGCCTGGTATTAACCAAATATATCATTGAGCTAATCAACTTCTGATAGATGGATGGATCTACCAAATCCGAATCAGAGTCTCTCAGATTCCTTAGATCAGTCACCATGAGAGTTGCCATGGATTTATAGTCTATCATTCCAAACTTCTGCAAGATCTTTATAATATATTTTCCTTGACCAAGGAAGATTTCACTAGGCTCCTTCCATACTTCTAGCCCCAAATAGTAGTGCACCAACCCAATATTAATCACATCAAATTCAGAGGAAAAATTCCTCTTACACTCAATAATGAAATTCTTTATACCTGTTAGAAATAAGTCATCAACATACAATAATAAAATCACAGATTCAATTTTCAAAACCTTGATATATAGATTTGGATTAGCATCATTTTTGGAGAAACCAAGTCTTTCCAAGTAGTGATCAATTTGAGAATACCATGCTCGAGGTGCTTGCTTAATTCCATACAATATTTCTTCAATTTGAAAATGTGAGACTCTCTCCCATGAACCACAAAAACTTGAAGTTGTTATATGTACACTTCTTCCTCAATCAGACCATTGAGGAAATAAATATTTACATCCATCCGATATAAATTCCAACCCGTAGAAATAACAATAGAAATAATAGATCTAATAGTAGTGTACCTAGAAACTGAAGAAAAAGTATCGTCATAATCCTCTCCCTCTTTCTAGGAGAATCCTCTAGCCACAAATATCGCCTTGTACTTGTCAATATTGCCATCCATTGCATGCTTAATCTTATATGCCCATTTGGAGGTCACCACTGACTTTCCATCAAGTCTAGGCACAATTTCCCATAAATAATTCTTCATAAGAGATTGGTATTCTTCCATCACCACATCCTTTCAAACTTGCTAGATAGTTGCTTCTTAATAGGTGGAAGGTTTAGAATCAATGAGATTAGTCATCAATGTCACATATCCAAAATACCTCTTCGGTCTCTTGCTTTCCTTGAAGGTACCACATGGTGTTGCATGTCCTTCCACTTTCGGCATGGTAGATCTTAACCAAACTAGCCTCTTTCTAATTTTAGGAACAACAACTGGATCCATTAGTTCTAGGCACTTCTAGCTCTTCTTGATGATATGTAGAATGTTCTGAAGAACTCGATGGGCTTGAAACCTATTCCTTGGGAGCTTCATGTTATTCATCATCACCTGAGTCCACGGTAACTTCTTTAGACTTCTAGTAGGAAACATTTTCATCAAAGGTAATGTCCCTGCTAACTTCAACCGATCGCTATCCTACAACATAGATTCTGTAGGCCTTTGATGACTCGTTATATCCAACGAATATTACTTTCTTTCCTGAAGACTCTAGTTTCTTTATCTTATCTTTGGGTACATGAATGTAAACTAGACAACCAAAGGTTCTCAAATGTCCAACCTTTGGTTTTCGTCCAGTGAATGCTTTTTTAGGAGTCGTATCTTCCAAGATTTGATGAGGACTTTTGTTTTGAAAATTGACTATTGTCATGGATGCTTCAATCCATAGGATCATTGTCAAGTCTTGATCATGCATCATTGCCTTAACATATTCTTCAATATACTTGTTCTTTATTTCAACAACTGCATTTTGTTATGGATTGTATGGGACTATCAACTCCCTCTTAATCCAAACTTCTTTATAAAAGGAAATGAGTTCCTTGGAAATGTATTCTCCTCCATTACCTGATCCCAAGATTTTGATTTTATTTCCTAACAAATTTTCAATCTCAACATTGAATTCTTGGAACTTACTGAAGTAGTCATCCTTATTTTTCATGAAGTAAATCCACGTCTTGTGGGAAAAGTCATTAATAAAAGTTACATAGTACAGAGAGACTCCAAGAGATTTCATTGGCATTAGACCACATACATTAGAATGAACTAGATCCAATATATCCTTGGACCTACTTTTACTTCTAGGAAAAGGATTCTTGACATTCTTCCCAAGTGCATAGCCTTTACATACACTTTCATGCTCCATCTGCAATTCTGGAACATTTAAAACCATTTTATTTGAAGTTGACAAAGATCTATAGTGAAGGTGAGCATATCTTGTATGCCAAAGTTCACATGGATTGATGTTATTATTCACTAATGCTTGAGAAACTTGCTTCAAGAGTATATATAACCTTCCTTCACAAACTCCAATTACTCTAGCATATTCTATACTTGAGCCCTTGGGTCATACTAGAACTTTTCCATCAACAAATCCTAATCTATCACCTTTATCTTCCAAACATGAAATAGAAACAAAATCTTTTTTAAACTTGGTACATATAGTATGTTGCTAAGATGAATGTTTCACTTGATTCCAACTCAATGGATGTTTTCCCAATGCCTTTGACTGCATAACTATTGTTATCTCCAAGCTCTAACTTTTGAGATAATATTATTTCCATTAGACTTGTGATATTATCAAGATATCCCATCATGTGCCTTGAGGCACCACTATCTACTAGCCACAAATCATCGCTATATGCATCAAATTCTATAAGAGTAGAAAATATAAAAAATATTTGTCACTTGAATCTTCATTCTTGGGTTTCTTCAGTTGTTCATTGATTTTTGTTGTGGTAATATGTTTCTTTCCTTTTCTCTTTCTATCATTTGATCCTTCGGGACATTGGTTTTTAAAATGACCATATTTGTGAAAATGATAACATTGAATCTTAGACATATCTCTCTTCCTTGAGGAGCAGGTATTCCACCTTCAAATCTTCTCCCTTCATTTCTAATTTGGAAACCAAACTTGTTTCCTCCTCTAGCCTTCTTGGAACTTGCTACCAAATCTTGAGAGTCACCATCTTCAAATCTATGGATTTTTCCTTTTGATACAAGTCTAGATTCTTCTTGAGTACATGAGATCCATAGTTCTTCAAATCTTGGAATCTCCTTCTTGCCACAAATACTAGAAGCAAACAAATCCCATGAGTCAGGAAAACTGTTAATTGTCGTAGTCACAAGTTCTTTATCGGAAATGATTTCATCAATTGCTTGAAGTTGACTTCTTAGTTGAGAGATCCTCATGAAATATGAGGATATAGTATCATTTCTTGACATCTTCAAGTTCATTACTTGACCAATGTTATCGATAATGTATACTAGGCCATCATATGTATTCTTTTGAAGTATCAAGATTTGTGACATACAAAATCAAATGATCTCTGATAGAATCTACAATAATGCTTTCGTTTGTGATGTCTTACTTCTCATATTTAGCTTTCCCTTCATTATTTGATGGTTTAGTAACCTTGCCCTTCATAATATCCAAGACATCATTCTTTGCAAGGATGAGATCAATCCTTGTTTTCCAAGCCCTGAAATTTGTAGCTCCTTACAATTTGTTCTTTGACTTCATAGAGGAAGCCATAGTCATAGATAAGCAATTAGATTGTAGATGTAGGTATTTTTCAAGAGTGATCCTTTACCAAAGTTTCTTCAAAAGTTGTCTCAATGTCCTTTCCTTCCCTAAAGCTCTAATACCATGTTTATTTTTTAAGTGCAGTAGATACAAGCATTAATTTCTGAAATACTTATAATCACTTTTAATGATGTAAATATTCTTTTAGCACTTCCAGTTTATCATTAAGCAATTTCACTTTAGTAATTCAACCATAAATGCATAAGGACGGTAGAGATCATAATGCATAAAGACAACACAAGATTTACCCCAGGAAAACCCACTTGGGGGAAAAACCCCACCACCTTTTCCTTAGATAAATTCTTTAGTTCAACAAGAGATACACCTACTTTTGCTAGTCAACTATGATGGTCAAATTGACCAACAAAGCTATGGTCAAACCTAGTCAAACAACCCTATTTTCAAGTCAATCTTCTATGCAATAAACTCGATCTTTTTTGATCTACCTAGGCCAAATTTTGGCGTCCCAGAATCTGTCTAGAAACCCGACCCCTAGAATATCAGCCCTATTGCCTAGAATAATCTGCCTATAATATCGGTCTTGTTGCCCAAAATTTCGACCTGCTACCCAGAATATGCCCAGAAAGTCACACGTGCAAAGGAGAGAGAGAGAGAGATACTAGAGATGAATTCATCCTTCTTGTCCTTCTTCATCCTTCTTCTTCTTCACTTAGATGCCCAAAATATGTCTTCTTGTGTGAGAGATCAAATGGTGACTTATGGACGAGCTTGACTGCTCTATATATAGTGTTCCACCTGTCTGAATGGGTGTCTCTTCAGTAGGGCCAACTTGACAAGTTTGGAGCCAAGAATTCAAAATTCAAAATTTAATTTTTTTCTTTTGATACTAACATGAAGAACATGTCTTATATTAATTATTTCAAAAGCTAAACAATAAAAATGACATGAAAAACATGTAATACCTACCATAACTACAAAATTGAACATGGTTAAAGTACCCCTTTATGAAAATCACTAATTAAAATCCATAATATTCCATTATTCTAACCATACCAAAAAAATGAAGCTTGAAACAACCTTAAAAACAACATTTACTAAAGGAAAATATTACAAAACCATAATAACAACATTTACTAAAGGAAAATATTACAAAACCATAATATATCCAAATTAGAAACTCTTACCTAAGAAGGGAACTTAAATTTAGAAAGTTAACTAGATTAGAGAGATGTCAAAGTATTTCAATTTGATAAAGTTGACCTCTTGAGGGTGACTTTAGTCTTTACCAATTTGAAAAATCATACATCATTATAATGTAAACATGCATAGTTTATAGTGAGTTAAGTAAAATAAAAGAAAAGATAAAAAAGATTATAATAAATGATCAACGAGTTATAAGATAAACTTTTTCCTATTGATTATTCATCACGTTTTCTTAAAAAATTGCAAAATTGCATCATGTTTGAAATTGGATAATCAAGGCAATGGGGCTTACCTCTGGTGGCTTGAATAGGATAGTTATTGATGCCAATTTGTTGGAATAGTTTAGGGTGAGACAAATAAGATAAAGACAAAGTAAAGAATTTTAAAAAAATGATAAAGGTTTTTCCTATTGATTATTCATCAAATCTGCTTTTAAAAATTGCTTATGGCCCCCTTGTTGCTTAAATTTGATTGTTTTTTTTTTATACCACATGGTGAATCGGTAACTGCCTGGCCTAATCTAGGAGAGACCCAGGATCAAACCTTAACGCTGCCACTATAACACCAAGAGCATAACCAACCACCTACAAATCAGTTATACTAAGTTCCTATGATTTTAGCAAGAGCAGACTCAACAGGAAAGGGGAATCCGCCCCTCTAGCCGCCACCACAGCAGGTCAATGTACTCAATGAGATTTGAACTTCGGTCCACCCGGGCTTCGCCCATGTGACTTACCGTCAAACCACACATCACTATACTGCTTAAATTTGATTGTTATTCATGCCGATTCTCCAAAGTTTAGTTCACATACGTCATGGATTATGCCATCGTTACATGCAGTGGCATGTTGCGAACACGATGGAATGACTTACTAATTTCAATAAATGCGAACAATAAAAGTCTTACGGGCCATGTGAGCGAAATAGATTCCCTTTATCGGATTATGCCATTGCCACTATATTTCATTACAAGTGTCACACAGAAGTCTTAGAATATAATTTTTCAAGGGCCATGTGACATCAGTGGTTTTCATGGTATTATTAGTCCCTGCCATCTGGCATCCGGCAGGGACTATAGTATTAGTCCCTGCCATCTGGCATTCGGCAAGGACTATAGTAATCATTCGCGGCGATGTTAACATTAGTTCAGCTGTTTATTAGTCCGCCTAATCACGCCATAACCAAAGTTTTCGGACGACTACCGATTCGCTTCCCAAAGTTTTTCAATATGGATTTATTTTTCTTCTTATTTGGCCTCTTCCCGAGGCGGAAGAGGCTAGACTATAGGTTAATTTGGTTTTAGCCTCTTCATTTTTTTTAAATGCTTTAACTTACATAACTAATGTTAACATTAGTTTGAAACATGAAATGTTTGAGATTGGCAGGTAGTTACAAGTAACATATCATAAGTTTCAGACATCATTAGTATCATTAGCAATCGCAGGTAATTACAAGTGTGTACACAGATTAGTTACAGGTGTGTTTGCATGTGTTACAGGTGGATGATGCAGAACTAACAAAGGGATGATGCAGAACTAACAAAGGTTCAAGCTGTGCTTTGCTTTATATTCATTGTAGCTTCTATGCTGAGCTTGTATTCTTCATCCCCTCTTTCGTCCTCCACCTGCTCTCATTTACTGTGAAGCTATGCTGAGCTTGTATTCTTCATCCCCTCTTTCGTCCTCCACCTGCTCTCATTTACTGTGGTTTATAATTCCAGGCCCTTCCAAGCATATACTTATTTGTGCATTTTGTGGGTTTGCTGAAAACTGTGAACCCATACACACATCTTCTGTTGTCGTTTACCTTCTTAGCGCTATGTGGACCCTCTTTTGTGCGTCTGGAGCTTTCGTTCTGTAAACAAGGTATGCCCTTTTCCAAATCATAAACTCATATTTTCTTTTTTTTGATCATGATATTCTTCGTTGCCGCAACTTGCAGCGTGCCCCATTGAGGTTAGCCCACGGTAGGTGCTATAGTGCTTCCGGCCACGTGATGCTTTGTGGAAAACAATGGACAGAACATTGAACTCTGGCCCAACAGGAAGTGTTAGTGTATTTAGTGTGGCAGGGTGTTCTGCCATTCGTAGAAATAGCTATGTAGCCCTGCCCGCACCCACGTCCTGCTTTGCAGAGAACACACGGACCGATCGAGTCTTTCAAGAAGAATTGTAATATTTGCAGTTCAATGACTGTTAAAATCCGTAATATTTACAGGCAAGACCATAAATCCTTTCTATTTTAGCCGATTGGATTTGGTTTTTAATGTCTGAAACGATTCAATTATAGTGGCACATCATTGACCTTTTAAACCATGAAAGTATTATATAAAAGCACTCCCCTAAAATGGATACATTTATCTTTTCACGATCTAGAGTGTTTACAGATATTCCATGTCTACTCTATTGTTTTCAGGCACCTAAAATCTTGAAGGATTTCATTCATTTTAGAACCTTCTGAATATCTCTAGGATTTCATTCATTTTAGAACATTCTGAACATCTTTAAAATACCTGAAAGAATGCAGAAAATTCAGCAATATTGCGGTTAAATGACTGTAGGGAGATCAATATTCACTTCATTATAGCAATATTGGAGTCAATTTTTTAGGGAGGTAAAAATATTAGCGAAATTCGCTTTTGAAAAGCTAATTTTTTCTATATATCTGATTTACAGAACCATTTAATTGACTCAGAGAATGCATATTTATTAGAAATTTTGGTTCAATTTTTTAAACCTGTATATTTACATTTTTCTCTCATGATTTTGATTGGGATTCTGAATTTAGAGATAAAGACCCATACCTTCGTGAGCAAGATCTAGAAGCAGAGCCTGTTGAAGCACACATTTATCCAGGACCAGTAGCTTTCCCTCTTGTTTCGGCCGGGAAACTTGCCTTTTGTTTTTTTGGGGATGCAGTTTTTCATCCGGGTTCACTTCATCTTTTCTCGCTCCTTGTTGGCGGAGCGGCATACCAGAAAAAAAATCAATCAAGGTCCGGAGGGCTGCTTGTGCCTCTACCGACGCCTCTACTTATCCTGCTGCTATTTTTGTTCCCATCTTTGTCCATGCGTGTGCCTCTGTTCACAATCTGCCTGACTTTTACAAGAAGGCTCCAACAGTGCAGCCCACTGTATCTCTACTCCATAGTTCCCCTGCCTCCCAGGCACCGCCGGGTTGAAATTTAAGACACTCGTGTAAGACCTGCAACCACCTGAGTGTACCCCTATTGTCTGAGAAGCGGTAAAACCTCCCGCTATAAATGTGCAACAGACACCATCTTTCCTGCACGCCATGGTTGCTGCTGCTTAACGATTCTTGCGAGACTCGAGACATGAATAACCAGGAACTGCAATTGAATCAGAGTCTGCCTTTCAATCTTACAAGTACGAGTTTTTGTGCTTCCGGCCATACTCGTTGTGGATGACCATCTGAAAGCATAAGTGTCAGGTTCTGTAATTGAGTCTTCTGGCTATTAACACGCATGTTGTACGCACGGAAACGTGGCATACTGAATGTCGTTTTCTCGCTCTTGCAACTGTTGTTACACGAAGTGGGTGGACTTTGGATTACACAATGAAACAAATAAATATTATATCCACACGCTTAAGAACCATAACTCTGGCAATAATTTAATCAACATTCCTAATATTTGAAGCTTACAGTTCGTCGAATATGTAGCCATTGTGAAATCACTGGGCCAAAAGTTGCATAGTGTACATGGATTATCTCCATTTATATGCTCATTCCCAAATAATAATTTCATTTCACAACTCATTCGCACTCCTTTGAATCACATCATCCTTTATCCATTCAGAGCTTTTGGCAGCACCTGTGCATAAGCTATATAAAAAAAATTTGCGTGTCAAAACATATGTCCCACATTTGGTGCGCACATGCCGCGTGTTGAAGTTCTATATCCAATTTAAAAGAAATATCCCACATGAGCTTGTGGAGATATAACATGCTCTATATTGTTGGTGTTCGATAATTTTGATAACTTTGTAATACGATGGCTTGCGCTCACTTTAGACGGTGTGTGGGTGCTCGACTTTGGTGTTGACTTAGGTGAGTTCAAAAGAATTCATTACGTGATCATTTATATGAAAACGAGGAATCATATGTATTTGTTCGCAGGTGAAGAAAGCCTTCCGTGGGAGATGGACCTCGGACTTCTGTATGTTGTACGCACGGAAACGTGGCATACTGAATGTCATTTTTTCGCTCTTGCAACTGTTGTTACACGAAGTGTGTGGACTTTGGATTACACAATGAAACAAATAAATATTATATCCACACGCTTAAGTTAGGTTATATCCACACCTAAAGTTACATGTTGTGAAGCCAATCGCAGTTGAAGAGCAATTGTTTTATTGAGGTGTCGTAAATGTTGGAATGCGTATATGAATGGAAAATTCCATTCCAAACAAGAGTATCAAAATAATATACAGAAATTTTGTTTTCTGGCATTTTCCGGAAGTAGATAGGAAATGACCTTTAGAGCTAAAATCTATATAAAATAAAATTGCTAGCAAATTCAGCGTTGTGTTTATGCCGACGTGATTATGAAATTATCTCAAAGAGATCTAACTAATTCAAATAATCTTTCAAAAAGTTAAAACAAATTGCATTTAACTCCCTCAGTTACAGTTAAAAGACAGTTTATGGTACTTATGCTACCTATCCCTTATGCTATGTAGCTGGCTGGCTTTCTAGCTTTCAGGTTATGGGTCTGGATCGAACAGCTACTAGAGAACCAGCAACAGATCCAGTGGGGTCTTGGCTTTATAACTACCTTATGACCCGTTCTAAGCGCATCCACAGCCGACAGACCCGCCCTTCTTCACTCCTATATTCTTAACTCCCATCCTCTTATCTGCTATCCTATTCAATCCTTCTTATCTATAATTATGCTTGCTTTAGCTCATAGACAGTTTCTTTAGATACTTCAGTTCCAGTTCGTGACTACTTAATAATCGTTCAAGCATTAATGAATCAAACGCGCAGATGTTGTTTAAGATCCAAGATCCAAATACATAACCTGCGAAGGCAACGGTAGCAAAGACACAGGCAGATGCAGGAGAGGCATCACCAATCCAAGACCAACAATAGAGCGAGTAGATTCATCAGTACTTAGTCTATATGAAACAGAGAAAGCCCGCAGCAAGGGCAGGGAATCAGTCTTCTAACTCCACCTCTGTAAGTCGAGGTTGCCCTGCTCAGACTTAGCTGGCCATCAGAAATAAACACATATCCGTTTATTCCGAATTTTCAGGCAACGGTAGCAAAGACACAGGCAGATGCAGGAGAGGCATCACCAATCCAAGACCAACAATAGAGCGAGTAGATTCATCAGTACTTAGTCTATATGAAACAGAGAAAGCCCGCAGCAAGGGCAGGGAATCAATCTTCTAACTCCACCTCTGTAAGTCGAGGTTTCCCTGCTCAGACTTAGCTGGCCATCAGAAATAAACACATATCCGTTTATTCCGAATTTTCAGGCAGGCTCAACTTGACGCAGGGACTTGCTGCCTCGCAGCTTTTCTTGTTAATTTTGATCATAAATACCCGCACAAAAGTCTTAGAATATAATTTTCAAGAGCCATGTGACTTGAGTGGTTTTTCTGGTATTATTAATTTTTATCATAAATACGAAAGAGGGATTATCATAATAAATACTAGGGAGGGATTATCATAAATAGGATGGATGGATGGATTGATTTTTTTGGTTTATGGATCTCAGAAATCAGTGATCAAGTATATCTACTAGAAGGGATCACTTTTTTTTTGCTCAACCACAAAGCCTAATCCCAAGAATGTTGTGAGAATTGAAACCGTGTCTTTCCAATAGCAAATATCAAGTAGATTCACTCGAAGGGATCACTCTTTTTTGGCTCAACCACAAAGCCTAATCCCAAGAATGTTGTGAGAATTGAAACCGTGTCCTCTCAATAGCAAATATGCTTTAATGACGAGGACTTTACCAATTAAGCTAACCCCTCCCTATGAAATTTGAACCTCAGACCTGGTAGGGACAACCCCACTCAAAACAATAGGCCTACACCTCATGGTTATGCAAATCTTTTATATGTTCTTATTAAATTTTGTTTGTTGTTTTTTCTTTTTCTTTTTAGTTTTAATTTAATGTCTAAAAATGGTTTTAAAAAGTTACGAATTCCAAATCTCTAAACTAGGACCTATTACTAATTTTTTTCTCCACCCAAAAATAAGCAAGATAGATGACAAATTATATCTTGATCCATTGTTAATTAAAAATAATTTATTTTCTTTATAGTTATGCCTTTTGAGATAACATTCATCACAATTAAGAAAGATGGAGGCAATGATGTTCTACCATTTGTTTGAAACATAACTTGTGAATGCATACAAACTGTAATTTGAATGAATTGGGATAGTTGCTACTAAGGGGACTAGGGTGAGTGGTGAATAAAGGTCCCTTGGTTTGTGGATGGATCACTATCTTAGCTACTTTAATTCTATCACAAGCTTTTAACCATGTGTGTGGACACTGCATGATGCCATGTGCTTGAATTGCTTCCTTGAGATCATTGATGAAACATCCTTCAAACTAAATTAGCCCTTCATGTGGACTATCAATTACCCAAAGGTCATAATGTATTCCATGAATGTATTGGTTTGGTGCAATTTTGTCATGTGTCCCAAATGTTAAGTGTTATATTCAAAATGAGCATAAAGTACTTTGCACACACTGGGTCTAAACAATGTAGCCTTATAAGCCTTCTATATCATTGGCACTACAACAAACATTCAACATCCAAATATAATAGCCCATAGTGTTCCATTTGGGTAACACAATTGATGAATAATACCCATCAAATTTGTTCATGTCAACTTTTGGAAACCGATGCCATGACTTTTGATCCTAAAAGTGTTGGTTGGGACTATTCTAAAATGACATATGTGTGTCCTGCACTTCATGAGTTGGGGTTTCCTCCTTGGTTGGATTAATGTTTAGTTATGATCTATTGAGATTTCAGTGAGCACATAATAATCTCAGTGTTTAGAACTTTGGGCTTTGTTGTTGATTCTTTGAGTTGGCCATGTTGTGAGTCTGAACAATGGGGCCACTAATATTTTATGGAATTATTATTTTCCACTTATTTCATTGTGATCAATGGCTTGAAAGGATTTTGTTCACATATAGCTCGAATTACTTTATTGTTGGGCCCATAAAAAAAGGGATTATTTAAGAGGGAGATCCAAGTGACCAACACAGCACCAAGAATCTTTTGAGATAGATCTCTTGTAATGGTGTCAACAAAACCTTAACTTTTTAAAGTACTACTCCTAATGGAGTATTACTCCCAACTAATTATTATTGCGTTGAAAAAATATCCAATTTTCTTCTGGAAGCTAAAATGTAGGGAATTTGTTGACTGGCTACATAAGTTGGGTTTGGAAAGTCCTAGAGATAGAAGAGCATCAAGTGTTATAACTCTCTGATATACTAGTGGGGTCTAACAGTAAGACTTGACCCAATTTCTTAAGACACTTATAAAAGATATTCAATCACGCCCCTAACCATATGAACCATATGAATTGACTACCCAAGTATAAAAGAGTGATCTCCCTCAATATTATTCACAATATAATATAATGAAAAGATGGTCAATCGATTGATATAAAATTAATTTATATATACCTAAAAAACTTTCAATATACCCAAAATTATATAAAAATAAAATTCCATATATAATAATATTTAATGCGATACTAATTATAAAATTACACAATTTCCAACAAAGTGATTCCACATATATACTCTTTCGTGACTATACTTTTTTCTCTTAAATTACAAATCATTATATTATTTTAAAATATATCTCTAGCCATATTCATAGGGCCTCAGGCTTCCCTCAAGGTACTTAAATTGAATCTTCTCACTGCATGAGATTCCTATTTTGGAAAATGAAGATCCGAGGTTAACCCAAATGTTTTCAATAATCAGACTAGCTAAACCAAGATATGGTCTTGGTTGTCTTGAGCAAGCTAATGGCTTTATACCAGATTGCTGATTTGGTTTTGTTCTGGATGACTGCAAAAAGCTAGTAGTCATGGAGATGCACAAATTCTTCACTTTAATGGATGTATGTCTAAAAAATAGAATCCCTGCCAAATGGATGAGAGCCATGTTGAATTGAGATCTTTTTACAAATCCAAAAGGAGAAGAATTTGGTTCTAGTCATTCTGTTCGAGAGAAAATAAAATTGTCTCAAGAATGGAAAAACCACATGGAATGTACTAACACATGGATCTCATTCTATGTCTGGTTAGAAAAGAGACAACAACAAATGGTTTTAATGACTGATGCATCCACTTCATCTCAACATTCTTGGATAGCATTAGATGGCCTTAAAGTTGAAACACCTACAACCTTTCCCCCATACAAAGGCATAGTGCTTGGAGAAGGACAAAATTCTGCCAAAGCAATACCATTAGTATTAAAGGATGACAGTGCATCTGGCACTGATGGCAGAATACATAAAACTTCTGAACAACTGAATTGGACAAACACAGCTGTGAAGGGTCTTGAAATGAACATAGCCAAATCAAAAGAGGTCAAAGAACAATTTGATATTGTCCAAGTTTCTTTAAATTCTATAAATAATTCCTTGAATAATGTTCAACAATCTAAAATAGACTCATGGAAAGACAAAGCTTGACAATTTTTTCATTCACCTTAACTCTATCTCCCCTGAAATAAAATTCACCATGGAGATGGAAGAAAACATGAGTATCCCATTTTTAGACGTTATTATCATTAGGAAGGAGGATGGCTCCTTAGGGCATAAGGTTTTTAGGAAGTCAACCCACACAGAGAGCTACCTCCACGCTGATTCCCACCATCACCCAACCCAAAAGTTTGGTGTTCTAAACACCCTGGCTATCAGAGCTCTTAGAATCTCTGATTTTGAACATTTAGATGAAGAAAAGAAGCACTTAGTATCGGTATTTAAAAGTATAGGCTACAAAGAAAAAGAAATTAGAATGGCTATAGAAAGGGATGAAAGAAGGGTGGTATCTTAGGAGCCAAAAGCTCAAGACCAACCTCAATGTGGGAAGGTATTTCTACCTTATATTCAAGGGGTGACAGACAAGATTGCAAGAATCTTGAGAAGGAAAGACATAATCACTCAATTCTCATCTCCCGGAACAATTAGACAAAGTATGAGGTTTGTCAAAGATAATATTGATAGACATCAACTTAAAGGAGTTTATAAAATAGACTGTTCATGTGGGAAAAGTTACATCGGTGAAACAAGACTAAAAGAACATGTAGCAGATATTAGGAATGATAGGTCTCGTACTTCGGCCCTGGAAAAGCATTCCTCCAAAACTAAGCACCATCTCTATGTGGAAAACGCCTCAATTGTCGCAAGAGAAGAACACCATCATAGGTGAAAGATTAGAGAGGCTCTTGAGATTATGAAACATCCACATAATCTCAACAGGGACAATGGCATCGAGATCAGCAGTAGCTGGTTTCCCTTAATTAGAGAAATTAAGACCTCCAATACATCCTAGGTTTAGCTCTCCTTAGGTAACTATCTCCCTTCCCTTTCCTCTTAGGTAAAATTAGCAAAATCTAGTTTTATTACTTTCATTTCTACTGTTACTCCTAATAATCAATCTCAAGGCATTAATAATTAATATTAAATATAATAATTATTAATCTATTAAATTATTAATAATAATTAAGTAGTATAAAATATTTATATTAGATACTACTAATATTAGTTATTAATTATGACCATTAAATATCAACATTATTATTAATCCATATAAAGAATTAACTTTTATTATTATTTATAAATAACTATTAATGAAGTTTTTTTTTTTAATATTTAAGTATTAATTATTATCATTATAAATTATTACTTATCAATATTATTAAAATTACTATAAATTATCACTTATTATTATTATTATAAATTATTATAAACTATTAGTAATATTATTAATTCATAAAAATTAAGAATAAATCCAATTAACCTTAAATAATCTCATTAATTTTAAAAAATTTTAGTATTCAATTTAATAAAAACTTATTATTATTATAATAATAATAGTTATTATAACCTTTATTAATTATAATACTTATTATTTATTATTATTATTATTAAATTATCTTATTATAAATTTTAAATTATAAATTATTAATTATTATGAGACTATGTATTATTACTGTTAATTTATCAAAAAAAAAATTAAAAATAAAATAAAAACCTAAATTAATAAAAACCTAAATATTTGGATAATATTAATTATTAAGCAGTCGACCTTCATTTCTCCTTAAATCATAATAACTCACCTCATAACTATTTAAATCTCACAATTTAGCTCTTCTAATATCAACATTTGAAAATAGTCCTGATGATGGATCCCTGTTGGGATTTGAAACGTTGACGAAATATGGGTATTATTGTGGGTTCTCCGGTTACTAACTCAGAAAATAAAAACCACAGATGTCTAAAATCCAGAATTAGAGGATATGTTAGAGATCTGTAATAAAGCTAGAGAATGTTGAAGACAAAATGGTAGAACATATTGGTTCTACATCTAGACAAATAAATGAACTGGTACAAAAGATGAATCAATTATCTATATCCAAAATAGAAAAACCAGTTCCTTCTTCTTTTCTGCATAAAGCAAGTGTCCGTATTCAGGATCCTGTCAAGCCAGTTGATAGATTTCCTTTTCTATTCCCCAAAGAAGTTGCATCCCAAGAACCAGAAAAAGTTGAGACTTCAAGTGAACATATTTCTATAGCAAGTCTATTTAAGGAAGAGGAAAAAGAGCCAGAAGTTATGCCTATATATAAGCCTCTGGAAAGTCATTGCAACAGGTATTCAACACCTGATATCAGAGGAAAAGGCAAACTGCCTGAAACCCACACTTTCTTCCTGATTCTCATAGGGAATGGACTCTATATAACCTCAGTGTAGGCCAGATAAGACAAATGGTAGACATGATGTTTACAGAGTAAAAACTTATGTGTCTAAGAGGAAAAACTGAGGTAGAAGCCTGCAAAACAATTATCCAATGTTTCACAGGCACACTATCAAAATGGTTGGAAACAGAATCCTCTCCTGCTTTAATTAAACAGATGGAAGAATAGTTGCTCAAAGACGAGCAAGGAAATATAATTCATAATTCAGATGGGATAGTATAGAACAATATGATTGGAGCCTTGACCTCCATGATTGTTGAGCACTAGTGTGGTTATGAGGTAGAAAAATCCGATAAGCATGAGATCATTTTAATGAATCTAAAGTGCAATAAAATATCCCAATATGAAGACTTCCATCGGGATTGGATGTAGAGAATCTATGAAGTTAAAGACTCAAAGAATTTGTTATGGAAACAAGTCTATCTTGCAGCAGTTCCTTCTAGGTTTGTTGACTATCTTAGACTACAAGAATTTTTTCAAATGCCTTTTGAGTCTTACACATGGGGACAAATATATTCAATTATTACTAAAGCTCTGGTTGGTCTTTGCACAAGCTCGAAAGTTAATAAGTCTCTAGAAAAGTTGTCCAGGTTCCCCAACAGCAAATCATTGTGCAGCAAGTATGGGTTATCTCTTGATGATCCATTAGTAAAAAGGAGAAAAATCAAGAAACGAGTCAAGAAAGAAAAGAATTTATCAACTAGAAAAGACTTTCAGAAGAAAGGCCGATCTTTCAGACAGCATAAAAGAAAGGGATATTATAAATATGTCCCTAGGACACATTATTATAAACCATATGACATTCACCTGCATAGTGCCAAGAAATAAAAATGGAATAAATTGACATGTTGGTTGTGTGGCAAAAATGGACATACTACAAATAACTGTCCAGTAGGTGAAGAATCAAAAAGAAATCGAGGCAAGAAATCTCAGGCTCAAAATAAAAAATTAAAAACTCCAAAATTAGAGGCTCAATATCTTTGCATGAGATGTGGCTCTAGAAATCATAAAATTGATCATTGCCCCAATGTGGTGATCAAGAAACATCCCTAGATTCAACAGCAATAGTTGCTTGACTCATCTGTTGAGAGTTCTAATTCTAGTTCTATATATACTTCATAAGAAGAAGTTGAAGAATTATTTTTTTATGCAAATGCTTGTCACTGTTCAGATTCTGAAAATTGTAAATGTATTTTCTCTTTTGAATTTGAAGTTTCTAATGAATCTTCTGATGAAGATATATAGCCACATAAATACAAAGAAAAAATTCTTATGGCACAGACAGAAGAAGATGAGATAAAAATCTTGTCCCAAATAAAAGCTATGGAAGAAGGAGAAATGAAGAATCACCTTATGGAAGCTTTCACGGACCAAATAAAATCTTCCAGCAGAAGTTCTTAAAAGAAGCCACTCTTCATTGACGCCTCTTATGAAAAGAATGCAAAATCATTCCAAAGGCATAAACAACAGGATAAGGTTCGCGCGCTTACCTTGGGGGAGGTGAGTCATGAAATTCACAATCTCAAATCTGAAATTTCTATTCTTAAATCTCAGATTGTGAGGTTAGAAAAAGGCAAATCCATTGATGGAGTAGATCCTATAGAAGAATATGATACAGAAGAATTTTACAAACCAAATGTACAGATTTATGAAGGAAGAAAAGATACTGCTTCAGGTTTTTAGGAGATGAGGATACTCGCCATCGAGTACCAGCAACATCATGTGCAAATAAATATTTGCATACAGGGACAGATGTTCAATTTGACTGCTCTCATTGATTCTGGAGTAGATGTGAATATTCTAAATACAAAAGTGATCCCTGCTAAATATTGGATGACAACAGAAAGAAAAGTTATTGGCTTGGGAAGTAAAACACTGAAGTATGAAATTCCCAAAGCATCTATCTGCTTTGATAATCATTGCATAAAATTAAAATTTGTAGTTGTTGATATCCCTGTTGATTGTATTTTAGGTAACATATTTTTGGCTACTGTTGAACCACATGGTTCATTTAGAACAAAAAAGAATAAGGGTGGATATTTTATTACTCTTCCTACCTCAGATGGCCCGAGAAAGATTAAATTACCATATGTCTCAGCTCCACGAGTCTCGACAATGGTCCAGACTATGGAAGAGCTAAAGAAATCTGAATCTAAACTGACAGATCTAAAGGATCTGAAATCCACCATTCATATCTCACAACAGCTAAGCTTACCAACATTACAAAGGAATATTTCAGAATTAAAGGCACAAATTGAGAAAGAGTGTTGTGCAGAAAAGCCAAATGCTTTTTGGCATAGAAAGCAATATTGTGTAGAATTCCCTTATAAAACAGAATATATAGGTAAGCCATGTAAAAGTAAGGCAATTCTGATGAACAAGGAATATTGTGAGCTCTGCGAAAAAGAAATTAAGAATCGGTTGAGTAAGAAATTGATCAGAGAATTAGAGAGCTCGTGGAATTGTTATGGGTTATATGTAAATAAAAGAGTTGAACAAATCAGAGGCATCCCAAGGCTAGTCATCAATTATAAGCTTTTGAACTCAGTACTAGCAGATAATACATATTTGATTCCCCACAAAGGAGATCTGAAAAGCAAAATAGCAGGAGCAAAATATTTTCCAAGTTTGATCTGAAATCAAGATTTTGGCAAGTTGCTATATCAGAGAAGGATAAATTCAAAACAACTTTTAGTGTCCCCGCTGGACATTATGAATGGAATGTGATGCCTTTCGGCCTCAAGCATGCACCATCCAAGTTTCAGAAGGTGATGGAATCTATATTAAAACCCTTCTTCGATTGGATGATTGTGTATATAGATGATATACTTATTTTTCAAAAAAATTGCAAGATCATTTTAAAAATATACAGACCTTTGTAAATACAATAAAGAGGAATGGTCTTGTATTAAGCAAAAAGAAAATCAAAGTCTTTTAGACTTCCATTAAATTTCTTGGCCATACTATATTCAATGGCCAAATCTCCTTGCAAAACATGCTATGGAATTCTCTAACAAATTTCCATATGTCATTACAGACAAGACACAACTACAAAGATTTCTTGGTTGTTTAAAATACGTAAGTAATTTCTATCAAGACTGCGCCAAGGACAAAAGCTTATTAAATCAGAGGCTGCGCAAAAATCCTGAACCTTGGACTCCAATCCATACTAGAGCAGTTCAAAATATTAAAGCCAAAGTCAGAAACCTTCCCATACTGTATATATCTGATGATGCAGCTTATAATATTGTAGAATCTGATTCCAACAATATCGGATGGGGGGGTATATTAAAACAGAAAAAAGATAATGAAGAACAGGTTATCCAGTTCACTTTAGGAACATGGAACCCTACTAAGAAAAGATATTCTACTATAGAAAAAGAGGTGAAAGCAGCATGGAATAACATTGACAAATTCGAGATCCATCTGGTCAATAAACCATTTCTTTTCAGGACAGATGCATCTACCCTTAAGAAAGTGCTTAATAAAGATATCAAGAAGCTTGGAGAAGCAAAATTTGCTATATGGAAAGCCCTCTTTGCCAATTTTTATTTCAAAGTAGAACACATCAAAGGAGCAGACAACTGTCTACCTGATTTTCTCAGTCGAGAATACATACAAACCCAGCCACAAGAACAAGAACATGTTTTTTTATTATCACTAAATGGGACCCAGATAAACAACAAGAAGTTCTCAGAACTATCAAAGAAGACCAAAGCTAGGAAGACTACAAGAAGAACTGGAAGCCAACCTGGTAGCTAAGACAAACAAAAGTCTTAGATGCAGATCTACAGCCACATACAGATATTTTACACCTAGTGCCTGAAAGAAGAGTATTTCCCAAGGGAAATTGTTGGATCCATGATATGGTGTATACCAGCAGTATGGCTGCAACTCACCAAGCAAAAGAGGCATTACAAAATAATTTCCATGACATCGCAATGATCTGGTCTGAAGGAGGAAGACAAAGAAATATTTATTATAGATATTTTTTCATCAACAGAACTAGAAACACAGATTGGACAATCACCAAAAATTCTCCTATCTTATGGCCACAAAATAATCCTAATCTTATTTTTCTTGACACTGTCTTTAATTTTGTAGGTTACAAAAAATTATGGTGGGATCTCCTAAATGTTGATGGAAAGAAAGAGACTCATTTTACAAAATTAAAATTTGGATCAATTAGGACCATGCAAAGAAATCAATTTTCAGGATGGTTAGGTGACTGGTGGAAAGATTTTGGAGTAAATTGCACTGCTATAGATCCAATCTTTTATGAAAGTTATTTTCAGATGTCATGTGACAAATGCTTCCACAAAAATTCCATTGAGTGTTTTCATATTCCTTGTACCACAGTGAGTGACCTGCTGAATTATCCAGACCACCATATACTACAACAATTTATGGCTAGGCATGATGAATGGCTAGTCATGACTAAAATAAAGCATCAATATGTGCTGAATAAGCCTATGATACTCCGGTGGGTCTATACAAAGGCATGGGACAACCTCATTTATCCTAGAAATAGGTTTTTGGGAATTACAACTCTTGATGAATCATCCTACAGTGCTAGTCCTTCTTCATAAAAAGGTTTCCGTGGGTTTATCTAGAAAGCTCCACTATGTAATTATGTTGTCCAGTCATGAGGACTATTCATGGCCAGATTCCTCGTGGGCCTTAACTGGTTAAAAGGCATCCACATTGTAGATAAGATGCTTTCCATAGGATTGATTGTAATCTTGTAATAGGAAAAAGATTCTTTAGTCACGAGACTCGGAGCACTTCTCCGACTTTTGGTGGATATTGAACCACATCTCCGTGATTGATAGAATCTTTCATACTCAACTTGTTGGTCTGATGGTCGGATGTTTGTCCCCTCTTCTTCCTATAAAACGAAGGGAGTCAGGCTCATTCGGGGCATCGAGAGTTGGAGTTATTGTGTCTTTTGAAGTTGAGAGTCGAGAGTTTCTCATGCTCTGCAATTGCGGACATTAAGTCCGATCTGCTTGCATCACGAGAGGAACTCAAGTCTTTAGGTGATCTGAGAAGCTTGCGCATTAGTATGAGAGCATTGGTGAGAACCTAAAGTGGCCAGATCATTAGTTTTTTAGTATATATGTGTGTTTTGAGTGTATGTTCAAAGACAGAGTCTGTGTAATCGCCAGGTAGCCTCCAGTAAGCTATCTCAGTATTGAGTAGCAACAGTCTGGTAAATGCGAACACAGTCCATCTCTGGTATGAACAGACTGTAAATCCAGTGTAATCCATATCTGAAATTTTTTTAATAAAAGAGTGTTATTTCATTTTCCGCTTCCGAGTATTGTGTGCTTTAATTTGTGCTGCTGAGATAGTAATTCTTGCATAAAAGTTCGTCACTACATCAACTAGCCGAAGGGATGCCAAAGACCGTAGAAGGCCAGGGGTGCCGTTGTGAAGGTCACAGAGTGCGTGAAAGGTTACTGGTAGTTTTGAGTTCATAACAACAAGAAAGAAGAGGCTCAACAAGGCCAAGAGGGAGGAGACTCAGCAAAGCACACTAGCGCACTACTATAGCACTATTGTAGCCCTATTGTAGTTGCATTATAGCTCAAATTGCAAGCTTCGTTGAGAGCCCCTACTTCAAATATGCGAAGACACAGCCCCTCACCACTTTTATAAGTCTTAAAATATTATATTTTAAGAGCCATGTGACTTAAACGATTTTTTTTTCATCACTTTTCTTTTATAATAAACGTCCATCATAAGAGTTTTTAATATTACTCTTTATAGACACGTGAGGGAAGATATTTTAAGGGCCATGTCAGTAAAGTGATTTTTGATTTTTTTTTTTTTAAATTTATATTAGTTTATGGGGTTTTGGATTGATGATGATTAAATATTTTGTTAAAGTATTATATTATTTGAAATTAATAATTTATTTCTATTTTTAAATATAAAAATATAAAACAGAAATTTTAATTGAGCTAAATCTCAGAGTATCCATAGTAGAATCCATATTTCTGTCAACGTTTCAAATCCCAACAGGGATCCATCATCAGGACCAATCTAAATGATGATAGAAGAAGAGCTTCGTGAAAGGATCTCCAATTCCTTAAATTTTTTTAACTATTTATCTTTTCACAAAGCTCTTTTTCTATCATCATTCAGGTTGGTCATGATGATGGATCCCTGTTGGGATTTGAAATGTTGACAGAAATATGGTTTCTACTATGGATACTCCGAGACTTCACTCAAAAGAAATGAACCACAGATGCCTAAAATCCATAAACTCTAATTATAATATTGTACTAGATATAAACTAGAAATCTCTATAATAATTAATATAAGCCCCATCGTATTAAAATTTTTAGGACTTCACACATATACCATTTATAATATTTCAAAACTATCATACAATATTTTGAGAGTGTTTCTTAGAATCTTAATACAAACCTATGTTAGAGAATAATTTAAACGCTGATAAAATATTAGTAAAAGTGTACTTTCCATTACATAGAAAGCAGGAGTTAGCTAAGCTTGTGTTTTCTTGAATGTTGAAGATGAGAAGAGCATGGCCTCTTCTCCTTTGAAACTTTGAACTGATGGTTACTTACATATATCATATTTCAACCATCTTGAATTCTCTTCATAAAACATATGCCATGACCATTCTTTCTTCTGCATTTTGTCTCATAGCACATGATTGAATGGATCTTTTGGAACATATGGTTATGATAGAAGAAATTTACCTGTTTTACTATAACTGGGTCATAAAAAAAGGGTCTTACCAATTTCTTCTGTATCCATGAATCTTTGTGTATCATGGATCCCCTAACCACAAGCTCAAATTTTTTGATGAGCCACCCCGTCTTGGCTCCCATACTAAGATTCAAGTTACTTGCCATGAGAGTTTCATGTCATCTTGCCTCATAAGTGGATTAATTAATTAACATTTAGTTGCTTATTAGGCTGAAATGGTTGGTGTTTTGGTTGTATCATTTTAGTTTTCAAGTTTTATGTTTAAATATACGGTATGAGATATAAAAATGATTTTGGCCCTATGAGATAGGAAAAAGAGAGTGGCTTGTTGTTTTCTTGCAAAATGTGTATATGAGAAATATTTTAGTTTAATTGTGGTTTTTTTTTTTGTTATAGGAGAGGAATTTCATTTGAGAATTATTTTTTGGTTAAGCAATTGTGATCAAAGATTGCAGTTCGCCTTATCCACATGATATGGCTTCTTAAAAAACAAATTAGCGGTAAAGGAATAAGCATGTCACAAGTAAGAATGAATATAAGTGGAAAGGATAACGATGCCTCCTTTTAAACACTCTATTGATGGCTTTTATTTTTATTTATTAATGATAAATTTATTTGCTTTTGTTGAATGTTGTGTGTGAATTATTTAATGTGCTTCCATTTAGTATTTGCACATTTTGATAACTTTGTAGATTGATATTACATTAATGGTTATTAAAGCATGTCAAGAGATAGTTGCGATGCAGGAGAAATTGGGTAGCCTTGAGCAAGTGTTTGGTATAGTTTAGTAAGAGGAAACAACAAGAGGAATTTGTAGAGGAGAGAGACTATGATGTGAAATGGTAGTAACACATATAAAGAAGGCATTTGAGTTGGAAGAGGTCGAGGTAAACTATGAAGACAATATGGTGGGGATAAAATTGCAAAGTCATTGAGGGAAATGACAATGAGGTTGGAAGTTATATAACCATTCCAAAAAAAGGGAGCCACAATTATATTAAATTATTAGATTGAAGTTAACAAAAACATGAAGTGCCTAAAGAAAAGCTAAAAGAAGAACATTGTATTAATGTATTAAAAAATTGTATCATTAAAATGAATATTATATATACAAGTGAATATTGCTTAAAACACTTTTTGCCAAATTTTTATATATCTTCTATTTCTTAAGAACACATTAGTGTATACCTTATGTTTGAAATTAGATAATCATGAGGTGGGGCTCCCCTCTTGTTGCTTGAATTTCATAGTTTTTTTGTTTTTCATAAGGAGAATTAGTAGACTTGTTGCCTGTCATTGAAAAGACCCAAGGTCAATTCAAAGGGATTACCCTTGTACTCTTGAGCCTAACAAAATCACCTAAAAATCATGTTAAGAAGGTTAACTGAGTTTCAAACCTAGGCAAGACCCCTATATTTATTAACAAATTATTTTTGGTGTGGGACTCCCTTGTTCCACCTAACCTAATGGGTTGCTTGAATTTCTTTGTTTTTAATACTAGTCTCTCATAATTAAGTTCACTCCTTTCATCATGGATTATATAGAGTGCCCACTTCTTGATCTTATTGTCTTATATTAGGTTATTAACCTACTTATTGAGTGATTGACTTATGTGATTGATTCTTATAAGAATTATTAGTATACATACAAGGTATGTGTATGCTAGCTACATACCCACACTTCACATGGATACTTTAGTATTCTATGATTAATCTTAAACTTGATTAATAGTTATGATTGGATTAGTCTTAAGCTCAATTGATAGTTAAGCTTGGATTAGTGTCCAATTAAATTATTAACCCTTAATCAAGATTAATAAATAATTAATAATTAATAATTATTATGATTAAATTAATATTAGATTAATTAGGATTCTCATGAATCCATTTTGATTTGATTTACCCTTAAGTAAATATTAATATTAGTATTAATATTAATATTAATAATTTATTTATTTATTTATTTTTTTTTTTTCTGGGTAAAAGCTACTTCTAGATTATAGTAAGAAAAATATTTACAGAGAGTACATCATCCAGGGGCCATGACCACCCACTGACAGTGACATCTGGAACAGACCGTAGAACCAGTGATACAAAAAGACATGAAAATGTCCAAATGAGTTTCTTGGACCACAGACAGATTTGTGCTTGGAAGCCAAAATACACAGACGCTATGACTTTAGATAGACAGCTACAATAGACTGAGAACAAGGCCTGAGCAAAACCGACCTTTGACAAACAGTTAAGATGGACTGAGAACAAGTAAACAAAAAACCTCGAAACACTGCACCGAACAGTATCAAATTGGGTGACTGGGCAGATCGAGCCAAATAACGGACTCCTCGCCTTCCTGCAGACGTCCTTGCTCCCGCGGATGAACAGAGTCCTGGCTTCCATTTCTGCCCTATACATTTTTGTTGATAGGAAAACTTTCTTGCACCGACTCTTCCTGAGGCAAATTATCCTGAAATCGAGCTTGCTGAGGCTGGCCAATGTGTTCAGTTGCATAAAGAGGGCGGGGCACCCGATAAACACGCCCTTGCATATCCCCCAGAAAGATTTCATTGCTCTGATAACTAGCTGCTGCAGGGGAGGGCCAAGACGGAGTTATAGGCTCCGCTTCTGAAAGATAGACAGAGAAATTTACAATTACATCAGATTGCAGGATTCTTCTGGGGATTCGGAGGCGAAATTGCTGAAAGGAGTCCGGCAGCATCAAAAATTCTTCCTCAGAACTGGAAGACGAGGGGGGGATTGCTGCCATGGGAGCAATTGGGTGAGGCTCCTCCTCTGCATTTACAAAACGGACACCTGAACGACCGCCTTGAATAGGCATTCCTCTGCGACGCATCTCGGCTACAAGATTTAGCGAATTGAGCCTCTGCTCTATAGCCTGGATACAATGCTGCAGCACATTTCCTTGCCTTCCTCCCGCATTGACAAGCATTCCATGGACACTACAGGTCTGGGCATAGCGGTTAAATAACTCAGACTTCTCCCTCACCATTTTCCGCGGACAAGACTCCATAACACCCGAGCTCCTCGAGACCAGAGCTGGCGCATTCGGCTTGAATGCCCCCTCTGCCATAATCCTCATAACCTTAATGTCGATTGCCCTGTGCATTAAATAGACATCGACCGTCGTCCCTTGCTTGTCCGGTTTGCTGCCACTACTTATCCCCATGTGTTGAGGCGCAGGCGAGCCTTAATGACACTTCAGAACACCCGCATCCGGGTGCATTGCCTCAGATTGAGCTATGTCTTGAGAAATAAGCTCTCTGAGCTGATCCTTTTGTGCTCTGGAAGGTAAGCTGTCTAGAGTTCCTTCAAAGTGGTTGTTTTTTGCCTCCACTCCAAAGTTGGCCAGGAGATCCGCCAGCCTATTCCCTTCTCTTTTTGTGTGCTTGAACATGATAGCTGGGTTCTTAGAGAGCCAGTGATTCAGTGATTCTAATCTGTGAGCCATCCTCCAGCTGCTACTTACTTTGTGGACTGGGGAACCATTTTGAAGTTTTATGGCCATTCTTATCAATATCTGCGAGTCTCCTTCAATAATGAGGGGGAAGAGTTTATTTCTGTGTGCTAAAATGAGACCTCTCCAGAGTCCTTCCAGTTCCGCTGAGTTATTTGTGTCCCAGCCTATTGATCCCATAAAGACGATAATAGGGTTGCCATCATGATTTCTGAAAGCTCCCCCGTAGCCTGCTTGTCCTGGGTTTCCTTTGGAAGCCCCATCGAAGTTTAGTTTAATCATGTTGCTGGGCGGAGGGGTCCAGGCTTTGATTTCCTGATTGAGGCTGAGGGACTTGCTGCTGATGTTTGAGTTGAAGATTATTCTCATTTGCCAATTGTCCCAGATCACTTTTTCATTTGGTAGGGAAGGAAAATCTTCAGGTTTCCAGTCTTTGAGAGAAAGGGTCTCCATTATGTTTTGATGTATGGTAGTCCACAGTTTGTCTGGCGGCATTGAATTGTTTTTGAAGATTCTCCGATTGCGTTCTTTCCATATATTCCACATCACAAGCCCTGGAATGAGTTGCCAAAGTGCTGTGAGAAGAGAGCTTTGATATGGGGTTTGGCCTCCTTTGTTGATGGTTCCCTTGAGGTCGTTCTGTTCTCGTCTTTCATTTTGGCTACGGAAAGCAATCTTTTCCCACAACATTTTGCTTACTGAGCAATTCTGCATGAGATGAAGTGCTGTCTCTTCCTCCTGTCTACACATGTGACATATGGATGGCCCTGCAAAGCTTCTTTTCCTTAGGTTGTCCCATGTGAGGATTTTGTTATGACAGAGTAGCCATATGAAAGTTGAAACTTTTGGCCAGTTTGCTTTGTGCCAAACTTTATCCCATAAGCTATTTTTGTTTATTTGATCTTGAATGATGATATTATAGGCTTCTTTGGGAGTAAAAATGCCTTTTTCTCCATGGCCCCAGCGTAATATGTCCGCTTCCTCTGAATTATTTATTTGCCTTTTTTGTAATTCCTCTTCTAATTGTTGCTGAGCTTGTTCTGCGCTATGCGGTAGGATCTGGTTGGCTTCTTTCCATTTGCGATGGTTTTGTCCGGTTGCCTCTGCCCAGAAGTTTCTGACCTTTACCTGTTGTATTATCTCTCTATCCTCCGGTGAGACATCCTGTAGGATGTCTTTCATTTTTGGTAGCTGCTGCCAGGAATCGCTCCAGAATCGAGCTGTTCTGCCGTTCTTTATCTCCCAGAAGCAGTGATCTTGAATTAGAGATCTGTGTTGGATGGTTGCGTTCCATATTGCCGAACCAGCACTTGTTTCAGTCATACGCAATCTTTCTTCCATTGGGTAGTTGCTAGTGTATTTGGCTGTCCAGAGGGATGCCCAAGGGGTGCTGGGGTGGGCTAACCATCGCCACCAAATTTTGGCTCCCATGGCTTTGTTACTGTGTTCAGGATCTCTGAGTCCTATGCCTCCTGTATATTTTGGCAGGCAGACTTTCTCCCATTTGAGTAGCGCCCATTTTCTATTTTGTCCTGATCCACCCCACAGAAATCTTCTTTGAAGGTTCTTGAGTTCTTTGAGAACCCATTTGGGTGCAGCTAGGATGGAGAAAAGGTAAAGCGGCATGGAGTTGAGGACAGCCTTGATGAGGACTATTCTACTAGCCATATTTAGCGAGCGATGGGTCCATAGGAGAAGACGAGCTTCCAATTTTTCTAAGAGCTGTTTCCAGGAGGAATGTTTAAGAGCTGAACTCATGAGAGGGGCTCCTAAATATTTGGAAGGCAAGGAGGCTGTAGTGAAACCAAGAATGCGTTCAATGGCTCTTTGAGTGGTCCCAGGGGTATTGAAAAAGAAAATCTGAGATTTGACTCGGTTTAAGAGAGCACCAGAAGCTTCAGAGAAGAGATTAAGAATGGTTTTGACATGACGAGCTTCCTGGACAGAAGGGTGGGCAAATAGCATATTGTCATCGACAAATTGTTGGTGGGTGTGGGTAGGGGAGTTGTGAAAGGAGAGCCCTTTTAGCCTTCCTTCTAGCTTGGCTGCAGTGATACTTCTACCCAAACCTTCCGCCATGATAACAAAGAGAAAGGGAGATAAAGGATCTCCCTGTCTTATACCTCTTGAGGGTCTAAAAGTGGCTGAAGGGGAGCCATTAATTAGCACAGAGAAAAAAACTGATGATATTAGACTCAGTATCCATCTTACCCAAGAGTGAGCAAAACCAAAAGCTATTAGAATTTTTTGGATATAAGCCCAGCTGAGACTGTCAAAAGCTTTGGAGAGGTCTAGCTTGAGGAGCATACCTGGTTTTTTGGTTACCTTTAGGGAGTGAATTAATTCATGTGTGAGAATAATTCCATCCGTAATTTGACGCCCTTCAACATATCCTGATTGTTCCGGCGAGATGATGAGAGGGAGGACTTTTTTGAGCCTGGTAGCAATAACTTTAGAGACGATCTTGTATATCATGTTACATAGGGCAATGGGTCTGTATTTGTCCGGGGTATTAGCATCTTCTCCTTTAGGCACAAGGGATATAAAAGTGGCTTTTAGACCCGGGTACATCCATCTGAGCTCTCTTGATTCTTCTACAACCTGCCATACCTCTGTTTTTATCAAGTCCCAGGATTTGTGGAAGAAATTTGCAGTGAATCCATCCGGCCCTGGCGCTTTTCCTTCCTTCATGTGCTGCACTGCTTCCTCCACCTCCTGTAAACTGATGGGTTTGATTAGTAGACTATTGTGTTCTTCCGTTATGACTTTGGGAATATTTCGGACAATTTGCTGGATTGCCGGAGTTCTGTCAATATCTGGCTCCTGCTGGACTTTTTTGAAATATTTTATAAATTCTTTTTCTATACCTTCATGCGTTTCAATCTTCTCTCCTTGCTCACTATGAACATGAGTGATTTGGTTAATCATTCTTCGCTGAACAGTGGATTTATGAAAAAACTTCGTATTCTTCTCACCACTTTTCAGCCATCGAATTCTGGACTTCTGACGCCAGAGAATCTCCTCCTGCTTGGCTCGTTCTAATAATTTGGCTTCTATTTCTTGTTCTTTTGTGGAAAGGTCCTCTGTTCTGTCGCCATTGATGAGGGCTTGCTGTACCTTTTTCATTTCAGCATTGAGTCGAGCCTGCTCATCAAAGATGTTGCCAAAAACCTTGTGATTCCACTGTTTGATAGCCTTTTTAAGATTTTGGAGTTTCCGTTGAAATCTAGCCATTCTGGAGCCTTCAGTTACATTATAAGTTGTCCAAGTAGTTCTGATGAAATGATCAAATTCTGGGTGGGCTAACCAGAATTCTTCAAAACGAAAAGGGCGTTTGAGATTAGTCCCTGGCCGGTTTCATTGCAGTTCTATAGGCCAGTGATCTGATCCTGAACAGGGGACGATAGAGGCTGTAAATTCTCCGCCCACATTGGTAGCGTTGTCAGAGATTAGAAAGCGGTCCAGGCGGGAAGCAATGTGGTGCGTTCCAGTTCTTTTGTTTGTCCAAGTAGCTATACCGTTGTTTGTGGGGATATCCATCAACCAATTGCTGTTGATGAAGTTTTTTAGAAGGCCGTCATCACTGTTCGTTTTGTTCCGGCCTCCCCTCTTCTCATCCATGCTGGCTATCATGTTATAGTCTCCTCCAGATATCCACAGGGGAAGTGATCTATTTCTGTTGAGATCTGAAAGAGTATTGAGAAGAATGCTTTTTTGGGCTGTTTCTTGAGGAAAATACACGTTTGTTAACATTCCATATGCATTTGTTCCTGTGAGGTGGAAAGTGGCTTGAATAAAATTTCTGTTGGCTAGAATATTACTGAGATTGATGATCCTGGCGTCCCAGAGAATTGCTAAGCCGCCTGAGGCACCTTGTGCATCTACTGCCGTGACTAGTCCGCCTGGCCATGCCGCAGCAGCTATTTTGTCTAACACTGTGGAGCTACATTTCGTCTCCTGCAGGAAGAGGATACTGGGTTTTTCTTGCTTCAACATATTTTTTAAGATTTTTCTTTTCCTAGGGCCATTGAGCCCTCTGATATTCCAAGAGATTAGCTTCATTGAGAAGGGTGGGGGTTGGAGTGGTAGTACTTAGATAGCTTGGCATATTGCCCTGATTCAACCAGTATTTCCCCTAGTTTGATTGTTCTCTCTAGGGTTGATTTTCTTCCCCTTTTCTTGCTGTCCTTAGTAATAAATTTGCCGTCCCATTGGCTGCCGATCTGGACTCCTAGAGAGTATTTTTTCTGAGCTCTTCCTAATACTTCTACTAGGTTGTCCAGTTGCTGTTCTGGGATTTGTTCAAAATTCTTCGTGCGGCATGCCTCTTCTAACCCTGGTAGATCCAGTTCCCCTATATCCAGGGGCACCGGGTCTTCCTCCATGATTTGGGGCTGTTGAAGTACTCCTTCAGCATCACTTAAGGCCTTTCCATTTTGATTAGGGAATTCCGTATCCATTTTTTCCATTTGCTTTGAAAACGATTTACCTGGATCTGTCTTATTGTCATAGTATGTGCTTTTTTGTCCCCCTTGCTTTGACGTTTCACCTTGTTGTTGCTGTGGAGCTGCATCTTCGTTATCCTGGTCCTTCTCTGAGTCTCTCCCTTCAGTGTTGTCTAGAGGAGCGTATCTGTTGCTTGTATTTACCTTATTGCTCTGGTTTGCTTTGGGAATGCTGGTATTCCTTTTATTTCCTCTTCTCCTGTTGACCACTTTGGTGAATCCATCCGTAGAAGGAGTATTGGGAATCTTATTTAGAGGGCAATCTCTATATAGATGTCCAATGTCGTGACATTTTCTGCATCTGAATGGCACTTGTTCATAGTCTATGACTTGAATCCATTCAGTGTCTTCATGGAAGAAGCTTACCGTGTCTGGCAATGGTTGCTTTAGATCCATGTATACGCAGATCCTTGCGTATGAGGTGTGCAGGCAGAGTCTTGTTTCCTCTGCTATTCTTACAAATTCTCCAATAGAGTTTCCTATTTCCTTCAGTGATTTTTCTTCCCAGTACTCCAAGGGCAATGAGTAAAGCCTTATCCACACTGGCGAATAACTCAGATCTATTTTGTCTGGGTTAAATCTTTCCACCCAAGCCGTTAGGAATAAGTCTGCTGAGTTAAAAAAATAAGGTCTGCCTTCTAGTATCCTGGTACGATCTTCCAGGCAGGTGAATTCGGCTGTGAAGAAGCCTTTTGCTCCCAAATGTAGGGTGATCTCTCCTTTTGGACGCCAAATTGTACTTATCCAAGCTCTGAGAGCCCGTTCTGTTGGCCAGATCCCTATGAACTTTCCTATCAATGCATGATCACGCATGTATTGTATTCTAGCATTGATTCTTTCGCTAGGAAAGTAAACCTTTGGTCTATTAGCAGCTACAGGTTTGCAAGTTGAAGAACTTACTGTTTTCCTGTTCTCTGTCTCAGTCTCCTGATTGTTCTGCTGGTCATTGTCCAGGTTGCCTCCGCCTTCGTCGTTCGTTTTGTCCCTTTCTGCTTCTCGCCGCTCGTTGTCTTTTGTTGATGGGGGAGGCTCAGAGCCCTCCCCCTGGGTGGGCATCATGATGTCTACCCGTATGCTGCCGTCCTTCAGCGCGCTGCCGTCCTGCGGCTGTTCTGGGTTTTGATCTTGGCAGACCCGCCTCCTGCAGGGTTCTGTCAAAACCCTAAGAAAGCTCGTGCTGCTCCGTTCCCCTTCTTCTTGTGTTGATTCATGTTTATGTTTATTGAAATATATTTTACTTTCTCATATGTTTCACCTTAATATTAATATTAATATTGATATTAATATTATTTTATTATTTTATCATTTCTTATGATCGACATGATTGTCTTCCTCAAATTAAATTTTGGATAGGGAATAGGTGGAGGATGGAATACTCTACAACAAATCCCTGTGATTAGCTCCCTTTTTTGCTTCCAAGGATTGTTTTAGTGTATTTTTCTCCAATTTTTTAAAAAATTCGGCATTATATATCAAGATGGCACTATTTTTGGCGTTGTTTACGCCAACAAAAAAATTTAGGAAATAATAGCGTTAGAAACAATTCCAAAATAGAGTTTGAAATAGAATTGGAAAAATCGCAGTAAATAGCGCCATAAGTAACACCATAAATTTCCCCAGAAATAACTCCAGTTATAGTGCCAAATTTAGCATCTTTTTTCGCACCTAGCGCCTTGGTTAACTCCCTTTCTAGCGTTGGATGTGCCTAAATAGTTAATTAATTGAGGTTTTAGGGTTTAAGTGAATAGGGGCTTTGAGGATTATGGGATTTAGGGATTTAGGGTACAAGGATTAAGGGTTAAGGGATTAGGGGTTAGGGTTTAAGGGATTAAGGGTCAAGAGCTAAGGGATTTGGTGCTTACAGGTTAGGTAGTTTAATGGTTAATGACTTAGGGATTATGGGTTAAGGGATTAATGTTTAAGTCATGCTTAGGGCATAAGGGTTTATGGATTAAGGGATTAGGGATTAGGGCTTAAGTGTTTAAGGGTCGATGGCTTAAGGGTTAGGGGATTTAGGGCTTTTGCATTAAGGGATTAGTGATTAACTAGGGTTAAGGGATTAAGGGTACTTTAGGAATTAGGGATTAAGGATTTAAAGGTCAATGTAGGCTTAGGGGTTAGGGGATTTAGGGCTTTATCGAAACTCTTGAAATGTAATGGAATGTCTTCCAGCATGCCCATCACCGATGTGATCCATCAATGTCGCACGGTGAGCAGTGAATGGGTCCAACATTGAAATTTCTTCAAACTATTCATGTATGCATCGAAATTTGACATGGTTAGACTAGACACATGCCTTGATAGTATGCGAGGGTTTGAAGAATCAAGGATGCTTAATGTCCCCACATAGTATTTGAGATCATCAACTTTTTCATCAATTTTCATGATGCAGTCTCATTGTAATCATTTGTCATTCCCATCTATGGAATCTTTGTCGAAACTCTCTTGAAATGTCATGGAACGTCTTCCAACATGCCCATCAGCAATGTCATCCATAGATGTTGTTATTTTCAGTCTTTATAGCCTTCCTCCAGTGATCAAACATGCTCTTACAAAGTGATTTTAATGTGTCAAGGTCAAATTTTGTCATTTCAGTGAGTCTTCAAGCAAAATTTGGTTGCTGGGCATTGGTTCTAGGGTTTGATTTTACCCTTGTCAAAGTTGTCCAAATGACGGTCTATGTCACTATTCAGCTGAGTCTACCATCACTTAGAGGGTTTCCATCATCATGTTAGGTTCCAATGGGTCATTTTACCCCTTTTTCATGCTTCAGTAGCGCCTAGCTACGGTCATTTCCCTCTCCTAGGGTTTTGAGGGAAATTTTTCTTGGACGGTCAAATCATCGGCAAAACTTGTATCCTGATGTTCATACACCTTCCCTTATCCTTAAAGTACCTCATCAAACACTTCCCATCACTGAGATCCCCCAAATTCCTCATTTTCGCACAAACCCTAGTTTCTTGCTACAACCTGGCAGTTTTCTAGGTTGGGCCTGTGTTTTGCCTTTTTGGACCCCTTCCCCTCACTCAATTTCAGAGATTCCACTTTCCCCTACTTCCTAACATCCCTCCCTACTTCCCAAAATTTCCTCAAGAATTTATAAGCTCCCTATCCCCTTAATTTCGCTTCATTTCGAAAAATCCCTTGTTCCACACATTGGGATAGGTTTCACTCAAATGATGTTTCTGAGCAGTCAAAGATGAATTTAGGAAACATGAGAAAGGTTTTTTTCCACAACATGCCAAGTAATAAAAACCTCCTTCACTTTTTACACAGGTGTCATGGTTTTATAGAAATGTCAAAAATACAATTGCCTCGGGAGAATTGATGCACCTCTGCAGTGACCTTGGAAAATCAAGTGTTCTCCTAGCTACGTTGGCCAAATGACTTTATTTATGATTCAAATGATAACCAGACGCAAAGAGATTTCCAATGAGCTATCATGAGCTCAATTTGGAGTTGAGGAAGGCATTCAAAAGCTGATTGTAACAACACTCTACCTTGAGGTAGCCTCAGTGGGCACATTTTGACCAATCTTGGGAGATTTGACTTTTGACAGGGACAATGAACTCCAAATTGAAAAATTCTGATTGGGTTGGAAAGTAGACTCAAATAAATTTCCAACGAGATATCCTGAACCCAATTTGGACATCGGGAGGGCCTCCAAACGTCTTCTGGAAAAAGCACGATGCACAGGGACAAAACGCCCAAAACGTGCCAAATCACTTCCAAATTTTGATGAAGCCTATCAAATTGAGAGGTAAACCTTGTGACATCACCTGCTCATCAAGTTTTTTCAAGGATATGGTGTTTTTGAAGAGGTTGAATCTCACACAAAACACATAATTTCACCCATGAGAAAAATCAATAAGAATACGAAGGCTGAGGTTGTAAATTTGCGTTGATATTGCCAAGGCCCCACTCCACTCATTCCCCTCACCTATAATTTGTTCCCCATCCTTCCTTGTCATTTTTCCTAAACCCCTACCCTAAGTCACCACCAAACCCTCTCCCTTTTACTCCATTGTTTGGTTAATGCAAAATCACCATAGGGTCAGCTTATTGGGCAAGCAAAGATTTGGGAGAGGTATGCATGGTCAAAAAGTCGAAGAGTTAAAGATTTGGGGAAACATTTGAGTGTTTTCATAGTGCAAGGTGCCCACACAAAAGAGCGCAGCGCACTCATGGTGCGCGACACACACAGGACCCGCCCACTATGTAAACATAACACTGGCGTGGCACATACCCGGCGCACTGGGCTGCCTGCGCGGCGCACAGAGCTGGAACAGAAAATCTCTGCCTCTGCCCTATAAAAACTCGAATTATTTGCTCCAAATAAATTTGTAAAGCTTTGAAACACTTTGGACAGTGTTGGTGTGGTTGGATAAGGAGAGTGTAGTGCATTTTGTTGAGTTTATCAATGAAAGCAAAATCGCCACTGAGGACCATGGATGGAACTGTTGCTGTACAGTGTCTTTTGAGGCTGTGAATGTTTGAAAACTTGATATAGGCAGCAGTTCTGACTGTAGCATTTTGAAGCTATGGTAGAACATTTGGCTTCCATATTTGGTACTGAAAAATATAGAGTAAATTGCCCTTTCTACTTTAAAATTGGGGCTTGCAGGCATGGAAACCGTTATTCTCGAGTGCACACAAGGCCTAGCATCATCCCTACTCTTCTTCTATCTAACATGTATCAGAGACCAGATATCATTACACCAGGGGTTGATCTTTAGGGTCATGCTCTGGATCCTCGAAGGGTCCAGGAACTTTTTGAGGATTTCTATGAAGACTTACCTTAGGAGCTTGAAGGCAAAATTGGGCAAGGTGACAAAGAGACAAAAGAGGCGAAAAGAGCAATATCGACTTCGAATCTTGGCTGAGGCTTCCTTGGCTCAACATGGAACTCCATAGAGAACCTCCTATGCAAATTTCAAAAAATTTGGGGCAATTTTGTGTTTTTGGAAATTTTTTGGTCAAAAAAACAGGGTTTTTCTCCCTGTGCGTCGCACACCCCACGCGACGCTAAACTTCTAGAGCTCTAAATGAGGAATGGCTTGCATATTTGGATTCAACATTGAAAAATACGTCTACTGGTGTCTGGTCAAGAAATTTTGATAAGTTTTGGGTCTCCTAAAGGTCAAAAAACACCCAAAAATGACCTCTCTGCCACTTTTTGGACACACAGAAAGCAGTCCTGGGAGAATGAAGATTTGAAGGGGAAAATGAGCACCAAATTGAGAAATTCCAATGGGGTTAGAAAGTAGACAGGACAATATTTCCAAAAATCCCACTTGGGCACATTTTGAACACATGAAAGTGCCCCAAAACAGGCCCCAAAGTAGCACGATGCATAGAGAAAAGCGCGCGACACACAGAGGAAAAATTGCCCAGTTTGCTCCCGTTTCACGAAATTTCGGGTCGCGACTTCTCCAAGTGGGCCCGGTCATCTACTATTTGGTTTTTTGGCACCAAAGGCGGCTTTTAAAGAGTTTTCTCTCCAGATGGGCATCTATCCAAGTGGCAAAGAATGCAAAGGGTCACCACAGCCAAATGTCATGCTTGAGAGCGCTGCACTTGTAGCTGATGGTTGGCTCTCCATCTCCATTTCGAAATGATTTGAGTAACTTCCCAACCCCTGGGCATTCCATCTCTTCTCCACACATTCTATATATTGTATACATTTTATTTGCAAAGGGTTGGCTGGCTTGTAACTTCTGAGAGACTGTGGGAAAGAAACTCTGTTTCTACACTGTGTAATTTTGACAGAGAGTTAATGAAAGGCAACAGCTCTGTTTCATGAGATTCTTGTGGTTGTGAGTGTAGCAAATGTGTTCTTATGTTCCATATGTATCTTTTTATGTTTCATAATTCATTTCATGTTTCATTTCAGTGAAATTTTCTAAGTGAGATTAGGTAGAATTCAATTTATATTGCTCTGCCTATGGGAAAATTTCATGTGCAATGTCATTCTTCTGTTGAAAAGGATTCATGCGACCATCCCCTTTTCACTATCTTCAGCGATCCTTCCATTCCGTGTCACCTTGAGCTGAAATTTCTGCGCTTCCCGCCTACCTTGCCTCACGGAATAGTCTGTGCCTTCATTCTCATTCCTCTGTTCTTTGCTGAGCGCCAGTCCCATATACATCTCAGAAGTTTGGTCACTTCGAAAATCTTTTCCAAAATCATTTTTCACTTACTAGCATAAGGTAAACATCGCATTGTAAGTAATCTCAGACCATTTTTTTTATCCATTCGCTGAGTGTGACTCGAAGAGAGCCCTCTCCTGCTCTGGTAGGGCTAGCTACCAGACTGAGCGTGGTTTGTGGTTACCCTAATTTTTGCCTTCCTTCAGCCTAAGGCAGATTTAGGTGCTAACATAGTGGCGACTCCACTGGGGAGACGAAGTTTACTTGTAGATTGTTTTGCCCCAGTACATATCTCAAGTTTATAGCTGATTGTTGATGGTGAACAACGATTAGACATAAGAAGACGGTTGAAATCATTCACTTGGCGACTCCATTCACTGAAGAATCCGTGCAATCAATCCTTCATGGTGACTCCATTGCAGAGGGATCAGTAGCTTTGAGATTTCTTAAGATGGATCGGATTGCAAGAAGATACGCTCCCATGAGCCGAGATCACATCCTAGGTTTTCAAAATAAAATGCCCAAGGTAGATTGGTCAAAGAATTTTCCTGTGTTCAGAAATGTGGAAGGTAATGACGCTGGTCTTCATCTGGTGAAATTTCACATTCACGTGCATAAATAAAAGATCGATTTTCCTGAAGACTGTTTGATGAAAATTTTTATGGCTACTCTGGAAGACGAAGCCCGATCATGGTATGAAATTTTGCCACCTTCTTCCATTTATTGTCTAAAGGATTTTCATTCAATATTCTTTGAGAAGTATAAATAATCTTATCCATCATTAAATCTAGTTCATGACTGTTGCAAACATGCTTCTACTGTTATTGAAATCCTTTATGAAGATGATAATTTCATGGATGATGAGATCATGGAAGCCCTGTATGAAAATCCCTTTCAGCAACATAAAGACGATCATGAAAATTTGCAGCATGATCAAGATTGTAGTACGGTGGAAGATGAAAGAATTCTGCATCTTGACAGTCAACATGAATTATATGAAATAGATCAGCAGGTTGAAGAGTTCCATATGGCTGAAGTTGATGAAAGAAAAAGTGTCGGTTCAGATCTGTCAATAGAAGAAGACGGCATGCAAGTAAGTTCAGTTCTAATTTCAGAATGTGATAATGTCAGGACAACTATTTCAGTTCCAGATTCAGACTGTGATGACCAAGAATGCCTAGTATGGAATCCTATGAAAGAGAACTCTGCTGCTGAAATCATCTGGGATGAAGAAGACAAAGTTTTGGATCCAAATGTTCTCAGTTCATTAGAATACAACCTTCATGAGGAGGTAATCCAGTCAGTGTATGAAAAACAAGATCAGACCTTCATTCAATACATTCACACCACAGAATATCAAAACATTCAGGATTTCCATTCAAATTCCTCTTCATATGTTTCATGTGTTGAAATTTTTTTCCAAGAAGATATCTACTCATCTACGTGTTCAGATTTTTTTGAAGCCCAGGAGCATAGTTTTACTGAAGCACATGATGAAGGAAGATTAGAATTTGAAGCAAAGGACACGTTGTTGTTCTTCAGGATCCAATAGCAGATTTACTGCAGTCAGCCGTGAAGGTGATTATTGCAGTATTCAGTGATGAAGGAGATCAGGGTCAATTAGTTTTTTGGATGCCCAGTTACAAGTATTTATTGTTGACTAGAAGATCTGATCAGGAGAATCAATCAAGGAGGCATCTACTTGATTGGTTACATTGGAAGACACATTACACATGATTGTACATATTGCATTAGTACGCAGGTGGCTGTCATCTTGATTTGAAACCCTCGAATCTTGATGGACTGCTGCCATTGAACAAGCTTTGTAAATACTTGTTTTAGTTAAGTCAGTCATGAGTCATTTCCTTTTGCATAGAGTCAAGTTTTTCAGTCATTTCAGTTCGCATTGAGTCAGTTTGAGTCAAGTTTCAGTCAATAAATTGAGTCATGTTGGTTTGTCGGAATAATGGACTCCATAGCCCAATGGACGAAGGCACTGTCTGCTCACCCAAATATCTGCAGTTCTTGGCACCTCAAAGGAGCTGCCATCCCTATTGGAGCCAATGTTAGTGTCAGTCTTTACAGCCTTCCTCCAGTGATCAAACATGCTCTTACAAAGTGATTTTAATGTGTCAAGGTCAAATTTTGTCATTTCAGTGAGTCTTCAAGCAAAATTTGGTCACTAGGCATTGGGTCTAGGGTTTGATTTTACCCTTGTCAAAGTTGTCCAAATGACGGTCTATGTCACTATTCAGCTGAGTCTACCATCACTTAGAGGGTTGCCATCACCATGTCAGGTTCCAATGGATCATTTTACCCCTTTTTCATGCTTCAGTAGTGCCTAGCTACTGTCATTTCCCTCTCTTAGGGTTTTGAGGGAATTTTTTCTTGGACGGTCAAATAATAGGAAAACCTTGTATCCTGATGTTCATACACCTTCCCTTATCCTTAAGGTACCTCATCAAACACTTCCCATCACTGATATCCCCCAAATTCCTCATTTTCACTCAAACCCTAGTTTCTTGCTACAACCTGGCAGTTTTCTAGGTTGGGCCTGTGTTTTTCCTTTTTGGACCCCTTCCCCTCACTCAATTTCAGAGATTCCACTTTCCCCTACTTCCTAACATCCCTCCCTACTTTCCAAAATTTCCTTAAGAATTTAGAAGCTCCCTATCCCCTTCATTTCGCTTCATTTCGACAAATCCCTTGTTCCACACATCGGGGTAAGTTTCACTCAAATGATGTTTCTGAGAAATAAAAGATGAATTTAGGAAAAATGAGAGAGGTTTTTGTCTACAACAGGCCAAGAAAGAAAAACCTTGTTCACGTTTTACACAGGTGTCATGGTTTTAGAGAAATGTCAAAAATACAATTGCCTCGGGAGAATTGATGCACCTCTGAAGTGACCTTGGGAAAATCACATTTTCTCATAGCTACGTTGGCCAAATTACTTTCTTTATGATTCAAATGATAACTAGACACAAAGATATTTCCAATGAGCTATCATGAGCTCAATTTGGAGTTGAGGAAGGCATTCACAAGCTGAATGTAATAGCACTCTACCTTGAGGCAGCTTCAGTAGGCACATTTTGACCAGTCTTGGAAGATTTGACTTTTGACAGGGCAAATGAACTCCAAATTGAAACATTCTGGTTGGGTTGGAAAGCAGACTCAAATAAATTTCCAATGAGCTATCCTGTACCCAATTTTGACACCGGGAGGGCCTCCAAAAGTCTTCCGGAAAAATCACGGCGCACAGGGACAAAACGCCCAGAACGTGCCAAATCACTTCCAAATTTTTATGAAGCCTATCAAATTTAGAGGTAAGCCTTGTGACATCACCTGATCATCAAGTTTTGTCAAGGATATGGTGTTTTTGAAGAGGTTGAATCTCACCCAAAACGCATAATGTTACCCATGAGAAAAATCAATAAGAATACGAAGGCTGAGGTTGTAAATTTGTGTTGATATTGCCAAGGCCCCACTCCACTCACTTATTCCCTTCACCTATCATTTGTTCCCCATCCTTCCTTGTCATTTTTCCCAAACGCCTGCCCTAAGTCACCACCAAACCCCCTCCCTTTTACTCCATTATTTGGTTAATGCAAAATCACCATAGGGCCAGCTTATTGGGCAAGCAAAGGTTTGGGAGAGGTATGGTCAAAAAGTTGAAGAGTTAAAGATTTGGGGAAACATTTGAGTGTTTTCATAGTGCGCGGCGCCCACACCAAAGAGTGCGGTGCACTCATTGTGCGCGGCACACATAGGACCTGCCCACTGTGTAAACATAACACTGGCGTGGCGCATAACCAGCGCACGGTGCACTGGGCTGCCTGCGCAGCGCATAGAGCTGGAACAGAAAATCTCTGCCTTTGCCCTATAAAAACTCGAATTCCTTGCTCCAAATAAATTTGTAAAGCTGTGAAACACTTTGGACAGTGTTGGTGTGGTTGGATAAGGAGAGTGTAGTGCATTTTGTTGAGTTTATCAATGAAAGCAAAATCGCCACTGAGGACCATGGATGGAACTGCTGCTGTACAGTGTCTTTTGAGGCTGTGAATGTTTGAAAACTTGATATAGGCAGCAGTTTTGACTATGGAATTTTGAGGCTATGGTAGAACATTTGGCTTCCATCTTTGGTACTGTAAAAGATAGAGTAAATTTCCCATTCTACTTTAAAATTGGGGCTTGCAGGCATGGAAACCGTTATTCCCGAGTGCACACAAGGCCTAGCATCAGCCCTACTCTTCTTCTATCTAACATGTATCACAGGCCATATATAATTACACCAGGGGTTGATCTTCAGGGTCATGCTCTGGATCCTTGAAGGGTCCAGGAACATTTTGAGGATTTCTATGAAGACTTATCGTAGGAGCTTGAAGGCGAAATTGGGCAAGGTGACAAAGAGACAAAAGAGGTGAAAAGAGAAATATCAGCTTCGAATCTTGGTTGAGGCTTCCTTGGCTCAACATGGCACTCCATAGAGATCCCGCTGCACAAATTTCAAAAAATTTGGGGCAATTTTGTGTTTTTGGAAATTTTTTGGTCAAAAAAACAGGGTTTTTCTCCCTGTTCGTCGCGCATCCCGCGCGGCGCTAAAATTTTAGAGCTCCAAATGAGGAATGACTTGCATATTTAGATTCAACATCGAAAAATACGTCTACTGGTGTCCGGGCAAGAAATTTTAATAAGTTTTGGGTCTCCTAAAGGTCAAAAAACACCCAAAAATGGCCTCTCTGCCACTTTTTGGACACACAGAAAGCAGTCTTGGGAGAATGAAGATTTGAAGGGGAAAATGAGCACCAAATTGAGAAATTCCAATGGGGTTAGAAAGTAGACAGGACAGGCTTTCTAACAAGCCTAGTTGGGCACATTTTGGACACCTACAAGTGCCCCAAAACAGGCCCCAAGGTAGCACAACGCACAGAGGAAAAATTGCCCAGTTTGCTCCCGTTTCGCGAAATTTCGGGTCGCGACTTCTCCAAGTGGGTCTGGTCATCCACTCTTCAGTTTTTTGGCACGAAAGGTGGCTTTTAAAGAGTTTTCTATCCAGATGGGCATCTATCCAAGTGGCAAAGAATGCAAAGGGTCACCACAGCCAAATGTCATGCTTGAGAGCGCTGCACCTGTAGCTGATGGTTGGCTCTCCATCTCCATTTCGAAATGATTTGAGTAACTTCCCAACCTCTGGGCGTTCCATCTCTTCTCCACACATTCTATATATTGTATACATTTTATTTGCAAAGGGTTGGCTGGCTTGTAACTTCTGAGAGACTGTGCGAAATAAACTCTGTTTCTGCACTGTGTAATTTTGATAGAGAGTTAATGAAAGGCAGCGGCTCTGTTACATGAGATTATTGTGGTTGTGAGTGTAACAAATGTGTTCTTATGTTCCATATGTATCTTGTTATGTTTCATAATTCATTTCATGTTTCATTTCAGTGAAATTTTCTAAGTGAGATTAGGTAGAATTCAATTTATATTGCTTTGCCTGTGGGAAACTTTCATGTGCAATGTCATTCTTCTATTGAAAAGGATTCATGCGATCATGACCTTTTCACTATCTTCAACAACCTTTCCATTCCGTGTCACCTTAAGTTGAAATTGCTGCGCTTCCCGCCTACCTTGCCTCACGGAATAATTTGTGCCTTCATTCTCAATTCTCTGTTCTTTGCTGAGCGCCAGTCCCATATACATCTCAGAAGTTCGGTCACTTCGAAAATCTTTTCCAAAATCATTTTTCACTTACTAGCCTAAGGTAAACATCACATTGTAAGTCATCTCAGACCATTTTGTTTATCCATTCACTGAGTGTGACTCAAAGAGAGACCTCTCCTGCTCTGGTAGGGCTAGCTACCAGACTAAGCGTGGTTTGTGGTTACCCTAATTTTGCCTTCCTTCAGCCTAAGGCAGATTTAGGTGCTAACATAGTGGCGACTCCACTGGGGAGACGAAGTTTACTTGTAGATTGTTTTGCCCCAGTACATATCTCGAGTTTAGAGCTGATTGTTGATGGTGAACAACGATCAGACATAAGAATACGGTTGAAATCATTCACCTGGCGACTCCATTCACTGAAGAATCCATGTAGTCAATCCTTCATGGTGACTCCACTGCAGAGGGATCAGTAGCTTTGAGATTTCTTAAGATGGATCGGATTGCAAGAAGATACGCTCCCATGAGCCGAGATCACATCCTAGGTTTTCCAAATAAAATGCCCAAGGTAGATTGGTCAAAGAATTTGCCTGTGTTAAGAAATGTGGAAGGTAATGACGCTACTCTTCATCTGGTGAAATTTCACATTCACGTGCATAAATTAAAGATCGATTTTCCTGAAGACTGTTTGATGAAAATGTTTATGGCTACTTTGTAAGACGAAGCCCAATCTTGGTATGTAAGTTTGCCACCTGCTTCCATTTATTGTCTAAAGGATTTTCATTCAATATTCTTTGAGAAGTATAAATAATCTTATCCATGATTAAATCTAGTTCATGACTGTTGCAAACATGCTTCTACTTTTATTGAAAGCCTTGAAAAATATTATGAAGATGATATTTTCATGGATGATGAGATCATGGAAGCCCTGTATGAAAATCTCTTTCAGCAGCATAAAGACGATCATGAAAATTTACGGCATGATCAAGATTGTAGTACGGTGGAAGATGAAAGGATTCTGCATCTTGACAGTCAACATGAATTATATGAAATAGATCAGCAGGTTGAAGAGTTCCATATGGCTGAAGTTGATGAAAGAAAAAGTGTCGGTTCAGATCTGTCAATAGAAGAAGACGACATGCAAGTAAGTTCAGTTCTAATTTCATAATGTGATAATGTCAGGACAGCTATTTCAGTTCCAGATTCAGACTGTGATGACCAAGAATGCCTAGTATGGAATCCTATGAAAGAGAACTCTGCTGCTGAAATCATCTGGGATGAAGAAGACAAAGTTTTGGATCCAAATGTTCTCAATTCATTAGAATACAGCCTTCATGAGGAGGTAATCCAGTTAGTGTATGAAAAACAAGATCAGACCTTAATTCACTACATTCACACCACAGAAGATCAAAACATTCAGGATTTCCATTCAGATTCCTCTTCATATGTTTCATGTGCTGAAATGTTTTTCCAAGAAGATATCTGCTCATCTACGTGTTCAGATTTTTTTGAAGCCCAGGAGCATAGTTTTACTGAAGCACATGATGAAGGAAGATCAGAATTTGAAGCAAAGGACACCTTGTTTCTTCACCAGGAAGAAAATATTCATGTTCTTCAGGATCCAATGGTAGATTTACTGCAGTCCGCCATGAAGGTGATTATTGCAGTATTCGGTGATGAAGGAGATTAGGGTCAATTAGTTTTTTGGATGCCCAGTTACAAGTATCTATTGTTGACTAGAAGATCTGATTAGGAGAATCAATCAAGGAGGCATCTACTTGATTGGTTACATTGGAAGACACATTACACATGATTGTACATATTGCATTAGTACGCAGGTGGCTGTCATCTTGGTTTGAAACTCTCGAATATTGATGGACTGCTGCCATTGAACAAGCTTTGTAAATACTTTTTTAGTTAAGTCAGTCATGAGTCAATTCCTTTTGCATAGAGTCAAGTTTTTCAGTCATTTCAGTTCGCATTGAGTCAGTTTGAGTCAAGTTTCAGTCAATAAATTGAGTCATGTTGGTTTGTCGAAATAATGGACTCCATAGCCCAATGGATGAAGGCACTGTCTGCTCACCCAAAGATCTGTAGTTCTTGGCACCTCCAAGGAGCTTCCATCCCTATTGGAGCCAATGTTAGTGTCAGTCTTTACAACCTTCCTCCAGTGATCAAACATGCTCTTACAAAGTGATTTTAATGTTTCAAGGTCAAATTTTGTCATTTAAGTGAGTCTTCAAGCAAAATTTGGTCCAAATGACGGTCTATGTCACTATTCAGCTAAGTCTACCATCACTCAGAGGGTTTCCATCATCATGTCAGATTCCAATGGGTCATTTTACCCCTTTTTCATGCTTCAGTAGCGCCTAGCTACGGTCATTTCCCTCTCGTAGGGTTTTGAGGGCAATTTTTCTTGGACGGCCAAATCATCAGCAAAACTTGTATCCTGATGTTCATACACCTTCCCTTATCCTTAAAGTACCTCATCAAACACTTCCCATCACTGAGATCCCCCAAATTCCTCATTTTCGCACAAACCCTAGTTTCTTGCTACAACCTGGCAGTTTTCTAGGTTGGGCCTGTGTTTTTCCTTTTTGGACCCCTTCCCCTCACTCAATTTCAGAGATTCCACTTTCCCCTACTTCCTAACATCCCTCCCTACTTCCCAAAATTTCCTCAAGAATTTAGAAGCTCCCTATCCCCTTCATTTCGCTTCATTTCGAAAAATCCCTTGTTCCACACATCGGGGTAGGTTTCACTCAAATGATGTTTCTGAGCAATCAAAGATAAATTTAGGACAAATGAGAGAGGTTTTTGTCCAAAATAGGCCAAGGAAGAAAAAAATCCTTCACTGTTTACACAGGTGTCATGGTTTTAGAGAAATGTCAAAAATACAATTGCCTCGGGAGAATTGATTTACCTATGAAGTGACCTTGGGAAAATCAAGTTTTCTCCTAGATAAGTTTGCCAAATTACTTTCTTGATGATTCAAATGATAACTAGACATAAATATATTTCCAATGAGCTATCATGAGCTCAATTGGGAGTTGAGGAAGGCATTCAAAAGCTGACTGTAACAACACTCTGCCTTGAGGCAGCCTCAGTGGGCACATTTTGACCAGTCTTGGGAGATTTGACTTTTGACAGGGCAAATGAACTCCAAATTGAAAATTCCGGTTGGGTTGGAAAGTAGACTCAAATAAATTTCCAAAGAGCTATCCTGCACCCAATTTGGACACCAGGAGGGCCTCCAAAAGTCTTCCGGAAAAAGCACGGCGCACAGGGACAAAACGCCCAGAACGTGCCAAATCACTTCCAAATTTTGATGAAGCCTATCAAATTGAGAGGTAAGCCTTGTGACATCACCTGCTCATCAAGTTTTTTCAAGGATATGGTGTTTTTGAAGAGGTTGAATCTCACCCAAAACGCATAATGTCACCCATGAGAAAAATCAATAAGAATACGAAGGCTGAGGTTGTAAATTTGCGTTGATATTGCCAAGGCCCCACTCCACTCACTTATTCCCCTCACCTATCATTTGTTCCCCATCCTTCCTTGTCATTTTTCCTAAACCCCTACCCTGAGCCACCACCAAACCCTCTCCCTTTTACTCCATTGTTTGGTTAATGAAAAATCACCATAGGGCCAGCTTATTGGGCAAGAAAAGATTTGGGAGAGGTATGCATGGTCAAAAAGTCGAAGAGTTAAAGATTTGGAAAAACATTTGAGTGTTTTCATAGTGCGCGGCGCCCACACGAAAGAGCATGGCGCACTCATGGTGCGCGACGCACATAGGGCCCGCCCACTGTGTAAACATAACACGGGCGTGGCGCATACCCGGCGCGCAGTGCACTGGGCTGCCTGCGCGGCGCACAGAGCTGGAACAGAAAATCTCTGCCTCTGCCCTATAAAAACTCGAATTGCTTGCTCCAAATAAATTTGTAAAGCTGTGAAACACTTTGGACAGTGTTGGTGCGGTTGGATAAGGAGAGTGCAGTGCATTTTGTTGAGTTTATCAATGAAAGCAAAATCGCCACTGAGGACCATGGATGGAACTATTGTTGTACAGTGTCTTTTGAGGCTGTGAATGTTTGAAAACTTGATATAGGCAGCAGTTCTAACTGTGACATTTTGAAGCTATGGTAGAACATTTGGCTTCCATCTTTGGTACTGAAAAAGATAGAGTAAATTGCCCATTCTACTTTAAAATTGGGGCTTGCAGGCATGGAAACCGTTATTCCCTACTCTTCTTCTATCTAACATGTATCAGAGGCCAGATATCATTACACCAGGGGTTGATCTTCAGGGTCATGCTCTGGATCCTCGAAGGGTCCAGGAACATTTTGAGGATTTCTATGAAGACTTATCTCAGGAGCTTGAAGGCGAAATTGGGCAAGGTGACAAAGAGACAAAAGAGGAGAAAAGAGAAAGATCGGCTTCGAATCTTGGTTGAGGCTTCCTTGGCTCAACATGGCACTCCATAGAGAGCCCCCTACCCAAATTTCAAAAAATTTGGGGCAATTTTGTGTTTTTGGAAATTTTTTGGTCAAAAAAACAGGGTTTTTCTCCTTGTGCATCGCGCACGCCTCGCGGCGCTAAAATTCTAGAGCTCCAAATGAGGAATGGCTTGCATATTTGGATCCAGCATCAAAAAATACGTCTACCGGTGTCCGGGCAAGAAATTTTGATAAGTTTTGGGTCTCCTAAAGGTCAAAAAACACCCAAAAATGGCCTCTCTGCCACTTTTTGGACACACAGAAAGCAGTCTTGGGAGAATGAATATTTGAAGGGGCAAATGAGCACCAAATTGAGAATTTCCAATGGGGTTAGAAAGTAGACAGGACAGGATTTCCAACAAGTCCACTTGGGCACATTTGGGACACTTGAAAGTGTCCCAAAATAGGCCCCAAAGTAGCGCGACACACAGAGAAAAGTGCGCGACGCACAGAGGAAAAATTGCCCAGTTTGCTCCCGTTTCGCGAAATTTTGGGTCGCAACTTCTCCAAGTGGGCCCGGTCGTCCACTATTCGGTTTTTTGGAACCAAAGGCGTCTTTTAAAGAGTTTTCTCTCCAGATGGGAATCTATCCAAGTGGCAAAGAATGCAAAGGGTCACCACAGCCAAATGTCATGCTTGAGAGCGTTGCACCTGTAGCTGATGGTTGGCTCTCCATCTCCATTTCGAAATGATTTGAGTGAATTCCCAACCCTTGGGTGTTCCATCTCTTCTCCACACATTCTATATATTGTATACATTTTATTTGCAAAGGGTTGGCTGGATTTTAACTTCTGAGAGACTGTGGGAAAGAAACTCTGTTTCTGCACTGTGTAATTTTGATAGAGAGTTAATAAAAGGCAGCGGCTCTGTTTCATGAGATTCTTGTGGTTGTGAGTGTAGAAAATATGTTCTTATGTTCCATATGTATCTTTTTATGTTTCATAATTCATTTCATGTTTCATTTTGGTGAAATTTTCTAAGTGAGATTAGGTAGAATTCAATTTATATTGCTCTGCCTATGGGAAAATTTCATGTGCAATGTCATTCTTCTATTGAAAAGGATTCATGCGACCATGCCCTTTTCACTATCTTCAGCAATATTTCCATTCTGCATCACCTTAAGTTGAATTGTTGCGCTTCCCGCCTACCTTGCCTCACAGAATAATCTGTGCCTTCATTCTCAATTCTCTGTTCTTTGCTGAGTGCTAGTCCCATATACATCTCAGAAGTTCAGTCACTTCGAAAATATTTTCCAAAATCATTTTTCATTTACTAGCCTAAGGTAAACATCGCATTGTAAGTCATCTCAGACCATTTTGTTTATCCATTGGCTGAGTGTGACTCGAAGAGAGCCCTCTCCTGCTCTGGTAGGGCTAGCTACCAGACTGAGCGTGGTTTGTGGTTACCCTAATTTTTTCCTTCCTTCAACCTAAGGCAGATTTAGGTGCTAACATAGTGCCGACTCCACTGGGGAGATGAAGTTTACTTGTAGATTGTTTTGCCCCAGTACATATCTTAAGTTTAGAGCTGATTGTTGATGGTGAACAATGATCAGACATAAGAAGACGGTAGAAATCATTCACCTGGCGACTCCATTCACTGAAGAATCCATGCAATCAATCCTTCATGGTGACTCCACTGTAGAGGGATCAGTAGCTTTGAGATTTCTTAAGATGGATCTGATTGCAAGATGGATCGAGATCACATCCCAGGTTTTCCAAATAAAATGTCCAAGGTTTATTTTTCAAAGAATTTTCCTGTGTTCAAAAATGTGGAAGGTAATGACGCTGCTCTTCATCTGGTGAAATTTCACATTCACGTGCATAAATTAAAGATCAATTTTCCTGAAGACTGTTTGATGAAAATTTTTATGGTTACTCTGGAAGACGAAACCCGATCTTGGTATGAAAATTTGCCACCTACTTTCATTTATTGTCTAAAGGATTTTCATTCAATATTCTTTGAGAAGTATAAATAATCTTATCCATCATTAAATCTAGTTCATGACTGTTGCAAACATGCTTCTACTTTTATTGAAAGCCTTGAAAAATATTATGAAGATGATAATTTCATGGATGATGAGATCATGGAAGCCCTGTATGAAAATCCCTTTCAACGGCGTAAAGACGATCATGAAAAATTTGCAGCATGATCAAGATTGTAGTACGGTAGAAGATGAAAGAATTCTGCATCTTGACAGTCAACATGAATTATATGAAATAGATCAGCAGGTTGAAGAGTTCCATATGGCTGATGTTGATGAAAGAAAAAGTGTCGGTTCAGATCTTTCAATAGAAGAAGACGTCATGCAAGTAAGTTCAGTTCTAATTTCAGAATGTGATAATGTCAGGACAACTATTTCAGTTCCAGATTCAGACTGTGATGACCAAGAATGCCTAGTATGGAATCCTATGAAAGAGAACTCTGCTGCTGAAATCATCTGGGATGAGGAAGACAAATTTTTGGATCCAAATGTTCTTAGTTCATTAGAATACAACCTTCATGAGGAGGTAATCTAGTCAGTGTATGAAAAACAAGATCGGACCTTCATTCAATACATTCACACCATAGAAGATTAAAACATTCAAGATTTCCATTCAGATTCCTCTTCATATGTTTCATGTGTTGAAATGTTTTTCCAAGAAGATATCTGCTCATCTATGTGTTTAGAGTTTTTTGAAGCCTAGGAGCATAGTTTTACTAAAGCACATGATGAAGGAAGAACAGAATTTGAAGCAAAGGACACCATGTTTCTTCAGCAGGAAGAAAATCTTCATGTTCTTTAGGATCCAATGGCAGATTTACTGCAGTCAGGCGTGAAGGTGATTATTGCAGTATTCGGTGATGAAGGAGATCAGGGTCAATTAGTTTTTTGGATGCACAGTTACAAGTATCTGTTGTTGACTAGAAGATCTGATCAGGAGAATCAATCAAGGAGGCATCCACTTGATTGGTTACATTGGAAGACACATTACAAATGATTGTACATATTGCATTAGTATGCAGGTGGCTGTCATCTTGATATGAAACCCTCGAATCTTGATGGACTGCTACCATTGAACAAGCTTTGTAAATACTTGTTTTAGTTAAGTCAGTCATGAGTCATTTCCTTTTGGATAGAGTCAAGTTTTTCAGTCATTTCAGTTCGCATTCAGTTAGTTTGAGTCAAGTTTCAGTCAATAAATTGAGTCATGTTGGTTTGTCGGAATAATGGACTCCATAGCCCAATGGACGAAGGCACTGTCTGCTCACCCAAAGATCTGCAGTTCTTGGCACCTCCAAGGAGCTGCCATCCCTATTGGAGCCAATGTTAGTTTCAGTCTTTACAGCCTTCCTCCAATGATCAAACATGCTCTTACAAAGTGATTTTAATGTGTCAAGGTCAAATTTTGTCATTTCAATGAGTCTTCAAGCAAAATTTGGTCACTAGGCATTGGGTCTAGGGTTTGATTTTACCCTTGTCAAAGTTGTCCAAATGATGGTCTATGTCCCTATTCAGCTGAATCTACCATCACTCATAGGGTTTCCATCATCATGTCAGGTTCCAATGGATCATTTTACCCCTTTTTCATGCTTCAGTAGCGCCTAGCTATGGTCATTTCCCTCTCCTAGGGTTTTGAGGGCAATTTTTCTTGGACGGTCAAATCATTGGCAAAACTTGTATCCTGATGTTCATACACCTTCCCTTATCCTTAAAGTACCTCATCAAACACTTCCCATCACTGAGATCCCCCAAATTCCTCATTTTCGCACAAACCCTAGTTTCTTGCTACAACGTGGCAGTTTTCTAGGTTGGGCCTGTGTTTTTCCTTTTTGGACCCCTTCCCCTCACTAAATTTCAGAGATTCCACTTTTCCCTACTTCCTAACATCCCTCCCTACTTCCCAAAATTTCCTCAAGAATTTAGAAGCTCCCTATCCCCTTCATTTCACTTCATTTCGACAAATCCCTTGTTCCACACATCGGGGTAGGTTTCACTCAAATGATGTTTATGAGCAATCAAAGATGAATTTAGGAACAATGAGAGAGGTTTTTTTCCACAACATTCCAAGGAAGAAAAACCTCCTTCACTTTTTAAACAGGTGTCATGTTTTTAGAGAAATGTCAAAAATACAATTGCCCCGGGAGAATTGATGCACCTCTGAAGTGACCTTGGGAAAATCAAGTTTTCTCCTGGCTAAGTTGGCCCAATTACTTTTTTGATGATTCAAATGATAACTAACACAAAGATATTTCCAATGAGCTATCATCAGCTCAATTTGGAGTTAAGGAAGGCATTCAAAATCTGACTGTAACAACACTCTACCTTGAGGCAGCCTCAGTTGGCACATTTTGACCAGTCTTGGGAGATTTGACTTTTGACAGGGAAAATGAACTAAAAATTGAACAATTCTAGTTGGGGTGGAAAGTTGACTCAAAGAATTTTCCAACGAACTATCCTACACCCAATTTGGACACCAGGAAGGCCTCCAAAAGTCTTCCGGAAAAAGTGCAGCGCAGAGGGACAAAACGCCAAGAACGTGCCAAATCACTTCCAAATTTTGATGAAGCCTATCAAATTGAGAGGTAAGCCTTGTGGCATCACCTGCTCATCAAGTTTTTTCAAGGATATGGTGTTTGTGAGTAGGTTGAATCTCACCCAAAACGCATAATGTCACCCATGAGAAAAATCAATAAGAATACGAAGGGTGAGGTTGTAAATTTGAGTTGATATTGCCAAGGCCCCACTCCACTCACTTATTCCCCTCACCTATCATTTGTTCCCCATCCTTCCTTGTCATTTTTCCTAAACCCATAACATAAGTCACCACCAAACCCTCTTCCTTTTACTCCATTATTTGGTTAATGCAAAATCACCATAGGGCCAGCTTATTGGGCAAGAAAAGATTTGGGAGAGGTATGCATAGTCAAAAAGTCGAAGAGTTAAAGATTTGGGGAAACATTTGAGTGTTTTCATAGTGCGCAGCGCACTCATGGTGCACGGCGCACACAGGACCCGCCCACTGTGTAAACATAACACTGGCACGACGCATACCCGGCGCGTGGCGCACTGGGCTGCCTGCGCGGTGCACAGAGCTGGAACAGAAAATCTCTGCCTCTACCCTATAAAAACTCGAATTGCTTGCTCCAAATAAATTTGTAAAGCTGTGAAACACTTTGGACAGTGTTGGTGCAGTTGGATAAGGAGAGTGTAGTGCATTTTGTTGAGTTTATCAATGAAAGCAAAATCGCCACTGAGGACCATGGATGGAACTGCTGTTGTACAGTGTCTTTTGAGGCTGTGAATGTTTGAAAACTTGATATAGGCAGCAGTTCTGACTGTGGAATTTTGAAGCTATGGTAGAACATTTGGATTCCATCTTTGGTACTAAAAAATATAGAGTAAATTGCCCATTCTACTTTAAAATTGGGGCTTGCAGGCATGGAAACCGTTATTCCCGAGTGCACACAAGGCCTAGCATCAGCCCTACTCTTCTTCTATCTAACATGTATCAGAGGCCAGATATCATTACACCAGGGGTTGATCTTCAGGGTCATGCTCTAGATCCTCGAAGGGTCCAGGAACATTTTGAGGATTTCTATGAAGACTTATCTCAGGAGCTTGAAGGCGAAATTGGGCAAGGTGACAAAGAGACAAAAGAGGCGAAAAGAGCAAGATCAGCTTCGAATCTTGGCTAAGGCTTCCTTGGCTCAGCATGGCACTCCATAGAGAGTCCCCTACCCAAATTTCAAAAAATTTGGGGCAATTTTGTGTTTTTGGAATTTTTTTTGTCAAAAAAACAGGGTTTTTCTCCCTGTGCGTCGCGCACCCCTTGCGGCGCTAAAATTATAGAGCTCAAAATGAGGAATGGCTTGCATATTTGGATTCAGCATCAAAAAATGCGTCTACTGGTGTCTGGGAAAGAAATTTTGATAAGTTTTGGGCCTCCTAAAGGTCAAAAAACACCCAAGAATGGCCTTTGTGCCACTTTTTGGACACACAGAAAGCAATCTTGGGAGAATGAAGATTTGAAGGGGAAAATGAGCACCAAATTGAGAAATTCCAATCGGGTTAGAAAGTAGACAGGACATGATTTCCAACAAGCCCACTTGGGCACATTTTGGACACCTGCAAGTGTCCCAAAACAGGCCCCAAATTAGCGCGACGCACAGAGAAAAGCGCGCGGCGCACAGAGGAAAAATTGCCCAGTTTGCTCCCGTTTCGCGAAATTTCGGGTCCTGACTTCTCCAAGTGGGCCCGATCATCCACTCTTTGGTTTTTTGGCACCAAAGGTAGCTTTTAAAGAGTTTTCTCTCCAGATGGGCATCTATCCAAGTGGAAAAGAATGTAAAGGGTCACCACAGCCAAATGTCATGCTTGAGAGTGCTGCACCTGTAGCTGATGGTTGGCTCTCGATCTCCATTTCGAAATGATTTGAGTAACTTCCCAACCCCTGGGCGTTCCATCTCTTCTCCACACATTCTATATATTGTATACATTTTATTTGCAAGGGGTTTGCTGGCTTGTAACTTTTTAGAGACCGTGGGAAAGAAACTCTGTTTCTGCACTGTGTAATTTTGACAGAGAGTTAATGAAAGGTAGTGGCTCTGTTTCATGAGATTATTGTGGTTGTGAGTGTAGCAAATGTGTTCTTATGTTCCATATGTATCTTGTTATGTTTCATAATTCATTTCATGTTTCATTTCAGTGAAATTTTCTAAGTGAGATTAGGTAGAATTCAATTTATATTGCTCTGCCTGTGGGAAAATTTCATGTGCAATGTCATTCTTCTGTTGAAAAGGATTCATGCGACCATGCCCTTTTCACTATCTTCAACAATCTTTCCATTCCATGTTACCTTAAGTTGAAATTGCTGCGCTTCCCACCTACCTTGCCTCACAGAATAATCTGTGCCTTCATTCTCAATTCTCTGTTCTTTGCTGAGCGCCATTCCCATATACATCTCAGAAGTTCAGTCACTTCAAAAATATTTTCCAAAATCATTTTTCATTTAGTAGCCTAAGGTAAACATCGCATTGTAAGTCATCTCAGACCATTCTGTTTATCCATTCGCTGAGTGTGACTCGGAGAGAGCCCTCTCCTGCTCTGGTAGGGCTAGCTACCAGACTGAGCGTGGTTTGTGGTTACCCTAATTTTTTCCTTCCTTCAGCCTAAGGCAGATTTAGGTGCTAACAGATGCCTCACAGTGAACAATGAATGGGGCCAGCGCTGAAATTTCTTCAAACTGTTCCTGTATGTGTCAAAATTTGACATGGTTAGAGTAGACACATGCCTTGAAAGTATGTGACGGTTTCAAGACTCAAGGATGCATGACGTCCTTGCATAACCTTTGAGATCGTCTACGTTTGTATCAATGTTCATCATGCATTCTTATTGTCATCATTCATCATTGCCATATATGGAATATTTGTCAAAACTCGAAATGTCACTATGGAATGCCTTCCAACACTCCCATCATGAATGTCATCCACTGATGCCACATGGTGAGCAGTGAATGGGGCCAATGTTGAAATTTCTTCAAATTGTTCCTGTATGCATCGAAATTTGACATGGTTAGATTAGGCACATTCCTTGATGGTTTGCGAGGGTTTCAAAACTCAAGGATCCATGATATCTCCACATAATCTTTGAGATCATCAACAATTGCATAAACGTTCATCGTGCAGTCTCATTATCATCATTCCTCATTCCCATCTATGGAATATTTGTTGAAACTCTCTTAAAATGTCATGGATCATCTTCCAACATGCCCATCACAAATATCATCCACCAACGTCGAATGGTGAGTAGTGAATGGGGCCAATGTTTAGATTTTGTGAGTGTGGGGATTAAGGATTATGGATTAGTTATTAACGTTTATAGGGGATAAGGATAAGGATAAGTTTTATAAGGTCTCACAATGGGGTTTATTAGGATTTATATGTGTTTGGGGATATGGGATAGAGGGATCAATAATTATGTGGGTTAGAAACTAGGTGTTTTGAATTATGTGTTAGGGTTTATTAGGGTTATTTGTTAAGGGTTAGTGGATTTTTTAAAGGGGTTATAAGGTGAGAATTTATAGGGGTAGGGAGTTTTCAGAGTGTTAAGGGTTATAATTTAATATAGTAGTTATCAGCCATAGTGGATATAGTAATTTATGAATTTTGGTTATTAATACCAAGTCCAAAGGATACATGCATTTAGGGATAAGGGTTATTTGTTTTAAGGTTTAAAAATGAAAATGGTTTGGATGCATCATATATGTTATGGGTTGGAGCATTTAGGAGTTAGAGAATATGTTTGTATATCAGATTAGGTTATGGATAATATATGTTACTAGTTAACAAGTATAGTTGTTATCACCGAGAGTTTATTAGTGATAATGTTTACGTTTCAAGAGTTAAGGGTGATAGGGTTATGCATTTTGGGATATAGTTGTTATGGTTACAATATATATTAGATAATAGACGTTAGGAGTAAAAATTAGTAGGTGTTAAGGGTCATATGGGATTGGGATTATAGTTGTTATGTGTTATACAATTTAGGGGTGATAAGGCTTGGACATTGTTGGGTCACAGAATTTTCATATTTTTCCTACTTATTTTCCTATTTATTTTATCCCTTTTTGACCAACAAGACCATGTCTTATTATGTAACAACCCTTATTACCCTAAGTATGTACTTTTCACTTGTTGTTTTCTTAGTCCAATTCTACTTATAATTTGACATTAGAACTACTATCTTAGGCTACTTTTTATCATAAAAATAATGTATGGGTTGTTTAAGGTTTGGATGGTTTGTTGAAGCTTGTTGTTATGGGATTACATTTAAGTTATGGGAGCACTTTCTTCCTTTCCTAATCAAACTGGATCTAGGAAATCCAATTATTCATCCAATTAATGCATACCTCACCCTGCTATAATACTGCATTATTAGACCCTTCTAACACCATTAATTTTTACAATTAAACTGATGTAACCGCCACCACTAGTACTAATATTCCTTCATAATTATTAATTTTTTTCTTTATTATTTGTGATGTTACATCCAGACATCAATGCAATTGTTCAAAATGTCCTTTTGATTTAAAAGTTACGAATTGGTAATAAGGAGGAGTAACCACCAATAATTCCACAACCTTGACATTCTCCCATGGGAAAGTATATGTGTGCACTTAAGCAACTTTGTAACGGGTTCTTAGCATTGTTGAGTAGAGTGGTTATGAGAAGCTATGGGTGGAGTAGCAGTTACACAAACCTAACTTTGTTAATGTGTTATTACAACATCCAGAAGCATTGGAATTTTTTCGAAGGGTTGGAGGGCTGAGTTATTTTGAAAAATTACACAGTTTCAGTGAATTGATCACTTTATAATTTTCCCAATCCTTAGTTGAACAACACTCTATGGTCAGGGGCTTCAAAATTATTGTTGCAAAAGAAGTTATTGCAAAAGTGACAGGGCTACTTAGGAAAAGATAATGGTGGCTCTCAAGGAAAGTGGCCAATCTTGAAGATAAGGCCATATTCTTAAAAGAGGGCATGGGCTTTAATATAACATCTCTTCCTCACCCTTGGGAAGATGTAGCCCTCTTCATCCAAAAAAACATTACCTATAATGGTTGTTTTGGGATTATTTTCGATTATCATTTTCAATTGTTAGCACACCTGAGGATGAGGTGATTGATTAATTTACCATAATACTTGTTGAAGTGATTACAACACATGGAAGAGGCTGTGAAAGGGGAAAAACATCCAAAAACTTGCATCACTAACCATGCACTCATTAAATTAATCAGCATGCATTCATTACATAGATAAGGGAGCTCGTGGCATGCTTTAATAATGATATCTTGTGCTAGTGTGAATGAGGATCATGAAGAGAGTGTTGAAGCAACACCTAATGCTGAAGCAACACATAGTGCTGAAGCATCACCTAACATTGAAACAACACAAAGTACTGATGCAACACCCAATGCTAAAACAAAAGCAACTATTGAAGCAAAACCCAACGTTGAAACAACACATGCTTCTAAAACTGCTACAGCTTCCAAGAGAAGGATAACCACAACACCTTAGCGGATTAGGGCTGATACACCTCCTATGACTCCTCGATGAAACCTTAAGAGGTGGAGTTCCATTATAATTTCTCCTAGTTCATCCTCATGAGGAAATGAGATGTGGATATAAGAACTTGAGATGTTCCTAGTGAGTCATCAAAGGAAAGACGAGGTGGGTGCCCGATTGTATAGGAAGTGTTGGAGGAAAAAACTACTGGAAAAAACAACTATGCTTGAAACTAGAGCTGAGGAAGTGAAGACCACTGAAGGGACCAAGGGTGTATAAAAAAAGCTAATAGTACAAAAAAGGAAAATGAAAAGGCCAATCAGTGGAAGAAACCATGGAAAAAGGGTTCGAGTAGTTTTGAAATAAGAAGAGACTAAAAAACCTACTGTTATAGTTGACGAGGAATGTGCTGATATAGCTGGACCTGATGGGTTTGAGGAGAAACAAGACATAGAAAAGCAATAGAAGTCTACAAAATAAGGCCCCTCTACATCTGAAATATCAACCGTTACACTAGATCCTAAACAAGAACCAAAGAAACAACAAGAGACAAAAGGACCAGTAACAAAAGAGTAGACAAAAGAACAAGAGGTTGTTACTTCACCAGGTAAGATGAAAATTGACCCTCTCATTCAAATTGAAAATCTGAGAAAGGAAAATGAGGAGTTAAAGAAACAACTTTCCTTGGTTAAAGAACAACTTCATTTTAAGAATGAAATTGGATTGGATATGTTGGCAGAGGTTGTAGAAATGGCATCATCTACTATCTTAGAAAAACATTGTAAGGGTTGCCAACAAATCCTTGAGGAGGCTGAAATCATGGAGACTGTTATTGTTTTAGTTGGAGTACAAGTGGGGGAAAAAGAAAAAGAATTTGACCTGCTATTCCACAAGAACCTATTGATGACATTGTTGTTACACAAAAACCAGTAGTCGAAGCAGAGCAGGAAGAAGAAAAATATTCTGCTATTCCACAAGAATCTGTTTACGATGTTGTTGTTACACAACAACTAACAGTTGAAATAGAGCAGACTGAAAATAAAAAATAATATTGTACCATAAAAACCTATCAACGGTGTTGCTATTACACAAGAACCAAAAGTTGAGATAGATCAACAGGAGGAGAAATGATATCAAAAGGAGGATGCTAAAACAACATCTGAAACGACGTACGTTAAATTTGAAGATTTGATGAGGGTGATAGAGAAATGGGATAAATTGGCGCTCTTTCTCAAAGATTAATTCATATTCCTAAGAAGCATGAGGAAATGGTTAATAAGCTTAACAAGGAGTGGGTTGAAAAATTAAGAATTACAGAATTTGTGAAAATTCAGAAGGAGAAGAATCAAGCAATGAAACCAGTGAAGGAACTACAAGGAGAGGTTAAGTTGTTACAACAAGAAAAGAAACTAATTTATGAGATCATTAATGGCTTATTTTGCAATAGGCTTCCTTCTCTTTTTATCCTTTATATTTTCAAGAAAAAAATGATCTCTTCCAATTAACAGTCCTGAAGGAAAAATGACAATATAAGATATGGTAGATACGAGACTTCTTAGAAACATTTCAAAGTGTTAATTTCTTAGAACAAAATTTGTTGTGCAAGATGTAACTACATGATCTTGCTTTCTTTGGTGAAAAATCATTCAATCTGACACCTACGTGGGAGATGTACAACTCAGGGCTTTTGTTTCTTTATGCAAAATCAAATAGGCTAGAAAGTTTCCCATGATACTGTAACAACTAATGAAGAATGGGTAGAACTATTTAGAGGAAAAACTGGTTCAATTGAAGTTGTTGCACACAACTACAATAAAATATGGCAGTTCCCAACCACTAAGACACTATTGATGGACCATCGAGAATTAGTTCTACGAAGATGCCAAAGAAATATACAAGGAATGAGAACTGGTGCCTTAGAAGGAAGCAAGTTGAGATGGGATCTTTCCTGAAAAGAATTGAAGAAGGGAGACCCCTATTGTTATCATAATTTTGAGCAAGCACTTTCCAGAGTTCATCAGTATGTTGACTATATTAGGAGGAGTGGTGCAGGCTGGATAGGACTTAGATTCAAGTTCCCTCTTATTTGGTTACCCACCTATAAATATCAACATCCATATAGTATTGCTGATAATAATTGGGAGGAAAATTTATTTATTTCTCAAGGACACAAGTTTAGAGGTGAATACATGGAGGGAAATTACAACCTCACACAAATTCACTCTCAGCATGTTAGGCATCAATGACACGAGTCTGCATGAGGAAATGTAAAAGCTTAAACTAGGGGGATATGTTGGGTCATGAAATTGTCATATTTTTCCTACTTATTTTCCTATTTATTTTATCCCTTTTTGACCAACATGACCATATCTTATTATTGTAACAACCCTTATTCACCTAAGTATTTCCTTTTTCACTTGTCCCTTTCTTAGTCCAATTCTACTTATAATTTGATATTAGAACTATTTTCTTATGCCACTTTTTATCATAAAACTAATCTATGGGATATTTTAGGTTTGGATGGTCTGTCGAAGCTTTCTGTTACAAGATTACATTTCATTTCCTTTACCGATTTGGATTAATTAAGGTTATGGGAGTTGTTGTTGTTACACAGACAAATTCTTAAGCACATGTTTCCTTTCTTAATCAGTCTAGGTCTAGGAGTGCGTCAAAGTAAAAAAAAAAAAAAACAACTCATCACTTGGATATATCTGTGGAGGATCAAAATGATTTAGTTAATATCTTTTGTAACTCTATTTGTAATTAAAGGAAACTGTTATAGTTTTACCCCTTCCATGGAAATTGTTGTGTAATTGTTAAGATATCATTTTATTTTAAGATTACTTGAGAATCAAAATATTCTCATGATGATCTTCTCATTTTAATTAAGATGTATAAAAGAGAAGATTGTTTTCCCATGAGGGCTAGAGCGAAGAATTGGAGAATAGGTTTGGAAAGGGGAAACATCATATCTCTACAATCCTGATACTTTTATCAATGCAAATATCAACTTTGTGGTTCAATAATTTCCTCTGAGTAGTTTGTGTGCTTTTTAGTGAACCAAACCCTACTGACGAGGAAGGGCCCTCCTTCTTAGCAGGGGTTGCTGGTTAGTTAGAGTGGAATACTTAATTACATAAATATTTCTCAATTATGTGATTGTTGTTAATGTCGTTGCTACAATTAATTATGTGCAACGTAATTAATTGCAATAAGCTTTGGATGGTGTGAAAATTTTAGTCCTATACTAGTCCCTCAGTTTAGTGTGGTAGTGAATTACTTACTTTGTTGTTATAATTTTGATTGCACTTCCTTTTATGTGTGCAAATTGAATGAGTGATGGTTTTCAAGAGTGTTGTGAGAGTGGTTGCATGATAGATTGGATAAATATTTATTAGTTGTGTGATCGTTGTTACTATCGTTGTTATAGTTATTCTATGTGTAATTTAATTAATTGCAGTAAGCTTTGGATGGTGTGACAACTTAAGTCCTGGACCGGTCCCTCAATTTAGTGTGGTAGTGAATTATTTTCTTTGTTGTTACAGTTTGTATTGCACTTCCTTTTATGTGTGTAGATTTAATGAGTGATGGTTTTTAGGAGTGTCCTAAGAGTGGTTGAATGACATATTGCATACATATTTCTCAGTTATGCGATTGTTGTTATTGATGTTGTTATAGTTAATTCTATGTGTAATTTAATTAATTGCAATAAGCTTTGGATGGTGTGACAACTTAAGTCCTGGACCGATCCCTTAGTTTAGTGTGGTAGTGAATTATTTTCTTTATTGCTACAGTTTGGATTGCATTTCCTTTTATGTGTGCATATTGAATGAGTGATGCTTTCCGGGAGTTCTATGAGAGTGGATGATTGCCATATTGTATAAATATTTCTTAGTTATGTGATTGTTATTACTGCTACTATTACAATTAATTTCGTGTGTAATTTAATTAACTGCAATAAAATTTGGATGGTGTAACAACTTAAGTCCTGGACCGATCTCTCAGTTTAGTGTGGTAGTGAATTATTTGCTTTGTTGCTACAGTTTGGATTGCACTTTATTTTATGTGTGTAGATTGAATGAGTGATGGTTTTAAAAAGTGTTGTGAGAGTGGTTGAATGACATATTGCATACACATTTCTTAGTTATGTGATTTTTGTTACTACTGGTATTATAGTTAATTATGTGTGTAATTTAATTTAATCGTTGTAAGATTTGGATGGTGTGACAACTTAATCCCTTAGTTTAGCGTGGCATTGAATTATTTTCTTGGTTGTTACAGTTTGGATTGGGCTTCCTTTTATGTGTGCAAATTGGATGAGTGATGGTTTTCAGGAGTGTCATGAGATTGGTTGAATGATAGAGTAGCTTATTATGCAGTATTTTTTCGCATTGAATTTGTGTGGAGTGCGAAAAAATGTGTTGATTTCTGAGAGTGTGTGTGCAACGACTTTGGGTTGAGATTATTTTATACTAGTCATCATCTGCCTTAACATAGAGTTTGCACAATAGTCTTGTAAAAATTAAAGCCTACATGGATCGATAATTAAATGTAAGTGTGGTTCAGCCAACATTAAAATGAAAATAATATAAAAATAATTTTCTTATTCAAACCATTGTGAAATACATGCATTAATATTTTATTAACTTTTATGTCTTCATGAACATATGCTGATGCAAAATGAGTGGAAGAAGCATTCAACTAATCATAATTTTTTCTGCCAACAATCCATACCATAGCTTGAACACCTTAATGATATTGCAATATGTAATTTGTATTGACACAAATAATACTAAAGCATTTCAAAGTTTAGGCCATAAGGATAATCATTTTTTAAACATGGATTACAAATAATTCTAAATATTTAGAAGCCTTGGTCATTAACATCATTGTCTGCAACAATGCCATCCAATGTATCACTGTCAATGTTCGTATGATCTTTCAAGTAGTTAATATTATCATCATACTCATTTTGACCTGCATCATCTTCATAACCATTGAAATATGACTGTAGACCATCCATATCATTACCAGATGTATTTGGATCATCATTTTATATACCATCCATATTGTTGTCTTCCATAACATCATCTAACTCTCAATTATTGTCTTCTTGTGCCTGAACATAACCATCTTCAGCATCATCATGGATGTCAATTTATTCGATGTTCTCTAATCCCTATTTCTAATTTTGTTGGTCATCATTGTTTTGCTCAATATCCATTAATGCATCATCAAATACATTCCTTAACCTTGGATCATAATGTACAACAAATATCCATTTCGGGTTCAAAATATATTCATAGAAAACTACCTGCACATGAGCGAGTACATACATATATTAGAAGTATGTTATAAATTTTTTATTGATTAATAAACATATGATATATCTATAATAAAAAATGTATTAATATATTATTGATCACTATCGCTTCTTCTTTGAGTTAAAGAAATACCCACTCACAATGAATTGGTAGACCATAAGGCTCCTTATCCTCTGGTAGGAACTTTGAGGAATCTATAGAAAACAATCCACTATGGTATCATGTCTTCGTGTCCTCTCAAATGCTTCATACCATATACACTTAAAAATACAACATTTAAAAGGGCAGTAGTCCAACTCAATAATTTCTTGTATTTTCCCAACAAATTGTAGACTCCCTTCAAAAATATTCTTATCTTTTAAGCTTGATTGACTGGATTGTTTGAATTCAACCATGATGCCACAATCGAAGGATAGTTTCTTTACATATACTCGTTCTACATGATAATGTCGACCATATCCCCACATTGTTAGATATTTCCTTGCTTGTGAAAGACCATTTATTTTGGTTAAAAAATATAATGATGAATATAAAAATAGTTAATAGTGTCAAATGGTAAGGAAACAACATTATGTAAAATTCCAGCTGTACCATTATTTCACATCCTCTAGACACGTTGATTTCATCTTTTGTTATGTTTGAATCTATACCTGCACCTTCTATTTTATTTTGAATTTGTTCAGTAACCCATTCTAGTATGAAATCTTTGCCCCATTCCCCTTGCAAATCAATAGGAAATGGGGTATTCCTTGGGTTTGATCTCTTAAATTGTCTCCTTACTTCTAACACTTCTTCTCTCTTTTTATCATACAAATCAATCCATTTGTTCATAAAGTCCATGTGGTACAAAATGAATTTTCGAGTATAGAAATTTTGTCTACACCTATTACATGTCAACATGCTTATTTCAAACTCCAAAGGCCATGTTGTTAATTTGACAAATAAATTACAGAGTAAATTAATGATTGCAATAAAAACAACCACAATGATCATGAGTTTACTTACTAATTTCTACTTGAACACCATTAGATTGTGGTTTTTCTCCATCAATAATATCTAATGCTCGTTCTTCATCCCATAAGTGTGGCCCATCTTCGAAATCCTTACCAAGGAATTCACATAGGAAGAAAAATGCTTCATTCAATACATACCCTCAACCATGCAACCCTTTGGATGTGACTTTTTTCAAACATATATTTTCACAGTTTTCATATACCTCTCAAATAAAAACATTCACATCATCGATATGACATCCGCCAATTCAATGTCATCAACTAGGTGTATAAGTAATTGGACTTGTAGGTCAATGAAACTTGTAGGGAGCTCCTTCTGAAACACACATACAATTTCTGCAATTTCCTTCTCCCATTTTGGCACTTCACATTTGTGGATCTCCTTGGATATCACCCACCTAATATAAGAATAGTAAATTAGTATGAACATTTAGGCAAAAATTAAAATTTAATACAATATCTCTATGTATCTCACACATGAACATTCCATACCACATACCTTGCAAATGCTAACAATTGACTTATGGATTTCCTCCAGTCAACGACAATACATGAATCCCCCCTAATTTCCAATGGCATGATATGTTGTCAAACACATTTAGCAAAGGTCATCATTAGTTATTTTTGTCACATAAAAGAATATCGTAATATATTGTGTTCCTAATCAATTTTACCAATAAATTTTAAATGATGATATATAATACCTTCATAAAATATGAAAATCATGTGTTGTTAATATTGTGATATGTCCATCAATTGTAAAATCTTTATCTAATTATGATCCATAGCCAGTGGGCGTCCTTATTGAACACATGCAAATTTTTAGCTGGTCTAGATCTTTATTTTTCAAAATCCATGGAGCTTCTGCATATTTTTCATTTTCCCTATGTGGCCACAAATGTTTTCTATCAAATTTGGTACACAAAAGAGAAATATATCTCCTCAAAGACAAGGTGTCCTCTTTACCTACTATATATCGAAAAATTGAATCTAGGACATTTTTGAAGATGTGTTTATGATCTAATATGTGAGATATTAATATATCCTTCTAGTATGGGAGCTCATAAAATATGGATTTCCTTTTCATCCCTTCTGGCATCTTAATTACAATTTGTTATGGTTCTTCAATAGAATCACCCCCATCAAAAAAATCCTGCCAACCTTTCAATTCAACATCTTCAACTTCTTAAACCAATTAGTTGTACCCATAATCATGGGAGGTCCTCTATTTTCAACTTTTCGATCAAATTGATTCTGATGGAAATTTCTAAACCTATGATCTAGTGGTAGAAAAACCCCATTTTTTCTATAAATAAATTCATGAAGATCTTTAGAATATTGCCCTTGAAATTGTTCTGCACATCCTTGATATGCAAATATCCCCTTTGTTTTAAGCCCCAAAATTCAATAAATAAGGTTAATAACATCAAAATAATAGTTTAAAACTAAGTATGGAAGTTGGGATGACAATAAATTCTGAGTGTAAATAAATATATGTTTTTTCTTACTGGAACAAAAACCAAGTCCTGGGAAGTCATGAATAGTCCAACATAGCACACCATACAATATGAAGGAACTATTTTATGGAGGACGTGATATGTCATACACTTTTATGCCTTTCCATAGCAATTACATCTCATCAATAAAAGGCACAAGACAAACATCCATGTTTTTAACTTGACATTTTCCTAGGACAATGAGAGTCAACATAAGGCGCTCCTTTCTAACACTCATCCATGTGGGGATATTGTATACTATCAATCCCACTAGCCAAACACTATAATTTGAGCTCATGGAATAGAATGGGCACACTCCATCAATTGAAAGACCAAACTTGATATTATGGGGTTCACCTTTGAATTTCTTGGCCATTTTTCCTCTATGTGTTTCAATGCTTTGGAGTTGGTCAGAATTCACATGAATCCATATTTACTCCTATTATTTGCATGCGAATCCATCAATTGTGCACGTGACTTGCAAAAAAACATTTTTCGAAGTCCGGATATAATTGGCATGTGACGTAAAACTTTGTTTGGAACTATAGGACCTTGTACATATGTACAATATCTCTTCTCTTTACATAAAGGGAACTCTACCTTGCCTTGATATTCATCTCTGTATAAAATGAAATCATTTTTATATGAATTAATTTGCTTATATTCAATCCCCAACTCAACCAAAAATTGACACACCTCTTTGCAAGTTGATGGAAACACATTCTCTTCATGAAATATTTTAGTTTTTAGCACCATATAAGATTGCCAAAGATCTGATCAATTGAATGTTTAACTTATGATGAACATGTTTGATATGTCGATCTATATGATGACTATTCATATACAATATATGGTTTGAAAATCCCATTAAAGTAATATAAACAAAGTTGATGAATGTTTACAAATTATGTACATGTTATAGCATCATTCAACACTCCTGTAGTTCTGATGCTCTGGTATGGCCTTGGGTAGCCCTTTCCCATACAAAATTGATCATTTATAAAAAACAATATTTTGAATTCCATATGCAACTATTCCCTTTAATAAGCTGGTACACATGCAGGTACCATAATATAGAACCCATGTATATTATTTAAAATATAAAAAATAAAATAATGTCCTATTTTTTGGGTGAGGTTTATGGGTTTCACCGAAAGCCAACCTATAGAAGCCCATGGCCTAACTGAATCAACTAATTTCTAGTGATATTTATACACCTCATGGGAAGGCCATATTACATCAAGGAGATAGGATATCGACATTATAGTATTTTCGGTCCCCATATCAAGTTTGATTTTCCCTGTGCCTCCTACACTCCCAGTGATAGGAAACCCTTGTTTCCTTGCATAGATGCTCATCCTTCATTATATGGAATCCTTTTGCACATGCTTGAGAGGTGATATTTGAGGATTGGGCTATAAATATCTGGAGGAATGTTTCGTTGGTGTCGTGGTTGGATCAAGTTGTATCTCTATACTACTTTTTGTTGATATCAACAAAGAAGCTTTGTCTCATTTATGATATGTTATGACCTTATGTTTTTATGATTCATGTGTAATATGTCATGATTTATATGTTTATGCTTGATGATCTAACATGTTTATTATGCACACACTTTGAACTATTTGCTATGTATATGCTTCTATGAACTGTGTTGTAGGTCTGCTTGCTTGGGAGGAAGCAAAGGGTTTGGACCCTATGGGATTGACATCAAACGTAGAACTTACTAGTCCTCGTCTCAAACACAAATTTGGTAGTTTATATAGTTTGCTTGCTTGAATGTATGATTCTTGTTAATTGCCTACCTTCGATCTGTTAAAGTTGTCAACCCTTACCTTAGGGAAGTTTTTCTCACCAACGTAACTGACAACTCCAATAGGGAATACAATCACATATTTCCTAGAAGGGTTGTTTTTTTCCTTGATCTTGGCTTTTCCTTGGTTCAAGTGGGAGCAATTACGGAAGATGGTAGGTTTAGATTTGAAAAATTCAACGGCCAAAACTACCAGCTGTGGAAGATGCAGATGGAAGATTATCTATATCAGAGAGATCTGTACCAACCATTGAGCATAAAGGCAAAGAAGCCGACAAGTATGAAAAACACAGAATGGGATATTCACAACAGAAAGGCACTTGGAACAATACGGTTGTGCCTAGCGGCGTCGGTAGCATTTAATATTTCAAAGGAAACGAAAACAGAGGGTTTAATGTCGACATTGGCCAAACTATATGAAAAACCCTTGGCCTCAAATAAGGTATTTTTTATGAAGCGTTTATTTAATATGTAGATGTCAGAAGGTGGATCTGTTGCTGATAATTTAAATGAATTTAATACAATTACCAACCAGTTAAGTTATGTAGGGGTAACTTTTGATGATGAAGTTAGGGCTCTATTATTTCTGTGCTCATTGCCAGAAAGTTGGAATGGTTTAGTTATGGCCATTAGTAACTTTGTCTCTGGATCTAGTACTTTAAATTTTGATGATGTTGTCGGTGCAATCCTTACGAGGAAATGCGATGGAAAAGCTCCGATGAGACATAAGGTAATGCTTTGACTGCAGAGACTAGAGGAAGAAAAATGGAAAGAGAAAACAGCCCAGGATATCGCAGTAAGTCAAGAAAAGGCAGATCCAAGTCCATATCGGGGATAGTGTGCTGGAAATGTGGTAAGAAAGGACACCTGAAGAAAGACTGCAAGTCTTGGAAGGGAAAAGAAGGAGACGCGCAACAAGAAAATAATCATGAAGCAAATGTAACAGGTGATGTGTTGCAAGATGCTTTGATTCTTTCTTTAGAAAATATTATTGATGCCTGGGTGGTAGATTCAGGGGCCTCATTCCATGCCACACCTGATAGGAAACATTTTCATGATTATGTTCAAGGAGATTTTGGACATGTTCGATTGGGTGATGATAAACCCTGTAAAATCATTGGAATGGGTACAATTTTCATAAAACAACAGAATGGAAATCAATGGCTATTGAAGGAGGTAAGGCATGTTCCAGATCTGAAGAAAAATATTATTTCAACAGGGCAGTTGGGAGGTGAAGGTTGTGTGACTACTTTTATAGATAAAACCTGGAAGGTAACTAAATGGTCCCTGGTAATAGAAAAAGGAGAAAAGGTTGGTACATTGTATTTATGCAATGGTATTTCTAATTCTCTTAATGATTTAACCTCTACAGGAGAAGATACGTCATTGTGGCATCATAGGCCCAGGCACATGAGTGAGAAGGGGATGCAAATTCTTCACTCAAGAAATTTGTTGCTAGGTTTGAAGCATGTTGATTTAAAATTATGTGGGAATTGTGTTTATGGAAAACAAAGAGAGTTAGATTCCTCAGAGTTGGAAAGAAAAGAAGATCGAAAAATTAGAGCTTGTGCATATAGATGTACGGGGACCTGCTCAGGTATCATCTCTTGGTGGCTCTCATTATTATGTTTCTTTTATTGATGATGCAACCAGAAAAAACTGGATTTATTGTATTCAAAATAAATATGATGTATTTGATACTTTCAAGAAATGGAAAGCTTTGGTTGAAAATGAGACAGGAAAAAGGTTGAAGTGTCTCAGATAAAGGAGGTGAATATTGCAGCAAATATTTTGATAGGTATTATTCAGAGAATGGAATTCGTATAGAGAAGACAGTTCCAGGAACACCACAAGAAAATGGTGTGTCAGAAAGGATGAACAAGACAATAATGGAGCGTGCAAGGTGCGTGAGATTGCATGCAGGATTGCCTATACAATTTTGGGTAGATGTTGTAGATATTTCTATTTATCTAATAAACAGAGGGCCTTCAAGTTCCTTGGATGTTGGTATTCCAGAGGAGGCATGGACAAGTAAAAATGTAAACTACTCTTTTTTAAAGACTTTTGGTTGTGAAGCTTTTGTCCACATTAATAAATAAATTAGAACAAAGCTTGAGGCAAAATCAAAGAAATGTACCTTTATTGGATATGGTGTTAATGATTTTGGTTATCGCTTTTATGATTATGAAAAACACAAAATCATTAGGAGTAGAGATGTCATATTCAATTAAAAGGTTTTGTATAAGGATCAGATGCAGGAAAAGAAACAGGAAAAAGAAAACAAAGAATACACAGTGCTTGACGAGATCACAGAAAAAGTGATGGTGCTTGAAAATCATAATGATCAACAGCGAGAACAACAACCAAAACAACAACAAGCACCTCAAACACCTGAAAGTGGTGTTAGAAGATCTACCAGGGTAAGTATAACCCTAAACGATACTCTCCTTCATTATATTATGTATTGTTGACTGATTCTGGTGAACCAGAATGTTATGAAGAATCAGTGAAAGTAGAAACTAGGAAGAAGTGGGAGCAAGCCGTGAAATAAGAGATGGACTCCTTCACACATAACCAGACTTGGGACTTAGTCAGGTTTCTTGCAGGTAAAAAAACATTGCAGAATAAATGGGTTTACAAGTTGAAGGAAGAATATGGAGGTAGAAAAATGTATAAAGCTAGACATGTGGTGATAGGGTTTGCACAGAAAAAGGGTATAGACTTTGATGAGATATTTTCTCCTGTTGTTAAAATGACTTCAATCAGAACTATTTTAAGTCTAGTAGCTGCTGAATATTTGCATCTTGAGCAGTTAGATGTAAAGACAATATTTCTCCATGGGGATTTGGAGGAAGAGATATATATGCAACAACCACAAGGATATGAGGTAAAAGGGAAGGAGAAACTAGTGTGCAGGTTGAAGAAGAGCTTGTATGGCTTAAAGTAGGCTCCAAGGTAGTGGTATCTAAAATTTGACAGGTTAATGTCTGAACAAGGTTATACTAGATGTCACTTTGATCATTGTGTTTATCTCAATAGGCAAAATGATGGCAACTATATTATATTGTTATTGTATGTAGATGAAATGCTTGTTGCAAGTTCTAACATGAAGGAAATAAATGTACTCAAAAGAAAATTGGCAAACTCATTTGCAATGAAAGATTTGGCTGCTGCAAAACAAATCCTTGGTATGTGAATAACTAAAGACAGGGAGAATCGGAAATTAAAATTATCTCAAAGTGAGTACATAGAAAAGGTGTTGAAAAGGTTTAATATGCAGAATGCAAAACCAGTTAGTATACCTTTGGCTAGCCATTTCAAATTAAGTAAGGAGTGTCCCCAGACTCAGGAAGAAATGGCTCATATGTCTAAAGTTCCATCTGCATCAGCAGTTGGAAGCTTAAAGTATGCAATGGTTTGCACAAGGCCTGATATTGCACATGCGGGGGGAGTTGTAAGTAGGTACATGAACAATCTAGGAAAAGAACATTGGATGGCAGTGAAGTGGATTCTCAGGTATTTGAGAGGTACCACAAATCAAGAATTATGCTTTGGTGGTTCAAACATTACTTTATAGGGATATGTTGAGGCAGATATGGCGAGTGATAGAGATAACAGGAGGAGCACAATAGGGTATGCGTTTACTGTAGGTGGAACAATTGTCAGTTGGGTCTCAAAACTGCAAAGTGTTGTTGCACTCTCAACAACAGAAGCAGAGTATGTTGCTACTACAGAGGCTAGTAAAGAAATGATTTGGTTACAAATGTTTCTGGATGAATTGGGTAAGAAGCAGGAGTTGGGCAAGTTATATAGTGACAGCCAGAGCGTCATACATCTTGCAAAGAACTCTGCATTTCATTCCAAGACTAAACATATACAACTCAAGTACCATTTCATACGGTCAGCGTTGGAAGATGGAAAGTTGAAGCTGGAAAGGATACGCACTAGCCAGAATCCTGCAGATATGTTAACAAAAGTTGTTACCAGGGAGAAACTGAGAATCTGCTCAGTTTCAATTGGTCTTCAAGTATGATGAAGAAGATGAGAAACAACCAGGTCCAAAGTGGAGTCATTGTCCAGCAAATGAAGTAGTGGTGGAGTTTCTATAATCAGTCTCCAAGTGGGAGATTGTTGGGTGTGGAGCCTGATTATCTTCTGTATTCAAAGGTATCGCTGCATTGGACCCCAGTTCGTAATGGGGAGGCAATGCCGCCTATAAAATATTCACTGTAGGGGGGGTCCAGGGGGGACGGTTACGACCTTTGGGAGCCCCCCCCTAGCGAGGGGATCAGGGGAAGTGCCCCCAAAGCTAAGAATATGTGTAAAATTTCCTCGTAAAATGTTGTAATTTCATAGTCAATCTGGGGTGTTCATTGGGCATAGATCTGACAGTAGAAGTTATGTTTAATTTAGGGTTTTTTGCCCTAGAAGGCAACCCCTCACTATATATGAGGGAATTGTATTGTGTCTATGTAGATTTGTATTCTGAGGGAGGAAGAGAGAGGAGATTGAGAGCGAAGCAGGAATTACATCGGATTTTCTATAGGTTGTATATCTTCAGTTTTCTAGATAATACAAAATGAAGGACTGTTTTTTTCTCCGTGGACATAGCCCAAACTGGGTGAACCATGTATATATGTGTCTCTCTTGTTTTATTTGTTTTATGTGTTTATATTTCTGCAATATTTTCGGTGTTCCATTGCTCTATAATATATAATTTTCTAACAACCCAATATTACTTTGCTTTGCATTCTTGAAGTTGGCTCATTTGGTTTCTTTTTTATTATTTGAGAAGGGTCTTTGCAATTTGAGTTCAATGAAGGATTTTGGTTCTCTGAAATCTTTCTATTTTTCTGAAATTTTTATGTATCTTTCAGGTGAAGTTGTTCAAGTGTTTTGGTCTCTTATTCACCTTAGTCTGATCATCTTGGTGATTTTTTATGGCTTGTGAAGTTTGGAGTCTTTTCGCTTGATTTTGATCTTGAAGTGATTGATTGCTTTGCCTTCTTGAAACTTTTTTCATAAGTCCTTAAAAAGAAAAAGGGAAAAAACATTTTATTTTTCCCTTTCTTTTCTTTGGTTTTTGTTTTTTTTTTTTGGCTTTTCAACAAGTGTGAAAATATTTGCTTGAGGTTGAAATTTTCTTCGTTTGGGAGATCTTTTCTTGGATATTTTTTTCTCATTGTTTTTCAAATTTTGGCTTTTAGTCTTTGAAAGAACACATTTGTTTGTTTGGATCATTCCATAGAATATTACATTTAGTCATTTTAGTATGCATTAAGGTAGTTTTCGATTTAGGCATTTTAGTTTCTTTCGATAGATGTTGAATGTGTGAGTGTGTTTAAAGGAAAAATAAAAGAGTTTTTATTTCATAGATTTCTCGTAGAACCTTATAGAGATCACTTTTCATTGAAGGAAAAGAAGTTACATTTGCATGTAGCCTAGTTTTCTATTGATTTCTTTTTGTGTCAGAACATCACAAGTTTCACTTCTGCTACCCTTGACCTAAATAAAAATCAATCAAATCAAGTGCTTAATTTAAAATGAACTAGATTTTCTTTTTGTCATAGATATATCAAATAGTATAGGGAATTTAGGGCCTTGGAATAGGTATGTGGAGAGTAAACTCTCCAAGTCTGCTCTAAACTAAAACATAGAAGTTGATTAAAGAGTGCAAATCAAGTATCATTAAACTATCTGGGAAATCTATTCTAACAAATGAGTTAATCATGAGGACATGTGAAGATAAGGAAAAAGAGATATCCCCTCAACTACTTGTTGGATCTCACACCCACGACTATTCTGCTCGACTTTTGATTATGAACACGTGACCTTAGTTTCCTATCCTAGGGACCACACAAGTGAGTATGGGGGGGAATAATCAGGGTACCTGAGACAAATGTTGCATCACTTTCATATTACTTTTGGAGGGTGCCCTTGTGAAGATCAGGTACTTGCACTGGAAAAGGCTATTGCCTAGAGGTCAGCGTAACTTTTTTTGATACCTTTGCTAGTAGCCTTGGACTGTAATTGTCCCAAACTATCTTTGGAGGGTCCTTATATTCGCTTTCTTGTATTTTGGTGCCCAATCCTAATCACCATAGTGGAAATACTTGTAAGATTCTTGTTTGGTTGTATCTTTAAGGACTTTTTAGTGAGTTCTCTTTGATCTTAGATTTCCATAAGTTTTTATTTTTGAGTCTTTAAAAAGTTCTCTTAATATTTAAAAGTGGCTGATCGACTAGTTCATCGGTCTAGGAGGCTTCATGGGCTTTCACCTACGAGTGCCAAGTCGTCATCTAGAAGGTGTAGGAGAAATTCTACTTTTGATTTTCAACCAATAGCAGCTGACATATCGAAGATTAATCCTTCTCCAAGGGCTCTCATTTTACAGGGTGAACCTAGTTCAGTTCCTAATTTGGACAGAAACGCTCTGGTACTTGCTAAGGTGCTCTTCCAATCAGAAGACGAGGGTGATATTAAAGACATCTCTAGGTCCCCGTGACTCCTTCGAGACACCTTCCTTCTGATCTTCCTTACCTTGTGGATTATGTGGGTACCCCAACTCACAGGCCGATAAGCCTTGTTTACTCTCCTCCTTTTTTTCTAATGACCAATGTTAGCAGTGTAAGTATGGATACTAATACTTCTGGCATGCAGACCCGTCCTTCAGTTGTAGGAGGGGGTAATATTCCTATCTCTACTGTTACGCCTAGTACAGTAGCTGTTGGCTCTACCTCCATTCTGGGTTTGAGTGGGGGCACCCAACCTTCCACCCCTTTCACTGGTGCCTATCCTTTCGGGATGCCATCCAGTGGGATTCCTTCAGTTCCTTCAACCTTCCCATCTACTGTTTCCACATCCATGACTTCTATGCCAAGTGGTTCAACATATTTTCATGGTTTCACTTTTGGAAGTGGTCATATTCCTCTTTCCAATCCATCTTTGAACTTAAGATCAATACCTTTCTCTGGATAGGCTTAGAATGTTAATCCTTTCCAAGGAAGTCAAGAATGGGAAAATCCTTTTGTTAGTGGTTTAGGGGTTGGGAACTTATCCCATCTATTTGGTAAACAGGGGAGTATGCCCTTCCTTTCTGCTGGGACCACATAAGTCTTTCCTCTGCTAGCTAGTGCATTGAATCCTTATCAGGGGCACTCCGCTTCTTTCAATGTTCCGATAAGAGGAATCTACTCTATGAATGGTTATCCTGCGACAAGGGGTGGATATCCTCTGAATGCTTCTGGGCCACAAGGATTTCCTTATGGTTCAAGTCCTTCTACGAGTAACCCCAGGAAACCTAGTGCCTCTCCAAATGCAGGATACTCTTTTTCTAATGTCGGAAATTCTACTCTTGGTGGGTGGAATTCTCATGTTCCTTCACGCTTACCATATCTAGAAACTTTGAAATTTCCAGATCTTTCGAAATTAATAAATGATCTGAACTAATACAATTCGTCTTGGCCTCCGGTCCCCACCAAACTTCAATCTAATATTTTGAATTTTGAAGGGAATTTTGGAGAGAATCCAACTGATCATATAACCACGTTCCATTCGTGGTGCTCATATAACTCGTTGATCGATTATTCGATCAGGTTGAGTTTATTTCAACGCGCCTTCACTGGAAATTCTGCAAAGTGGTACATTAACATTAGAGGGGGTACCTTTTCTACATTTGGTGAATTGGATACTATGTTTCTAAATCATTTTCAATTTCTTGTTTGATATGATGCTGGAACTAAGCTTCTAGCTAGTTTTGAATAGGAGAAAGAAACTCACATTTCTGACCATATCCAAGAGTGGTGCAAAATGAAGAGGCTAATCAAGGCATATATCCCTGATGAGTTTCTTCTAGAATGGTGTTTGAAATCTTTGCAACCAAAGACTTCCAAGGACATGTCACTCTTCAGAGTGTTCACTGAAAAACATGCCATCTTTAGATCCCAACAGTTACAACTCATCTATTATTAGTCTGGATTCCTTTACAAGAATCTTCTTGATGCTCCTTGATCTAGCCAAACCTAAGCCGAGACCCCATGCCGAAGGAATTGTAGGGTCAATCAATAGTAGTACGACTAACCTATTAAATCAATTACATCGGTTATCTTTATAATATTCTTCTCCATCGTAGGCTACACCGTCAGTGTCTATTCCTTCCCAGCCTTTAACAGTTAATGTTGTCAAATCTTCAAGTCCCAAAGTAAACCAACAATTTGATGGGAAGAAGAAGGGATGTGGTAAGAAAAAATATAAGGCTGGGAAGGGAAATGTGAACACACCCAATAATGATGTTGGAGAGGGAAAAAATGAATCTAAAAAGAAAGAAAATTCCCATGCAAGTTATGCAATGGGGATCATCTTACCCATCTTTTCCTTAAGATTCAGGATGCTTGTTTGGTCTAAAATGCGGATGCAAATTATAGTTTAATTTAATGTCAACCCGGGAAGGTAAACTTAGAAGTTCTTATCTAAAATATATAGATCTAGAAAGATTCCTAATTTGTCCAAGATATTAAAGTCCCCTTACAAGAACATATTCATTAAGATCTCTTTCAATAACTAATCAAACCTAGATCTAACAATTGTTTGAAATCTATGATTCTCTTACAAGGACATATTCTACAAGATCTCTTCCAAAAATTAGATCATCTAATAAGAACTTAAAAGCTGAAATGAAGTAAACCTAGATCTAATCATTGTATGAGATCTTATGGTTCTTTTTACAAAAACACTTTCAAATAAGATCCTTCCAATATTAGAATATTCAATAAAACTTGAAAGCTAAAATCAAACAAAAAAAACATAAAACAAATTATACCTAAAATAAGCAAATAAGCATGCAAGTGAGGCCATGGGGGCCCTCCATAACTCCACAAGCACACCACTTCAATGGAGACTCAAATGTAGAAGCAAAATTGAAGTATGATCCTTTATTCCAAAATCTCCATTACAAACCAACTCTAAGATTACAACTCTAAGCTTCTAAGATTACATACTCCAAAATTCTAAGATTACAAAAACTTCAAGATTCTAAGATTACAAAAACTTCAACATTACAAATGGAGGAGATTGTACTCCTATTTATACAATGGGATGAGTAACAAACTCATAATGATCATCCACTAATCTCTCTTTTAGTTCCATACATCTCTCAACCATCTAGACACATAACCCCCTTTTGTCCTTGATCTTCTCCATGAGATCATCATCTTCTCCATGAGGTTTATCTCTTCAAATTCGAATTTGATCCTTCAAGGCCACATAAAGGTGTCTTGGAAGCTTCCTTGGCACCTACACATGTCACAAAAACAACCCACTTTCCATATATAAAGTAAAATATATTATTTTCTAATATTTAATCAAGAATTTCTCTAAAAAATGGTTAAAAATAAATAATATTAGGAAAATATAAATGAGACCCATTAATGGTGAATAATAGGGAAAATGGAGTGACAAGGTGGTGAATAGTGAGTGATATAATGGAAGCATAGGTAAAAAATGAGTGATATTTGTATGACATTTTTGGAGCCCAACAATGCTCAGTGCTTGTTAACTCAGTAGCATTCTTCAAGTTCCCAAGCAACGATGACTAACTCTTTTCCCCAAGGACAACAAATGCTTCCTAGTGGTAATGCTAGTACTATAATCCCCACCAAATAGGATGGGGAATCCACATCAAATGTATATATGGTGAAATCTCATGTTGATGTTGCTACAAGATCACATCATTATGGTGAGTCAAAAACTTCTAAGGTTAAGGCTACTTCTGATATCCTAGAGCCACTCCATATTGAGAGGCCCGCAGTTAAGTCGATTGCTCGGATGCCGAAAGGCTCTACAAAACATTTGAATGTCAATCCCAATGCTAGGGCTTCTCAGAACTATTATATTGTCGAAGATCTGGCTCAGAGCCCCCTATGTGATGTCAGCGGTAGAGGTACTCCAATTGTGCCCTGCACAAAGAAGTGCATTTCTCACTATGGTCAGGGAATCAGACCCAAATAAATATATTTTTATTAAATTTGATATGTCAAGTGTTAAGAAGAGAATCCCTCATCACATGGCTTTCCAGATTAAATCTACATATCAAAATAATATTATCTTTTGAACTATAGTTGATGAAAGAGATTCAACATGCGTCTTGTTGATGTCATGTTGGAAGGCTATCAGGTCCCCATAATTTGTTCCGTCTCCTACTCTCCTTACTGCATTCAATGGTGATTCTCATAGGCCTCATGGAATTCTTCTAGCCTTTCCCGTTTGTGTTGGGGGAAAGCTTGTCAATGTCGAGGTAGAGATAGTTGATTCCAACCTTGATTATAATATTTTATTGGGTCGAAATTGGGTTTACGTAATGGATGCCATTGTTTCATCGTTGTTTCACATATTATGCTTCCCTCATGAAGGGATAATTGTTACTTTTGATCAAATGACTTATTCTCCTAACAATCCCAATGCATCCTTTGACTCTACCATCCCCTTAGTGAAGAATATCAAGCAACTTGTCAAGAATTTGGGAGTTGGAATGTATTCCTCATTGATGGGTACTTTTGATCTTCCTCCTCCTATCGCTCATATTAATGCCATTTCGTCCTCCAGGATCACTCCTCGAAAAGGTTCATTCAAAACTCATTATTTTTCTGATCCTTGGCCCTTAGTCCCCCTTACTTCCACATTAGAAGAGGGGAAAGTAGGTGGAATGACATATCCTATATCTACAGCAGAAATCACATACCAATCTATTGTGAATTCTGTAAATTTTGACCCCATTCCTCCCCCATCAGAGGATTTGGATGGTGATGTGGCTCCGGTCTAGACTGTTGACTCTACTTCAGCTATGGATTTCCTTGACATTGTCTTACCATCTGAAGAGGAAATTTTAGAAGAAATGACTGGTGCAGAAAGACCGTGGGATGATTTGCATCATTGGTCATATTTTCTCCTTGATTTGCATGAATTTGAATCAAATTTGTCCAATCCTTCTTCAACTAGAAGTGTTCATAAAATTCTAAATCCTTTGGCCCCATCACATATTTTTGTTGAAGGTAATATGTCTAATATCTCGGAAACCATTCTGGTGAACATTTCTAGGAATCCCAATATCATCGAGAATATCTTCATCAGAGCTTAATGTTCCCCTGAAGAAATTAATATTTATACTAACCTTTTTAAGGAGTTTTGAGATGTGTTTTCTTGGTCTTATGAAGAAATTCCTAGAATCGATCCATCGATAGTTCAACTTGAGATCGAAAAATGAAAATGCTAAGCCTGTACGGAAAAAACCTCGACCGTAAACCCTAGGAAAGTTGCAACTATTAAAGTTGAGGTTGAAAAGATGATTAAGGTGGGTTTCATATACCCCCTTGCTTTAACTGAATGGGTCTGGAATAGAGTCCCTGTTGATAATAAAAAGCAAGGAACGATCCAGGTATGCACCGAATTTAGGGATTTGAATAAGGCTTGTCGTAAAAATAATTTCCCCATTCCATTTATCGAACAGTTATGTTAGGGCCTAGATTTACCTTAGGCTGGTGTTAGTGTCAGTCTTTCCAGCCTTCCTCCAGTGATCAAACATGCTCTTACAAAGTGATTTTAAGGTGTTAAGGTCAAATTTTGTCATTTCGGTGAGTCTTCAAGCAAAATTTGGTCACTAGGTATTAGGTCTAGGGTTTGCTTTTACTCCTTCCAAAGTTGTCAAAATGTCAGTCCATGTCACCATTCAGCTGTGTGTACCATCATTCAGAGGATTGGCCTCATCATGTCAAGTTCCAATGCATCATTTTACACCTTGTTCATGCTTCAGTTGCGTCTAGGTAAGGTTCATTTCCCTCTCCTAGGGTTTTGAAGGCAATTTCTCTTGGATGATCAAATCATCAGCAAAACTTGTATCCAGATGTTCATACACCTTCCCCATCCTTAATGTACCTTATTAAACACTTCCCATCACTGATATCCCTTGAATTCCTCATTTTTGCACAAACCCTAGTTTCTTGCTACAACTTGACAATTTTCTAGACTAGGCCTGTGTTTTGCCCTTTGGACCCCTTCCCCTCACTCAATCTTTGAAATTCCACTTTCCCCTGCTTCCTAGAACCCCTCCCTACTTCCCAAAATTTTCTAAAGAATTTAGAAACCCTTTATCCCCTTCATTTCACTTCATTTCGAAAAATCCCCTGTTCCACACATCGGGATAGGTTTTACTCCAATGATGTTTCTGAGCAATTAAAGATGAATATGGGAAACATGAGAGAGGGTTTTGTTCAAAATACTCAAAGGAAGAAAACCCTCCTTCCCTTTTTACACAGGTGTCATGGTTTTAGAGAAATTTCAAAAATACAGTTGCCTCAGGAGACTTGATGCACCTTTGAAGTGACCTTGGGAAAATCATGTTTTCTCCTAGATTGGTTGGACAAATGACTTTTTTGATGATTCAAATGATAACTATACACAAATATATTTCCAATGAGCTATCATGAGCTCAATTTGGAGTTGAAGAAGCCCTTCAAATGTTGACTGCAACAGCACTCTGCCTTTAGGCAGCCTCATTTGGCACATTTTTACCAATCTTGGGAGATTTGATTTTTTTTATAGGGAAAATGAACTCCAAATTGAAAAATTCAAATTGGGTTGGAAATTAGACTCAAATAAATTTCCAACGAGCTATCTTGCACCCAATTTGGACACTGGGAAGGCCTCCAAAAGTCTCCTGCAAAAAGCACTACGCATAGGGCAGGTGGCACGGCGCATTGGGCTCAAATTTCCAGTGTAAAAATACACTGGCGTAGTGCATAGAGAAGGCGCGGCACATTGGGCTTGATGCGCGGTGAATGCAGCCAGATAGCCCAAAAACTTCCAGGATTTGCCCAAATCGCCAAAAATCACACAGCTTTTCTTTGTGACAAGTAGGTAGACCCTCCATCATTGTTTTTTATCGAAGTTTGGTGCTATATCGTGGTGGTTGAAGAATGGTAATTGTTTTAAACAATAATCAAACCCTACCATTTGAAATTCTAAGATATTTATTGCCTAGGGTTTGAATAACCATTTTTCTACCGAATCTATCATTCCTCAATCATTCCCTATTCCATTTTCCCTTGATTTCCCTATTCCCCAAATTCACTAATCCCCTCTCCCCATTCCCAAAGCCACAAACTCAAACTCCCAAACCCTAGTCCCATACTAAAAACGCCCAAACTACTCCCTAACCCCTGTTCCCTTGATAATCCCTCATTATTTTTTCTTCCCCCTATAGTTGTATCACTCTTCCCCTTGGTGGAAAAAGTCAAAATACACCATCAAGACAGTTGAACACATCACAACTCACCTATTTCTCATCAAGGCAGCTCCAAGACAGTTCATCCACTAGCAGTGATGGCATCTGATCCTTCATATGAGTATGAAGAGGGGACACACAGTGACTCACCAATAGGAGTACATGCACCCAGGAGACCTCATAAAGGTGGCAAAACATTCGGGAGAATCGCCAAGCTGCCCAAAGGAGGAGGGTGGAGTTCACTTCACTTGAGCAGGAGGTTAATGCCGATCGAGAGTCATGGCTTGAAAGAGCCAACATCCACTTAGAGAGACTACTGGACAAGGATGACAAGGAGAAGGCATTGCTGAGACATATGGCTTTTCATTACATGGTGAGGAACAAAGTTTGCAAGGCGCGAATCAGGAATTTAAAGGCAAAATTAAGGACGGCATCAAAGAGGAAAAAGAGGCAAAAGGAGCATGATCGACTTCAGACATTGGCCGAGGCTTCTTTGGCCCATCATAGCACTTGATAGAGAAGACTCAGCCCAAATTTCAAGAAATTTGGAGCAATTTTTGCATTTTGGAAATTTTTTGCACAAAAAACAGACTTTTCCTGCGCCGCGCCACGTGGCGCTCCCTTTTTATAGAGGGCTCCAAATCACAAAAAATTTACATTTTTGGATTTTTCATGAAAATTTATGCTTGCCTACCTATGGCCAAGAAATTTGGGCAAGTTTTGAGCCCTCAAAAGGTCAAAAAACACTCAAAAAATGACCTCATTGCCCCTATTTTGACACACAAGAAGCAGTGTTGGGAGAACTGACTTTTGGAGGGGCAAATGGAGGCCAAATTGAAAAATTCCACTTGGGTTGGAAAGTAGACAAGCAGAACTTTCCAACAAGTACACTTGGAGTGAATTTAGACATCAGAAAGGCCTCCAAAAGTGGTTCCAAACAGGAGCTATGCATAGAGGAAAAATTGCCAGTTTGACCAAGTTTTGCTCTGTTTTTCACCCAGTTTCACCTAGTTTGACTTTTTCACTTTCCTTATGGCAAATTTTTGATGTAATTTCATGTATATTGATGGATCATGATGTAAATATGTCAAATTCTCACTTGGTAAGGTAGATTCATCAGTTGAAAAGTTGTTTGAAACTGAATGAATCAGTTCCCTAGTTTATAGAGGTAGGTAGTTTCATGGCCTAACTTCTAGTTCCTAGTTTAGAATTAGTTGGATTAGCTCCTAAACATGTGAGCTCGACCCCTAGAGGCTAGGATGAGCTATGGTTTGACTATATTATGTTGTTTTTTAGTCATTAGCATGGTTGGATACTTGGGATTGCTTGGCACTCCATTGTACATTTCATTTTCTGTAATTTTGGCAAAGGAAAGGCCAGGGCTTTGCAGCACTTGTTGGGATCCTCGTGGCTCTGTGTTTTGATGGTGTGTTTCTTCATGTAATTGTAAGTTCATTGATGTTTTATGTATGCCATTTCCCTTCTCTTTGGTTCTGAATTAAACAAGTTAAGTGGCAAAGGTAGAATCCATGAGTTTGTTGTGCTCTGCCTATAGTTTTGTTTAATTCTCAATGTTTTCTTCAGTTTGAGGAGGATTCTTGATACCCTCATGCCCTCTTCAGCTCCTCAGTGGTATTTGCCATCCATTCATTTAATCTAAAGCATCAAAACTACTGCGTACCTCGCCCCAACCAGAACTCTGCAAAAATTTGGCCTCATCCCCAGACCCAAATTTTCCTTTCTCTTGATTCCAACAAAACTCCCAAAAAATCAATTCAAATCCTTGCACTTCATACCTAGCCTAAAATTAGTTTGTATTTCAGTGATCTCAAGCCCCATCGATTATCTTTTGCTGAGATTGACCCAGAGAGAGCCCTCTCCTATCTTGAGGTAAATCTAGGCTCTAACAACTGGAAAGGTAAGATTCTAGGTCCACATCAAACCACGCTCAGCCTCGTAGCTAGCCCTACGAGGACAGGAGAGGGCTCTCTCCGGGTCAATCTCAGAAAAAGATAATCGATGGGGCTTGAGATGACTGAAATACAAACTAATTTTAGGCTAGGTATGAAGTGCAAAGATTTGATTTGATTTTTAGTGAGTTTTTTTAGAATCAAGGGAAAGTCAAATTTGTGTCCGGGGATGAAGGCCAGTTTTGCAGAGTTCTTATTGGGGCTAGAAAGGCAATCTTTTAGATGCTTGGATTTGTAAAGATGAAGGGATCAGACTGATGAGAAGCTGAAGAGGGTGTGAGGGTATCAAGAATCCTCCTCAAACTGAAGAAAACATTAAAAATTAAACAAAACTGGAAGGTAGAGCACAACAAGCTAATGAATTCTACCTTTGTCACTCAATTTGTTTAATTTCAGAAGCAAAGAGAAGGGAAATGGCATACATAAAACATCAATGAACTTACAATTACATGAAGAAAAACACCATCAAAACACAGAGCCACAAGGATCCCAACAAGTGCTACAAAACCCTGGTCTTTCCTTTGCCAAAAATGTAGAAATCAAATGTACAATGGAGTGCCAAGCAATCCCAAGTGTCCAAACCTGCTAATGACTGAAAAAACATAAGATATAGGAAAACAAAAACTCATCCTAGCCTCTAGGGGTCGAGCTCATGAGTTTAGGAGTTGATCCAACTGATTCTAAAACATCAATGAACTTACAATTACATGAAGAAAAACACCATCAAAACACAGAGCCACAAGGATCGCAACAAGTGCTGCAAAACCCTGGTCTTTCCTTTGCCAAAAATGCAGAAATCAAATGTACAATGGAGTGCCAAGCAATCCCAAGTGTCCAACCCTGCTAATGACTGAAAAAACATAAGATATAGGCAAACAAAAACTCATCCTAGCCTCTAGGGGTCGAGCTCATGAGTTTAGGAGCTGATCCAACTGATTCTAAACTGAGAACTAGAAACTAGGCAACCTAACAACATGCCTCTAAAAACAAGGGAACTAATTCATTCAGTTTCAAACAACCTTTAAACTGATGAATCTACCTTACCAAGTGAGAATTTGACATATTTACATCATGATCCATCAATATACATCAAATTACATCATAATTTTGCCATTAGGAAAGTAAAAAAGTCAAACTAGGCAAAGCTGGGCGAAAAACAGAGCAAAACTTGGTCAAACTGGCAATTTTTCCTCTATGTGCCACGCCTGATTCTCTATGCATAGTGCCTGTTTGGACCCACTTTTGGAAGCCTTCCCAATGTCCAAATGAGCTCTAGGTGTGCTTTCTGGAAATTTATGCCTGTCTACTTTCCAACCCAAGTGGAATTTTTCAATTTGGCCTCCATTTTCCCCTCCAAAAGTCCATTCTCCCAACACTTCTTCCTGTGTGTCAAAATAGGGGCAGTGAGGTCATTTTTTGAGTGTTTTTTGACCTTTTGAGGGCTCAAAACCTGCCCAAACTTCTTGGCCATAAGTAGGCAAGCATAAATTTTCATGAAAAATCCAGAAATGCAAAGATTTTGTGATTTGGAGCCCTCTAGCAAAAGCGAGCACCACGTGGCGTGACGCATAGGGAGGAAAACTCTGTTTTTTGTGCCAAATTTTTTCAAAAATACAAAAATTGCTCCAAATTTCTTGAAATTTGGGCTGGACCTTCTCTATCAAGAGCTACATTGGGCTAAAGAGGCTTTGGCCAATATCTGAAGTTGATCATGCTGCTTTTGCCTCTTTTGCTTCTTTGATGCCTTCCTTAATTTTGCCTTTAAATTCCTAATTCGCACCTTTGCACACGTTGTTCCTCGCCATGTAATGAAAAGCCATGTGTCTTAGCAATGCCTTCTCCTTGTCAGCCTTGTCCAACAGTCTCTCTAGGTGGATGTTGGTTCTTTCAAGCCATGACTATCGATCGGCATTAACCTCATACTCAAGTGAAGTGCCACCCTCCTCCTTTGGGCAGCTTAGCGATTCTCCCAAATGTTTTGCCACCTTTATGAGGTCTCCTGGGTGCATGTCCCTCTTTGGGTGAGTCACTTTGAGTCTCCTCTTCATAATCATATGTGGATCAAATGCCATCTCTACTAGTGGATGAACTGTCTTGGAGCTGCCTTGATGAGAAATAGGTGAGTTGTGATGTGTTGAACTGTCTTGATGGTGTATTTTGACTTTTTCCACTAAGGGGAAGAGTGATACAACTATAGGGGGAAGAACAAATAATGAGGGATTTAGGGACTGTTGGGGGTAGGGTTTAATCAAGGGAACAGGGGTTAGGGAGTAGTTTGGGAGTTTTTAGTATGGGACTAGGGTTCGGGAGTTTGAGTTTGTGGCTTTGGGAATGGGGAGAGGGGATTAGTGAATATGGGGAATAGGGAAATCAAGGGAAAATGGAGTAGGGAGTAACTGAGGAATGATAGATTTGGTAGAAAAATGGTTATTCAAACCCTAGGCAGAAAGTATCTTAGAATGTCAAATGGTAGGGTTTTATTTTGTGTTTAAAACAATTACCATTCTTCAACCACCATGATATAAGCACAAACTTGGATAAAACACAATGGCGGAGGCTCTACCTACTTGTCACAAGACAAATCCGTGTGATTTGGGTGATTTGATGAAGTTTTTAGAAAATCAGGGTTGGAATCTCTCTGCACCGCACCTCAAGCCCAACGTGCCACGCCTTCTCTATGCACCGCACCAGTGTATTTTTACACTGGAAATTTGAGCCCAATGCGCCGCGCCAGTTATGTGCACCGCGCCACCTGCCCTATGCGTAGCACTTTTTGCAGGAGACTTTTGGAGGCCTTCCCAGTGTCCAAATTGGGTGTGGGATAGCTCCTTGGAAAGGTATTTGAGTTTAATTTCCAACCCAACTGGAATTTTTTAATTTGGAGATCATTTTCCCTGTAAAAAATCAAATCTCCCAATACTCGTCAAAATGTGCCAAATGAGGCTGCCTAAAGGCAGAGTGCTGTTGCAGTCAACTTCTGAAGGTCTTATTCAACTCCAAATTGATCTCATGATATCTCATTGAAGATATCTTTGTGTCTCATTATCCTTTGACTCATCAAGCAAGTAATTTGGCCAGCCAAGCTAGGAGAAAACTTGATTTTCCCAAGGTCACTTCAGAGGTGCATCAATTCTCCCGAGGCAACTGTATTTTTGACATTTCTCTAAAACCATGACACCTGTGTAAAATGTGAAGGAGTTTTTTCTTCCTTTGCCTATTTTGGACAAAAACCTCTCTCAGTTTTCCCAAATTCATCTTTTCTTGCTCAGAAACATCATTTGTGTAAAACCTTTCCCGATGTGTGGAACAAGAGATTTGTCGAAATGAAGCGAAATGAAGGGGATAAGGGGCTTTTAAATTCTTGAGAAAATTTTGGGAAGTAGGAAGGGATGTTAGGAAGTAGGGGAAAGTGGAATCTCAGAAATTGAGTGAGGGGAAGGGGTCCAAAAGGGCAAAACACAGGCCTAGCCTAGAAAATTGCCAAGTTGTAGCAAGAAACTAGGGTTTGTGTGAAAATGAGGAATTTGGGGGATCTCAGTGATGGGAAATGTTTAATAAGGTAAATTAAGGATAGGGGAAGGTGTATGAACATCAAGATACAAGTTTTGCTGATAATTTGACCATCCAAGAGAAATTACCTCCAAAACCCTAGGAGAGGGAAATGAACCTTACCTAGTCACAACTGAAGCATGAACAAGATGTAAAATGACCCTTTGGAACCTGACATGATGATGAAAACCCTTTGAATGATAGTACACTCAGCTGAATGGTGACATGGACTAACATTTGGACAACTTTGAAAGGAGTAAAAGCAAACCCTAGACCTAATACCTAGTGACCAAATTTTTCTTGAAGACTCACTAAAATGACAAAATTTGACCTTGACACCTTAAAATCACTTTGTAAGAGCAAGTTTGATCACTAGAGGAAGGCTGCAAAGACTGAAACTAACAAGTTCATTGATGAGTGTGCTGGAAATGAGATATTTTCCTTCATGGGCGGTTTCTTGGGATATAATCAAATAACTATCCGTCCTGAAGATCAACACAAGACAACATTTATTTACCCCTGGGGTACATTTGCATACAAGAATATTCCTTTTGGCTAAAAAAATTCTAGAGCTTCTTTTCAGTAGGCCATTTATTATGCTTTCCATGAAATCAAGCACATAATAGAGACATATTTGGATGACCTAGTTGCTCGTTCTCGAAAGAGAATGGATCATCCAAAACACCTTCGTTTAGTTTTTGAAAGATGTTGTCACTATAAGATCTAGTTGAACCCTAATAAATGTGTTTTCATTGTCACATTCGGTCGGTTATTGGGATTCATTGTGTCCAATGAAGGGATTCATGTTGATCCCTTCAAGGTTGAGGAAATACTTCAGTTGCCTCCCTCATCGATTGTTTGTGAAATTCATAGTCTCCAAGGAAAAGCTATTTTCTTAAGGATATTTATCATAAATTATGCCAAGATTACGAAAGGATTTATGTGATTATTGAAGAAAGGAGTTCCACTTGTTTGGGATGCTTTTGCTTAGCACTCCTTCAATGCCTTGAAAAAGGCATTGACCTTTGCTCCTCTTTTGAGTCCACCGATTATAGCATGGATTTCCTCTTATATCTCGGTGCAGCAGAATCTACCATTGGTATGGTTCTGGTGCAGGAAGACCATGCTCTTAGAGAGCATGTGATTTATTTTTTGAGTCGAGGCTTATTCGGTCCTAAACTTAGGTATTTTCATATAGATAAATTGGCTTTGGCAACAATTCAAGCTATCTAATGGCTTCATCATTATACTCTGCTTAGATTTTTTTGTGTTGGACAAAGCCAACCCATTTGAATTTTTCCTTAGTAGGTGAGTGATTGGGGGCAAGTATAATAAATGGATTTTCATATTATAGGAATTCGATCTTGAATTTATGTCAGGCAAGTCTAAAAAATATTTACTATTCAAAAATTTATTTCAGAGTTTCCTTGTGAAGAGGATGTTGTTTATGAAGAGTCATTTCCTGATGAACATCTCTTCCTAATCTCTTCACAATATCCTTGGTATGGAGACATCATAGTATATCTCCAGACTTCGAAGTTTCCTCAAACTTTTTCAAAGGATGAACGTAGAAAATTGCATCACCTAGCTAAAAACTATATTATCTTCAATGACACTTTGTATCGCCGCGAGATTGACTCAATCCTTAGGCATTGTTTAATCCTAGAAGAAGTTGAGTCTATTCTAAATGAATGCCATAGTGGAGGTTGTGGAGTTCATCTATTTGGGCTTGCTATAACCCAAAAAATATTGCGTGCAAGCTATTTTTGGCCCTCGATTTTCAAAGATTGCATTGAAGTGGTCAAGAAGTGCCATCCTTATCAGGTATACACTTAGAAAATGTGCGCTCACCCAGCTCCAATTTTCCCTGTCATCACTGTCAGTCCTTTCACAAAGTGGGGTATTGATTTTACGACTTGTAACCCAGCTTTGGCTAAGGGTCACAAGTACATTATCATAGCAGTAGACTACTTTACGAAGTGGGTCGAAGCTATGACTACTTTCAATAATGATGGTGAGATAACATCTATTTTCCTATTAAACCAAATCATTTCATGTTTCAGTATTCCAAGGGAGATTGTCACTGATCATGGCAATCATTTTCAAAATAAGATGATGTCTGAGTTAGCTTTTAAGCTGGGATTTTGGCAAGAGAATTTGTCTTTGCACTATCTTGAAGATAATGGATAGGTTGAGGTTGTAAGAAAACCCCTCAAAACTATCCTGCAAAGGAAAATCAATAAAGCTAAATCAAATTGGCACATCATGCTATATCCTACACTTTGGGTATACTAGATGTCTGTCAAGACCACCACGGGTTTTACTCCTTTGGAATCAATCTTCAATGTGGAATGTGAGATCCCATCTCTTAAATTATCAATTGAACTTCTTCCAGACACCTGAGTCTTGAAGAATTCCTTATTCATTTGGAACATCTCAATGAGAAACATCAAGGTGAAACCACAATGAATGAAGCTCATAAAAAGAGAGTAAAGTCCCAATATGAAAAGATTGTGCATCCTAGGGTTTTCTCTGAAGGTGAACTCTTCCTATTCTATGACCAAGATAAAGACACCTTGGGCATAGGCAAGTTCAAACCCATGTGGTACAGTCCTTTATCATAAAAAAGGTCTTGAAGGAAGGTGCAGTTGAGTTAGTTGACTTTGATGGAAATGCGATGTCAGAGCCCATAAATGGGCTCTATCTTAATAAGTATTATGCCTAGGATATTTCCCAACATTTTCTTTGTTTTGTAAATATCATACATAGTTTTTTTTTTCTATGGGTCTCGTGGTGATATTGGTATTTTTGATATTCTTTGGCATGTCTCGATGGGTTATCTAGTGTATTTAGGATTCGCCAATGATGCTAGTGGACATACTTGGAACTTAACTTCTGCCACTTGGGTAATATATTATCCATCTAGTCAGTTTTTAGTCTCAAGAGGCATATGTATTGGTCCTACTTCCAACAATATGGTTGAATACAATGTTGTCATTAATTTACTATTTGAGGCAATATCTTTTGGTATTGAATAGTTGGTGGTTTATTTGGATTCAAAATTGGTGGTGCCTCAATTAAATAACATATATCATGTGAGATATCCTTTATTACATTGCCAATTTCTGAGAGTGAGATTATTACAAAGATCATTTCATTTTATTACTTTTATTCATTGTCCATGATCAAAAAATTCACTTGTTGATTTTATAGCTAATCAAGCATTAGATTGGCAAATTAATCATTAATCACATTAAAACAAAAAATATCATAAAATCATCTATATATATGATCAAATCATAGCGAAACCGTCTGTATATAGATATGAATAATATGTTCAAAATATTACAAAATGTGGACATATGTCCTACAAAATTAGGGCTTAACCCTGATCATGTCCATAAAAAGATCAATCATCTAATCTAAGTTTGTGGGCCATACCCTAGATGAGTGTCATGGAAAACAACAATGGCATTCTCCACCCATCAGAAGAGTCACACCCACTCCCATGGTACTTTTACCACTTGTCTTTGAATGGCCTTAGAGAGATCCTCTACAACTTCCATGGGAACCTAGAGAGTCAAACTCTCTAAGTTCCTATGGACTACATGAAGGAATCTCTCAGAATTTGCTACTACTCTCTTCACATCTCTGCCACAATGCCTATGGCTAGGTAGACCCTCAGGTATCACTAATCCATCATTTGCATCATGATCAAATAATATTGTAAGATTTTTGTTTCAAGAAAAAATATTTTTAACTTCTTAAGATCATATTTAAAATCCAAAAAAATCAAATAACATATATAATTTTTTTTTACTAATATCACCCCATGCAGCGCCCTTAGGAAGTGACAAATCTGGGTCCTCTCGATAATCTATGCCTGCATAAGGGTAGTCATCTATAGTTATGACTTGTTTCTCCCACCAGAGGAAGAACTCGTTGTCAAATGCTACTTGAGTGACTTCGCCTCTGCCAAGTCACTTGATCAAGTCTTCCCATCTAGCCATCCTTGGATCCCTGGGACTGCTAATGGCTGTAAATACTCTGGGTTGAAGTTCTAGAACTGTCTCAAAGAAAAATGAACAAAGTGTACTTCCATAGCCAAAATTCACCATTTTCCCTCGTCTCACTGAAGACAATTTCTTCTTCATGCAGAGTAAGGGAGTTGTATACCAATCAAACATTATCAAACAAAGGCACTCTACTACCAAGAACATGGCAGGTCGAGAGGCCTTATGTAATGATGTTGAGCCTGCTACCTTGACAATGGTAAAGAGGATAATTTTAATTGGTAGGCTCCTTACATTTTTTATCGGAATCTGTGACCCGACCTTGTTTGTCCTTGGTGTACAGTAGAGATCTATGTAATCTAAAACATATAGGCCTCCCCGAGCCCTCTATTTTAGATCGAATGCTTCCCCTCTTCGGGAAAGTCTTGCGATGAAGTGGATATGTTCCAACTCAATCTGTAAGGGTATATGATCAATCATAAATATCTCTTGCCCTAGATCCTAGTAATGAATAAGTATCTCTAACAATCATGTTTGGGTTTTCATGTTTGGTGTCATATGCATCTTCTCAATGCATCCAATGCCAAAGGATCATTTAAAACATCATTGTCAACATCACTTTTCTCCCCCTCTTTCCACATGATTTCCATCCTGGAAATTTGAAGGAATTCATCGATTAGAAATTGGATTTTTCATTCTTCTCTACGCATATGCGGATTTTTTAAGAGACAGTCACATATACACATGGCTTATCCTTTGGAAACCCATGTGTAGGGATTTTGATACACAGTTAAAAATCAAATGAATCTATGTAAAATGCAATTAAATAGACAATATTGTGAATTTAGAATTACCTAGAAGCCCTGGTTGAGGAATTGGTTGAGGAAATCAGTGGAATGGAGTTGCCCAAGTTTTCTCCCAAGCTCTCAACACTTGCAAGCTCAAAAAAAAATTTGAGTCAAAATGTATTTTTATATTAAAATGTTAAAACCCACTTTTATAAAGTTCTTAATTTTTAACTTTATTATTTCATGAACTTTTTAATTTTTGGCTTGAAGTGTTGGGGGAGGTTGTTTTCCAAGGTAAATGAATAATTTGTGACATATTTCACCACTTCGACTCCATGATCATAGACCTATCATGGAAGGTATCGTTTTCATCACTGGTATAGAGGTTGACATATCACTTTTTCCACTGCGTTAAGCATCTTAACCTCATACTGCAATATTTTGCCATAGGGTCGACCCCATTATGTTGTGGTTTTCAAACCACTTTCACTTGTCGTCTTATAAAATTGTAACATAGTGGTAGAGCCACTCCTTCCAGGAGCTTCCTAGTTAAATCCTTGCTAGCATATGTTTCCCATGCTGCAAGAATTGTTTAGGCTCGAGAGTCCTCTTTAGTCTTGCCATGACTTTGCGATGAAGCCTCATTCCTCTTCTTCTTCGCTATTATTCTGGATTTATATCCTAGAGGTTCCCATGTATTAAGTTGTATTGTTTCATTGCATATTGACTACTTGTACCTTTCTGGCCTTAAGTCGACTTCATTTGGACTTGTGTATAAGCCACTTTTTACCATGACTTTTCAGCAAGTTCAAACCATGCATTCATTAGTCTCTACAACTTGACACCTTTTATCCATAGAAAGAACATTCCTTTGAGTGTTGACTACCAATATTCACCACCTTGCATTGAGCATAGGAATGTTCCAAACCTAGGAACTAGTGAATCTTCACTTAACACTCATTCTTTCCTCTGTATTATAGGAATTCTTTTATTTTTTTCTAAGATTTAAATATGAAAAATACAAAAAACTATATATTCCAAAAAAAATAGCGGGAACGAGACATTTATTTCTATATTTGATGGCAACAAGAGTCAATTGTGTCTCCCTTGAACAAATCACTCAAAACAAGTCTTTCCTCCATTGGGATGTGACTTAGTTTGACTTTAGGAGAGCCATAACCTTGTTCTTGAGTCAGTCCTCCTCCGGTTGGTTATCTCTTCCAATCATATGGAGAATTTGTTAATGCCTCCTACATTGCAAACTTATACAAAGTTATTTTATGCTGCCATAGAGTCACATTTGAGTCATGATTTTGTTCAAGGGAAGTCAACCTGTGTCAGCTATTTTGCGTTGTCTTTTGACTCATTTTCAGTCGGCCATACTTGGTATATCAAATTATCTTTAGTATCACATCATTTATTTGGTCCTTTGCTCATGCTAGTTAAGAACGTCTCCATTGACTTCCTGCTGGTAAGTCTGCTCTTATCGAGTCCGACAAATTTCTCTTAGAGTAGGTCTAATCTCGCACCCTACCCCTATTTACATTATTGATAGGTTACCTTGTACTCAACATTGGCTAGTATCATGGGTCTTTGATTGAGTGGTTTCCCTTCTGTTCAACGCCAACTTACATTAGCACACATTGGGATTCATGTATTACCTTGGTTTCCATTTGACCCTATAGGTGTATTCCTCACCTCTGTGTCATCTCTCATTATTGGTTGGTTCAAAGGGTTTTTGTCGTGCGTTAGCTAAATATTGTGTACACTGGAAACATACTTTGCAATGGTTACTTCATCTCTTTTCGTCTGAGTTCTTCCAAATTATTGGCTTGTAGGTTTACACTCGTGTTGGTTGATGTGGTATTCCTTAATTCCTTCCTTCCAATAGATATTTTCCCATCAAATCCAACTCATTTCTTTGTGAAAACTCCTTCGCTATCGATAGTGAGATTACATCAATGTCTCCTGATTGATAGATTATATCAAGTGTTCGACTTCAACACTTTTATTCACACTTATTATATTGTATTGGGGTACCTTGACTCTCATCATCATTATCAGTGAGTTGTATCACGTTTGTTAATGGTATACATCAATGACTGGTAATCAAACGATTTCTCACATGGTCGATTTCAACTCATTTATTCACATAGTGTAGAAATGTACTATTTGCAGTTGGTAAAGACCTCGGGTTGTGTCAGCTTCTTGGTTCACTTGTTAGGTCCTTCAGTTTTCTGCCAATGTTACCAGCCACCCTTATATGTTGCATTTCAGCACATCATCATCCTGTATGTTGACACTTGAGTTTATGCAGTACGACTGTTCCACCTATATGACTTGGTACTATTATGAAGATCAGTTATGCAACATCAGTGCTCACACATTCTTCAAGAATCATTGATCATATTTTCTTCTATATGTGATATTGAGACATAACTTCGGTGAGTTATTTTGCAGCTATGATCAAATGATACACTATGTATTCTTTAGAATTCTCTGTACACTTATGTATACATGTTGGATCCAATTTATACTTGATCATCAAACATGCTTTACTATCTATTAGCATGGGTATGCATGCCTCAGACATGAGTCTTCTTTATAACTTCTTCCGCAGGTACTCAGTGGATTGGAATCTAGGGATCTCCTTTCATGTTCTCAAATGATCTCTCTTTGTATTTAATACATTTAAGCCATCATGTACCCCTTCTGACCTCATATATTAGGAGACATCTGTTGTAGTATCATTCAACACTCCTGTAGTTCTGATGCTCTGGTATAGTTGTGGGCAGCCCTTTCCCATACATAATTGATCATTTATTAAAAACAACATTTTGAATTCCATACGCGACTATACCCTTTAAAAAGTGTGTACACACGTCAGTACCATAATACAAAACCCACATATATTATTTAAAATATGAAAAAATAAAATAATATCCTATTTTTAGGGTGGGGTTTACGGGTTTCACCAAAAGACCACCTACAGGAGCCCATGCCCTAACTGAATCAGTTGATTTCTGGTGGTGTTTATACACCTCATGGGAAGGCCTAATTACATCAAGGAGATAGGATATCGACATTATGGTCTTTTCAGTCCCCAGATCAAGTTTAATTTTCCATGTGCCTCCTACACTCCCAGTCATAGGAAACCCTTGTTTCCTTGCATAGATTCTCATACTTCATTATATGACATTCTTGTATACATGCTTGAGAGTTGATCTTTGAGGATTGGTCTGGATGGATCAAGAGGAAGGTTTCGTTGGTGCCATGGTTGGATGAGGTTGTATCTCTCCACTACCTTTTGCTGATATCAATAAGAAAGCTTTGTCTCATTTCCGATATGTTATAATCTTATGTTTTTATGATTCATGTGTAATATGTCATGATTTGTATGTTTATGCTTGATGATCTAACATGTTTATTATGCATGCACTTTGAATTACTTGCTATGTATATGCTTCTCTAAAATGTGTTGCAGGTTTTCTCTCTTGGGAGGAAATAGAGGATTTGGAACCTATGAGATTGACATCAAACGTAGGACCTATGGGTACTCATCTCAAACCCAAGTTTGGTAGTTTATATAGTTTTCTTGCTTGAACATATGCTTCTTGTTGATTTTTTGCCTTCGATCTATTAAGGTTGTCAACCCTTACTTGAAGGAAGTTTTTCTCGCCAACAATACACCAATTGAAAATGCATTGTAAGAAATAGATTTAAAATCACTTCGGTAGGGAGGTGAATCATTTTCCTGACCAACCAAATAATGAATTTAATTCTAATAATATTAATGTTCATGCTAGTTTTGAGGTTCTACTTGCACCCAATTTGAACATGGTTGTCTTTGGTGCTTGCTTGATGGAGTCTTTTAGGTTGTTATCATCAACATTTTGTTGGTGGTAATTAACCATGTTTTTATCGTTACTGTCAACCATATGATCATTATTTTCATCATCTTTTCCATACACAAAGTAACATGTAAGAATTTCATTCAATCCTTCTTCATGCACTACATTTTCACTATCATGATTGTTGTCGCTTTTTCTAGCACTTGTAGCACAAGTTCTTCAGGAGAAATAGAAAGCTTCATAGAGACAACCTTTGTGTTGATTGTATACGAGTGCCTAGGACATCTTAGATAGAGGAGTGCATGGAAGAATATCAGTGAGGGGTTTTGGCAGTACTCCAATTGTCATGTAGTTAAAAAGATAATAAAGGGGGCTTGGTTCAATAGGCCTTCATTAAGGTAAACTCAAGCCAATACATGGATCCGAATGTTTAGGGGGTAAATCGGGCCAGCCTCAAAGAGAAATGTTTGGTTCTGGTGGCCAACGTACAACAACATGCAGCTTAATATTGACGTTGCAATAAAGTGAAGAGGAGGAATGGGAGGAGGGAATTCGCCGCGTAGGGCTAATTGAAATAAAAATTCCTAAGAAACGACTGTTTCAACATAAATATGGAAGAGGGAGGAGATGAAAGAGCGGAAAGAGTGGAGTGCAAATTGAGGTTTCATTCCTTATACCTCATGGGTACCTTTATCACCAAACATCATGAATAAATCTGTACTCATATAGGTACTGCATGTTAATCGAATAACACAAGTAAATCTGTTTTGTACACAGGTACTGTAGGTTATAGACTAACATAAGTAAATATGTCTTATACACAAGTACCATTCATTATTTAGAAGCTTAGATGAATCCATGAATCATAAAGAAACTGACAACTTCATCACACTATTTCAAAGAAATAAAAACCTATATGAAATGAGATTTACAGAGGAGAAAACATACTATGAATTTCCATGATTGGAATCCCCAAATAGTTTCATTAATCTTCGAAATGATTCCCATTCACCAGTCCATTTTCATTCGGAAATATATGTATCAAGTCCCTTATGAACAAGCTTCATAGAACCAAAGTGGAACCACAAAATTTGGACCACTGTCGGTGCAGAATTCCCAGAACCCTTCTCTAAGTGTTTGCTGCCCCTATTTATATAGAGCTGGGGGATTTGAATCAACATTTACAAAATATCTCAACCAAGGGCCAGCTATCATATTTTCTAGGTGTCTCAGCTTGTGATAGCTCTGCTGCCCAAAATGATTCCCAAGGAAACAAAGGAAAACAAAGAGATGATGGAGGAAGTATCCCTATTCCATTTCTAATATTTCCCATGATCAGGCCACGTCTTTTCCTTAGTGTGCTTCTCCTAACTCTCGGTTGTTTCCTGTTTCTTTTTACTCAATTGCCTAAATTCTCCACTCTCTGGAGTTAGTAGCAATCAACTATGTTTTCCTTTTCCAGAGCAAAATTAGAGATTGTCCTGGCAATCCGTCAGTGTGTATCTGAGTGGAGCCCCATGCTGAGCCATTAGTTCTTCCTGAGTCCCATAACTCCATTTACTCTCTAAATATGTGCATCGAAGAAATCGAATTCATTTATGTGGCTCACATAGTCCTTGGTTTCCTATTGCATGGGATTCTATAGGATTATCCCATATCGATTTGCCCTTGCTCCATACCTCTATTCAATGTCTCGGCTGCTGACCCATCCACCTTTAAAGCTTTGTACCATGCTATTAGAACATTACTTCATCAGGACTTTTATTCTAGAGGATGTTACAAACAATGAGTTTTGATGCTCCTTGACCCCCTTTGGTTTAGCCCCTTTCAGCATTTCTTCATCATAGGACCGAGGGCTATGATGTGGGGTTCAACCTTTATATTGGAGCTCCTTAGTCAGTGTTTTTATATCAGGGATTTAACTTGGAGAAAGGCGATATCAGGTTTCACTGATTTCCAATACCTAATTGATGATGTCATCAGTGCCATGTGTAGCTTCCTGAGGGGTGACAGATGTCACCTGGATATGCCCCCATAGGACCTTGAAATTTCCAAATCAACATGCCATGTGTCCTTCATACTGCCATGTCATGGTGACATCAGCACCACCATGTATTTACTGGATCCAATAATACTCTCCCATGTGGCCCCCTCGAGGAGAGAGAAAAGGCTTTCCTAAACTTGGTTTTGTGTTTAATTTCTTTGTTAAATGTTTTTCGACCTTTCCCTACATTTGTAATATCGGCATATTCTCCCTGCAATTGCTTAAGAGTGGTTGGTTGAATAACACCAATTGCTAATTTGGAACATATTTGTGCTGTTGCGATCATCGATCACCGATTCATCCCATCAATATGCCTGATCACTAATTGCTAATGGATGAAGTTCTTCTACTATTTGCAATATGATTTGAAACACCTGATCACTGATTTGTGATATTGATGATCGTTGATCATTGATTTTACCCCAAACCTCTGTTTTTCTCATCACTGCCTTGGACCACTGATCTCTAATAGCGGTGATCGCTGATCACTAGTATACTCTATCCTTCCATGCTTCCTAATCCTCCGATTTTTGATTTTAGAGATGCTCTCGGACCTCTGATATGCTCTTCTCCTTCATTTCAAATGAAACAAAACCCTTGAACTTCAACAGGCCATATCTTTTGATCTAGAAGTCCATTTTTGGGTGTCCACATACTATTGGAAAGCTTATTTTGAGCACTATCCAATGAAGAGGGTCTGATTTAGCTATGTTAGCTTACATGGCTTGGAATATGGCTTCATACTTCACTCCTCTTTTTCACTTTGGGCAATTGAAAACCCATTTTGCAGTGAGTGACAACATTGGATCCAACTGGTCTGCTAAGAGCCTGCAAACCAATAGTCTTGACCATTGTGCATGGAGTTAAAAATATAATGAACTTATATAACCAAAAAATCTCCATGAAACTTTATTCACAGAGAGTCTTTTCCTCATCAAACTAAAATGCAAAAAAATAAATTCTACCAATTGGAAAGTAAATTATTAGCTAGTGAGCTTATTTATATACAAATCCTACTTACGTACAGGGATTAATTCACCTGAGTGAGTTCAACCCTCCAATGGAGTTAGGCCAACATTTGGGTACTATACCTCATGCCTCCTTGTTGCTGAAATTTAAAAATTAAAATAAGCATGCACCATGAAAAATCTTCAGACAAAGAACTTGAGTTATACTCTAAAAACAACCTCTACTACTGACCTAAGAATGTGGTCATGTAATTAGTTACAAGGTCATAGCACTGATAAGGAAAATTTGCAGTTTCCTTATTTTCATGAGCAGTTTGTTGACTGATATCTTCTTCATCAAGGCAGCTACAAATACTGTTCAACTCCTCAACTTTAGATTTTTCGAGAAAAACTTGTTGCTAATATTTTTTTATCCATTTGTCAATGGGCCAACCCTCTTCGAAATATGCAATATATTCTTCATTGTATGAACTATAAGAGTCATGGATTGTAGAATATACTAAGAATTCTTGTCAAGAATATTTCTGCAACAGGCAGTCGCAGACTCTGCTTGGTCCTTCAACTTTGGGCTCTTCTTGAAAAAATTGTTGTTGAGAGCTTTCTCCCCACTTGCTTGTAAGCAGATCCCTTTGAAAATCCACGACCTTCTCATCCTCCTATGAATAATATGAATCTTAAATAGGAGGAAGTTATTGATCTTGTTCTCTAGGTTAAGGATGTGCATTATAAACTAGAGCCTCTTTATTAACCTCCAGGTGGGCTTCCTCCTCTTGTGAAACTTCCCATAACTAGGAGTGTTTTGGCTCTACATCATTTGACTCTCCACTAGAGTCATATGAATCATAAGAAGGAGAAATATAAAATTTGGCTAAATAAGATCTTAGAGGGTTTATTTGCAGCTTGATGATGTTTCCTTCTTCTCTTTCTTGATCAGTGAGTGATGCTTCTTGATACGAGTAGATGTTTTCTTAGAGCGTAGCTCCACAAACATCTTCTGCATGATCATTAACCTCAGGAATATTTTCAACATAAAATGCATAGATTACATCCCAACCCCAATGTGTCCATGCTCATATATCATAGGAAACCTGTTTGGTTCACTAACAGTAACTACATGCATTACCTAGCAGTAGATATGCTGATCTAGAAGTGTTATAGCATACTCGCAAAGACCGGCCCTCATGTCCATGACATTTCAAAACTTCTGTCTCTTCCAACCAAGCCTGTGTAAGTAGATTTTCACAACCATATTCCAACATCTAGTTTCTGCAATTAAAAATTTATTTCTTTCTTGATATGCATATTTGTGCAGACTCCAATCTCTTGGGTGGAGTATGCTCAAGTCATACTTGATGTGCACTGCGTGGTACAAGAATTCTTTAGAGTGTAGGAAGCCATCGTAAAATGGTGCAGGAATCCCAATACAAGAATCTGTTGCATGGTACAGGAAGGTGAATGCAAGACCAAGGCCTGTTGGCATATGTATAAAAACATGATCAACTCATTTTTAAACCTACAAACACACAAACTATTATTAATGATGTTTAAATTCCATTAAAACAAGGGAAATAGTAAATACTTGTGACAATAACCATTCAAACTAAACAAAAGCATAAGGAATTTTGAGTAAAATGTGATACAAAGAAAGACAAAACAAGGGCCTAACAACCTCATGAGTACCTTTATCACTAAACAACATGAGTAAATATGCGCTCATACTTGTACTACAGGTTAATCGAATAACACAGGTAAATCTATTGTGAACACAGGTATTGTAGGTTATAGACTAACATAAGTAAATTTGTCTTATACATAGGTATTGTTCGCTATTTAGCAGCCTAGATAAATCCATGAATCAGAGAGAAACCGACAGCTTCATCACACTATTTCATAGAAATAAAAACATATATGAAATGAGATTTACAGAGGGGAAAACATACTGCGCATTTCCATGATTGGAATCACCAAAGAGTTTCATTAATCTTTGAAATGAGTCCCATTCACCAGTCCATTTACATTCAACAATCTATAGCTCAAGTCCCTCATGAACAAGGTTCAAAGAACCAAAGTGGAACCATAGAATTTGGACCACTTCTGGTGCATAATTCCAAAAACCATTCTCTAAGGGTTTCTTCCCCCTATTTATATAGAGTTGGGGGCTTTGAATCAACATTTACAAAATATCTCAACCAAGGGCCAGTTGTTAGATTGACTAGTTGTCTCGATCAGCGATAGCTCTACTACCCAAAATGATTCCCAAGGATTTGATTCCTTTATTGAAAATAAACAAAAATTATAGAATAATGAAAAAAAGGAAAATGAAAATATGATGGAGGAAGTACCCCTATTCCATCTCTGAGATTTCCCCTGATCAGGCCATGTCTTTGCCTTAGTGTGCTTCTCATGTTGCTCGGTTGGTTCCTGTCACTTTCGCCTTAACTGCCTAAATTCTCCACTCTACGGAGTTGGTAGCAATCAACAACGTTTGCTTGTTCCAAAGTAGAATTAGAGATTGTCTCGAGAGTCCTTCATTGTGTATCTGAGTGGAGCTCCATGCTGATCCATTAGGTATTCCTGAGTCCCATTCCTCCATTTACTCTCCAAATCGTGCAGGGAAGCAGTCGAATTCATTTTTACGGCCCATGTAGTCCTTGGTTCTTATTGTAGGGGCTTCTATATTATTAGCCCATATCAATTTGCAATTGCTCCATAACTCTATTCAATGTCTCAGCTGTCGACCCATCTACCTTTAAAGCTTTGTACCTTGCTATCAAAAAATTACTGCATTGGGACTTTTATTCTAGACGACTTTACAAACAACGAGTTTCGATGCTCCTTGGCCCCCTTTAGTTTAGTCCCTTTCAATATTTCTTCATCATAGAACTGAGGGTTGTGACCTAGGGCTCAACCTTTATATCGAAGCTCCTCAATCATCATTTTCAAAACAAGTATTTAACTTGGAGGGAGGAAATATTAGGTTGCTCCCTTTGTTGATTGCCGATTGATGATGTCATCAGTGCCACATGTAGCTTCCTGAGGGGTGACATGTGTCACCTGGATATGCCCCCATAGGGCCCTGAAGGTGCCAGATCAACATGCCACGGGTCCTTCGTACTGCCATGTCATGGTGACGTTAGTGCCACCGTATCTTTACCGGATCCAATATTACTATGCCACGTTTCCCCTTGGAGGAGAGAGAAAGGGCTTGCACGAACTTGGTTTTTCTTTAATTTCTTTGTTAAATTCTTTTTGACCTTTCCCTGCATTTGTAATATCGGCATATTCTCCGTGCGATTTCTTAAGAGTGGTCGGTTGGATATCGTTGATTGCTAATTTGTGACATATTTGTGCTGTTGTGATTGCTGATCACCGATTCACCCCGTCGATATGCCTAATCGCTAATCTCTAATAATAAAATTCTTTTTCTATTTGCACTGTTCTTTGAAACCCTCGATCGTCGATTTGCAATATTAGTGATCCCTGATCACGGATTTAACCCCAAACCTCTGGTTGCCTCATCGCTTCCTTAGAAAAATGATCTCTAATATCAGCGATCGTTGATTGTTGGTATACTCTATCCTGCCAAGCTACCCGATCCTCCGATTTGTGATTTGGGAGATGCTCTTGGACCTTCGATATGCTCTTCGCCTTCATTTCAAAGGAAACAAAACCATTGAACTTCAACAGGCCATATCTTCTGATCCAAAAGTCCATTTTTGGGCCTCCACATACTGTTGGAAAGATTATTCCAAGAACTATCTAATGGAGAGGGTTAGATTTATCTTTGAGAGCATCTGTGGTTTGGAATATGGCTTCATAATTCACTTCTCTTTTGCACTTTGGGCAACTAAAAACCCATTTTGCATTGAGTGATAACAATGATCATCATCATTAAGGATAGATGGCATGTCATCAATGCATTATAATCTCATAAGATGTTCAAATTTCTCAAGTGGTAGACTTCTCTTTAAATATGCTCTTTTAACCCTGGTATGGTTTAATGGATGGTTTGGATTATTTCGTCCAAATATTAATAGCCCAATTAGATTAGCTTGGGGATTAGTATCCATTCTTTCATCATCATCTTCTGCCTATTCAAAAACACAACCATTATTTAATGTTTGGCAAGAATTGGATAAATCATAAATGTATCAATTTCAAAGAAATGTAATCAAATATCTATTAACAAATCCCATCCCATGTACTATAGTCTTGACCAACCTCTTCTCTAGTGCAATTATTTGTTATAACTAGAGGATCCACTGTCATATCCTCTTCTACCTATTGTGTTCTTCATGATTTAATAGTTTTAGGTCCACGCCCATGTACACATGTTTTATTTTCTTTATTTTGCTAGTTAAATGCTTAGGCTGTGCGCTTTCTCCAATATCCATCTAAAATATCAACATGCATTCATTTATTTCAAGATTGGACAAATACACTATAAATTATAATAATACTATGAAAAAGTATGGACGTATCACAAAATGATTCCTAAGTTAAGTCAAAATTTGATTACCTGATGTCCTAGGACATTCGTTATGTTTGTATTTGATATGATACAGTATGTTTCCATGTCGTCATCTTTCCCTTATAAAACATAACATAATCAATGATGTTTAGTACACCAATTATATCATTTCAACCAATATTCAATTCAACACAAAACCTCCCTTTATCATATATTTGACATATCAATATCATGTTTTGGATTTGAAACAAACAAAAGAATATTTGTATAACTTTATCTCGTGTATGTTGTAGCATTTGTGAATTCATAAACACAATCCTCCTTTGGTTGAGGTTGTTTTTTATTCATACCTTTATTGTATCTACAGATTTTGTATTTGATTCTATGGCCACCCACTTTCCTCTCATTGTTTTAGTAGGTCTACATCATCCACGACCTCTATCCATGGCCTCCTCTAGATCTTGTAATATAAAACAATGACATTAGTCACATAACATATAAGCACTTCATTGTTGCTGCATCTAATTGGATAAAAACACAATTGATTTAAGATCATTTGGTTTTCACTACACCTATCTAACTAAAATTCCCATATTTTCAATATATACCCTTTTCATTAATTTCTATTCCCAATATGGTGACATGACACAACTCTTATAAATATTAGATGAGGTTTATGAAAACTAATGGACTATTTTTTTTCATATTTTCATTTAACTTAATTCAAACCCTTCATCCATAATTTTAAACTGCCAAATATCTGTATTTTTGTATATTTAAAAACAATCCTTTGAACCTATATGTTAGAGAATATAATATTTTCAAATTTTGATTTTTAAGTCTTCTAAATGAACTCAATATATAATATAATAATTAGTATAAGTTAATTTGTGGATGAAATATATTTTTAGCACCACCATCCACCCTATAAAGGAGTAAAGAGTGAGTGGCGGAATAAAAAATGTTTGTGTCACATGTATACATTAGCACTAAGTGACACAACATTTAAAGGTGAAAATGTCTGTATGTGACTATAACTAGTGGATTGTTACACTATGACTCATTGGATATTAAAATAAAATTAAAAAGTTTGAAATCACACCAAATTCATTAGTGGCCTAGGAAAATATGACATAAATCACCCTTCATTGGGTTAAAACACCATTTATAGGGCTTTACATCAACCATCATTTCAACTTATCCCATGTGCCTATGCACATTGCACATCCAATATTGGTATTCAAACCTCATAAAAAATGATAATAACATGGAAGCCTCCTAAATCGACATTACAAAGTGAAAAGATAACAATGAATACAAATTAGACCAAATCGAGAAAAAAAAAACCCCGTCAATTTATAATTCAAGAGCGCAATGGATAAACCTACTGTGTATCCCAACTATTCAACCAAAATAATGTAATACATTCACCATATTTCCATTCTCATAATTTCCAATTGCAAATTGAGGGAGCTTTGAAGTTTTATGTGGAGTTTAAGCAGACCACATTTGGAGAAATGCGTTGAGGCTATGAAAGAAAATAACTAATCGATTGAATCTCTGTTGATGGTTGGAAGAGATATTGATGGACCTATCCTCCCCTGTTTTGGATTTCAATAAAAAAAATTGAATTGTGGGTGTGATTCAGCCTCTAGTAGTCACAAAATCAATTTGTGCGTCTCATTCACCCCTACTAGAGATGAAAATCAAACCCATGTCCATCCATTTTTCACTATTTCTATTTAAAACAGTTAGAGGGAAGGGATAAAAACATAGGGAGCAAAGAGAATGGATTTTCCAAAGTTTGGAGGAAACAAATTCACCCTAGGACGTAAAAAATGTCAAGCAACAACACAGGGAAATGAGCAAAGGGATTTAATTCTTGTGAGAATGAGGTATTTCATACTCAATTTATAGATTTGTACATGTTTCCATTTCTTGTTTGAATTGTATTTTTTAGTTTTTTGTTTCAAAATTATAAAAGAAGAAATTAGGGTTTATTTTTTATTTCTAAATTTAAAATAATTTTTTTATTGTACATATATAGTGACATGCCTGTGAGAAACTAAAAGAGGCAATGTATTCTATATTGAAGGTAGAAGTAGTGAAAAAACTACAAGGTATGGACTTGTCTATGCTTGCCAAATATGTGGAAGAACGTACTAAAGGCACTGAAACATACCAACCAAAGAAACCCTGTCAAAGGGAATTGATTGATTCCCCATCAACTCTTGGATCGAGAAAATGATATAGGAAAAAATCAATCACAATAACCTCTAAGAATGCAGAACAAGAAACATGGATGTCCAATTTCTGACCCACTCTAGGGACATAGATTTATTCCATCACCAGTATATGTTATGCATCTTGCATTGGTACATAAGAAACTGAGGTAGAATATGATGTTGTCTCTAGGAATATAAAAATGATGGATGCCGGGAAAGTGTTCAATCGTAGGTTGAAGGAATCATGCCTTCAACACTTCAAAGAGAATCTACATATTCCATTTTCGAAGATACCCATGCACCTTCAAAAGGTAATCATCCATGACATGTAGACTGAATTTGGGACAGGTTGGTCAGTAAAGAAAGTAAGAAAACAAATGACTCAAAAATGCAAGAGATTTTGTTGCAACCAAATGAAAAAGATAAAACAAATTCATCTCGAGCTAAGGGCCAAAAGAAGGCCAATTGATGTAAGTGTGAAATTATGGAAAGAGATTGTGAAAGCATATGATAGAGAAGATGCACAGAGGAAATACGACGAGGAGAGAACACAAATATTTAAATTTGGTCATAAAATTATTTCAAATTCATTAAACAATTTTTATATTTTACAGGTGGATAATTAAATTAAATTAGTGTATGTTTCAGGACAAGGCCTCGAAGGCTAGGCTTTCCAAATATTGTGCCACACATCACATTGTCCAAATAGGTTTAGAAGCCTTAACATTTAAATTTTTAAGTAGATTTAATATCTAAAATTATATATATTTTTAATTTTGTACAAAAAAGTAAATGGTTGGATATTACTTACTTTAACTTTTTTATCTGCCAAGTTTTGACAAGAGTAACAATATGGCCATTATCCATCACAATTGGAATTTGATATGATATAAGACAAATAGTGGTCTGATTTTGTTATCTAGATGGAGAATAAGGTATCATTAGTTGACTTTCAATAACTTAGTTTGATATTTGTATGTTAAAATGTTAATTTTCACTTCTTATGTTGTGTTGTTTATTTATGTGTAGCTTGAATTATTTTTCTGTGCCATCAGTCATAGCACCCTTATAAATCACCAACCTTTCACTATGATTGAGTCCTTAGAAATAAATATCCAATCATGGATTTATCAAGTCCTTTTCTAAAACCATAGGCCAAAGGAGAGATGCAAGACCATGTAACACATAAATCATAGAAAACAAACCATATTACATGGGATTGATTATAGATTCTTGGGTTGAGAGCACATTACATGGGATTGATTATGGACCTAGTATACATGTGTCATAAAACATGGTATGATTGTCTTGGAAAGAAAGAAGCCTTATGGTGAAGAATAATTGACACTTGCAACCCATGCCTAGAGAGTGCACCGCCTAAGGATTGGTCTCTTGAAATGTATACCTTTGAGAGAGAGCAGTTCACTTGGATACCTTATCTTGTGCATTAAATTAAATTGATTGTGTAATCAGTCCACTTTAGTGATGTGGGCCTCCCTCACCTACTTTGTATAGAGGGAGAAGAATGTCTTTGTCTACATTTTACTCATTATTCCATCTATAAAATTTTCATGGAGAGTTCTAAGTGCTTGTATGATGCGACAGAGGAAGAACTAGAGTTTGTGACATAGATCCTAGAGAATAAATGAAGATGAATCACTAGGGATAACATTGAGTGTTAACACTTGTCTTAGAAATTATTTGCAATTTGGCAAGATGAAGGGTGTATTGAGGTAATAAACATTTGTTTTTTAGTGATATGTATATTGAATGAATTAAGCATATATGTAGGGACATGGATATTAGAATAGGAACATTTATGATGTAAGCCTGTGTTGGAGCCTATTTGAACTTTTAAAACCTGGTTTGAAAGAAAGGAATTGAAACTCTATAAGACACTTCCCGTTCTAGTCCTATGGGGAGTATGATTAGCACACAACTTGGCGATTTTTCAAAACATAATTCTTCCTACATTCTCGACTACAACATAAGTTTTCTCACCATTCCAACTTTATCAGAATCTTATTAATCCTTAAACAATTGGACAAGTGGGGCAGGTGACTATAAATCTTTAGATTGTAATGTGAACTAGTTTTAAGAGAAATTAATGAATAAATTCAACTGGACTACTTATTTGTGGTTACAACTTTTAAAATTGACGTTGTAGTATGGAGAGAAGAACATAAATAAATTTTAGGTTTAAAGCATAGGGATAGACATAATCCTATGCATTAGATCTACAATAAAGAGCATGCAATGAAAGAAAATATGATGCAGAGACCGCAAAGTGCTTCATTAAGGTTTGTAAGATAAAAGTCACAGTATCTCAACTATTTACACAACATTGATAAACCTGTTAATGAAAGATACCAACAACTTTATTACAAAGTTCTTAGAAGAATAATAACACAAAAGCAAATTTACTAAGAAACACCTCTTTGGCTTCCCACTTTCAAGCTTTGAAAAGCAAGATGAAATGGGTTGTTGTTACAACATCCAATGTTACAACATACATTTTTACAACATCTACTTCTCAATCTGTTGTTACCTATATTTATGCTTCTTAATTTGTTTTCTTGATCGCCCAAGTGTTGGTGTAGTGTTGGGTGGAAGAAACACCTCTTTGGCTACCCACTTTCAAGCTATGAAAAGAAAGAAGAAATGAATTTATATCCCTTCAATTGTTACAAAATATTCTATTACAACATCCACTGTAATGGTCATTATTTTAGTAGTTTCAATAGTAGCAGTTGTTATAGCATCAAATTTTACAACAATTGCAACATTTTCAATAGTAATGGGTGTTACAACATCATCTATTACAACATTTTCAATAGATTTAAAATTGAGATGTTTTTATGGCCTCTGTTGTTTCAACATTTTCTATTACAACATCCATTGTTACAACATCTATTGTTACAACATCTTCTTCTCAATCCATTGTTACGTATATTTGTGCTTCTCAATTAGTTATTACCTATATTTGTGCTTCTTAATCAGTTGCTACCTATATTTTTGCTTCTCAATTTGTTTTCTTGATCCCCCAAGTGCTGATGTAGTGTTGGGTGGCACAAAAACCTCTTTAGATGCCCACTTTCAAGCTTTTAAAACCAAGATTAATTGGCTTTCTACCCCCTCATTGGTTACAACATCTATTTTTACAACATCTGTTGGTACAAAATCTACTGTTACAATATCTTTTGTAATGGTCACCATTTCAATAGTTTCAATAGTAGCAGTTGTTACAACATCAACACTTACAATAGTTTCAACATTTTCAATAGTAATTAGTATTACATAATCAATTGTTTCAACATTTTTATCAAATTTAAAATTGACATGTTGTTATGGCATATGTTATTACAACATCTGCTATTACAACATTCGATGTTACATCATCTGCTTCTCAATCCATTGTTACCTATGTTTGTGCTTGTCAATTTGTTTTGTTGATCCCCCATGTTGTATCTTTGTAGAAAACCATCGACTAAAGAACTATGCCAAAGCATCAACGTGAGGGATTTGTATGGAGTGGAGGACCCCAAATATACAATAATTTATTTATGTCTATAATTATTTTTCCCTTAAGACTAAATAAAGTGTTGACATTTTGTTATAACAACATACAATTTTTATCAATTTTTTGAGAGAGGAATTGAGAGGAAATTAGAAGGCTAAAAATTTTACCTAAAAATTTAGTCATCTAACTATAGCAGATACATATAGATGAACCTCTTTAGTTAACACAAATATATCCAAGTACAACATAGAAGCAACAATATAAAGATTTATGGGTGATAAATTAAACAAATTGTTCAATTTCTAACTTAGTTGTGAACATAACTTTGGAGAGGGTCATGAGAGAGATTGATAGTCGATCTATCTCTTCCCAATGCCCTATACTATTCTAAAATATATGTAGAAGCATACTATGAAATTACAAAAATAAATCACAAGTACACAATTGTTGTCATGAACAAAAACTAGAAGCCTTTGATTATATCCGAGTTGAAAGTATTACATCACTATTACAAAAACTTAGTCCATGTATAAACCCTTTCTTATTCAAAAATAAAGTATATATAGAGTTAATTAAAAAATATCCTATCTCTTAAAAGAATTACATTAAAAAGTATTCTTTTATCTAAATCTTTGGATAATGTTTAAACAACTTTTAACTAAAAATAGAAAACTGCTCAGAAAACGACTCAAAAAATGTATGCAATTGTGCTTGATTTCTGCATTTAGGTTCAATGTATTTGAAAATACTCTATTCTTGTTGCTCGAAATGCTACATAGTTGTGACCTGTTGCTAATATGTTGCATTGATAAGCTGAATTTATTGAACAACTTTGATCAACTGCTTCCATTCTTCATCTGTTGTAACTGAGATCAATTATGTTTGTATGATTCATCTACATCAGGATATTTATTAAAAGAAGGTTTTACTATGAACAAGCGTTTTATTTCATAGCAGATGAAAAGGTCATCAGCTAATATTTTAAGTAGATTCTAACCGCTAATCTCTCCATTGATTCCAACAAACTTTTTCATGTTCCCTACCTCTCTGTTCAACAATATTTCATATTTATCTTCTATTACCATCTGGCCATATGAAATCTTAAAATATGGAAGACCTCTCTCTTGCAGAATAGAAACATTTATGTAGAATTTATTGATTTTCAATTAAAGATTTTTACACTTTTCCTTTGTATTCAACATCAATTTTTTCTTCATGAGAAATTTTCTAGTCTAAATAAATGATTATGTTTTGTCTTCAATTCCTAGTTCTTCAAGTTATTCTCCAAACCTTGTGTTTAGAGCTTTTATTATCTAGCTTTCTTGTCCAAGTTTATTTACCAATTGTATTTTCAAGTCATTAATAACTTCTTTGGCTCTTTCAATCAACTCCTCTTGTTCTACAATAGATTTTATAGACTTCCAAATATCAAACACAAGTGACATAATTTCTATCCAAATTTGTTCTTAGCACTGTGACAAACATTGAATACTATTATAACTACTCAAATACTATTTTATTTGCTTTTTTAAATGTACATTTTCTTTAGTTCCTTGACTAAGGCATTGTCTGATTTAATTTTGTTCATCTTAGCTCTGTCTAAATTTTCTTTTAATATTCCAATATCAACATCCTTCAGGTTAAGAGAAGATATTGCCTATGATAATCTTTCTTTAGTAATATATTCTATGGAACCTGTTTCTATTTATGGAATTACTACAATGTCAATTTGGGTCTTCTCTTTTAACAACTCTCCCATCCTTTCTTACATTTTTTGAATCTTTAGGTTCTGTTCAATTATAAAGGATAATGGAGTTCCCTACTCCTTCTCTAATTCCCCAATTTATTGTGTTTGGGGATGCTCTATTGTGGGAAACTTCAATTGTCTTCTAATTGCTTGAATGTCTTCATTTTTATTCTTAACAATATATTGAGTTGCATCGTCATTTTTGGGATCCAAACCTAATTTAATTACAAGGTATTTTGGTGATTTTATCCTAACATCCTTCGCCAGAGAAGAAGTATTTTCCACTTTAAGTTAGGCAAGAGTATTATTCAAATAATTCTGTAATTTTGATACATTTGAAGAAGAAATAGTAAGAGAGGAATATATCATCTCACCAGTTTGTCTATGCAAATCAATCTGATCTATAGGATGGATCTATTGAGTATTGAAAGATAAAACATAAGTCTTATAATCTCCAAAAACTTTAGGAGAAAAAAAATTTAGGTTCAAGAAATGGTAACTTAAATTCACCTTTTTTAATATGAAGAGCTGAAAGAAACCTGTTTTTAATGGAATAAGTTTGCTTCGAGAACTCTGTATAAGTTACTGCCTTCAAAGCCTCATTCTTTTTTTGTCCCTAGATTCAATTCTTGCATTCTAAAAACAAGCTCGCCTAAAACAACCATGGTAGTTGGTGAAGAAATGTTGGATGAGAGAGTTTTTGATACTGCTCCCTCCATATTGTTTGTCTTCTTTCTCTTGTATACTCTGAATTATTCCATTTCTGACTCTAATAAGCCTTGAGCTATCCTCTTAAGTTTTTTTTCCTTTCATTGGAGGTGCAACCAAAATTTTCTGTCCAACTCACCACTCCACAATTTGTTCTTCTATCACTTCCTACAACATGTTTTCCTCCCAAGTGTCCTTATTAACAAACTTCTTTATCTCAGGCTTGGACACATGAAAATAAGATGGGGATTTCTACTGAACTATGATGATTGAAATTCTCCCAATGGGGTCATATGGCCAAGTAATCCCGAATTTAAACTTCATTTGTGCCAATAATTGTTCCACCTCTTTCTCTGTTGACCTATGATTCACTATAAATGGCCCTACCTATGCCTTCAGCTTAAACAAGGTATGTTTCTTTATAGGTAAAAAATTCATTTCATCTATTACATTGAGGCTTTGTATGATGAATTCAAGCACAAAAGTATGCATAGGAAAAAAAACTTACAACTAATAGGGTGGAAGTGCAGACCCATAAAATCTAATTTGTGTAAAATGTTGGTACAAATACCAATCACCAAGCCTTGTTCGTTCGCTAAACTGCATAATCCTTTTGATTTTAGGTGAAATTCTGGGAGGAATATCACTAATAAATAGGTCGTAGCATATGTGAAGAAATTTGTTCATAAAATTAGTGAAGGAAAATTCCTCAGAATTCCTTCCAACCAAGGAAGTCCAATGAATCACAAACCATTGATTACCTTGAAGATCATACTATTGAAATTGTATTGGGAACTTGTATGACTGATAATACAAAAACAAATACACTAGGATTGATTGATATTTTTTTTTTCAACTCTAAATTTAAGAAACAAGTCATGAATGGCCTTAGATAAAAACTGGCTAAAATTGAATTTGATTTGTGGTTTCTTATCTGGACAAAAAGTTGATAAAAATGCTAGAACTACTTCGACCACTTTCTCATCACTCTGATACCTTAAAACACAACATAAAATGGATATGATTTTTCTTGGAAATTCTAGAAACACTGATGAAGGGTAAGGTGGACTGTGAGTGGGAATACTAGTCCCTTCATGCATGAATAATTCAAAAATATCTGCTCTTTTTTCAAAATTTAACTTATGATATATTTCCAAGATAATTTCACTAGAGTATGGGTGCAAATATTTGGGCAAAGATATGCACACAAACTTTAAAATGGAATCAAAAATTACAGAATATAGGGTTTCACCGTTTTGAGAAATTATGGTTTTCTCATTGGGTAAGTACATATCTGCACACCATACTACACATTCCAAAAAAGGATGAAATTGAGGAAATATAAACTGGGCCAAAAAGGACTCCCACAAAGAAAACTCGTTGCTATTATCTTGAAACCTTTGGAAATCCCAATTCTACAATTCAAATAGGTCAAACTATGATTTTGTATCTTCTATTATTCTTTCCCTATCAACTAGGGGAAATTCATCAATTTTTGGGATGGTTTCATATTAAACTTGAGAATCTTTTCCTTTACTTGAACTCATTTTGAATTATCAACTTTTAGCAAGGAGAAAAATTACCTATTAAATGTATTATTGTATTTCTGAGTTGTCGTTGAGGGCTTATTGTAATTCTGCACTTTGATTCTCTATGTATGGTGACTGAAAGAAAGGTGAGAGGGAAAGACAAAAGCAGGAGTGATTAAATTATGAACAAGAGTGAAAAAGAAATGGAACAATTGTTTGGATAAGGGGCATATTTATAATTAAATGGAAAACGATATTCAAAATTAAATGGAAAATGATCAATAAAATTGTGGCGGGAGATATTTATTACCGAAAACTGGGAATGGTTTTTGCATGGGGGGTAGGCGGTAAGTGGTAATGAGTGGGAGGTGGGGGGGAGGGGGGAGGTGGGTGCGTGATTCATATGTCATTCGTTTTTGGAAAAATAACCCCCCCCCTCCCCACTGTTGTTAAATGTCGAGAAAGTGTGGGGGCCACACAATAGAACAAGTTTCGTCGATCACCAAAGTGACAATCGCCTCCAATAGAAAATTCATGATAGTTAGTGTGCAGTGATTTGAAATTTAAATTATTAGAATAAAATAAAATAATATATTGCGGCATTATACAATTGCACACAAACAATTACAAAGTGCAATAAAAACATTTTTTTTGAAATTTTCAATGTAACAAGAAAATGTTACAACACCCCGAGTGATGGTGTAGTGTTGGGTGGCAGAAAAACCTCTTTGGATGTCCACTTTCAAGCTTTGACAAACAAGATGAAATGGATTTCTACTCCCTCAATTGCTATAGCATCTCCTATTACAACATCTGTTGTTACAACATCCACTGTAATGGTTAATATTTCGGTAGTTTCAATAGTAGCAGTTATTATAACATTAATTTTTATAGCAATTTCAACATTTTCAATAGTAATGGGTGTTACAACATCAACTACCATAGCATTTTCAACATATTTAACATTGACATGTTGTTATGGTATTTGTTGTTACAACATCCCACTGTTATAACATCTGGTTCTCAATTTGATGTTACTTATGTTTGTGCTTCTCAATTTGTTTTCTTGATCCCCCAAGTGTTGGTGTAGTCTTGGGTGGCAGAAACACCTCTTTGGATGCCCACTTTCAAACTTTGACAAGCAATATGAAATGGCTTGTTGTTACAACATCTACTTCTCAATTCGTTGTTACCTATGTGTGTGCTTCTAAATTCATTTTCTTGATCCCTAAGTGCCGATGTAGTGTTGGGTGGCAAAAACACCTCTTTGGCTACCCACTTTCAAGCATTGACAAGCAAGACGAAATGAATTTCTACCCCCTGAATTTTCTCCTAAAGGAGCTACATCTCCTTCAAGGCCACAAATTCAATTTTTTTGATAACATATGATTCATAAATATTATTCATATGTCCTGTTTATCTCATCTACATGGATAATTGTGAAAATAAATATAAAATAAAATAATGATGTCTCTAAAATTCAATGTTTGTTTCCAATGAAAGTCATTAATTAGTTGTCAATGCAATTCATTTACAAATCAAAAACTTTGTCAAGTTGAGTTCAAGGATACTTTGTTAGTCCAAGTGAGTTAAAGGATCATATCCATGATGGATTGTTGTAATTCATCTAACCAATGCTCAACCTTCAACTTGTATATAGTTTACCAAAAGAAACATTTGTTGGGATCAATTCTCTTGATCAACAAAGGGCATAATCGACTATGTTTGCATTAGGTTTCAAGCCTAATTCGAAATGGATTACAACACCATTCTAATTCATTAATAAGAGGCTATTTCATAAGGAATTTTGATTTATTTAGTTGAAAATTTCTGCAACATCTAAAATCCATACATTCACCAGCTAATAGAGGTACATCATTCCTAATATGTGAAGTGACCAATGCCAATTCATAGATTCCAAAGATTATCTTGATTTTGACTTTGACCCTAATTACTAGCCTCAAAAAACTGTACCTTGAATATGTTATCAAAATGTTAGGCAAGTACAAATCATTTGCAACAATCATATATACGTAAAGTGCTTACCCTGTAGAAGTTGCAATGAAAAATCAACTTATAGTTTTAGTGCAGACTTGTGGCATCCCTTTAGGACAACCCTATGTCACCTCTAAGTCACCTTCCTTGCATTCATTCTTAGACTAAAGTGAAGCTCTTTCATCCTCCCACAAGTCATTGACTTATTTTGACCTCTAAGCCTAAGCCTAGGGTGCAACAATCCCTCTATCTCCTAGCTATCCAACAAGTGATCTTCAAATACAACCATTTCTCCAGGAAGTGACATAGACAAAGGGAAGCTCTCTTTCACCACTTCTTGCAATTAGAGAGTCAGCGCTACTAGTTTCAATTTCACTTATGCCATTCATGTTGATCTTTTTGCTCCACCTAGATTTGACTCTAGTCTCATTCCCCATAACCATTTCATCTTAAACACATTTACTAAATCTAGATACTCAACATTGAAAGGAAAAATTTACCATCCCTTCACTTAAGTTTGGTATTGTAGTGTATATATAACACAAAATTTTACAAAAGCTTGGCTCAAAGGGTCCTTATATCTCACTTTTTTTTTGAAAGACAATAATAAAATATCTACAACACTATAGTTTAAGAAAGACTTCTTCAAATTCCTGAAAAGTGGTGATACTACTAGGTTGAAGGGATTTGAATGGGTGTTACAACATCAACTGTTACAACATTTTCAATAGATTTAACATTAACAATTGTTATGACATCTATTTTTACAACATCCACTTAATGGTCATTGTTTCAATAGTTTTAATAGTAGCAGTTGTTCTAACATCAAATTTTACATTAGTTTCAACATTTTCAATAGTAATGGGTGTTACAACATCAACTATTACAATATTTTTAGCAAATTTAACATTGACAATTGTTATGGCATTTTTTGTTACAACATCTACTATTACAACATCTCGTGACAACCCCACCCATGGTTCTCTCATAAAATTCATTGTAAATGTTTTTACAAATATGTGAAATTAAGAAAAAGGGACTAAGTCAAAGAGACGGGGATTCCAGAGCTTGAGAGGAAGATTGCTTGCTTGGGATGTTGAGTTTTTCTTATGTAGAAAACCTTAAATGTTTGGGACAACCATTAAACTCTAGTTGGTGCATGAATTAATGAACATGTTCTTAAAATTGAATGAACTGCAAGGTAGATAAATAGGCACATGCACTCGAGACCCTTCACAAGGAAAGGCGACAAGAAACTAAGAGGAGAACTGTGCAGTGCAAGAAAGAAAGGACAAGGTAGTAAATGCAAACCAAGGAAATAAGGCAAGGAATTGTATTCAAATTCATGCTGAAGGAGAGGACATGCAATTCGAGTAAAAAAAACATAGAAATATAGTTCGATTAGAACGAAGTGCAAAATAAGAGAGAAGAGAAGGGGATTAGCTCTCGATTTTCCTAGAGGCTTTGGGTTGAGCTGCTAGTCTCTGGATCCCTGTAATAGTTTAGGGTTCCATTAGAGGCTTTGGGTTGAGATAGGATCCCTAGACCCCTGTAACAACTTGGGTCCCTAGAGGATGTGGGTTGAGACAGAGTCTCTGGATCTCTATAAAACTTTGGTTGCTAGAGGTTGTGGGTTGGGATGTAATCTATGGATCCCTATAAAAAATTGGGTCCCTTGAAGACCGTGGGTTGAGATAGAAGGCTTTGGATCCCTGTATAGCTTTGGAAGAGGTTAATTCTGTAGCAACATCAAAAGAAGACTTGATTAAAGACCTTGGTTACTACATTACTGTTACAATGGATCCCAGACTCCATGGAAGGGAGTGAATCATTATGTATGCACTTAGGGTGAGGCAAGAACCTTTGGAATCATTGTGCTAATAATATGGAAGTGTCAACTGGTGGGAATGAGGAAGATACCCTCTGGATTCCCTGTTTTTGTTGGCATCTAGTGTTCTAATCCCTTAAGAAAGAACCCCCCTTAGACTCTAGAATATGGGTCGGGGGTGACAGTTGGAAGTAAGTGTGGCTGCAACTTTCTATGGTTAGGTAGAGAGTCCTTATCCCAGAGTTAGTTTTCATGAAACTTTAAATATAAGTATCTATTTGGTTTTATTAAATAATAATGAACTTATGATGCATGTATGGTTGAAATTGTTTGGATTATTTTGGATCTATATCAACATTGTTAATGTGATGAGCATGTGGATGCCTTTCTATGTCGAGATAGCTTTATAGTTATGATAAATAAACGCATACATAAACACATATGTCACACCTTTGAGATGAACAATGTTGATAAACAAGTTGAACTAGTGTATCCATCTACAATGGAATGAATTGTTGTACTAAATGCTCATTACCATAATTCATAACATATACTCTACAACTGAATGTGTAATGTTGTATACAATAAACTAACTTGAGTCATGTTCCCAAAATAGAATCCCGTCTTGGGGTAAATTCTCGTTCATACTAAATAAAAATGCATATGTAAGTAATACAAAGATGTCATGAAATGCCACAAACATTAACAAAAAAAAAAAACCATAAGGATATGGAATAAAAGCTTGGAAAATTGGGCGCAAAGATCGTTCCCTTTTTATTAACATAAAATGAGTACATAAGAGACCCCCCATTTGAGAGGGTTTGCACATATAAATGAATGTTCCCTCACCGGGCTATAATCCCTTGAAGCTGTGCAAAAGGTGTTGAGTCAACGTTGGAAGGGTTATCCTCGCTTTAAGTGTAGGAATAGTCAAAGCCCATGCAAGGAAGCTTCACCAGCCTTGTATGGTCAACAACATGGATATATTTTGCTTCCATCAAGGTGTAGCTAGCTCGGCCCTAGAATTTTCTGCATGGTGCCATGGAGATGCTTACATGCCTTCTTTGAAGCTTAGAACCCTTGGTGGGTGGTAGGAGAAGTGGAGACCTTTAAGGACTTCACACCAATCCAGTGGTAGGTAAGGGCCACAGGAGCACCTACACATTCATGTGTGGGATTCCCTATCCAAGAATGGGGAATGTAGAAGGGCCAAAAACTCCTTAGAGTTGGATTTTTTCAAGCTCAGGAGGGATATCACCATATTGCATCTTAATAAGCCATCAAAATTGACACTGAGTACTAGCGTTGATCCGATGGTCTATACGACCTATGAGAGAGAGCTATGGTGGAAATAACCAGCTCAGGGAAATTATGGTCGGGTGGAGACTTGCTCTTATAATGGCTGTAAGACCCTCATCTGATGAATTTCTTAAGGAAGGGTCAATATCCATTAGTCCATCCATGTTAGATATTGAAGGAAAGCTCGATGCAGTGTAGAAGGGAAAGCCTTAACTTATAACAAAAATTCAGAAAAACCTTATCCTTACACCGATCCAAACCCTATTCGTGGAGACTCTTCATTGGTACAACATGTTTTTTCCTCGAACATAATTGGATGAGGAAGTGACGACATGGACCAGAGGTAGAAACCCGAAATATAACCCCAGAGGATTGTGTGGCACAATTATGGGATCGACTAGGATGATGTCAGCCAGGATGAGTTAGATGAAATTCCAGACTGGAAGTCCCGTGATTGGTCATAGGTGGACCCTCTTGATAAGTCAACCTATTAGGATCACCCTGGAACATTTACAAGGGTACAGGAAAAAGAGAGCTAGGGTATAGCACTGGGATAGAATCTAGTAGGATGATGTGTCCCAGAGGGACCGCACCCAGTTTATTTAAAAGGAGTAGTAGGAAGAGGCTTTAACATAAAGCATAGGGATGTCATGGGTGAGATGATGTGTGAACAGAAGCTAAGTCATCGGTTGGAAAGATAGCCCACCTAACTAGTCAATTCAACAAGTTCACCTCGAAAGATTAAAGTGAGGAGTTAAATGTAAATGTCAGGAGGTGATTAGTGGGATGATGCAGGCACGACCTCGTGGGGAGGTTCATTAGCATAGTTGATTCCCCATTGGTGGTGATCCATATTTATGAAGGAATGAAATGTAATACAAATATAAATAGAAACATAGAGATATATTGAAAACATAACAAAGTACTGAAAATTGTTTACATGAAAAATGAAAATAAAGTAGCTCAGTCGATGGTAGTTTATCTCCGAGAAGAGATGTGGTGGCTACATGCCTTATGATCTGGGTTACAATGAGGCTCGAGGGCCTATTTATTATTGAGAAACAATGGAAAACCTTAAACATCAAAAAACCTAACCCTAGGATATGAAGCACAAAATGTTTGTGGGCCTCGTTGGAGTAAATTGTTACATCAACACTCAGGGTCAAAACTTTGGCATACGAACATTGTTTGACGCGTACAATACCTAGTTAGAAATATCTATCAAAGGACTACAACTTTCAACTAAAAATCCCTACAATGGGCTTTAGGTTTTCCTGTTTTCCAAAAAACATCATTTAGGGCCTCAAAACAGCTTCGAAAGTTCAAGACCATAAAAAGGCCAAAACTAGTAAATTGTGCTACAATTAAGGAAACTGAAAGAAACAATGGTGGGGGACCAAGTGGAATAGGTGGGTGGCCACTAATATCCACCTAGATCAATCGTTCCCATTATGTTGAGTGCATCCATGAGATGGGTAAACATCTGTTGAACTTACTCCCTGGTGAGCCACTTGCCTTGGTGCAGGAGTTGGCCAACTTTGACAACCCAATACAATTATATTTTCTATTGGTGAGTGTTCTTGATCTGCATGTCCATGATTCGATCAATTGTGGCCTGTTTCATGAAATCTAGGTTTAGATCTGTTGGTTTGAGTTGTTCTGAAATGTTTGATGTGTCCAGTAATGGTGGAAAGTATGGCCGAAGGTAGTCAACATTGAATGCTAGGTGGAATAGGGGAATTTTGAGCTCAAACTCATTTCTCTCATAGCCTTGGTGATGGTGTAGGGCCCATATTAAAGTGGTCTGAGCTTCGGATGAGCTCTGGTAAGGAATTACTTTGCAAATGCAACCAAACTTTGTCACCCACCTAAAACATGTGTGGCACCTAATGTTGATCATGCCGCTACTTATACTTGGAATTGGAATTATATAAGATTTTGTGCAACGACTGGGGGATGTGTTGGATGCGTTCAATAAATCAGGTTGCTTTATCAGCCTAAGACTGTACATGTGTGGATTCTGTCTATGTAGTCACATGAGGCATGACAACATCAATTAGACACAAATTATGGTTGAAAAACCAGACCCACTTGAAAAGGACTGCAACCAGTTGAGATTTGGAGAGCTATGTTATTACTAAGTTTCACATAAGGAATGCTCTCATTCTAGGTTCGTGGATGCCTGGAGGTGTGTATGTGTAGTATGAGTATTATCATCTTGTTGATGACCTCTATCTAGCCACCAGTCTAGGGATGGAATGTAGTCGACTTGGTGAGCTTAGTTTCCAATAATGTCCAAAGGCTAGACTAGAATGTGCTCAGGAACCTACTATCTTGATTTGATATAATGGTATGTGGGATTCCAAAATGTACCCATACCTTGTTCATAGAAGAGTTTGGCAGTGTCGTTTGTTGTGATACTCTTCTTGCAAGCCGCCAATATAGGCATCTTAGAAAATATGTCCATCACCACAAATACACAGCCATTACCATGCTTGATGGAAGGGAGGCCCAACAGATAGTCCATGGAGATGGATTCCCATGGCTAGTTGGGATTAGGTAGAGGAGTGTACATGCCTTGATTATTGATGGTTGGCTTGGCAATGACATAGGTAGTGAAGGATCAGATATATATTTCCAACATTCTGTTGGAGTTTTGAGCAATAAAAATACTTTTGTAGTATGACCACAATTTTCTCCACACCAAAGTGTCTTTCGACCCGATTGTAGCGTACCTACAAAATCATCTTTGTATGATCGCTTGAAGGAACACAAAGGTGGCCCAGGTAGCATAATAATGCATACTGGAGGTGGAAATCTGAAACTTTCTTGCCATCCACTAGCATATAGTATGTGGTGGATAACTCTGAATCATTTTTGTACAATTCCGGCCATCTGGAGGGATCACGGCCACAAGAGTTGATAATAGTAGTCAGTGTTGCAACTATAGGCCGATTGAGGAAATCTACAACATGATTGGTGTTGCCCTTCTTGTGTGTAATGTTCAAGTGGAATTGTTGCATATATCTAAACCACTTCTGATGTAGATCATTCTGCAACTTTCATTGTGTCTGGATAAACTAAAGAGGTCAACAATTTTTGTGGATGACCGTTTCCTTCCCAAGAATGTGATGTTTCCATTAACAACATTCTTGCACGATGGAATACATCTCTTTATCATAGGTGGGGTATTTCTTAATTGTATCATAAAGTGTCTCACTGTGATAAGCCATCAAATGCCCCTGTTGGGTGGGAACTGCACCAATAGCATAGCTAGAGGTGTTTGTCTCATGTTGAAATGGTTGTTGCAGGTAACGCAATGTGAGTATGGGTGCAGAGTAGAGGTGGTTCTTTAGCTCAATCAATTTCTGTTGTTAGGACTTCGACCATAATTTTTTTTCTTTTTCTCTTCTCTTGGTAACCCGACTCAGAGGCCAAGTGATATGAGAGAATCCCAATGAACCTATAATAAAAATTGGCAAGGCTAAGAAAGATGCGAAGCTCTACTAGAGTGGTCAAGGTTGGCCAATCCCAAATGAATTTGATCTTACTTGGATCCACATGCATGCCTTGCTCGTTAGTAATGTGGCCTAGATATTGGACCTTGCTCATGCCAAATGTGCATTTCTCCAAGTTGGCACATAGTTTGTACTGCCACAGGGCTTGAATGACCTATCAAATGTTATGTAGGTGCTCTTCCCAACTCTTATTGAAGATGAGGATGTCATCTAGATATACAACCAAGAACAATTTGGTGAAGGGCCCCAAGCTGTCATCCCTCAACCTCATAAAATTTTCAGGGGAATTTTCCAACATGAAAGACATGACCAACCACTGTTACACTAAAAAATGTCACCATGACTATTTACAGTTAGTATGGCTCTATCAACAGTCATGCTATCCTCTTAGGAAAGTCTTATGCCTCTGCTCTCCATGTCAAACTCCAAAAAGAGAGAAAGTCTTTATAAATGTATTTATCTCTGGGGACGCAGGTTCTCTCAATCTTACCTGCGGGGACACACCCAATGTTCACAAAAGCTGCGTCTTTGGACGCTCTGTATGTAAAGGGGCAGGTGCGTCCCCCTGTAAAGGTTAAAATGCGCAAGTTTCATCTTTAAAAAGTCACTTGTGGTCATTTCTAGAGCATTCTAGAAGGTTGTTCGACGTGTATTGAGCGCCTCCAGATGGTTCATGCACTCCTACCAAAGAGGAACTTATCCCATCAATAAGGGAGCTATCCCATCCAAAGAAGGAATTATCCCATTGATGGTGGACCTGATTAAATTCCTCTTGAGCACTATAAATACAGGCATTGGGCCAGAAGGAGAAGAGGTTGGAAGCTATACATTTCTAAGGGTAAATGCTGCAGGAATTAGGACTCCCATTTAGAAGCTTGTGAGGAGAGATTGCCATCTTTGCTTGTTCTATTTGGAAGTGGGTGAGCTTTGTCAAAGTAAAGGAGAACTCTTGATGGACCCTGGGAGGGACTTGCACAACACCAAGGCTTAGGTTGTATTTGTTCCTTTTGTTACCTATTAATGCAAATGAGTCCATTCTTCTCAATAACTTGTTATTTATGAGTTGTTTCATGTACTCCTTGGTCTATGTGTTAAATATGTTTTATTCTATGAGATTATCAAGTGCTATTTAATCATTTGATTGTTAGTGTATGCAGGTTTCAAAGTGAAGGAGGAGCTCATCCGGATCAGTGGAGCTGGACTGCTACAATAGCGTTGGATTACAGGTAGGATCTAAACACTTGATTTCCCATATAGTAAATGCATGTTTAGAGAAGGATTTCTCTTGTTTGTCTTGTTTGTCACTAGAGAGTCTTAGGCTCCTAGGGAGGTTGGTTGTGTCCGCACAATCGACTCTTTCCGCCTGACAAATTGGCGACTCCGCTGGGGACTCCATTGATGTGAAAAGTCTTTTCCTTTGTATGAACTTTGCTCTGAGAAAATTGGTTTATTTTTCTGGTTTTTGGCTCTGTGACTTTGTCTTTGGGTGGGTTAGCTTAGGGTTAGATTCATTTTGGTTTTTCTTGAATTTTCTAGTAGGACGCACCCTCTGAGTATTGCACAGTGCGTCCCTGGACGCACTGTCGCTGTGTGCACAGAGCGGGCCCACACCTGTTCTAACGGGTCGCCTGCGTCCCCTGCTAAAATTTGAGAAAATTCCATTTTTTGCATTTTTGCTCTTAGATTTTGCTTTTTCTTAGTTTTTACTGCCCAGATTCATTTGTCTCTTGTCAAAGATCTTCACCTGAACTTGTTTCGATAGCATTGAGTGTTTTAGTGGATTTCATAGAAGTTTAAGCCCTATGGTTTGATTTTTGAGTAGGTCTTGTAGTGACTTTGGCGGTAGAAGTTGTCAAGCCTTAGATCTCTCTGGTTTTATCAGCATTCTTAGAAGTCAGACCTGTCATAAAGTCTACCTGTGAGAGCAACTTACCATTGAGTTGTCTCTTTGGGCAAATTTCGAAGTGCTCGTTGATTGAGTCTTGAATTCCATTTTACAAAAAGAACAAAAAGATTTGAGTTTTGTTTTGACTAGTCTTTTGATTCTGCATTAGCTGGTCCTTGATTTGATTTTGGTCAAGTAAAACAACCTAGAATCATCTTTGTGAGCTTTTGCCTTGTTAGGTTTGCTTAGAGTAATTTCCCTTTTGATTTGCTTGTGAGTCAAGTTTTCATAGATTTTATAGCTTTTGAGATTGATTTTTGTTAAGATAGATTTATATGCTTTATTAAAAAAGAAAATACAAAAACATCTCCTTTGAAAAGTTTTGTTTCAAGTAGCTTTGAAAAGTTTTGAAAGAAAAAGAGTTTTTCGTGCACGTAAGGAGTGGTCATGTTTGTATGCTTGAAAAGATAAAGAGCATTGTTTCTTTGATTGTCTTTACTAAGAAAGTTGTTTTCTATAAAAATTGCATCTCTCAACTCTCTTAGTTAAGAATTTCAATGAAAAAGGAAAGTAGCGTAAATCATCTTAGGTGCATCTTTGTAGTGGTTTGAGTCGAGTCTACACACCATTGGTTTCACTTCCGCTACCTTTTGTCTTTAAGAAAAAACCATAAAATTAACGCTTAAAGTAAAATCGACGTAGTAACTTTTATTTACTAGGGCTCTGAAACACCAATTTAGATCAAGCTAGTGTCTTGGAGTAAGTGAGTAATTAACTCTCCAAGACAACAAAACCAAACAAGTAGCTTATCTTGTGATAGAATAAATCCAATTGTCTCATTTGTACTCTGGGAAAGCTCCTCTTAAAGGAGAAGCATGAGCTCGTGTCCGAACCAGTGAGGGGATCAATCCTCCCTAATTCGGAACGACGCCAGACACGCACGTATTACAAACGGTAAACCTCGGATTAACCATTGTCGAGGAGCCAGGGGTCACTTGTCGGTAAACCTTGGATTATTGTCAAGGAGCCGGCAAGGGGATTGAGCTTGCTACTCTGCCCTTGCGTGCTGTCGGAGTTTAGACTGTTCCCCCAAGTGCATTTGTTGCGGTTGGTAACCTTAGTGACCATTATCTTTAGGATTCTACCGAGGTGACGGTGCAAGGAAGATCCCACTATACCTGGAGCAGACGTCGGCTAGACTCACTTGGATTTTCTGGGGGGTTCACTTCACTCGAGACGGTTAAAGTGGAGGAACTTGGTCCAGTCTATTCATTAAGCAGGTTGCTGGGGTAATTGTTCCACCCGCCACTTCTGTACTGAATCCAGCGATGTTGGGCTTCATCACCAACTAGCGCTTTCGGTCTGGAAGGCTACTATTTGTGCTTGGTTTGACGCCCTAGATTCTTTAGGCGTGTAATTCAAATTTGTTTGGTTCTTTAGAGACTTTAGGTGGTTTGATTTGAAATTTTATTTTGTTTTCGTGTGTACTAGTTAAAAGTTTTTAGCTGTGGTGGAATTACCGAGACAGTCCCGTAGACTTCGGGGCCAGTCTCCTGAAGTTGTTTCTGTGGCCGAATTGTTGAGAAGATCCCGTAGACTTAGGGGATCACCTCCTCGAGATGACCCGGGTAATCTAGAAGGTTTAAAGGTCCTGGTAACTCCTCCTAGTGGCAGTAGAGTAGGTTCACCTGAAGAAGGAGGATCTTCCTTGGTAGTCCATTCAGATTACCAAGGCTTAGAGACAGGTTATAATCCCGAAGCTGTTACAGTTTCTGAGCTTGTTGGTAGTTTTTCGTCTGCTAGTGATACAGGCGAAGAACCTAAAATATCTGAACCTGTTACTCCGACTTCTAGTGTTCCTGATTCACCGAGAATAGAAAGAATTATCACCGAAAATCTCCCTATTGGTTTGATTGCTATCGAAGAACTTGCTCTAGAGGAAGAAATAGGCGTCTCTAACCTTGAATATCAACTTACTATTGATCTAAGGGAGCGTGAATCTATCTTTTACAGTCCTCCTAGAAGTACTACTTGGTACCTTTCGTTAACCAATTATTTAGACAACTTTGGGCTAGGTTTTTCTACACCTCGTACTCCTTTTCCACCTGGAGGTATTCATACTCCTGTAAATATGTCTGGTCAGTCGTCCGTGTTTACTCAAACTCCTGAATCTTTCTTACACGGCGGTCCTTCTGTTCCCACCGGGTATCAATCACTTTCTGGTACCTTTGCGGGGGCATCTCCTCAACCCGTTGATCATGGGTTATTAGTTGGAAACAGTGGTAATATACCATTGGGTGTAGGAGACATTTACATGATGTCAGGTTCAGTTCCCGTTTCCCAACCTCAAGGTGGCCAATTACCGCCTGGGGGGCAGCCTCAGTTAACGCCTGGGGGGTAACCTCAAGGTACACCATTTGTGTCTAGGGCGCAACCTCAAGGTCAGTATGCGCCTATGGTGCAATACATGCCTCAAGGTCAACCCCAGCCTCAATATGTACCCCAGGGTCAACCTCAGTATCAATATCAACCTCAAGGATGGCAACCTCAAGGATGGCAACCCCAAGGGTATCAACCCCAAGGGTATCAACCTCAAGGGTACCAACCTCAAGGTCAAGGTCAACCCCAGTATCCGTATTTACCTCAAGGTTATCAACCTCAAGGTCAATACTCGAGTCAAGGTTATCAACCACCACAAGGTCAGTCATATGTTCCAAGTATGGGAACTGCACCTTACAATTATCAATCCTATCCTCAATCTGGTTATGGATCTCAGTATCCTCAGCCTGTTACGGGTCAATACCCTGGAATGTTAGTGTGGGATCCATCACAGGGTCAACAGGTGTTGCAGCCAAGTATACAGTTGGTACCTCAAGCTGGACAACCCGTAGTTTCTGGTCCACCCCAGCAACCGCAACCTGTCCAGTCAAATGTTCAAACTTCTGTAACTTCGGTAGTTACTCAGCCGCCAATTGCACCTAGTACTCCATCTCAAACGGCTGCTGCAACTACCGCCACATCTACCATACTTACTTCTGGAGTATCGACGGCTCCGGTTTCTACTGTCTCTGTAACCACTCCTCAGACATCTTTACCGTTGTCTGGATCTACGATTCAAACCACGGTCCAGATGCCTGCAGGTCAGCCTGGTATAAGTACGGTTGTCACTACTCAACCTCAATTTGTTCACCAACCGTACCAGGGACAGTACCAACCTGGGCAAGCTGTCCAACAACCGGTTTACCAGTATCAACCGTATCCTGGGTACACTTATCAACAACCTCAACAACCCCAGTACGGTCCGGTTAATCCTGGTTTTCCAGGAGGATATAATATCCCAAATGCGACTCCTGTTCCTAGTTATCCTGGATATCCTCCTCCTGGGGCTGGTATTGTGACCCAGAGTTTTAGAGATCCTAACCGGCAATTACCGTTTATCGCAACTTTGGATTTACCAGACTTGACGCGCCTAACGAACGATCCAATTCAATATCTTCAGTTCTGGCCGCCAATGCCAAATAAGTTGCCCAGTGATATACCCAAGTTCGAAGGTAAGTCTGGAGAGGATCCGTCCAATCATGTGATGACTTACCACCTCTGGTGTGCTTCAAATTCTATCTCGGATGATTCGATCCGCTTACGTCTTTTCCAGCGTACACTCATTGGTCTCGCAGCCAAGTGGTACATTGAGTTACCACGGGCCTCTTTTTACAATTTTAGCCAGTTAGCTACCTCGTTCTTAACTCACTTTCAGTTGCTGGTCAGATACGATAACGGCACAGAGTTATTAACTTCACTAAAACAATCAACGTCCACGTATATTTCTGATCACTTTCATGAGTGGAGACGTCGAAGAAGGCTAGTGAAAGTTTTTATCCCGGACCAAATCTTAGCTGAATGGTTTGTTAAATCATTATTACCGAAGATTACTGAAGATGTAGCTAAGGCCAGAGTAGTTACTGAGGAGCAAGTCATTGCTCAGGCGCAATACCTTGACTTAGTTTACACTCAGTCGGGTACGTTACACGAGAAGATTCCGGATCTTCCAAAGTCGAATCAAATCGCTGCTGCTCCTTCGGGATCTCATGCCGCTGATGGTATGATTGGTATCGTGAATACAAAGAGCAAGAAGAAGTCTTCCAAGGCTTCAACTACTCCTATTATCACTTTGCCTGATTCCCCGACAGGAGAGTCTTCTCTTGAACTTACCGCCGATATTGACGTTGTAGAGTCATCTACGGCCAAATCAAAAAACGACGGAAAGAAGAAAGGAAAGAAGAAGGCTAAAGCAGACAAGGCTCTGAAGGAGAAAACAGAAAAGTCGGAAACCAATGACGAAAAGCGCAAACCTCGATATCCTTGTCTTATTTGTGAAGAGGATCATTTTACGAGAGATTGCCCTCATCGGGCCGAGGTTGTGAAAATAGTCAAAGGTTCTCCCACTCCTGCTGTGTTAAAAAATCCATTTCCGGAGCAGGAGAATAAGATGATAGGTTCTTCCTCGAATGCCAGTGAAGAACCCATTTTGATGATGTCTCATGTGAGGATTGCGACTCGATCGCAAGATTATGGTAGTAAGAATCCTGTTGATGGTAAGGAAGCAGAATCTTCTCACTCTAACCCATCAACCTCAGCTCCTGGTTCCGATCCACTACAGATCGAGAAACCTAACCCGGACTTAGTAATTAAACCGCCCGCCAAGGGTGTACTTCGAAGGTCTGCTTTCAATCCACATGCGAGAGCAGCCCAGAATTACAACATTGTTGAGGACTTAGCTGTTTCACCCTCAGCAATGTCGGCATTAGAAGTGCTGCAATCATGCCTAGCACAACGAAAATTACTTTTGTCGGCTATCGGAGCTGTTGATGTTCAGGACCCGAATCTAATAATCTTCGATCTAGAAAATAGTACACCACGTCTCCCCCATCAAATGGCTTTCCAAATCCCAGTGATAGTCAAAAACAGGCCTATTCATCGGACTGTGATTGATGAGGGAGCCTCTACGTGTATTATGTCAATTCAATGTTGGAGATCTCTTGGTTCTCCTTCGTTGAACCAATCCCCCACCATCCTTAAGGCCTTTGATGGCCGTGGGTTCCGTCCGTTTGGTATTCTACAGGAATTGCCTATAGGGGTAGAAGGTAAAACCGTTAGTCTGGATGTGGAAGTGGTTGATGCCCCTCTAGACTACAACCTTCTTTTGGGTCGAAGTTGGTCATATGCTATGACGGCGGTCGTTTCATCGGTCTTCAGAGTAATTAAGTTTCCACATAACGGTAAGATCGTGACTATTGATCAGCTGACATACTTTTCATCCGACCCAGCCTCTTCAGAGAGTATCCAGCATGTCGGTAAGACGACAATCCCTTATAGGGACGTTGGCGTAGGTTTAGTTAAAGATTCCGGTTTACTGGGAACTTTTCCTCTCCCTCCACTCAGCGTAGAACCTTCATTTGCAACAATTCATATGATTACATCAGAAAACATTATTTATGATGATCCTTGGATTGTCCCATCTGACTCTGAGATAGACTCATTCGGTGATGCTATGCCTTTGAGTCCATATGAAATTGCTTATGAAGCTGTCATGTCTTTTACCGACTCGTGTTCAACCCAAATCGACCAAATGAATGTGGTCAGTGAAGAATCACTTTTCACCTCAACCTTAGAACGGATAGCGTTTCCCGAAGTCGTGTCATCTGACGAACAACTTCGCGAAATCCTAAGTGTAGACGATCTACCATGGGAAGATCTCCATCACAGATCTTCGTTTTTACCTAAGGATGATGCATTTGAAAATGATTTTTCATCTATCTTTACCGCTGAATATGTCAAAGACGCTCAGGATCCAACGAAACATTCTGATTCAGAGTTGAATTTAGGGAATATTTCTCGTACTATTCCCATTGATATTTCAGTGAAGCCCGGAATTGAGGAGAACATTCATATAGGTGCCGCATGTACAGAAGATGAAATCCAAACTTACAAGGCCCTATTCCAAGAATTCCGCGATGTGTTTGCCTGGTCTTACGAGGAAATGTCGGGAATCGATCCTGCCATTGTTGTTCATGAAATAAAGACCTACCCGGATGCTAAACCCGTCCGGCAACGGTTGCGTCAGATTCACCCTCGAAAAGCGGCTGCGATTAAAGCAGAAGTCGAAAAGCTGTTGAAAGCAGGTTTCATTTATCCGATCCCGTTAACGGATTGGGTATCGAATATTGTTCCGGTCAACAAGAAACAAGGAACAATAAGAATCTGTATCGACTATAGGGATATAAATCGAGCTTGTCCAAAAGACAACTATCCTACGCCTTATATCGATCAAATTATTGATGATTGTGCCGGAAGTGAAATGTTTTCCTTCATGGATGGTTTTTCGGGCTATAATCAAATCAATATTCTACCTGCCGACCAACCAAAAACGACATTCATTTGTCCATGGGGGACATTTGCTTATTGCAAATTACCTTTTGGGCTTAAGAATGCCGGGGCCACTTTTCAACGGGCGATGTCTTACGCATTTCATGACATCAAGCACATTGTGCAACCGTATCTCGATGATTTGCCTGCTCATTCTTTACATCGAGCTGATCACCTTGTCCACTTACGAGCAATCTTTATGAGGTGTAGGCATTATCGAATTCGGTTGAATCCCCACAAGTGTGTTTTCTGTATAGAAACAGGTCGATTGCTGGGATTTGTTGTTTCAAAAGCCGGCATTCGCGTCGATCCCTCGAAGGTCGAAGCTATCATCAAATTGCCTCCTCCTTCGAGTTTGCGCCAACTCCAAAGTTTGCAAGGGAAAGCGAAATTTTTACGCCGATTCATCCCAAACTACGCCGAGGTCACTAAAGGTTTTACACGGTTGTTGAAACAGAATGCTCAATTCTTTTGGGACGAGATTTCCCAACAATCTTTTGATGCACTTAAACACGCGTTGACCCATGCACCGTTGTTGCATCCTCCCAACTACAACCAGGACTACTTCTTATACCTCGCAGCTTCGCATTCCACCATTGGAATGGTGTTAGTTCAAGAAGATGAATTCGGAGCGGAACATGTGATATATTATCTTAGTAGGACCTTAAATCCCACTGAGCTAAAATATTCGCATGTGGAGAAATTGGCCCTGGCAGCCGTTCAAGCTGTCCAGCGTTTTCGTCACTACATTCTTCTCCGTAAAACTACAGTTATTTCGGATTGCAACCCTATGATTTACATTTTGAAAAAACAACTGCTAGGGGGCAAGTACTCTAAATGGATCGTTATCCTGCAAGAGTTCGACTTGGAGTTCGAGAAGTCCAAGTCTAAGAAATCCTTAGTTTTTGCGGAATTGATGTGTGATTTCCCGCGTGCTGACACAGAGACTGTGGCAGAGGAGTCCATTGCGGACGAATCTTTGTTTCTTATCAGTACTTTAGATCCGTGGTACGGGGATATAATCATCTATCTCCAAACCCAAACCTTTCGGCCTGAAGCTTCAAAGGCGGAACGTCGAAAAATTCGGTTTCAATCCCAGCAATACAAAATTATTGGAGATACACTTTATCGCCGGGGGCAGACTTAGTTTTTCGACGTTGTTTAACTCACGAAGAGGCTGAGAGGGTTTTGAATGATTGTCACTCTGGAGCATGTGGCGGTCATATGTCTGGGTATGCCACAGCTCAGAAGGTGTTGCGCGCTGGCTATTTCTGGCCGTCTATGTTTAAAGATTGTATCATTGCAGTCCGGAAGTGCCACAACTGTCAAGTGTTTGATCGCAAGATGCGCGCACCACCTGCTCCTCTCCACCCTATAATTGCCGTTGGTCCATTCGCCAAATGGGGTATCGACTTTATTACTTGTAACCCTCACTCGGCCGGGGGGCATGCGTATATCATCCTTGCGGTTGATTATTTTACTAAATGGGCCGAGGCGATGCCTACATTCGACGCAAGCGGCAAAACAGCTGCAGTTTTCGTATTCAATCATATCATAACTAGGTTTGGTGTCCCACAAGCAATCATTACTGACCATGGGAGCCATTTTCGAAACATCATGATGACTGAGCTTACAAGCCAGCTTGGTTTGCGCCACGATAGCTCTACTCCTTATTATCCGCAAGCCAACGGTTTGGTTGAATCTATCAACAAAGTTCTAGTTATCATGATCCGACGAACCATTGGTATTCATCGGTCGAATTGGCACAACATGTTATTTTCGGCGCTATGGGCATACTGAACCTCAGTGAAAACTTCAACAGGGTTCACTCCTTTCCAGCTAGTTTATGGCTTGGAAGCTGTGTTACCCATTGAATGCGAAATCCCATCACTTCAAATGGCTGTCGAATTACTTCCAGCTACTTCCGAAGAGGAGAAACGTTTATTGTACTTAGCTAAATTAGATGAGACTCGACGTGACGCTACATTGGCAATCGAGACTCACGCGAAGCGAATGAAAGCTCAGTATGATAGAAATGTGACCCCTCGAAGTTTTTCGGAGGGAGACCTAGTGCTATTATATGATCAAGCTAACGATAAGCTAGGTGCTGGAAAATTCGTTCCTATGTGGCATGGACCCTACATTGTAAAGCGAAAGCTAGCAAAAGGGGCTTATGAGCTGGTAGATTTTGATGGGGACTCTTTGGGTAAACCCAGAAATGGACTTTACCTAAAGAGGTATTATGCTTAAATGGTGGGTATGGAGAATTTTTAGTTAGGTTAGGTTTTTTTTCTAGCTAGTATGCTTGTTAGTTAGTCAGTGTGCTTAGCTTAGAGAGTGTGTTTTTCGTCGTTATTCTGGCTTATCTTGGTTTTACTCTTGATATTGCAGATGTCGACGCCTCTCCAAACATACATTGGATTTGCTGATGGTGCTTGTCGTAGTACACGGAATATCTCTTCCGCAGCTTGGGTTATCTATTCACCCTCTGACGAGTTAGTTTCTATGCATGGGGTAAGCCTCGGTCAAACAACGAATAACATTGCAGAATACAGTGCAGTGGTTGAATTATTATCTGAATCTATTTCATTTGGAATTCGACGTTTGATAGTGAGGTTAGATTCTGAACTTGTTGTATTACAGCTTAATAGAGTTTATGCCATTAGAAATCCTGTGTTATTAAGGTTGTTTTTGAGAGTGCGTCTCTTGGAACGTGAATTTGATTACATTGAATATCAGCATATTCCAAGGTCTTTAAATACATTAGCAGATGCAATTGCTTCTCGAGTGTTGGACAGACATTTACGATAATCATGCAAGTAAATTTAAAAACATTTCATCACATATGTTAAACAAGATAAGCCGGTAATAGTGATATATATATAGATAGGAGTGTGTCAAAAATATACATCGTCTTCGATCATAGGTTGAAAAACACCTTATGATCGGCAAAAATGATAAAGTACAAAAAGTCAAAAATGTCACATGTGTCTACAAAGTGACTAGCCAATCACTGGTGGTGCTCCCTATACGACACCACTGCACGGGCTACCTTACACAAAAATCTCCTAAACGGTCCAGGGACTGCAACTACATAGCACTGAAGTCTGATAGGAATATCATCTATGGTAGTCTCAAGCATATCCGCTGTCAGACGCTCTAGATCCTGCTCCAACTCAGTTAGTGACTCTGCAGCCGCGTCCTGTGGGGCCGGTACCGGTGCAACTGGATGTCTCCTCTCAAAAGGCCGGAGGTTGGCTGGACGCTGGGGACCAACATCTGCATTTTGAAAATTTTTACTGTTAGTTTTGAGACGATATATATATATAAAAAAAAAACAAAAACAAAAACAAAAACAAAAAAAATACATAATTTGAAAACTTGTGAAAAATAAAGTACCTCTGTCATCCCATTGTTCTCCCTATGGAAGAACCATGTCCGGATCACCTCGAAAATCTACTCCGGCATACGGAAAGTCCTGAATCGAAAAAACCTGGTCCTCTAACCAGTGAAAATAACTATCAGAGAATCGAACAATCGCCGCGCCCTCGTCAGGATGCCGGGCCATCACCGCAACCCATCGTACCAGCTTTGGCTCCCGAGGACCCAAGATATCAACAGTGAGTTGCTGAGGGATCAACATCGGAACTCTCTCTAAGGCAAAGCTCACGACTAGAGGCCCATATCCAAAGGTCTTCAGTCGTCCGTTCTTTGCCCTAGTCAGTTGGCTCTTCATGTTAGCCGACACAGCATCACACCAGTTGAAAATGGTGCCTTGGTAACAGTCAATCGCCATTCGCATTTGGGACCCAGAGGCAATATGTAAAGCGGCTGCACCGCAAATTCTGGTAACCGTGAAAGCTATAACTTTGAGTTCACACAAAGAGATGTGTTTGATTTCCACGCCTTTCGCATGGTGTGCATTGGGTGTGCACCAATCTGCCCGGAGACTAGCAAGGGATTGGCCACCCGGCCTAGTCCCGGCTAGATTGAGTTGCTCGCCTCTATTTGGCAAGCCAGTGAGGAAGTATACATAAGAGGGCTCTATCTCGAGCTGATGCCCTCCGATGTAAAAGCATTGCTCTTGAACGTTCCATCTCTCAACCAGCCATTCCAAGAATCTCACCTGAGCCCTCATGCCAGGTATGGCCCAGTATTTATATAGCTCGCATGCTTTTAGGGCATCAATGGAAGGTTGATGTTCAATTGCAGCTAAATCAACATCTTCGTGCTCTCTTTCTCTCCAATCCAACATGGTGAGTGCCCTACACACCAAGAAACAATGATTAGAATTGATTTGGGGAAATTTGAATGGTTATTTGTGGAGATTGGGGTTTCAAATTCCGCCTTTCACGGGGGACGCACCCTGCGTTTAGAACACAGGGCGTCGAGACGCAGCTGGCCTGAAGGTGGGCTGCGTCCCCCGACCTTTTTCCTGTGTAGGAAAAAGTCGGGGGACGCAGGTCACCCGAAGGGCACCTGCGTCCACCGCAGAGCGCATTTTGAAACCCAAAACCCCCCAAAAATCAAAACTAAAACCTAAAACACAATTTTAATCGGATGAAATTGAAGAGTAGGATGTTGTAAAATACCTGGAAGAGACGACGTTCGATTCTAACGGTCGGATTTTCCGCAGCGACCATGGGAAGTTTCTTGCCAAAAGCCCTTTTTTCAACCTCAACAGTAAAATGGTAAAAATGACATGGTAAAAAGTCTTTTTATAGGTTTTTTGGATGAATTTGTTCATTTTTCACCATGGAAGGATGTTTTTCGATGTATTTTTGCCTATCTTAAATAGGTATGAGTAATGTGTCGTTTTTGTGCAGGACAAAGGGATTTAGAGGGAAAATTGTCATTTTTCACGAACCAAAATATCAGAGTCATCTTTTAAGCCCTTTTCTGACTCCTAAAAAATGAAAATATTGTCGAGCGTTTCTTTTACACTCGTTAAAACAGAATTAAAAGACGGTCCCCTTATAGCTCTTTTCTGACCGTAAAATCAGGAAAAGATTGCCGGGTTTTTGTCGTTTCAAACTCGATACGGAAATAAAACGACGTGTCCTTGATCGCTTTTTACTTTTTAGGTCAGTGGCACTAATTATGAAAGTACTCCTTGGTCGCAAGATCAAGCGGTTCCCCCAGGTATTATTTTATACTTTTTCGGGCTTGAGGGACACAAATCTACGAAAAAGTTCAACTTGGAGTCTTCTTAAGTTTTTCAGACTCTCTAAAATTGAAAAACGCCGAGTTTCTCCTATACTGGGCTCGTTAAACATTTCACAGTAAAGGACCTGTTCAATTACAAACAGGAATGAACCACTCCTTCCTAGGGTTCGAATCAAAACTAGGTTGGACTCATCCGAAGGATGAGCTTATAATCAAGCATATGTTATCCTCCTCAAGCTTGTTAAAAATAAAGAGGTACTTGCCAGAAATGGTGGGGGAAAAGAGAGAAGAATGAGCCTATTTGTTACCTTTTGTCTCAGAAGAAACTTTATTACCACTCTTGAACACGACACTTTTCATTCACCTGGGTTGGGAAATCCTTTACCTCACAGTTGATCAAACCACTTTGAAAGTCTTCAGCCGGGTTCCGGGGATTAACTTTGAGTCGTTTATCACCAAGCCATCTGTTGTGTCGTTATGTGTTCAAGAGGTCTGCAAGAAAAACTTTCATCTGCAAAATACTTGTCATCCATTTGACCATCCCTGAGTCAGTCCTTACAGCAACATTTCTTCAACTTGAACAATGATTTCGTGTTGCGGGCTTGCCTACAATGGGTCGCTTTCTATCGACATCAGCACATTATCTAGAGAGATGACTTAGAAATCGTCAATACCTTGAAGTTTGCATGCATCAATGGCAGGTTTCTCGCCTTTGACGTCAGTTTACATCATTGACTTTCGATCGAAGGATTCCGTGAAATGTTCGACATCAACTCATTCATTCACATCTCATGGATTGTATTGGGTACTTTGAGAACCATTGACATTACTGGTGGTCTCTCTCACGCTTGTTAACAGTTTACATCATCGACTGGTAATCAAGTGGTTTCTATCATGTTCGACATCAACTCATTTATTCACATGGCTAGAATCGTACCAATTCGAGAAGTAGAAATGAAGACCCTGGATCTAGTTTCCACCATCCAGGCTGCGAGGAGTTTTGTATTCATTATCTAAGTAGACTAATCATAAACAGATGGCTGCGCCCATACTGTGTCTCTAAAAGTCTATGATTATGATGTACTGTAAGATCATTCCTGTATCAGAGTAGTTAGTCTGTTAGTCAAAGTTTTAATCTGAGTATGGGAATGCCTACCTCAGTGATGATATAATCTTATACATGTATTTTGTGTTGAAAATTGCAGGTTCTGACCAGGCTCTCCACGAGATAATCCTTGAAATGATAAAGCGCTTCACCCTTCCTAGATAATACAAAACCCTAATCTATTACAGGCTTTGCACTTTAGGGGGCAATCTGTTACACTAAAAAATGTCACCATGACTATTTACAGTTAGTATGGCTCTATCAACAGTCATGCTATCCTCTTAGGCAAGTCTTATGCCTCTGCTCTCCATGTCAAACTCCAAAAAGAGAGAAAGTCTTTATAAATGTATTTATCTCTGGGGACGCAGGTTCTCTCAATCTTACCTGCGGGGACGCACCCAATGTTCACAAAAGCTGCGTCTTTGGACGCTCTGTATGTAAAGGGGCAGGTGCGTCCCCCTGTAAAGGTTAAAATGCGCAAGTTTCATCTTTAAAAAGTCACTTGTGGTCATTTCTAGAGCATTCTAGAAGGTTGTTCGACGTGTATTGAGCGCCTCCAGATGGTTCATGCACTCCTACCAAAGAGGAACTTATCCCATCAATAAGGGAGCTATCCCATCCAAAGAAGGAATTATCCCATTGATGGTGGACCTGATTAACTTCCTCTTGAGCACTATAAATACAGGCATTGGGCCAGAAGGAGAAGAGGTTGGAAGCTATACATTTCTAAGGGTAAATGCTGCAGGAATTAGGACTCCCATTTAGAAGCTTGTGAGGAGAGATTGCCATCTTTGCTTGTTCTATTTGGAAGTGGGTGAGCTTTGTCAAAGTAAAGGAGAACTCTTGATGGACCCTGGGAGGGACTTGCACAACACCAAGGCTCAGGTTGTATTTGTTCCTTTTGTTACCTATTAATGCAAATGAGTCCATTCTTCTCAATAACTTGTTATTTATGAGTTGTTTCATGTACTCCTTGGTCTATGTGTTAAATATGTTTTATTCTATGAGATTATCAAGTGCTATTTAATCGTTTGATTGTTAGTGTATGCAGGTTTCAAAGTGAAGGAGGAGCTCATCCGGATCAGCGGAGCTGGACTGCTACAACAACGTTGGATTACAGGTAGGATCTAAACACTTGATTTCCCATATAGTAAATGCATGTTTAGAGAAGGATTGCTCTTGTTTGTCTTGTTTGTCACTAGAGAGTCTTAGGCTCCTAGGGAGGTTGGTTGTGTCCGCACAATCGACTCTTTCCGCCTGACAACCACTCGAAAAGTAAATCCGTGGATTTGAAGGAATTATTACATACATTTTTGTGTTCTATTGGCACCTGGTGATAATCATACCTAAAATCAATCTTGCTGAAATAATTGGCTCTATTGAGCTAGTTAAGAAGGTCATCAATCCATAGTATTAGATACTTTTCTAGACAATGATTTTGTTTAGTCCCCGATAATTAATGTTGAGTCTGTAGGTTCCATATTTCTTCTATACAAGTACGATTAGGCTCCCACAAGGCGAGTGACTTGGTTGGATGTGCCCTTTTTGCAACAACCCCTAGATCTATCACTCAATTTATTCATTTTCCATAATGGACTAGCGATATCTGGACCCATTCCATAGAGATGCTCCGGGAGTCAGATTTCTCAAATTCTTGACCCAACAGTGTAAAGGTACCGTTGTGGGTGAGGAGAATATGTCCTTGTATTTTTCCACGAACTTACGCACCTGCTTCTGCTGCGTGGGTGAACCCTTCCTTGGGGCCATGGACGTGGTCACTATATTCCCATTGCTTTGGGAGTGAATTAGAAAGAAAACAAATTTCCTCATTTGGGAGATGATCTTACTACAATGCTTAGCAGAAATTAAAGAGATGGTGGTAGGAAGGGCTATCTCTAGAATCTTATATAACTTATTTTCTAAAGTAATAATAACAGTGTGAGGCATGGACTCATACACAACATCATGCTTCCACAAGTATGGTTGGCCTAATAACAGGTCACAAACTTCAAGAGGAGAAACATCATAGAGTACCTCATCCATGGAGGTCTTGATCATGTATGGAAGGAAACAATGCGTGTTGATGCGAGATCTCATCCTTGGTGAAGCCACCTAATTGTGTACGACTGTGTGTGTGTTGTGGTCAATAGGCCCAACCTATTCACAAACTTTACTAAAATGAGGTTCTTTTGGCTCCCACTTTTGACAATAAACTATAATGGAGAACCCTTCATCCACATATGTGAGTGGAAGAGACGACCCCCTCCTCTATATCTTCAGGCTCAATATTCTAGACTTTGGTGGTGGAAACAATGGCACTGGGTTCTGCGTCAATAATTTTCTTCCCCTTGTCATTTCCCTTGTCAGATTCTAGCTGAGAATCAGAACATGCATCAGACTCTGAAGCTTTCAGCTTGGTCACCAATGACTACTTGACGCGACACTCATTTGGGTTGTGAGTGGGGCTCTTGTTGAAGTCACATCAATTTATTATGTCCTTTGTCTTCATGGTGCCATTTTTTTCTTATGGCTTTGATGGGTTGTCTTGGTATATAAATTCCTTATAGATTCAAACTGATTATTTAATATGCTAAAACAAAATTACTTGAGTCTACTATACGCATCAATGGAAACAATTAATCGATTGAGATATCACAACATAAACATGAGACAAGATTCAATCACATATGCTAAAATATTTATATAAGGGGAAAGATTACTGCTAAAAGACCCTTCCTATCTATATATTGCATTAGTCAGAAAAATATGAGAAGATTACAATGATTTTCTCAATCCTGAGCAACCTTTGCACTATCTTTATCCATTTCACTATTTCATAGACAAGCTATGGTCAATACTTAACCAAATATGAGTCTACCCAAGTCCCTATTTACTTACATTGTTTCCTTGGGAAGTATCCCCCTATTAATTAGGGAAAGTCTCAATTAGAATTGTGGAATGCCTATAGACTATTCTTTGACTGCATGCACCAGTTGTACAACTTGGAAAATTATAAAATTGATAGTACACTATCTTTGAACTCCAATCTCAACTAGGTAACTCAAATTTAATGCATGCATGAGTTACTTATGGTTGACTTGTCAGTTAACTCGCTGAGCACATGAATTTTCACCCCACTGCTAAACCTCCTACTAGTTCCTCCAATAGTTGGAACTAGTTTAATTGACTTTAACTTAGTTAAAATGAATTAATTAATTACAACTCAAAATAAACTCAACCTAAGCTCCTAAAATTTAGGAATCACTCTACTTGACTCAAGTTAGGCCCTCAACTCGACTTAACTAAGCTATCTGGGTGATAAAAACCATGTCACCTTAGTTAACTCATCTAAATTTTCTGTTGATGTGGAATTTTGAATTTTCCTAATTTAAATAAGGCAAAATCAAATTAAGAATTTATTGCTGCATTTTTCAACACTCCCTCTCAACAAGAAAGGGATTCACATCTCCACGTATCCAGCACCGTTGGAATGTACTGCATGGAACACTTCTCTCTATTGTTGATACTAATGCAACATCTGCAACTAAGAAGCATCCATAAAAATAATCATTGAATCAATCTGTAAATATTTATTGGAAAAAGTGTGCTGATGACTCTACTATTGAGCCTCCTCCTCTTATGTCAACACTAATCTATACTCCTTAGTATCTAACTGAAATTAATTCTCCTGCTACTGAATATTGTGGGCCCCCATAGCAAGGTAATTATCCATGAGACAAAAACACCTCAATGGACCCTGCCCAAGTTTCTGCATTCTTGGGACTATTGCTTCACATCACCCCACCTCACAACTGGAGGTATGACTACATGTGCTCCCTCTACCCATTTCGATAAAAATTACCCCCTAATGGAGGTCTACGCTTTAGTGAACGTTTCCACTTTGTCTCCTCTCTTCTTCCCCATTTGTGGCCGCTCCACAACTAGCAGAGGCTGCTTCTGAGGCTCCATTTTGAGAAGTAAATCATCCTCCCTCTCAACCACCAAGTCTCTAACCTTTTCCTTGCTCCTTAAATCTTCTCACACATATTTGACGTGAATTTCATACAGGTTCTTGCTGCACACACCGATTTGTTTCACCTGCCCCATGGTGTTGTGTCTAAGGAAAACCTTCCCTTTGCTAAATATCACATCAAAGGCATGGTATTCCAATACCGTGATGGAAACAAGATTCTTATCTAGTCCTGGAAAAAACATCACATCCTTGAGTATGAGAGGGGAGCCAAACTCCCTCTAAAAAGTAACTATACCTATATCGGTCGTGTTATACCTCATGTCATCTCCAAACTCGATGTTTTGATTGAGGTATTTCTACTCCAAGTTACTGAAGAGATGTCTATTCCTCATCATATGGAATGGCGCACCGCAATCAAGATACCATATGTTTCCCATTACTGTGCTTTCCATGCATGTAATGAGAGTAATTATCAAGCTTGAATTTTGAATCTAAAGCTTCACTTGCTACTGTTACTGCAATATCCTTCTTGTTTGCCTTATTCTATGGACATTTCGTGGCATAGTGCCTAAATTCATGACATTGAAAGAAATTAATGTTGGACAAGTCTTTTTTTTCCCTCCTCACCTTGGGACTTCTTTCCCTTGAATTTATTTCCTTTTCTAACTAATGCAAGGTCCTCTTCCACTTCTTTGGATGAGGTCCCATCTCGGTTGTCCCGCCTTATTTCTTCCTGCACTAGATTAGACCATAATTGCTCCCAACTTGGTAGTTTATCTCTACCATTAACGAAATCTTGATAACTGTACCAACTCTTTGGAATACCCAATAGTGCTAGAGCTACCAAAAATTCTTCTAGAATAGTAATGCCGACCTCGCCAAGTTCATCACGAAATTGTGTAAACTTGCTCAGGTATTGCGGAATTGTGTCATTATTTTTCATCTTGATGCTTCAAAGCCTAGCCTTCAGTGCGAGATTCATGTGGTCACTATTGTTCTCAAACAAGTTGGTTAGTGTTTTCTACATTGCGAATGGAGTTTCCTTCCCATGGAGATTAGAGACAATATGATATCAAACTCCCTCCATTATGATCCTCCTCACTTTAGCTGCACCCTTATTCCACTGAGCGCGATCTTAGGCATCATATGTTGGGGGTTTTATTACATTCATCTTGATGTAATCTAGAAACCTGTGGTCATCTAATGCTTCCTCCATGTGGATCTTCCATGCCACAAAATTCGTGGTTCCTTCCAAAGCATACTCAAGCTTGAGTCTAGTGGAAGTCAACTCTTCGGTCTTAGAGAAAACCTGCAACACTGATCTTGAAATTCGAGCCTCCTGCACAAACCTTCAATTATTATCTTCTAATGTGATTTCATATCTGATACCATGTATAAATTCCCTGTAGATTCAAACTGCTTATGTAATATACTAAAACAAAAGACTCAAATCTACTCTACCCATTAGTGGAAACAATTAATCGATCGAGAAATCACAACATAAACATGAGACAAGATTCAATCACATATGCTGAGAGATTTATCTAAGGGGAAAGATTACTGCTCAAAACCCCTTCCTATCTATATATTGCATTAGTCAGAAAAATATGAGAAGATTACAATGCTTTGCTCAAGCTCAAGCAACCTCCGCACTATATCTATCTGTCTCACTGCTTCCTAGACAAAATACGTTCAATACTTAACCAATTCCAAGCCTTCCCAAGTCCCTATTTCCTTCCGTTGTTTCCTTGGGAATTAGCTCCATATTAATTAGGGAAATTCTCAATTAGAATCGTGCAATCCCTATAGGATCTTCTATGACTCCATACACCACATGTACAACTCAAAAAATTATACAAATGATAGTACACTTCCCTTGAACTCCAATCTCAACTGGGTAACTCGAATTTCATGCATGCATGAGTTAATTATGGTCGATTTATCAATTAATTGGTTGAGAACATGAAGTTGCACCCCACTACTAGATCTCCTACTATTTCCTCCAATAGTTGGAACTAGTTTAACTGACTTTAACTCAATTAAACTAAATTAATTAATTACAACTCAAAATAATCTCAACCTAGGCTCCTAGAATTTAGGAATCACTCTACATGATTCATGCTAGGACCTCAACTTGAATTATTGACTCATGTTAGGCCCTTAACTTGAATTAACTAATCTAACTAAGTGATAACAACTATGTCACCTAAGTTAACTCATCAAAGTTTTCTATTGAAGTGGAATTTCGAATTTTCTCAATTTAATTAAAGAAAAATCAAATTAATAATTTATTGCTGCATTTTTCAACACTTTGGTCTCTCCACCTTGGCTCTATCCTTTGTTCTGTGGTTAGGGGGTTCTCTTGCTAATGGACCTCTAAATTAGACGCAAATTAAGGCCCATGCCTCTAAATTAGACATAAATTAAGGCCCATCTGACCATCCTTCATTACATTAAACCTCTCTTTTTGCATTAGATAATTTATTTTAACTTTAATATGTTCATTAGAAAGGTTTGTGGATAATTGCATATTTGTGCCAAATATTATTTATTTTTGTGGAATATTGTGAGAATATTGGGCAGAAAATGAAGATTTGGATGAGGAGATAATTTAGGGATTTTCTCCCTACTACAGGAGGATCAATATTAAATAATAAATCAACAAAATATTCTAGGATTATGGCACAAATTTTGGATCTCCAATGATTGATAAAATCTAGGAATGTATTTCATGCCATTTAAAGCAAATTCCTAGTATTAGGAACCAGATACACTAATAAAGGGATTTTTGTGGGGAAAGCTTCCTCCTATCATGGGGAATGATTCCTAATCATTTTATATAAATACCAAGTCAAATTTTCCTCTAAGGGTTGATTTTTATTAGTCTTCTTGTGGAGAGAACTCGTATTTTTGCATCTCCACTGTCATTTCTTGCAGGGATGTAATTGTATTGATGAAAATAATCAATATTGGTGTCACGTTTAGCTTCTAAATCTTGGTATCCTTCATAAGAATCTGAGTTTCCTTGGGCTTGGCCATCCCAGGAACCTCAAATCCCTTTTGTATCATTTACTTTTCTTCATTTCACTTCTTATTGACATGCATCTCTTGTTCATGTTTTTTCCTATTTCTGCATTTAGTACTAATGATTTCATGTTGTAGGATTGGGTTAAATGGTTGAATTAAGTTATTTTGCAGCATCACTAGTATCATTTCATCATTGGAATAGCTTTTGAAGGTCATAGTAGTCATTGAGCTACTTGGATTAGCTTTCTTATACTCAAATCTAGATTTCCGAAAGTCCCTTGTGGCAAATAACAATAAATTTATGCTATTTTTTAGAGCATGCTAACAAGCTTGAATAGAGTTTATTCCACTTGAATTAGATCAAAAAATATTCTAGTTAATAAAAAAACTACCCCATTTCATTTTCACTTGATTAGGTTAGGCATTTGATATATTTACTAACTCACTAGTTCTCGAAATTCTAGATTTTAGACTAGTAATTTTCTGCCATTTTTTATCATAGGTTAACATAGGTATTTTTTAGTGATTCCACTTGGAATGGAGACATAAGAAATCCTAGTAAATAAAAAAAAAATAAAAAAAAATCCCATCCAATTTGGATTTGATTTTGTTGGTCATTCGGTGAATTATAACTCCCTATAGTAAATCTGTTGTTTCCTATAGTAAACTACAGGAAACCCTCTAGCATCCTTCCAACGTATATATACTTGCCAATATTCACTCAATAAACTTGGTTATGATCCCTTAGGGTTGAATAAAGACCCCTAGGCTCTAAATTAATTATTAGGGAAGAATAAAGACCACTTAGGACTTGCCTCTTTACCCATGCAAAACATTTCAACAATTTGGGTTAATGGACAAATTTATGAATTGTATAATACAATGATGATTTTCTTGATTGCTACATCCAATTAACTTTGTTAATGGATCTAAACTCTTTGAAATGTAATGGTTTACATTTATCTTTAATTTATGCAATTAGAATAGGTTTCTTTCCTTGTATTTTCTTTCTTGCAATAGGTTAAGGTTTCCATTTCGAACATTTCATTTTCTACAATAAGTTTAGGATTCGATTTCATTACATACACTCCATTATATCATGACAGGGAAGGAATGAGACGACGTATGCCACACATATAGTGTCGATACCTCTGAATTTTTTACGAACCTCAGGTTTATAATTAAAGTTGGTAGCCTTTGGAGTTGTAGCATTCTTGTTGTGATACCAAAGCTCATCACTTTTTGTTGCCATTGCCGGGGAGGTGTCAAAGCATGCATTGTTTTCTTCCCTAGTTGATTCATTTCTTTTTACTTTTGCAAAAGAAAAAAGGATTTTCATTAGTCATATTTCATTACAAAAACATAAAAGTGCATTACATTATTGTTTTCATTCAATCATAAAAACAAAAAATTTCTCCAACACCAACCCACCCCCCATTTGATCACATGGTATAGTAAGAGCCACATCACCATCCATTTTTTCAGGTAGAATAAGAAGATATGGAAAAGAAGGTAGAAGAAATGGATGGAGATGATGACAATGAGGAAGATCCTCTTGGATTTTCCATTCAAGATACTAATGTTAGTGTGCATATGAAGAACATCCCTCCATCTTTTCTTACAAACTTTCATGGTCTAAGGTCAAACGATCCAGAAACCTTCCTCTTTGAATTTGAAATACTTTGTAGATATTATGGTTACTTATTAAACACTCAAAAAATGAGATTTTTTTCTGGAAACATTGAAGGATAGAGATCTTAAATGGTTCATTATTTTAGGGACTAATTCAATAAGATCATGGAATTATATGCACAATATATTTCTAGAAAAATATAAAGATCATGATATTAAAAAATAAATGTTTAGAATGAATCAAAAATAAGATGAGAGTCTTGAGGATTTAATAGAGAGGTTCATGTACAATGTTAAGAGGGGAAATTCACATCATTTAGGATCTGACACACTAAAACCCCTCTCACTTAGAATAATTA